>OY754331.1:151311682-152511682 GCA_963573305.1 Pyrrhosoma nymphula
AGTCTTATTTTCGTTCCGTAGCCGCCATATTGAAACAGACTTGGCAACTATGTTCGAGGAGTAAACAAAAACATTGGAGTGAAACTATGCAAACAAGCAAAGGTGCCGGACCGGAATGAAACTATGATATGTTGACCAGCTATACAGTGTTGTCGAGTTCATCGTCAGCAATTATATATAATACATTTGTTTTAATTACGTTTACATTAAAAGAGCAAAAGCACTCACTAGTTCTGTTGTTTTAATTCATCCCGAATTTTATAATTAAGCAATTTTACTGCAGTTCCAGAGAAAATTTTTAAATTCCTCTGAGACATGGCGTCAATATAAAAGCCATTCTTCATATTACAGGATTAATTCATTTTGAAGAAAACTCATGTACTGCACAGCCATGTTGACTGATTGAAAATTATTTTCAATTATTATTAATAACATTTTAAGCCATTTTATCTTGTTTATGTCGAGTGCATATATGTAATGAAAGTAGTACTTCGAAGCGCAAGTTCTACCTTAAAGATAGAGAAAATGACGTACACTATTATGTGCCATTCTCAACTTGCAGTAAAAAACAATAATGTGAACCTGAACACATGCTATGATCTTACGATGAGCAGGGTAGTAAAAGAATTGATCACTACCAGAAATATAACTGCATAAATAACCTGATAAACCGCTATTAGTTTTTTTCATACTCACGTTGAATATTTACTTTCGACTAACAGACCATTTTTACTTTTTACGTTAATTAACCTTTTTTCAGGCTCCAAAAGGTCAAAGACAATTAAGTGTACAAATAAAACACAACATTTAATATTTTACACTGTTTCAGTGAATTAAAGAGATATGGAGGTATAGAACCCCAGAGAGCCTTGATTTTCATTTGGAGAATTATTTTAAGCTTATAATTTTGTATCACGAAAATATTACAATTTTTACCGTATGAACTACAATAATTTCGAAGTATTCAGTGGCTTTGCCTGATGAAAAAACAAAGTAATCATACTATGAAGATCATAAAGTAAACACTACTTAAATTCATAAAATAAATTATATAGGAGTAAGATTTGGTACAATATACAGATTTGGTAGTGTCATATAGAATCAAGATGTAATTCTAAAATTACTATTTCGGATAGTAATGCAATGAGTAAATTTCCGTACTTAGGATGGAGTCACCCCAAACGGCATGGCACCCACCATGTCTCGCCAGAGACACGAAATTCTGACTTCAGTTTGCGTGGTATTGCTTTGACAGCGGTTTGAAAAAATAAAACACTCAGGGCTTGTGACAAATAAGCAGATTTTTCAAATTCCTCTGGTTATGTAGGACCAATAAAACACATAATCCTATAGGCCGTGTTTGCGAGATCCCTCCAATTACAGAAAAATTGGAGATATAGCATGCCGGTATACCTTGTTTTCTGCTGCGGAAGGGGCATCAGAAGATAGCGAGGGAAAAAGAAAATAAACGGAAACAATAGCTACGGGGAGAAAGGTTGACATTAATTGAGTTGTCTTCCTCCCATACCCCATCCCAGCTCACTCAAAAAACTTAAAGAAATGAGGAGCCCTTGTGTCAAATTTGACCTGGATACATCGCTAAAAAGTAATTATGACTCACATTGAACACTTGGAGAATACTTTATCATCGTCGGAAATAAGTGAAAAAATATACGGAAAGCTTCCCCCCAATGCACCATATGTCGCCATAAGAGTCCAATCACGTAACTCGATATTTTCTATCCCCTCCTCACTCTTCCAAACCCCCCCGCGGTAATTCTTCTCGGGACTTTCATCGACGGCGGTGATCGTGGCATAAATTGATCAAAGTACCTACCAATCCACGATCAGCCACCAGCCCAAACCCATCCCCTATTCCTTGAAACATGTAATTACTTCTGACCAGGAAACTCATCTGACATCGAAGACGCATATAAAAAATCTCTTTTAATTCTATTTCCGTTTTCCCAAATAAATCTCTAGAAACTGTTATGACCAGGAAAATGGAACAAACAGAATTGAAAACAAATAGAATTTTATTCAAGGTGGATGTCAACTTTTATTGCCATCTAAATGAACATACCCAGGTGACATAAGATTGAATTTATGATAAATTTGAACTTGAAAAATGCAGTTACTCAATATAGGTATCACTAAACTAGTAAATCAAAGTAAATTTCACCGCAAAGTACAATACGTGCACATAAAATAATTTTATTTACCAATCACAAAAACCCAACATAAAAAAGTATTCTATTAAAAAAATGCTGTTCAACTTCAAGCCATTAGGTGACTCCTTAGTCTCGTCTTCAATCTTTCCTTAAACATACAAGCAGCGATTTTTCATTTCACCACAAGTATGAAATTTAGAATCTAAACTTTCGGCGTTATTCAAACATTTATGTACTGTCTTTTTTAATTTAGTACTAGCAATTAAAATTAAAATTTGACGCAGCTATTAAACGATAAATGATGAGTACAAGTACATAATACATTCATAACTGCAATTAATGAAAGAGAGCAATTTCCACAAGTATGACATTTATTGCACGACCGGTTTCGCTTTTTACAGCATCTTCCGGTGAGCGGTTAGGACCTGAACGAGAGAGTTCAGGACCTAAAGATGCTGTAAAAAGCGAAACCGGTCGTGCATTAAATATCATACTTGTGGAAATTGCTCTCTTTCATTAATTGCAGCTATGCTCCTTTTCCACTCCATCACGCCTGAAACCTCAGATTATGTTGATAATACATTCAATTAAAAAAAGGATTGGAACAAGCATTTACACGTTAATACATATTTTGTCATTGAAATCAAAGGGAAAAATAATATTGTGTTTTGCAAAGAAACTATTTAATAATTCCCATAAGAAGGTCTATCATAACAATTTAAAAACCTTAAATAATTATTTAAGCTTTCGTATATTCTCAGGGATATAAGTAATCAATACATATGCCAAGATAAATAAGGTAATTTACTTCTAAGTGATTATCTATCAGAGAATAATAGGGAATCATAAATTAACACAAGCGAAGGAGTCGAATATTTTTGACCAGAAGTTACACTCCAAAAAATCTCTCCAATCCAAAACCAGAAGTCAATGGAATTAACTCTAGGCGCTTTTAGGCCAAGCAAATCAGGAAAGAAATGACTGATGAGAAGTGAAAATCCTTTCCCAAAATTATAGTTGAGTAGTCAGCGATGACTCTACAAGTCTCTTACGTGATGAAATGAAAGAAATGAAAATGAAAAGAAATGAAAGGGGGTTTTTAAAGATTTTTTCTCATCCGATCCGATAAGAGTATAGATAATAAAAAATAACCTCATAAAAATAAAGTTTTTTTTACTACCTTAATTTTCATGCATTACGTCACGTTTTAATGTCTCATACTCTCAGTACGTTTTATTATATATTTTTTTCATTGTTTTATGGTATCTTTGGCATTAAATATTGTATTATCACATTGATAATAAATTGAATTTGTGAAAGGAAATCATTCTATCTTCACTGATATGTCTAATTATTTAGACATTCGACAACCATTAGGAACATTAGTAATTCGATATGACATTTATATTCATTGATGAACATTCAATGGCGATAATCACAGTTGTTGGCTCACCACGGTCCATCTCCCACAACGTCCAAGGGCTAAGTGCTAGCTTTTATTGCCGTCAGTAATGAATAGTTAGCGAGTAAAATATTGAAAAAAAGTTAAGAGGGTATTGCGATGGTGAAAACAAAATTTCTAAAGATGTAAGTGAAAACGGCTATGAAAAAAAGAAGAAAAATAATTTCCTCCGCAGGGAATCGAACACCACACCTTCCAATCCACAGTCCACTTCCATACCCCGGGCTACCGGTTGCTTGCAAGGATAGGCAGATAACGGACTTTGAATTCTCTTTCATTTTCATACAAATACATTTTAATATTATTAAGTCAGTGTGTATTTATTTGTATGTGTGTGGGGTTTTTAAAAAAATCATCGTTGGTCACAAGGAGTCTATGAACAAAATTTCAGATCGATTGGATCAGAGGGGAAATGGGTTTGTACGTCCACAGACAAGGGGACAGACAGTGTGAGCTAATATAAAGGGAGTAAAAAGAAAGACGCGGTAATCATTCATGATAAGGGCGTCGCTGGACTATCCTTGAGAGCATGCAACTCACTCGTTAGGCTCTCAACTGACTACTGGTCCTCGGACGAAACCCAGATGCAACAATCTCTTTTCATCCGATAAGAGAGAAATTAAATCCGATACCGATTCCTACCTAATCCATAAACAAATTATGCAACGAGTAGGAACTAAGGGTTCTCACCAAATCTGGATTTTTTGTTGTATTATCATGGAATTTCATAATCTTGAGGGGAAGTGTACGTCGAGAAGCACGAAGTTAGTTGATTCAGGTCTTAAATTTATTTTCTGTAGCCAAAAAGGTAATTCAAATAATATATAATTTTCAAAGGTAAGTAAAAGTATCAAAAGTGGAGTCGAGTAAAGAAAAAATATTACATTAGTAATATCCTGACTTGACATCATCAATAAAATTAAATTTTTGATCCCACTTAGCAATGAATAAAAGCAAATATAATCCATCCTTCAACCTTCGAAGGGTGGCAAAGGTCGGGAAATAAAAAAATATGAATAAAAGCTCGTAGTGCAGGAGGATGAAATTTCACACACATAACAAGAGTTCATGTCTACTTATTTCCAGCAACGTAATGAGCCAATGTATCTCCACATCCCGCCGTGGCTCAACGCTTACAATTCCACAGCCTTACCCTTTTCGTAACCGCCATGACTCGCCACGCCCCTGACCGGCGTATACGCACTGATACTTACTCCCCTCTCCCAACCCCTACCGCCACCACATGCCTCTCCCCTCCCCCATCTCAATGCCATCCTCCTCCACAGAGCCCAACACATTTTATCGGATGGAGTTTGTTTTTTCTCCTTCTGTTCTCTGTCCTATCGCCTTTATAAAACCGACCCCACCTGACACCACTTAACGAAAAAATTTGTGAAAAGAGAGGCAGTGGGGAAGGGATCCGCGCGATGGGTAACCCTTTGACGGAATCCTGAAGGGCTCTTCACGTAATGAGAAAAAAATGTTTTTTGAGTGGCACTCACTTCGCAAGTGCCTTTTCACTTCCGTGCACGTTGGCATCTTCACAATGGCCGGCCTTCCCTTCCACCTCTTTGCCCCTAAGCTAGGCAGGACGGGGAGGCAGCCGGGAAAAGACGGGGAAACCCGGCCTCTGGAAACGGGTGCGGGTGACTGATCAACGGGACAGCGGTGATAGGGTGCTTGGGGTGCAACAAGGATGATGCAAGGTGATGGGTGCGGAGACCGGGGGCCGTCCGACGACCCCTCGGATGAACTACAAGGAACGGAAGCGAGTGCTCGGTGGTTCGCTCTGCCACCAACCTGGAGTTTGTGGCCCGCGGATGGACAAAGGCCTTGTACAGGGCCAAGGTGTGGGGCCGGGATGTGGTCATCTAGACGGACACGACGTCCGAGAGTGTTGGCGTGTAACCAGAACGCGGCAAGCAAGATTCCGAGAGAGTGGTGTCCCTGCTGCAGGGACAGCTGAGGCACGAGAGCGTAAAGTATAACCGCTGCCGTGGAACCGTTATCAGATGAGAAACTAAATAAACTTAATGAATATTTTCCTCCATTACATACCTTCCTTATCCTTTGATTTAAAAGAAATTGTGCAAACTTAAACTCACCATAAGGTGAAAAAGTTTACTTAGGCTTTTACATAACTCTTTCCGCAAATCGAAATAAATTTTTTTTCAGTCACAGAGGCTGGAAATAATGTGTATCAAAATCACTATTTATGTATTACTTTGTAAGGTTTGATTGACTCATTTTTTAACGTATGAAATCCTTCGTTGCCAACTATAGCGATACAGTTTCCAATTATTTCTAATTCATGGATTCACGGCAGTCAAGATAAGACAGGCATGGATTGAAAATGAGTCATGCAAAAATTGACGATTTTCCTAGTGACCTTCAGGCACTTCTTTGAACGCAAAATTTATCAAATTCATGATACAAATAATAAAACATTAAAAATATTCAGTTCTATAATCCATGATATAACATAATATTTTTTTTTAATTTCATATATAATGTATTGCTTCCTTTCTTTGATACAAAGTACATTAAGAAATAAACTTTACAGAAATGGGGAAGTTTCTGTATAATAAGTCGCTGAATATAATATCTAATTATATATTAATAACAACCAATGAGATTTTTAAAATTTATCGAATATATCGGTCAAAATGTTAAAATAATATATTCTGCATAATGTAAATTTATTCAATACATAAAGTTGCAAAAATAATAAGAATGGAAACAATCAGTCGTTAACGTGGAATCCAGTTGTCAGATAAATAGTCAGTTAAAGTTTGCATAGCGGTGAAATAAAGCAAAAATGCGCTCGAATTCAAGTTGTAAAAGTAAGAGAGGACGGCGGAAAACCGTTTCGGCACTTTTTTTACGAGAAAATGCAAATTCAACAAAAGAATTCCTTAAGTGTAATCTTTTATGGCAATCCATCTTTGGCACCGTTTCCTTTCATTTTTCCCCAATTCGAGCTGAACATTTCCCTTTCACCTAAATTGTTCCTCATTTGAATGAGCCTTAATTCATTCCATCATTTTTCATGTTCCTATCCACCATCCTCATCGATCCCCAATGCGAATCGGAAGAATGCAATACATACGAATGGAATCAATAACGGTCATACACATCTAAAACGTGGAATAAAAAAGGAAAATCCAACTCTGCTACGTACGAGGAATATTTATGAGCCGCATCTCCGAGACTGTTGGAGAAATATCTCTTCCTCCAACAGGGGAACCGGCTCTCGACTATAAGCCTTAAACAAGTAGGGTTTACATTTGCATCCGATAACTTATCCCGTGATCATCGCACTCATTGGCTTCATTTCAAAAGTTTAAGTCATCGTAATGGCACTCGATATTTCAACCCCCATTCATGGATTCTTTTCATTCTCCTTCACCAGGAAATCCTCCTCGATACCCTTCTCCCCTCCCAAATAGGCCTATTCCTAATTTTCGTACAACCTTCATTTCTCCACCCAATTTTCCGAGCCTTCTTCTCTCTCCGACCCTCATAGTATCTTTGGGGAACCGAAAGTAATCAACTTCCGGCAATTACAGGGTCTTGGAAGCATTCCACGGATCTCTAAGGGTTCGTAAGAATTGCCTCCCACGACGTTGTCTCGAGACTTAACCGGCTCCAAGTAACAAGGGCCGCTCAAAATTAATCAGTGGATTACTTCTTTTTTGTCGGTTCAACGCGCATCACACGCATTGATTACCTCATTCTCTCTTCGTTCCGCCACCGCCATCTTAACGACAACGTCCGCGTCGACCACGCACCTCACGGTACTTCTCAATCAATTGAGATTGACGAAAAATCACTCAACTACAGGATATTTCCCCGAAAATGTCCGAAGACGAACCTAGTAAGAAATATACGACCGTAATCCGCTAAAGACTTAGGGGTTTAAAATAAGAGTAAGACTTATTGAAAAGTTCAGAGGACAAATATTCACTTCTGGCTATAGGTTGAGAAGGAAAATATTGCTCTATGTATTTAGACTAAATTATGAACACATAAAACATGTAATTTAAGCAAAAATCTACACAGACACAGAAAGAATATCACCATTATTAAAGGGACTAAAATTGAAGCTGCTACAGACGCTCCTTGGTTGTTGCCAAAATTCAGATCAAAAGAGTTCAGATAGACAGGGAGGAAATACTGTAAATCCCAAACTACACATGTAGAACATCGAAATTTGATAGTAAGGTTAGAGAAGTACAAAATTGTAAAACAGATAGGTACTAAAATTCTTTTTTCTCACTCACCATTGATTACTTTAAAAAATACAATGATGTTCATCTTTCGTTGGTCGGCTAGTTGATTGATCATTAGAAGTGGCGTCCGACAGCTGAGGTCATAATGATTGGTGAGTATGTGGGAGAAGAAATGAACATTGTTGGAATTGAAGAGTAGAAACGTGGCTTTGGCATTAGCCAACAAATAACGAATAGCGCAAAAGACTCCTAATCCTAATTTTCCAATGAATAATAATAATAATTACGCCTTTATTCAGAGCTAAATTAGGGCTACGCTCTTATATTTAACCTGTCACATTACATTTAAACCAATGCACTGACTCGAACCCGCGACCTTTGGATTAGCAGGCGAGGACTCAAACCCACCGCCACCGAGGCCAGCAAACAGTACCAACCAAGTAATATACTTTGAAGATTATCCCACTCACAGCACTCAAAGGAGGATCAGGATTCCACTGAATAATATCCGCTAATGTAGGGATTCGAAACGCAGTTACTTGAGGGTGAAAGCCAGGACTCGCAAAACAACCGCGTGGTGATCGCATTTAGGGTGACTGGCACAATGGACCAACAAGTCTAAGTGCCTCAGGGCTTCCCTGAGAGGAACTCCATCAAATTTATAATCTAATCCAATCTGGGCCAACTTACACGAACGGTCATTAATTCGAACACATAACGAGATGAAACAGGAGAACGGATTGCCGGAGTTTTATAACTCCTTGAGTAGCGCGTAAAATTTCACTGAAAGAAATGAAAAAGAGAATCAGAAAACAGAACAATAGAAAAGGCGACCTGGAGATCAGTCAATGGGGAGTATTATTATCGTGCGGGAATACCTTCTCACCCGTACCGTTTAACAGTGGTCATTTCTCGTACTAGAATCTCAAGATGTATTGCCGGGAAATCGGGAAAATGTCTCGTCAAATCAATTACTGATAATACTGAGGTTTTATATTTCAATAATAAAAATAGAGATAATCATTTAAGAAAAACTCAAATATATAATAGCAAATTATCCCAAATGATACGATTTATTGAAACCGAAGACTACTATTCAAAAGATTCACTAGTCTTTTTCGCTTAGCCTCTCTTTTAAACTTTAATTAGTCAGACATCGAATTGAGTCGATGGGATGGGAGTACTCACTCCTCTGTGTGAGAACATGCACACTGGTTAAGTGCTCCGGTTGCATCTTCCTCAATGCGTCTTTGCAGGGGAGAGCAGCTACTTTTATAACTATTGTTGATGATAAATAAAAACAATAAAAACATGTTGCCAGGAGTGAAAAAATAAGAATCCTCGGTCTCCATTCCCGACGGTTTCATGAGTTCTATCAACAACAGGAGACACGAGGGAAAAGGTTGGTATGAGTATGATTTTTATGACTTGACGGAAAAGGTGGAGTGTGAAATGGCGTTTGAATTAGCCTACTTATAACATAGGAACCATAGGGTCCGCAGTTTTACTCCTTTTAGGACAGAGAATGGAAATTTTAATGCCGCAGACCTTCCGGCCACCACCTTCCTCCGCTCTGACTATCACTAACAAATCTTCCCGTCTGGCAAATATCACCGAGACGTACGCGGTGATAACGAGGATAATTAATAATTTTACCGACAATTTTTAAAAAGCTATTTACATGTTAGTCTATGAAGATTGGGAAAGCATATGGGTAATGAATATATGGATCCATATCATCTAAATTGAGCGCAATTTTCTTCGTTATGGTGAAAATTGAGCTTAAATAAAAGCATTTAAAAATAATACAAATTTTTTATTGGCTTTATTACTGGCTGGGAGGAAAACAAATATTTAGCTATTCATGTTTAACACGACGTTAAACTTCGGCGTATTATTCCTTCCTGCCATGCTCGAACCTCCCTTGTGACCTCCCGGCTCACAACTTTCTTCCCCCTTCCTGAGGTATCCACGAAGGACTAAAATCTTTTTTCTTACATTTTCTTCTCCCTCCTACTAGCAAACTGATTCCCCTTTTAGAAAACTTGCCACTCAGCCAAAGTCCTATCTTCTAAACTTTCTTCAACTCTCCCGCACCCTCCATTCCCTTCCGTTCCTACACATCTTTCTCCATCCCTCTAAGGGAATTCTCCTGTTGTTTCAGTTTTTTATTCTTCCACGTTCCTTCTACTTAGTTACAATTTTTTAGCCTCTTTTTCTCCAATTATTTCCCATATTTTTCTGCTTCCTTTTTTTCAATTCCCTAGGAGAAGGAAAAAGCTTCTGAGAATACAGTTTCTCCTGAAATATAATCAACCACCACTTGCATCGAGTCGCCCTCGAGTTCCACCTCCAAAACCGTAGCTGGCCATATCTCTCGCCCTCCCACTTACTGCGCCTAGGAAATCTCTCCCTCTACTCCGTTCAACCCCAATCAATTACAAAGGCAACTCTCGCGTCCTTCTGGAGACCGTGCCAACCCCTCCGGCTATCCGTAACTCCTCCCTTTTCCGCTTCACGATACACTCCTAGGACGTTATTACGGAAAGCCCGGAAGTAAAATTCGACCAGCGCGTTACTCGTCCGTGCTTTCGGGCCTCCGAAACTCAGAAGGTGTTGCAGCAAACTCACTCCGCTAGAATTCCGTGGACCTTTCGCTTAAGGGGAAGCTATTGGGCCTGGGACATACCACACACGACCCATTAATGGCACTTACATAATTGGAAAAGCCTCCATTAATCTTTCTGGACCAGTTTTGACGATTCGATGCACTGCCGACCAGATTCAATGATTATGCAACTGAATAAACCCCTTAAAATTGCCTTGGTAGGAGCACTGTGAAATACGGTGAATTCTGAGGGTTGTTTCCTATGGTTTCCTATGAGTTTACCAAGTTCATTCTCTCACCCCTATGATTCACAACTAGAGGACATTTTTTCTCGTTGTGCTAAGATTTTCGTTAGCTAAGAGGTTTTTTCTTACTTTGATAAAGCCGCAGACAGAGCATGAAGAAGATAATTTTTCATCATTACTACAGGCGAATTAACTATCTAGCATTTCACCAGCTGAAATGATTTTTTCCCCTGTTGATCCACCAATTAATAGCGCTCATAGATATAATCCAATTGGATCAGTTGGGACTATATAATCAGCAGTTTATATATTTTAACCAAGGTATTATTTTTGTTTATCATATCCTGATCTTCTCATTGCACCGATAAGAAAACTAATCAGCCCATCTCAACATTTTATTTTCTTCTATAGCCAACATATATTCAACGTAGGAAAGAGAGAGCAAGGCAATAAAATTCAGGCATTTCTGCAATTTTGCTAGTGCTAAGTTTCATCTAAAACAATGTCCTGTGTTATTTTGTATATTTTTAAGGAAGGATACATAGCGATAATAACAAATATCTTCAGCAGAATTAATCACTTCACAGAAGTGATTAAGCCAAAGGCTATTTTGTTAAACTTGAGACGTCATAAAATATATAATGAAAACCTGAAATTATTTGTAGGTACCAATAAAACAAAATTAAACGCAAAATTCAATTGGCCTTGGATTCTCTTTAATACAATTCAATGCATTACTCTATTCAAAACTGAGGACAATACATGGTTCAATTCGCTGCCATGGCCCAAAAACATATTTTTCTCTAAACTTTATATTTTAAATTGCAGTATCTTTTTCATTATTTAGGATCTAAACAATGAAAAAGATACTGCAATTCTCTCTTTTATGTTTTAAAGCAGGCATCATTCAAATGAGTTCATTTCACAGGAAACATTTTTGTCTATAATGTCATGCATCTACATTACATTGTCTACCTCTATTCCTCCCGATGAATCACTCTTTCCTCTCACACCATTAGTATGCTCACTCTCTGGATTGGCAAACCAGATAAAAGCGTTCAATTAGCGTGATGATAATTTTTTAGGTCCCAATTATATTTGTAGATCAGTTTTTAAAATGAAAGATTGAAAAATAAATTACTATTTTTCCTTATAAATTTTTAAATTATGTCACAAATTATTAAAATACGAATTTTTAGATTGTTGGAGCCAGTTCGCAGAACCTACGTGGAGGGAACATGGCAGGAGTACTGCGAGAGTGCAGATTTGATTTCTATCCCGAAAGAGAAGAAAACATCAGAATGCGAAGATAACATAACGATAAGTTTTAGTTCAAACGTGGCAAAAGTTGTACTGAAAATCATTAACAGAAGGCAAAGGCAGAAGGCTAAGGTTTCTGGTTTGGAAATGAGAAGGCAACCAGGAATGCGCTCGAAGCGATGAAAACACTAATGGTAAGGAATTTTCGTCAATTTCTAAATGGTGTTCCACGAAAAGAACTGATAGAAACTGATAAATATCCTCTGTAAGTACATATAGGAGTAGATTGAAGAGAAGAATAAATCGAAGCTTGTACATAGCCCAAACGGTAAAATTGACAGTGGTTTATGGAGACTCAGGGTGGGCAGTTACAGGTCGTGATGTAAAACAACATTACTCGCCGTTGCCTTTGCTTTTTAGACCATTGCTTTTATGACGAGGAAATCATAAGAAAGTCACAGGATGAGCAAGATATGGGAATAAAAGTAGGAGAGAGGCGACCTGGATATTAGTGGGAGAGTTCTTTACTGTCTTAACTATCGTTGAATTATTTTCGATAACTTCAGCCATATATATTTATAATGCGGATATATTTATGTTATTTTCATCTTCCCTGTATGCGGTTTATTGTCATGTGCTGTTAGTGGGAAAAAGCTGAGAAAAGATGGAAGATGAAAACGATGATTTAGGAAAGTAACCTTTCATTTTCCTCGACGTCCAACATTTCTTATTCTACACCCACCCTATTCATTGTCACCTAGCAAAAAATATACTCCTTTCGAAAAGCGTTACGCTAATGGTCATTCAAGGCTCAGTCATTCGTCAGTCATTTGTTCGTCAGTCTTTGTGTCCGTAGGAACTCCGAATGTAGGTGATAGAGAAATCGAAACGCGGGCCACATTGCCAGAGAACCCGAAATCACGGCACCGGGCATCCATCCGGGCCTTCATTGGCTGCTCCTCTCCTTCCTGAGATTTGGCAATAAACCTCTTCTGCGCTATGAGTATCATTCAATTAGAGTAAAAGACGAAGTCTTATTGGGCCGAAAGTTTTAACTACAATCTGACTCGAGCGTAAGTTGAAATGACAAAAAATTACTGCATCTCCTATTTAACGTTGGTTATGCAATATTTTTGCAATTCAATTTAAAACGGATGTAACAAATTTTTGAGGAAACCGGGACTAGCCACGGTAGTAACCTTTACGGAGTCACCCGCAAGTGCACATAAGTGCGATATTCCACAGGAGAAAAATCAAAATTGGTCAAGAGCGAACACCTCCTTGTGTTCTATGTACGGCTTTATCCTCGCGGACTGTGGCGCTTAGCGCACGACTTGGACTGCTAATGACATCATATGTCTAGCAGTCCTGACCACCATGCTCCTATAAAGCCACCAATAATCCACAGGGGAGAAGGACGCCTCGGTAGCTTAACTGTTTAAAGCACTCGGCGCGAAATCGAGGGATCCGGGTTCGAATCCCGGTCAAGGCGAATGATTTTTCTCCTGTGGAATATCGCACGGATGTAACAATTGCATTGGTCAGTGGTAGGTCCCGATGCGAAATTTTTAACGTTAATGAAACGCATTTCTCGGCAAAAATTCTCCTTGGATTATCAGTAACAGAGATACTGATGGTTTTATGCTGCCGGTACGCAGAAATATCGACCCTGAAAAATTCACCTTAATTATCAACTCGACTGAAAGTCTAAGGTAGGTATTCATTGGCCAAAATGGGAGAAATATCTCCACTTATACGCGAGTGTATACGGTGAATTTGTTCATATTTTCTCTTAAACCTCTGTGTGAGTGTTCGTACCCGACACCACGGGCAAAAATCCGCTCTTTTGATGTATTCCGTGCCTTGTCGCTGATTCCTTAACCCGCCATTGGTCGCGCTATAAGATTTTCTCTCACGCCGAATTTAAACTTGTGCTCACTTTGTAATAATGAGTTAGAATAAGTTTCCTTTCCTCCTAGCTGACTTTTTATCTAGATATACATAAAGTATAAATGAAGCGTCCGCAGCTGTGTAATGATATGTGCGATACCGTCGGCTACAAGGTGAGACTATTTCTCATCGCGCGACCACTGATGTTAGTGTTTTTGTATCACTCAGTTGCGTTACACTTTCGCAACATGCTGGCAAAGTTAATTCATTTCGTGGAGAGCAGATATGTTAATACAAATATATGAGTCATGAGAATGTATATCCTCATAAATAAATATTTCTTCTTGAGAATGGTAATTTCCTTCATTGATACCCAACGATATCATCGCCTGTAAACGTTGCAATGATTACGTAATTGTATCAGTAATTGTGTATATGTGGGAATCATTGTTTCAAATGAACATTAAGAGAAATAAATTAAATCTAAATATAGTGAAGTATATTGCCAATAAACGCTCTATGATAGATAATAAATGATACATCTGAGTTGAAGAAAAAGTCACAAGCGTCCGCTCGCGCGATAGGTAGCTTAGCGACCACTCCCGGGTTAAAAGGGCGCGCACAAAAGAGGAGGACAGCAGATTAAGTAGGTTCGCTTTGCTGACGACAGGGCATGGATTAGTTAGATCATCCTGACGAATGCATGTATTGTTGGAACATTATAAAAATGCGGGAAACTAGAAATGAGGATGTCGTAAGATAACTAAAACAACGATCTCTCAAGACAACATAAGCAGAACTGAAGCATCCTAGAAGCAGTAAGGCACAAACTGGAGCATGTAGGTTGATTTCAATCCATGCGTTTTGGTGGATAACGGGCACGGTGTTAAGCACAATAGAAGGAGAATAGCGTTAGCGGAGGGGTCGTTCATCAACAGAAAAGAATTGATGATGGGTGTCTTGAGTTAAAATGTAAAGAAAAAGTAAGTGGAGAAACAAATATGGAGCATAGCGTCTTGTGCATAAACCTGACTTCTGAAAAATGAGACCGAGTGGATTGCAGGCGTTCATGATGTAGGAGGTGGAGGAGAATAGAAGCAAAGTAAATCAAACGAGGAAGACATTTAAATGGTGGGTAGAGGGTACTGATGACATTAGGAGGATGAGTAGAAGGTAATTGAAACGGTATATACTGGACCGAAGGATACAGAAGCCCATTAAAGAAGGGAAGCTGTTGGATAAGCAGTGAAGAGAAAATTCTTTATATATGGAATAAAGACAGGAAGAGCATATGTTGATCCGAAGAATGAAACCGGGTGAGGAGATAGGATAAGGGCCCTCGCCTGCAAAATATTACTAATGTCAACCATTCTGCCATATTAACCTATATTTATCTAAAAATGACATCTAGTAATAAAAAGTTCAACGTTTCTGCAGTTTTAAAAAAAAGCTCACACCTCTTAACACTCAAATGAATAGTCCATCCGGCCAAAGGATACATTTTATAACCTCCGCTAAGACTTCATTATTAAATCCCCTATTCCTTACAATCAGCGGCGTAGTCGGGTTTTGGGTCTAGGGGGGATAGAAAATTTTGAAAGGGGGGGGGGAAACCTTTTAGGGGGCGCAGACGCATAAATTAACCACTTTACTAAACTTTACGAATTTTGGTGATGCAATAGGTGGATGGGTTTGTACAATATATGACAATTGACAGTGTATTATACACATTTATTTATACGTATTTGGGACGTAAGAGTGTAAAAATACACAGGCTTAAGGGCGCCATAACACGGGGCATGGGGGGCGAATGCCCCTGGCTACAGTACTGCTTACAATACCATCTTTAACTGCCACTGCCTTCACATAGACGTGGAAAAACACTCCTGCAAATCACTTTACAATCCTTAATTTAGCTCTTATTTCAAAGTATTTCTTTCTATTACATAGCGTTTTTTTCAATCACCTTGCAAACATATTTTCATCATGAAATGCATCCTAACTCATTTTATGTTTCTACGAAAATATAATTGATAGTTAAAAGATAATACGAAGAATGATTTTCAGATAAATGGTGTGCACGATGTTTTGGAGCGCCATATTATACTACACTAATTCAAATAGAAAATGTATTCAAAATATTAAATAAAACTATTTTTATTTTATCGGTGGAATGCGTAGACGATCTGTAATATATTCCGTTGTACAAGTACAAGTATAAGTACAAGTTTCCACGCCATCTACCTTGAAAAGTGGCTTTGAATAAAAATATAACTAAAACATATTTTGAGCGTCGTCACAAGCATTTGAATAAGTTTCAGCGTAATTCCACTCATCGCCAACGTGCAAACTCATTCCATTTCTTTGCATCGTATGTTATATTCGAAGTAGAACTCGTGAAATTTTCCACCGGACTCAGGCCTTTGCATAAACACTTCGGGATGCACTCGGCTGAGCCATTCAATTAAGCACTATTTCCTGTGTCAATTGCGAGCAGATTCACAAGTTAAAGGTAAAAAACACTCCCTCATCCCTTCAATCAATTCAATCTATTTATCAGTAATCCCATATTGCCGGTTTCTCGGGATTACTAACATTATTTCCTGAGATTCTAAGTGGAGCTTGCAATTTCCACAATGTACATATTCAAAAGTTGAAAATATGAGAAACTAGAATAATATTTTTAATAATTAGTTGCATGATAAAGTTTCAATTTTGTGTGCCACGTAGTTTAAAATTTAATCTCTATAACGCAGGAAATCTGCAAACAACGACTGTGTCAATTTAGTCTCTCACCGTTGCCGCCCCAACGTATTCAATTACCAGTGCTGCTTAACCCCGTGACCGCAAGAGTATAGCTTACATTCTATCAACAGAGTTGCACGTTGAAAACTTATCTTGCCTCTGAATCTCTTCCTGTATCCGAGTAAAACCTCTCCTGCAAATTTAACTTACATTATATTAAATTAGTAAAAATTCCGAGGCTTGCGGGAGAAAACGTCCAGTTCAATAGACCCCTCTTTTTTACGAGCAAAAAGCGGAGTGCGCACGCGTGCAAGTCTTTTGTTTCCTGTCGTTCCTTTAAGAATTCCTCTTGGGAACTCACTGCGCTATAATTCGCTCTACTTTAATGCCCCCTCCTCGTTTCCCGGCGTCTCCCTATCCCCCTCGCAGCTATTCTCTTTGGTTAACTCGGAGAAACTTTTTTTTCAGGGCGAACACCGCCAAAAAACTAATTCCGCACTCAGGAAATTAAAAGACTTTCTCTAAGGACTGGGTGGAGCTCTTCTCTGATCACTCACCGAGTTGTCCGGCCATGTCACAGTGAAAGCCAGAGGTTGCTTCTTTTCATGCGAATGATGCTCTTTTCACTTCCTATGGGTCCCGGGTTCAAATCAAAGCAGTGGCGGAGATTTGGCAAAGGAATTGCTACTTGGGTGCTGTGTGAAGAGTACTCCGAGTATGAAGTAAAGTAATCCGTCCTTCATATGGGAAATTTAAGTTTAAACCCAAATACGCTTTGCGTCTTTCCTTAAAAGTAAGCTAATACCGACGCCGGGTTTCTCTCCACCCTTCCTCCATTTCCTATGAAATTCTTTCCATATAAACCTACTTACCTCTAAATGGCATACGACTTTGGTCCCTTCCATAAATAACCAACAAACCAACCTTTTCCCTATTTCGATGCACACACCTCCCTCCTCCCTGCTTCTCATTAAGTCTTTTGTGGCCTTAGAAAAACTTTTACAAACATTATGACTAGCTTATAAAAACAAATAGCACCCTTGGGATATTTAAAAATGTAATCAAAAGGGCTGGGTGTGGCTCCTCTCTAATCACTTGCCGAACATCGTCCTGAAAGCCTGTTATTGCTTTATTTCGTGTTGATAATATTCTTCTCTGTTTATTAATGTGGATAGAGCACCTGATACCACAACCAAGGCAATATTTTAAGGACCAGTGATGAACAGGGATAAAAATGCCACAAAATATATCCATTGAGGCCAAAATTACAATCATTAATTAAGAGGTTAACACAGAATATGGTGACCTTGTGTTACTAAAAAAAAAGTAAAATCGAAAGAATGCCATTTTAATGTATAAAGACTGTACTGACAAGTGGGTTCAGGAAAAATCTAAAATAAAGCTCAAGGAAACTCGTCATAAACGTAATTCTTAGATTACGCGTAGAATAAATAAGATAACTCTATAAAATAATAACCTACATATTTTTCTCTCAAAAGTACTGTTGCCATAATCATGATCTTCCGAGCAACACGTAAACACGTTAGTGCCGCGGAAAGAGCTACCGCCGAATTTATTAAACAATGTTTTTTAAGGCTTGCGGAGTTCGCGTCGTTCCGGGTCGGCCAAGAAACGTTAAAGTACAGTAAATGCTCAAATCTCCTTAATATAATTTTTTTTTCAAATGTGATATTATGACAATTCACCAAGCCAAGAGCAAATAAAATGACGAAATCAAAATCATGGTTGAATGAATAATTACAAAAAATAAAAATGTATACATATTAGGGTGTCCCTTATTTGGCAAAAAAAAATTTTGCAAATGTTTTCGGGCTCACCCCCTAAATATTTTCCATTAGGTCAGGTGTTCTCAAAAACAAAATTTCATCTCAATAGGCCAATATTAACCCGTGCCGACTTGAGCGCAAAGTTTGAATGTTAGGAATTATAGGTTTCTGTAGTTTTAATTCTGTGAAAAAGTTATTGATGCATGTTTAATATGTATCTTCATATTACAATTTAATACATCTTCACTCTTTAGACTGCATTATGGTAATAAGAACTTAGAAGATGCAATTTTCCACGGACAAAAATTTTTATTCGACCCATATTTCGATGCACTGCATCATCATGCAGTGCATCTAAACCCGGGTCGAATTAAAATTTTTGTCCGTGGAAAATTGCTTTTTATAAGTTCTTATTATGTTCATATTCCATAACATCTCGCCTGATTCCTCCCGTTTCCTGCATTATGGTTTTTAATTTATTTTATGGTTCTTGTGGATACTTTCTTTTAAGTGTTTCTTTCTTGTAATCTGGGTACAGTATACGACTTTTTGAACACACACAATTTGATTTTTCTCCTCTTCTACATTCAGTAGTCTCTAAAAATCTTGTATAAATTTAAAACACCTTTCAGCACGGTCATTCACAGCTGTTAACTCCATAACTAACCTTTGAGCTTCTACATATCAAGTGTTGCTCATCAATGTCGAAGGACATTCTGGAATAAAACTAGTGTCCATATTCAGGCAAGAGAACATATCTCTGCTTTTGGTTGACCTAAAGTCGCCCATTGTTTTCACCGAAATGAAGATAAGATTAGGAAATGTATGTATACTAACGAATAAAAAATTAAAGAATGCCTATCAGGATAAAATTAAACTTACTATATAATTGTATATCCAATTATCCACAAAAGGAATTTATCTCTTTTCCATGTGTTGATTCTCTCTGGCTAAATTTGCCTCCATTTTGATTTTGATGTCTACTTCACCATCAAAGAGCGATAGGACAGACAACTCTTCTGATAAATACCACATATGGTGACTAAATTTCTTTAGAGCTGCTTTTGAGTGTGGAATCTATTCTTTCATGTGATTTTAGAACTTTTAAGAGGCAGGGATCTTGATAAGGAGCTTTTACAGCTGCACTGCACTGAAGCCACGGTTTGACATAAATAGTTGCAATGGATAGAGAGACATCTTATAACGCATTTTTATTTGCACTGGATAGTTTAAGTTGCAATATTAGCAGAAATATTTTTAAAACAATAAATGAAATAAATAAAATTTTTCTCCCAAAAACATTAGAGAGAGCTCTATGAATTCACGATAATCACTGCTTAGTGTTGGTTTATCTAATTAACTTTCATTAAAGTCTAACATTTCTTTAATTTTCGACTCACTAAAAACATTTCCACATTCTCTTTGGCACTTTGAAAAGTATTGGCATTGACACTTTCCCAGCTTTCCCTAAAATGTTTACAAAGTGGTATGACAGGGCTGCTTGTTACATCACGTACTTTACATTCAAATACACAGCGCTCAAATACAAGTTCATATATGTGATGATGGCATGGAAAAAAACTACAATTCCTTGAACACTTCTTATTCAAGTAAGACGAATGTACCATTAAAACGTCCAGATTTTAATGCAGTTGTGTCACAGCAGAGAATTTGCACAGTGTCTTCTATACCCCAATACCTTAATGCATTCCAAACAGCGTTGGGTTACTCTTTACCAGGAATTTTTTGTTATTTTGGAACCCAGATGAACTGCTTACTGTCCCCAAATGTAACAACAATTGGAAGACATTCTTCATTTTGATCGCTGAAATTTAATGCAGGCAACAGTTTTCCATCCCATTGAACAGTAATAATTGCAGGTATATCATTCTTGAAAGCAGATTTAATTGTTTCAGAACGTTCTCTTCTCTTCTTCTGTCTGATTCGATGAATAGGAGATTTATTAAAAGTCCTTCGGTATTGTGACCAAGTGCCTCTGCTTTACCAAGAAGGATGTATACAGATTCTCTTACTCAGCTGGCATCTATCCAAAGCAGTCACTAATTTCTTATAAAGTGTGATCAAATCTTTCGTGCCATGCCTTGCAGCATTCTGCATGGATGTACTCTCAGAAGTCTCTCCTAAAAGTTTACCAACGTTGATTTCATCGGAACTTGGATGTGGGATGATTTATCTGAATCTTCAGATGATGAAGAAGGAGGAACAGCAGAAGATGTAGATGCTGCACACTGCTTTTCTCTACTTCTAATTTTCTTTTCATCGCCCTTTCTTCTTTATCCGCGAGTTTTTGGTCTACTCCTGCAAGGTAACTTTTACGTCCTGGTTCTCGCTGCCGAAGTAAAAGTGTCCTGTCTACTTCCAACTTGATCATTTGAAGAGCATTGGCATGTGTAATATCAAATAGGTTGTCCAAATTATTTCTAAACTCCTCTTCACGATGCTTAAAAATATTTTCACACTTATTTGCGTATTTTTGCCATTTTTTCCCCTCCGAATGCAAGTTAATTAGTATTTGTAGTAAACAATGCTGAATATCTCTTGTCGGAATTTATGCTTTCTCCCAAAATATAATGCACTTACGAATAACAAGATTAGCAATTACACTGACAGTTAATTTTACCTCCCGTATGTTACAAAATAAAACTTCAAGGACTTGTCTATTTGATGGCAATTTGTATCCAGTTATTTTCTGCATAATATCTCCTATTAAAAACACACTTTTCCTGGCTCTGGGCAATTGATGTGAAATTATGTTAGATGAGCGACCCGAAAACACGTGTGTCACGATGTATAATAAATAAAGAACTCACCTTATTGCATGTAGTGACAGGCTGAGGCCTGACTCAGCGCTGGGTGGAAAGTCCGGACTTTTCTTCATTCGAGTTCGCGCTCAAGTCGGCACGGGTTAGAATGCTCCGATCTCAACAAAATTTTGTATAGGCATGTTTTAGAGTCATTCGAACAAAATTGGAGGGTGAGCGTTCAAAAATTTCAGAGTCGGAAAATAAGGGACACCCTTACACCCACCCAACCAGGCTTCATTAATAATACAATAAAACAGCAGGATTCTTATTGAGTATATTATTCAATATCACATTTGTGACACCCAAGTATGAAGGAAATGGGGGAAAGATAAGCCTCCTCTCTGCTGACTGAAAGGTCATAGATTAAATCTGACTAATCCTCAGAAAATCCTACATTTTTACTCTCGCATTGTAAGCCTGGAACTTTTCTCGTACACTTCGAGAAGCCTTTTGGAGCTCAGCGGACTCTAAACCTTCTCACAAAATCTTGATATCATAAAATGTTTCCATGAGATGAGAAGATGGACAGCGTCAATAAACGTACTCATATATGAGTTACTATTAGACCACACGCAATAATTTAAAAAATATAGAAGACAATCTTCGTATGGGAAAACATCTTGTTGTCTCGCATGGCTTAAAATCCCATTATAATTTATTTATTTATTTATTTATTACACTGATACTGCAATTAGACATTGTCTGGTGGCAATATATCATTAGTTTCGGTTGAAACAAAATTAATAATAAGGTTTAAAAAATACATATACCTACATACAACATCAGACACTCTTCTTGTTTTTTATGAGTAACAATTTTTTAAAAATATTTACATTTCTTGGTAAAGGTTTTGTGAGTTCTTCTGGTAATTCATTCCACTCCAGGACCCCACGATTTAAGAAGGAGTATTTGGCAGCATTCGTTTTTTGCCTCCTTAATTTTAGTTTCAGCGGGTGGTCATTTTTTCCCAAAAAATTTGGTGGTTCCAGCCTCTTCTCCAATTCCAACCAGGCTGGATGTTTTGAGTAGCATTTAAACATTCCCAATAACCTATTTACTTTCCTTCTATCTTTCAGTGGACTCCACCCCAATTCTTCTAACATGCTGCTAACACTATCGGTAATTTTTTGTCTCCCCAAAACGTACCTTGCTGCCTTCCTTTGGACCTTTTCCAAGCTCTTTGCCTTTCCTTTATCATGGGGATCCCAGACATTCGTGGCATACTCAAGCATTGGCCTAACGGTAGTGAAATATGCCAGCTCTTTTACCTTTTTCGGGCATTTTTTTATGTTCCTCATCACGTAGTGGAGGTTTTTAAACGCTCTCCCAGCTATCTTTTCTATGTGGGGCCCCCATCCCAGATCCTTTGATAACATGACGCCCAGGTACTTACAACTATCTGACTTTGCTATTACGTCTCCATTTAAATTATAGTCAATTTTATCACTTACCCTTTTATTTGAAAATTGAATATGCACACTTTTATTGCTGTTTATTTTTATTTTGTTAAAACTTGACCAACGTTGAATTTGGTCAAGGTCTTTTTGGAGCGTGTACTCATCATTTCTATTTTTTATTTTACGATAGACTATGCAGTCATCAGCAAATAATCTTATGCTTGAGTTAATTGATACTGGCAAATCATTTATAAATATTAGGAATAACAAGGGGCCTACCACACTACCCTGAGGAACTCCTGAGGTGACTTTTGCTTCCTCAGAGAAATTTTCGCCAATTTTGACTGTTTGTGATCTGCACGTCAAAAAATCTTCAACCCATTCTACCACTCTACGATCGATAGTAGTTTCTCTAAGTTTATTTAGCAGCAAGTCATGGGGCACGGTATCGAAGGCTTTAGCAAAATCGATCACAACTGCGTCAACCGTGCCGCCTTCATCGATTGCCTCTGCAATGTCCTGACATAGAGTCAGCAACTGTGTTTCACAAGAGAAACCTCTTCTAAAACCATGTTGATATGTACTTAACCACTCATTTGAGTTCCAATATTCAAAAAGGTAATCTGCTATCAGTTTTTCCATTAATTTGCACACAACTGATGTTAAACTGATAGGCCTGTAATTTTGGACCATATTTCTATTGCCACTTTTGTATACGGGAACTATAATCGCCCTTTTCCAATCTTTGGGCAAGCTTTTATTGTTTAAAGATACATTGAAAATAATTCTGAGATAGGGTACAACTCCATCTGAAATTAGTTTTAATAACTCACCTGTGATGCTATCGGGGCCTTTAGATTTACGATTACCAAGTTGCTTAATTTTTTTGAAAATGTTTTTGTCGTTGACTGTAAACAATTGTGCGTTTTCGTAGTTTGTATTATCTACTGAATTCGTCGTATCGATTTTTTTGTTTTCTATGTCAATAGTATTGGTTTCTTTGTGATAAACACTTGAGAACCAACAGTTAAACTCATTAGCTATTTCCTCTTCATCATTGGTTGAAATCCCGTTTCTTTTCTTGACCTCCCTGATATTTCTACGACTATCCTTGCAAGACCTTATATGTTTGTAAAATTCATTAACATCGGATTTTAATGTATTTTCAATATAATTACCATATGCCAATCGTTTTTCCTTCACTAATTCATTACGACAAGTTTGGTATAGGTTTAGGCTGGATTTCGATCTGCATTTATTTTTGTGTAGTTTTCTTAAGTTCCTTTTTAGAGACTTAATCCTCTTATTATAATACACGGGATCAGGATTTTTTTTCCGTATCTTATGCGGGATGAACTTTTCCATCCCTTCGAAAATTAAATTCTTAAACCTTTTCCACATATCCTCCACGCTTGAGCCGTTGCCAGCCCATTCAGGGAATTTTTCCCTAAGAAAGTTTATGAAACCCTCCCTATCCCCCCTCTTGTACTGCCAGACGATAGCTCTCGTTTCGGTACTTGAGACATTTTGTACCCCCAACTCCAGTTCAAGGGATACGGCGTCGTGGTCACTAATTCCTGCTGTTATTTCTGCGTTTCCAAAGAGGGCAGGTGGCCTAAACAGGGCTACATCTAACACATTTTTCCCTCTCGTGGGTTCTTTGACGGCTTGGAAAAACCCACCTTCGCGAACGAGAATATTTACTAGCTTCTGAGCCTTTCCCCCACCCACTGTTTCCCCCGCCCATTGAACTTGTGGGAGGTTTAAGTCTCCTGCAACAATAGTGTTTTCATTTCCATCTTTTTCAAGCAATATTTTGTTAAGGGTTTCTAATAGGGTGAAGTCGTCGTCAGGTTTTCTGTATGCAGCAACAACATTTAGGCTTTTCTTGCCCTCTAAATCTCTCACTTTCACACACATTAACTCACATTCCTCTCGAACCCATTTGAGAGAACTGTGAAGACCGTCACGTACACATATAAATACACCCCCTCCTCTGGTCAATCGATCTCTTCTATAAACAATTAGATGGGGAGGGAATATTTCGTTTGAGAATATATCAGGGTGGAGCCATGACTCAGTACCTATTACCAGGTCAGGATTGCAAGAATCTAAGAGGGTGGAAAATTCCTCCCTTTTATTTAGCAAACTTCGGCAATTAACCAGAAGAACTCTCAAAACCATACCTTTTTTGTCGCTGCAAATCATCAGCCTTTCCCCTTCCCCGCTGTGTGGCACTGCTATCTCACTGATGGTCCCGCTTTTGATTTCGTCCTCTCTTTCCCTCCTTCCAAACTTTACTCCAACCGCGACACTAGGACTGGTGTTTACTTCGTTTTGACACTCTTTATGGCTCCCTAACAACCGTAACATTTGTACATGAGCACATGAGCTTTTTTCCCTTCCAGTTCTCAGCATAAAGTCCCTCAGAAATGTCAGAAATTGTTTTATTCGGGACATGGTCACCTTTATTCCTGCCTTCTTTCACCTTAATTGGAACAGTTCCCATCTCATGCGACCAATGGCTGTTTTCATGCTCCCTTGTTGACGTCTCATTTTCGCCAATGCTGATATCGACTGCCCTCCCTTCATTTACACATCCCCAAACCTGATCTAGTTTTTTTCACCATAATAATGCACTACATTCTTCACCAGATCACCAAGTTTTATCACTCCTCTCCTGTTAAGGTGCACGCCATCTCTTCCAAGATCACTCGAACTAACCCAACAATTTGGATCAACGAAATATAAGCCTAATTTTTCGCAGACCCATTCCAAGCCCTCATTTACATAATCTATCACTCTGTCCCTCACATCCCTTCTTTTAATCACTCCGCTAAGGATTAATTTAGCCTTGCCAAATTTTCTTTTAGCCACTGTGCACATGTCCCACACCCATCCAATGACATGGTCATAAGTTTTTGCACTCTTGAGGTCATTTGTCCCCACGTGTATGAGAACCACTTCCTCCTCTTCCCCGTCCCTCATCCCTTCTATTTTTCTTTCCAGTTCCTCAGTTCTTATTCCTGGAAAACAGTTTATGACCTGTCCTTCTTCAGCGACCAAGTGTCTCAGCATGGAGTCACCCATCACTCTCACCCTAGTCGAGCCCATCACTTTCACTATTCTCTTGCCCTTTACCCTGCCCTCCCCTCCTCTTCCTCGCCAGTTCTTCCCCTTCCCCGTGCTTCCCTCGCCGTCCCCGCCATGGTCAGCCATCGGCTTGGGTTGGTTGACCACATGAGCGCCTTCCTGGCCATGTATCCTTCTCCTTCCAGTCCCCTCTCTCCCGGCTTCTTTCCGGGAATTGGGGTCTCCGTTGCACATGGTGCTGAAATCCACCGCTTTACTGGTCCCCATACCCCTCGGCGTCCTCGGACTCCAAGCAGCCTCGCACGAGCCTGCCTCCGCATCCCTAAACCGCACACCCCTGTGTAGCTCCTCCACCGATGCTCTTAGTTCCTCATTCTCTGCAGTGAGTTTATGAACTTGGATCACCATTTCTTCTTTTTCAGATGTCAGGCTTTCAATTAAACTTTTCGCTCCCAACAGCTGGGCCCTGAGATCCTCCATTTCCTCCTCCCTCGCCTTCGCAGCACGGTGCGCTACGTCTGTCTCGCACCCTCCGCATCTCCAACCGTCGTCGTGGGCACATTCCTCAATTGCGCATCCCGTGCACCTTAAGTGGAACCAAGCATTACACTCTCCGCACTGGACTCCATTTCTCAATTTACGTTTGCACTGAGAGCACTTAATTTCCACCATGCTAGCAGCTTCTTCGGTCCGCTCCCCACGCGTCATGTTTCACGGAGTTGACCCCTCTTCACTTAACCCTCAGGAGCGAGAGCTAGACACGTCCTCTCTCTACCACTGCCCACTAGGTGGATTTCGTCGAGTTCAAGTGCTTCGCAACTGAAGCGTGAGCCATCATTATTATATAAGCACATCTTAATACTCCCGCAGTATTTTGGTTACCAAGAATAGCATGGGTAACAAATTCTGGCAATGGTAATATCCTTGTAAAACGACCCTTCTCTGAACTACAATTTGAAAGTCATTTCAAAAAGTGGTCACGAGTCCTTAACCATTCTCTATCTAATGACTAAGAACGAAGTCTGAATGGCGTAAAAGAGTGTAAGGATATTATAGAGCAAAGAGAATAAAAAACAGTTCTTCGCCCCTACTGCCGCAACTATGCAAATAAATTTGCAGAGCAAGGGTTGCAGAATATTTGTAATGGTTTCGTTAAACATAGAATGTATAAAACATCAATATAAGAAATTATAAGATTTTCTGGTCTTAGCACGCGGTAACACGGTGCCCACTATAAAACTCGCAAGTTTCTAGTTTTCCATCCCCGAAAACTCATTCACAAAATAATAGTTTTTCACGAGATGCTGCTCTTTTGGGCATTATAAGACCAGAGAAGTGTCTTCCTACCCCAAAGGGTGGGTTTTTCTCTCTCTCTTAGGGCCAAGTCCTTCCACATCACTCAGGGCTTCTCGAGATGGATTCCCCGTGGCGACGTCAATCCAAGTTCCGCTCATTCACTTCCGTATCTCTCCACGTCAAGAAGGGACGCCACGGAATAGTCTCACGTTATCTGTATTGTCCATGTTTCTCGTTGAACCATTATATTCCCTCCTGATCCACTTTTGATGTAGAGAGTGACGTATGAGTATTTAAGAGAGAGAGAAATACACTATTCTTTATCCCCTTTTCTTGAATTTTACGGAGCAGCGAACGAACCGAAGTAGGCCGACCCAGATTTTAGCTCATTCCGATGGTTACCAGAGATACTTCATGATCTTGGAGGGAGATAAAAACTCCCAAATTAATAATTTAATGCCTCAAAAAAATAAAAAATCCCTTTTTTTCCTACGGGAAGCAATTCAAATTATCCAGCCATATCGTTTCCAATTTCTCTCAATCTAAAATCATTAGGATAACACGTAACAGATGAGCGAGTGCACAGGGAAAATAGCTGGGCGATTGTTTACTCAAATCCAAGTTTAGAGAGCTGTATTTTTTTTCAAAAGCTACCATCCTAGAATAGAAAATTGATCCTACTCTTAAAAGAAGATAATATTACTCAATAGGAGAATAATAATGGAAGTTCTCCATATGATAAATTTGGATGGAATATGTAAATGTTTATAAGTACATTTGTCTTCTTAGAACTGAAAATGAAACCACCGTATGAAATTGGATATTTCCTATGGTTTAAAATCAAGAGTGAGAAATAATCCGTATTTAGAAATACATATCTACTAAATGTGAAAATCGTTTTCCTTCCTTTACTAGACAATCACCGCGTATCAATCCTTTTAAAATACGTGCTGGAAATGCGTCAAAATTCAAAGTGTAGATTCAGCACGTTCACATTTCATTGCAATTTTTTTCGTATTTTATCAGTCTACGTATGCTTAAAAATGCCTTTTCCAATTTTAAACTTTACAGTCGAACAAACTTTATCCTAGTACATACTTGAATTCTTTATTCTTTGTTTACCGAACGAAAGTAATATAAGGAGTTAGTAAAAGAAATAAAGGGAACATTAAAAAAAAACAGCGAGCTTTGTATGCGAGAATCGCTACATTTTAGTAAAAAAAATATTGCAACATTCCCCTAATTGAAGTAAGTGATAATATAGTAAAATACGCAATGAATATTTACTATTAACCCCGGAACGAAAACAAAGTGTTCTTAATCCAAAATATGGGTTCCTAAACTAGTCCAATCGGCATTATCCGGCCTAAAATGCAGTTTACAAAGAGGTAGAGCCCATTTTTTCGTTAATTAATTCGTTCAAAAATTAATTGCAAATAATTAATTAAATTTTAAAATATTTAATATGCCACGTTTTTAAAACAGACTAAATGGTATAAATAATTTTCCCTGGGCCCTTCTAAATTTTTGAGGGTGAATTTTTAGTGGCTATGGAGATATTTGTAAGACTAGAAGAGAAAAACGTGGGGCGCAGGCAACCCATGATAATTAAGGAGGAGTAAAGGGACCAGGTGTCGTTGAGCAAACTCCCAAAATTAATACCATTTGCAATGCACTGAAATTGGTTGTGAATCCATCCGGATTATCTACTTCTATTATCTACTTCCTGCGCCCCACGTTTTTCTCTCCAAGTCTTACAAATATATCCATAGCCACTAAAAATTCACCCTCAAAATTTTAGTAGGGCCCAGGGAATATTATTATATACTTTTTATTCCGTCTTAAAAACGCGGTACATTAAAAAAACTTTTTTATTTAATTAATTATTTCCTGATTTTTAGTCTTATGCCCGGGTGAAAGTTTCCAATTGATTTTATACATCATGATGAGACTCTGGCAGGGACACATAGGAAATGCCCGATGTATTTCACATTCGGTTCAGCTGACAGTGTGTGGAATTGAAATAATTAAACAATCGTTAATTAATTCATTGCAATAACATGTAGCTAATATTGCATTGTCATCCACTTCTGAGCTATGGTTAAAATCACAAGCCTCTACTAGCACATCAGGAAATCTGTCAATCAATAATTAGTCAATTAATTGTTATAATAGATATCTAATATTGCATTTTCATCAACTTCTGAGCTGGTTACAATTTCAAGTCTCTAGCTAATTGGGAAGTTAGTTTAATATCGGTTGCAACCCGGACAGACAGACAGACATGACGGAAACCGAACTAATAAAAACGTGGTAAAAAGTGAAAATAAATTATTTTATTCAATGCATAGGTTGCCGATTAAAATTTTAACATGCCAAAAATGTTTTCGATTGTGAGAAAGCGGTCAAAGGCCACCGTATGCTCCAGTGATTGAAACTGTGGCGAAAGTAATGGCAATGACATCGAATCCTAATTTTTATTTTTCACTTTTTGACTGAATCAGTTTAAATTTACGCTTCCCTGAAATTGCATGCACATAATTGCAATAAACAAGCATGAAGTTATTGACTACTCCAGCGTTAGTGTCGGAATTACGAGAAGTCTGAACTCCTTGCAATACCTGGCAGATGAAACTGATCGAAATACTGCATAAAATCAGCTCCCTTTTATTTGGATTGGATACCATAGTACTGGGTTTTCAAGGCTCAAAACGGAAATGAAAACACCTTTGCATGCACATGTAATACAAATACTAAAATTTTGCCATGTTTGCCTTGTCTTGCGTATTCTTATAAGTTTAATAATCTGTTCGCAAATGTTGTGAAATAATGTTTAATATCTTTTATATAAACAGTATGAACACTATTAAAGTTGGATTCCTTTAGTGTAAATACATTGCAGTTCACCTTTTAATTGATAATTGTTATCATCCATTTTGAGAATTCACTTAAAAACTGAGAACAGGAGAAATTTTAATAAATAAATTGAAATCGCTCTTTAAACATGATAGCATAGAGTAAATACATTGAACAAACCATCATAGACTTCCGTAGCAATTGGTGACTGATATTGCAGGCTAGGTTAAAAGATCGAAACTCTAAGATTTTAACTGTAGTTTAAACTTTTTCACGTTTTTTCGGGTCTTCACATCACTACTATGAACACCTAGTAACAAATAAATAAAGCCCTTGAAGTTATAATTGCTCATTAATCCATACTCCTCTACTATAAATCTTAAAATCCCATGTTTAAATCACAAAAGCTAGGATTATCTGGGTAAATGTCTTTTGACCTCCGAGGAAAAGATAATACATTGAATAAATGCTTAGACTTGATAAGAATGAATGAAGTAGTAAAATTATTTTTTCAAATTAAATGCTATTGCAAATATAGATGAATTTTGTAAGAAAAGGTATCATTTCTGGGCTTTTAATGATACATCTCGGTCCCATCGTTTAAAATGAAAAAGTCGAAATGATATGTACATGAAAACAATGATCAATAGTCTATTTAAAATAATATAACCTTAAGAAACACGGTCTAAAACCCATGGGAGGGAAACAATGAATTGTTATATCATGTCTTTTAACTGGAACGTATAATGTACGTCCATTTGTAAGAATGCACGGATAAATTAAGTTTTAGTTAGTACCCCTGTGTGTGGTGGTCACCCTATATAATCTTGCTTCACAAAAGGAGACCCAACTGTCTCCACTGCTTATTTCCTGATACTGACAAGGATATGTCAATAATGTCAGTCGTTGTCCTAACACCGATATGAATGTTTGCTTCCTTTGCTGCAATCCGATCCTAGAATTGTTTTATTGAAGACATTTAGAGAATAGGCGAGAAAACCTCTATACATTGTAATCTGCTAATGGAGAGGACAGAGGTGAATTCAGTGTTCTGAAGTTAGAGCCACGCTATAATCACTATTGGTGTGAGGAAAGAAGGAATATTTGTGCCGGTCAGTTTGGCAGTGTATCTCTATTATTGTTGATGACTAATCCAACAATTTTAATGCTATGATATCCTTCATTAAATACTATTAATATAACCATAAAGTTTAAATCTGTCCAGTAACCATTGGTCTATCATTATGTTTGAAAATATTAAGTCAAATATTTGCCAATTTAGTGCTTCACAAATATGACCAGAGCTAAGGGTGGTAAAGAAAAGGTTTTTTGAAATTCCGCAGTCCTGTTGCTGACCTCATCTCGGTGACCTGAATGCAGTTTTAGATTTACGAGCCAACTTTATGATCCTATCATTGCGAAAAGGCAGGAAAAATGTATGCCGTGGATTGGCAAACCGTATAACTGTCAAAGTTTACGCAACCAGCAAATGATTCGACCTGCTATTATATAAAACCTCTTATATTATAATATTGCTCGTGGCCTCATCTGGGGTTATAACATGTACTATAGGATTACCATTTTAAAAAATATTACCTTCTGTATGCCTACGTTTTTAAAGCAATTTTTTTTTAAATATTGTCTGCAGACGCGACCGACAGCCAATTCCATTACGTTTTATGACGTTTAGGATAGAAATGTTTTCGTGTACGGGGAGATGGAAATTTGGAATCCATAAAATAATATGGAATCCAGCAACGATAATGGTATACTCCGATGGAAGATTAATGGATTTTTGGAGGTACAATACACTCGTTAAAGTTTTGTATATAATCTCCTTTTAAAACCAGTTAAATATGCTCTATCAATAAATATCATTCGGCTTAAGGTAATACTTTTAAAAAGAGGCTGATAAAAACTAAATTTTATTCTACAAATATTACGCAAGTTACCGAAAGGTCGTATTAGCGGTGAGGCTGCCAGCTATCTTATAAGATTAAAGGACTAAATTGGAAGCATTACTTTCTTTCTGTCATTTTTTTCATTTTATCGCGTTATATTCTTAAATATCACTTAGTAAAAAACAAATATCTAAATGCACTAGCTCGTATTCTTCTTCATTTCCTCTCCCGTTGATCTTGCTTGTGACTGCCGCCCAACCTTCAAATGTATCTTGCATTTCTTATCTACCCACTTTCAGTCTTAACGTTAATTTAATAATCAAATTCTTTGCAACTCAAGCCATAAGAGAAATATTCCATCCAAGCATCCGCTTATATTACATTGTTTTCGAAAAACTATCGCATGAATTATTTAAAGGCACGCTTTTGTTGCGTTCATGACTTTGGCGCGGATTTCATGCAGACCGAACAATTCTTTACCTTCAGTTAGCACATATTTCAAGCTTATCCATTAACCCCTCACCATTACCAGGATGCTAAATATATCTTCCATTTTCAGATGAGTTTTAAGATTCAAAGACTTAACCGAAGATTCCAGGAAAAATGGAAAACATTACACGGAAGTCAATAGCGCTCCATAGCTCACGATTTTAAGTTTGCCGGCCTCCTAAGGAGAAATGTCTAAGGGGATGCACAATTTTGTGTCGCATCCGTATGAAAACTGCAGCTGGAATATTATTGACAAAGATGTCCATTGAGCGATAAAAATTACGAAAAAAGGCATCAATTATTGACCCTGAGGGCATTTTCAATAAGAAGAATCCACTGCATAAAACATCATCCTTGTGGAGAGGAGTGCAGAGTGAACAATTGAGTGAGCGATCAAGCGAAACGATTCGAAAACAATTTCATTACTCAATTGTCAGCTTCATGATACGCTCCAATCTGTTCCCTTGAATCTTAAAGCACTCTGAAAAACCGATCTTGTGGGCCTCATTCATGTTTTACAATAGGCGTTGTTTGTTTTTGGCAGAATACTAAAGAGGTGTTTACGATATTAAGTACTCTTATTTTGCAAGGAGATTTTACTTGGAATGTGTATTTCAATCGTTAAATAGCAAAATCCTAAATAAAAACGATGGCAAGAAACAACTAGTATTTTATTGGTAAGTAAATGATACTCTGGCCACAATCTGAATAACCATTTTTATGAAAACTTTTCTCATTGAACTTAGTTATTGCAAAAAATGAACTCGCCTTCGAGAATGTTTGCTTTTAAAATGGGTTTCGTTTGGGCGTAAAATGTCAAAAAATATTATTTTTTAAATCTCACGAATTCTATTTCCGGATAAGCCAAAAGCAAAAAATGTATCATTAAAAATTTAAAGGCATACGGCTTTAATGGTTCATTGCAACTGTCATGCAGTAAATGAAAGTCACAAATACAAAAATATTTTCAGTTGGGTCTAGATTCGGTGAGAGTGACGTTTTTTCAAGTAGCTAAGGGAGCTGAGATCTTTTTTTAGATCTTTGCAGAAATTTCAAAAACATTAAGTTGTAATAATTTCCACATTTCACTTGTTTCCTTCAAAATTTCCTGCGAGAGTTAATTACTACCGTGTTATGGAGCTGTAGTCAGAACTAAAAAGGAGCTACCACACAAATTTCTCCATGCGTCTGAGACACATAAAATGTTTAAAAAAATGTATTTCCGTAAAATTTCATCTTTGATTTTTGGATAAATTTTTACAACGAATAAAATTAAGTATTTCCATTTCTTGTGGCATTCCATACGCCAAACATATTTCAAGTGTTTTCAGTGCCACAAAATGAATTGACTCAATGATTATTCAAAGGTGTACTTCACAGATTTAAGCGCGCAATTATAGGTACATAATTTACTTAAAAGTGTTTACTTTAATATAACATGTTTTGAAAAACAAGTTTCTACAATAATGTGACGGTGAAAACAACGGTAAAAATTGCAAATTTGAAGAATAGTACACGCATAACGAACTCATTTAATCATAGGACTTTCCGAGACGTATAAATCTCTTACGTTCGGAGAAATCCGTCGACACATGTGTTATCTACGGGAAACAGATCAAAGCAGAGCAATTTTGTGCTGGAGAAAATAGAGAAAGCCACACCCGACGTCTCTCGCGATCATCTGAGAATCTCGGGAGCACATGTTGGGGAGGCTTCGCTCTGGAGGCTGACGTGAGAGTTGTGACCGGAATTCTCAAGCCGCGGCTTAAAAGTCGCCTCGCACGACAATGTGTGGGATGGAAACTCCTGTGAAAGCCGATTGCTCGCCTTGAGTTCATTTTGCTGCTCTGCCTTGCCCAAGTACGTTGTCGTCCTTAAGGCAAAACGACAATTATCGGAATCCATTTCGTCAGCCGCTCGTGTACAATACACCGACCGACAGAACCATCCCTGATTAAGTTCAACTTCGGAGTTGACGACAAGAAGGCTTTCAGGTGACACCCTGAAGGAACACTTTCATGTCAGGGGTTCCTGATTAAAAATTAAATCAAGTCGTCTGGATTATTCACTTTTTGCAACTGACGGAGAAATTAATTAAACTGGCGAATTAATCAAAAACGTAGTAAAAAGTAAAAATATCAACGTTTACTAAAGCCACTTTATTTATTTCTAATGATTTCAAAGGACCAAAAAAACGCAAGGAAAAAGACAATGTTGCAATACCAGACCAGGTAGAGTGGGTGACAAATACACGTCAAAATAGTAGAAATGTGACCACGAATCTAGTAGGTATATTTAAATGCAAACCTCTACTGCGCAAGCATGACTTACCGTAGGACCCTGCGCAGATCGCAGAGCGTGAAGGGACAACTTTTATTATTTTCTCAATCTTCATTTCATTAAATTTCCTGGTTTGCTAAACACATTTAATTCCAGCGTACCTCCTTCCTCCACTAGAATGATTTATGACAGGGGAAAAAAAGTTCGATCCGTACTGCTTTAAACAACAACAGACTTAGAATTCCATGATAAATGATATAACAATATAACTTACAATATATATTCACACAGCAAGTCCGAAGTTATACTGAGACGCGTTTTGGAAATTCCGAGCAGAATCTTAAGAGTCAATCGTCTTCCCCACTTCCGCTTTTGTCATCCTCAAGATTCCAATCTTTGCCATTTTCAGCGTTGTGTCTAGATATTTAAACATTAATTTCTTTTATTTGTGTTGAAAGCCTTTTGATAACGTTCATATTGTTTCTGACATATTCGAATCAAGTACTTCTTCAACCTGGGTGCTTCATTGAACAAGAAGGCTACCCTATCTCTTGGATCTACAGGGTTGGTTTAATAATTGGTTAAATCTGCATCGATGGCGAGAGCCATTTCGTGTCACTCAAAATGCATTAAAACTTAACCCTCGGTTTAAAAAAATATAATTGTTCTTCAAATTAAATAAACTGTAATGATGGCCTGTGTCAGTAATGATGATCATTAAGGATATCAAATAATAATGTTGTCAGTTCAAAAATCAGTTTGTTTAAAAAAACAAATCACGCTTTACGGTCGTCCCCTAAAACATTTTCTAGATCTCCCCTTAGCCAAACCAATAGGGAACTTCCGCTATTTGATACATTCCTTAAGGAGGAGTCTCACACTCAATATATATCTGCATCTGACCTAGCGTCAATAAGGCAAAAGATTCTCCTTCGCAATTCGTTTCTGCCCGAATCTCTTTGAGGACTTTGCTACAACATCCTAACTCATTTTCCAATGACATTCTACTTCCTAATCCTCCATACTCACCATTCTCTTGCTTTCCAAAACTCCCTTCTTTAAATTAGTGTATTCACTCTAATGAACAACTTCTGACCTGCCCTTAGCTATTACGTCGCATATGTCGTCTATTTCTTCTCTTTTTGATTTCGCAGTTGATTCTAACCCTGAAATATATTTCTAGCGGCGTGACCTTTGAACTGCCTAATCGCTATGTTATCGCAATTTAGCCTCACTTTATTTTTCTAGCTCCACTATTTTCATTTTTGGGCAACTGTGAATTACGAAGCAATGGCCAATGATTCCCAATTGATTTGCATCCGGAATTCCTTCATTAGTTAAACACATAACTGTTAATTTATTTTCACGTCAAAGAACAGGAGAGAATCCTCGTTTCTCCACCCATAAGCGAGTATTTTTTTTTCTCTTTTCAAAATCACACCACGAACGTGAACATTTTCCAAAGAAATCAATGGCTGACCGCTAATGGAACTGGTATAGATGAAATAAATCACATTATGCGGGCGCGTTTCTGGAAATAATTGAATCCAACGTTAACTATCTCTCCGCTTCCAATCCAAGTCTATAACCAACCTATCTGAACTCCTTCCCCGGCCCAGAGCGTATTCTGGCCCCCGCTAACTGACACGTCGTAAAACCTTAGGCACGAAAGCAACGTGGACGCGATCGCAGAGCCGCACCATCACGTCCGTGACGATCAGCGATTGGTTGATGTTTTAACTAGAGCGATACTCACCCACCCTTAGACTACCCTCCCCAATATCCTCTCTCTTCCACCAATCTATCGCCCCTGACCAACTTCGGATCCGACCAGAATAGTTCAAGAGAGAGGGAACGGGAGAGGGCAGCAGGGGGCATTAGTCCCCTTTCCTAATTCTCCCCTAATATCACGGTCCGTTCCCTCAAAACTCTCTAAACCGGCCTCATTCCAGAAATTTCTCCCTGCCAGCTTGCCCTCCGCCCCCGTATGTACTCCCCGTGAGCAGGACGGCTGCTGCTAAGGGTGGTATCCTACTTCCAACGATAGGAAGTGGATTCTATACGAACCCCACCCTTATCCTACTTTCGTCGCCCTGCTACTTCTCCCGACACCCCTTCCCCAAACCAGCCTCCCTTGTGTTCCCCACAAAACTCACTCCTCCGGCTTAGTGCACATTCCCTTCTCAACCTCTGCATTTCCATTGAAAGGAACTTCATACCCTTAATTTCTCCCAATCCCTTTGTTCTAATTCACCTCTCCTCCCTTTCCCTTTCATCTGCCCTCTTAAACATTCCACTCACTGCAATAAATTTGAGACACCCATGTTCATTTCCACTTTTATTCATCGAAAAAAAAAGAATCCAGCCCTTCATTTTGCACGCCATTTAAATTGCTACGTCCATGCACTGAATTTCGTCTTTGATAACCGTCGCTTTATGTTTATAGGATCTCGTGACTGCACAAAGCGCTGGCAGGCTTCCATATAGTTTGAAACTGCGTCTTTTGCCACTTAATGCCGGTCCAATTTTTTACCACTCATGCAAAGCTTACGTTACGTTCGTGCACATTTATAAGTGATTAAACACATCATAGCTAATACATATATATATATATTTTTTCTAACAGAATTACCCGGAGAAACAAATTGAAAAATACATATATGTTAATGGTCCCTCTCCATTGTGATAAAATCTGTAGTGTTGTAGTGCATGCTTGTGAGGCTTCGCCTCGTGACAAACATTATCGATTTATGCTAATGTATAATTAGTCGTCGTTACACTAACTGTAGGGTAGAGTGTAATGCATGTTGGTGAATACTCACCCCCTTCCACACACCCCTAAGGTGGCTTGCAGGGTATTTTGTAGATGTAGATGTAGAAGAGCCCGTTCAGATAATATTTTTTCAAGGGAAGAGGCAGGGGCGATGTCCTCAAGGTACCAACAGAACCTTCAACATTTACTCGCTGTTTTCACTTCTTTTGTTCTAATATCACATTCGGATTTATTAACTATTCTTGAGATATTACTGACGTTGGTCATATCACATCCCCTACCCAACTCTTTCAGTGTTTTGCTGAGTTTTTATTTTTGATATATCAAACCTGGATTTGGTCTACACTTCCATGCCGCCCTAATGGAAATGCCATGGGACTCGAATTTCGTTTGGGGTATCTGTTGCTAAGAATAACGTCAAATTAAGCGACAGAAATGGTATCTCCCATCAGTAGTTCCTAAAAGACCTTCTACTGCACTTGGAGAAAAGATCTCCGTAGTTTATGTCTCAGTAGTAAGACATATTTAGCCGCAACCGCAGAGGAAATATTTAAGCCTGTCAAAAAAATTCTTGAAAAGACTCAAATCTACTTGATATGATTTTTTTTCAAATGTGATATTATGGCAATTCAGCCAAGCCAAGAGGAAATAAAATGACTTCAAAATTATGGTTGAATGAATAATTGCAATAAATAAAAATGTATACATATAATCAGGCTGCATTAATAATACAATATAACAGCAGAATTCTTCTTAAGTATATTATTCATATCAAATTTGTGACACCCAATGCATTCAGACTCTTGAAAATACACTCCTTTTCAGGACAATACTGTTTCACTCACTAATAGACGCGGAAAGATAAGAGAGTAAAAACTTCATTAAAAAATCATTACTTTGCACTACAGTACATACTTTAAATAAAAACACGTTGACTTGACGATGAAACAGATTGAGCGTCGCTAGTATCTCCAGCTCCAGCATATGTAATACGAGAATTCAATCATACACTTCTTTAAATCATGAAGAAAATGTTTTCATCCTCTCACGGCGAGGTTCCTAAAGGGTACAGCAGCTGGATTTACTCATAGTAGCAATTCAAACGTCATTTTTTGTGACTTCTCACGGATGTACTCCACATGCATGACCACTAGCTTGCCTAGAAACTGTGAAATATCACCCACTCACTCACTTCCCCATGATCCTCATGAGTTTGCTTTTTAATTCCAGTGTCTTTTCTACGTTAGCAATTCCAGCGTGTAATTACTTGTTATGTCTCCATAGCGAAATATTGAAATAGGAGTGGATACACTATACCTTCGACTCCGACCGTATGAGTGCATTTATTAATCAATATATCCACGACCTTTATAAACATCTATTATCTGCCACCACAACTATATTCCTAAGCCCTCTTCCGCCTAAAATTCCCTGCGCACATTTCCGCCACATTCTTCTCCGATCCTCAGCCCCATCCTCCCTTCGCTTCCACTCACCCCCGAAAGACTCAAAAACTCCCCACATCTCAATAAAACCCACCCATCCAAAAATGCATCCACGACGGCGTTCCCGCTTATGCTTCCATCACCCACCCCCAAACCCACATAATATCCCCCAAGAGCGACGCCCCATAGCGTGCGAACACGTGGGGAAAAAAAAGAAAGACGCGGCTTCCTTCCAACGGCAGCGTGCGCCCTCTACATTTTCCCAACCGCGCGCCGCGACGCACGCAAACGACGCCCCACGATTGTAGGGTAGCGGGATGGGTGGAAACGAGGCGAATTATAGGGGATTTTTAAAACCTTACATTCAACAACGACCACTTTTCCCCCCCAAATGCCAAACTAAAATACAATTTAGGATATATTACAGGAACCCGCGGATGATAGATTATTGTGAAAACTTTTGAACGAGGAGACAGATAAAAACAAAATGGTCTTTAGGGCTTCCACCAATTGATCCAACATGAGCCATTGAGTTAACTGGTGCCTGATGCACGAATGTAAATAATGCACTTAGTTTAATGGATACTCTTTTCCAAATTGTCCTAACGACTTTAACCATGAAATAGAAAATACAAAATGGCGAATAACTTATCTTTTTATACTAAAACGAGCGGAAGATACCCGTTGAAATTCAACGGGTGTGAAAAACTTTAAACTTATTTTTTATAATAAAACCACAAAGCCCGAAGAAAAACAGTATACGTGGTCATTTGAGTAGTTCGTAACCAATCTTATATGTTGTGTTCGTTGTAGTAGACACACTGACAGTTTTTCAGGTGCACGGAGAGATGAGTGACTATTGGTTCACTTTCATGCACGGGAAACCCAAAAATCGGCCATACAGACTCATTACTACTTAAATAGCAAAGGTTGATAGATGGTCACCTCGTCCTTCCTGTTCTCTTGAGCCGTCTTCTGAGTGATTAACAGCTTGATCGCTTCCCTTGTGTACATACATATATTTGCATTCCATGACTTAATTCATTTGCACTATTCAACGTTGATATGTGCGCTGATTATCTTAATCAGGATTGGACAGAAGGGTACAATCCAGCGGTTGACAACGTCAAGAGGTGTAATGGCAGCAGAAGCAATGTTTATTTGACCTATGAATCCTCCATCAATGGAACTGCGCCTTCTGCATAGCCATAATCATTGGTTTCGGTTGCTAAATAAAAAAATCTATGGTGATTCTTAGTGCACTTGTCGATTTTCATGCACGGGTGTCGTTAATTGTGCAGAATTTCCGTTTTGCTTTCGGGTAAGAAGCATGTAGTGGCGTCATTATAATTTCCGCCATCTTAAAGCAGATTGAAAGTTCGAAACAGATGGGTCTGTATTTGAACCAGATTTAGAGCTGGTTACCCGTCAGTATGTTGGGTAAGGATGAAATTTGTGCGTATCTTAGCGTAACCCGAGAAACACCACGGGGAGATTATGATGAGAACGCTGGTGGGCATGTCTTTGACCATCCAAGTCTAAGCTGTGTCGTTTTTCTTTCAAGGGCTCATTTTCTCGCAAATAAGACATTCATTTTGCTCAAGAAGATTTATTCGAAAGGTTACTCTTTTTTCTATTAGGCATGTGGATGGATATATTTTTAAGTCCAAGGAGGGGAAACAGCGGCGAGCGAGATTCTTGAATGGGTAACTCGATGATTGAGTGAATGTACCTAAGTTTACTGCACTTTAACACTTTTAAACATATAAATAACTCGTGACGTTAATGATGTAGGAATTGGTCTAAAAAACAGTTCGCAATCGCAATGAGAAGCAGACGGTTTCACTACGTGTAATACATCTGAGAATTAAACGATAATAAACAACGCCGTGTTTGTTGTAGCAAAAGAAGCATTATTACCATTGATATTCGCTCCACGTAAATATTCTTGCACATTTAATTAAGTGTGTAATCTATTTTATTCCTTTATGTGTATCGTTTACTACGTAGATAAGTTTTATCTCATATACCTACATGCAGTGCCCATTTGAGAGCTACTTTGAGAATAGACGTTGAAGAGTATACTTGTTGTACATATGCATTGAATTTATTGATTACCCCCCGAAGCAATCTATCATGGGCCCCTTGGGACTCTGGGCCATTCTTATACGGATTTTCTTTCTACGTACTAACATTGGCCTTCAGGAAAGAGTGGTATTTAAATGCTAGAGGCGTGAATATTCTCTGAAAATCAAATCTCTGGTTGTCAAGGAAATATGTTATTGTTGATTTCAGAGAAAAAGGTGAGAATTTTCAGTTGAAAACATGAAGTTCAGACAAATACGGAGCGTAGAAGGATATCGATTGATAAAATTAGAAACTTCATTTATTCAGCTATCTGATAGAAAAAATTCCAGTCCTATATCTTGAGTGAATGTACTTTTAAAAAGCAAAAAATGAAACCACTGCACCGAACCCAATGCTTAGCATGGACCACCAGGGGTGACCCTCGGGGGCTTTTGGGGGCCCTGAGGGCTTTTTGATATAGCATATGTTACAACCAGATATGTTTTCTATCTGCATGCCAAATTTCAGCTCAATCGGTCCAGTAGTATTTGCGTGATGGAGCAACAGACAGACAGAGACCATTACATTTTTATACATATTAGTAAGGATCACACCCTTAACCCTGGAAAAAATAGGGTTTCGGTTAATTGAACCCTACAGTGTTTGTTGTCTACCAGTAACAAACATGTGTTCCAAATTTCATCAAAATCGGTCCTGTAGTTTAGGAGGAGATGTGGAACATACATACATACATACATACATACATTGACTTTTATATATATAAAGATTAACACTGACTTTTGATGAATTGAGAATAATAGTGCCTCTTCGATGGCTTTTAATTATTGGTATCCAGTCAGCACTAGATTTATTTACAATTTGCATCCCTTTAAATATGAAATAACCAATATAAAGTGCGAACAAACTAATGCTATTGTAACTTTAATACGGAATTAAGTTATATTACCAAATTAAGCCCACAAACATTGTCTCAATTCACAATTGATGATGCTTCAAATAACTGAATTACAAATGTTGGGAATAATATTGGCTATCTTTATTTCACCTACTGTGTGCACTCAACCTCGGCTGTACGAATAAGTAGAATAAAAGTAAATCTAATATGTAGATTTCTTTTTGGCTAATACTTTATTTGTTGTATAACTACGCATTTTTTCACGAAAAGTCTTTCAGGTGCACAGCTGATTTCCTCACTTTCCTACCGCATATCCTTGCGATGGCTGGATGGGTTTGGAGCTTAGATGGATAGTGCTCTCCACACCACTCTCCGCCATGAGGCCCTAGCACACTCCGTTGCCTTAAATTTCTTTCCATACCCACCCCCACCCACATATATTTTATTTCCAACTTTCCTTCGTTGTCCCCCTCCGTTCCCTCCACCATCTGCATCGTGCACCTCGCACCATCTATCCAAAGCCCCTATAAACCCAAAACTCATCCTTCTCCATCCCCACCTCCTCCTCGCCCCGCCCCCCTCAATAATCCTAATATGCTCACGCCACCACGTCCCGCATCCCCGACCAACTCCGCCCCTGTATCGCCGCATTCCTCTTCCGAAGGGATTACTTCCTTCTATCTGGAAGCCACATTATCTTCCACCCACACCCACCCCACTTCCGCTACACGCCTCCCTTCACAACCCCCCCTCCTCCAACCCCATTTCAACACCTTCTACTCTTCCCCGAGCCCTCTGACGCCATTTATCAACCCCCTCCCGCGCACACACTCCCTCCATCACCAAACCTTACTTCTTTATTCCACCACTGCAAATGTACCCCCTCATTTGAGTAGCCCATACATGAAGTCGCAGCTAATTAAAGACGGGCAAACGGCCTCCAGTGGTGGGCGCACGGTACGGGGGATAAGGGATAGCCGCAAGGCTGCGAGTAAAGGGATGAGGGGGAAAGGCTTTAAGACTCTGAATGGTGTTTAACTGATGATTTTTCCCTTGTGGTTAATTGATGCATTATTTCCACTCTACCTCATTTTCACTCACTCTCTGATGCATGCTTGCTCTCTCAATGGCAATTTGTCTTACCCGGAACAAGCCTATAAATTATGTGTAAACTTGTAGAAATTTGGAATCGTCGTGAGAAAATTAGTTTCTCTCGGAATCAATGGAAGTTATTTCCAGAACAGATCGAAAAAATCAATAATTGAGAAATGTCGCCAAACTTCTCAGATTCTCGAATGAAAATCTACTTAGGACTTTTCCTCGTAAAAATACAGCGGGATTTTTCAGTTGGCAGGGTTTTAAATGTTTGGTCAGTAGCCTCATGAATCTCAATGCAAAGTTGGATGTGAACCAAAGCGCACTTTAAAAAAATTGAAGTCCGCTTAACTTTAATCGTAGCAAAAGACAATAATTAAATAAATAGACTAATTAACGAAATCAAACTCAGGCACACTCTTTGATAATCCTAAGAAACAATTCATGGCAATAAATCTGTTGCGTAACAATGGGACTGGCAGTCAGTCCGTCTAATAGTCATTTGAAATTTAACATTTCCTAAAAACAGAAACCTTTTCAACCATTCTTTGAAGCTTGATGATTGGCTGTGACATAAGCCTTCATCGTTTAAGTAATTGCTACCCAGGTTCTGATTCAATCCCAACCACACTTTGATAATAAATACGGATTATAGTGGTAAAATCGCGAAGCATCAACTTAAATGCAATTATGGCAATAATTTCACTTCCTCCGACTTGCTACTTCGAACGATCTTTCCTTTTCAAAAGCGTTAATATTAAAGTGTACACGTCTCTTCGTTTGATAAAATATCTTACACTGAAAGCTCCTTATAGATGTTCTCACTTTTGAAGTTATAATTGAAATCTAAAACCATGACTTTATAGCATTGTAAGCTCCAAAACGTTGCCGGGCTCAGGCATAATTCGGTAGTACTAAAACTTAATCACCTCCAGAGGTATTAATATTAAACCTCATCCCAATGTAAGCTATGTATCCAAAACTATAACAATTGAAATTTAGTAAATTCCAACATGCTGTGCTTGCAGGAATTTTGAATTTTGTCATCGGTCATTAAATAATTACATAATACGATTATCAAAACTGTTTAATCCTCCTCTCCCACTATGCAATACAGCGTAAGAATTCATGAACTCCTCTCCCAATCTAACGCTTGTTAAAACAGATGAATGCGCACAGGTTAACTTTCACGATAGACGACGTTACCTGAATGTAGGGAAGCCATGGCACTACTGAGCACATATATGTATATTACTATTGGATATTGAAGGTGACAATGCGGCAGCCGGAAATGCACATATACCAATGCTTCTGAAAGTCGCGGAATTAGGTCTTGGAGACGGTGTTCCAATAAAGAATAACTTATCAAAAGTTATTTGATTCCATATTTTTCCACTATTTAAATAATGCACAATCAGCACATGTAGAGAATAAGACGGTATAATTGTTGGGTAATATTTGTACTCACTACATAAAATATAAGATTGGATGTTCTTGTCCCTACACAGGAGGGGTTTAACTCACCAATTCATCGTCGGTACGGCTATAGAAGAGCCCTAGGCTAGTAACATTAGCCATTTGATATTATTTGCAGTACTTTAACTGAAACGCATTTGATAATATTTTTCTCATTAATTTGTAAAACTGAGAAAATCCAATCCCGTGAAGTCTTCCAAACTCCCTTCGAATGCCTCCTCAGAGTAGATATTATATGATTACCACACAGCGTGGGTAACTGATAATTAAGTTGTAGGTTAACAATGGGCTCAACAAAGCATCATCTTTACATCTAGTTCAAATTTAAATAGTAATTATCAATTTATCTTTCATTAGCATCCAAAGATTTGATGTACCTTAACCAAGTATTCTAAGACGATATTTACTTCAAGACGAAGGAAACGAACGTTTTCCTATTTTTTAAATGAAACAATGCCGTCAATGGCAAACGATAATGAAGGCGCTCTTAAAATCAAATATTAGTTGGTATTAGTTAAAATAAAATATAACGATCTGAGGAAAACCGTAACGCCAAACTTCGATTCAAATACGTTTGAGTGTAGGCAAGTACATACTCCACGAGCACATAAAAAAGAGGCCGGAAGAAAACTCTGGCGATCTATCTCGCTCGCAAAAAAATGAAAATAGGTAATTGGCATTTACCGAGCTACAGATGCGATCCGTTCATCTCGAAATAAAGAGCACCTTTGGAAATTTTCACGAAATTCAACCGCCCACATTATGCCCCTTGGGAGAGTGCAAAAAAAGAGGGCAGTTTATTTTTTTGGTGAAAGGGAAACTATTTATTTTGCTATGCTCGAATTGTGAAAGACCAAGAATTTGAGTGGATAGGAGGAAAACAATTCTTGGGGTGGCATTGGGCGTCAGAGGGATGGTGAAAGAAAAGAGAGGAAATGTATCCTTTCTATTCCTCTTCGGCAAGGAAAACGCGAAATACCGCTCACCCATGGCTGTTATAGGGGTAAACCGTTGTGTGGGCGCGTGTAATGCGAAGGAGCAGCCATGGCCACCAGAATACGAAATGAGCGCCCCCCAATAAGAGCAACAAGCTCCCCTTTACCCTCCGTTTGGCCCCACTGAACCCAACCCCCACCCAACATTCACACGGATCAAGCTCTTACTTTCCCCCGTGGAAACGATGGCAGTTGTATCAGAAATGTACGTTTATCCTTCAAGGAAGTTATCGATGGCGAGAACGTTATGTAGCCCAAAAATCGGATCTGCGTGAAGGAGCAGAAGGAGGAAAAGGATCAAGAAGAAGAGGAAAGGAGAAAGACTCATAAGGGTTTAAGAGAAAGCAGAAAGAGGAAGGAAGAGATGATCTATTTATAATAACGAAGGAGACAGAGAGAGAGAGTCGGGGAGAAAGATTTGAACCACCACGGGGGTCTTGAGAAGGATTTGCAAATGGGATTCATTTCGGGTAAAAGAGAAGGGGACGCCCTCTGCCTCTTTATGTTTCAAAAATCGTCCCCAGTACACAAACGCAACTAGACCCAGGGGACTCACGCTCTTTTCCTTCGCCGGTGGCCACCACCTCATCTGTCCCCTTCGAAGACTGCGTGCGCGGGAGGGGGAGCAAGGGAGGGAGTGATCAATCGAGGCACGTCCTCGCTTCAACCGACCGGAATGAAACCATTGGCTTCAACGTGTGGCGCTTGCCGAAGATAGATATAAGGCAAATAGCACGTGAATGAATCCTTTCTGCTCCATGCCCACCACCCACCAAAGTATCGCCTGCCTTGGTACTAAACCATCCGAAAATATTCAGGCGCACCATTAAATAAAGAAATCGGGACGATGTGGCAAACCGAGGAGGAAGAAATTCTCGTATGATGCCAGTGAGAAAGTCGCCAGAAGCTCACTTCATCAGGTTTTGTTTCCATTGCATTGCTACACTACCGTCCGGAGTCTCGGAGATTTTATCGGTTTCCTGATCATTAAACGTATGTTTAGCAAAAAGTGTTATAAAGTTATGACAAGAATTGGAACTTCGACAATCTGTGGAGATCCTGAGTGCCCTGATTAACTCTGTACCATAATATATTTAAGCAAAATTTACGAAAAACCGTCAATCTATTGAAGAACCAATTTGTGCTCTAAATCTTAAACGGTGACCACCAAAACCGGCGTGTTACATTATTTCACCAATCAATAGCTTATAAAAATTAAACAATTACACCAAGGATACACAAGCATAAACGGCTACAATTTCACACGGCTACGACTGGTGAATGTGATCTCTGCATCCAATCCTTCGAAAAAAAAAACAAGAAATACATTAATTGTTTCAACCGCCTGAAATTACCGAGAAAAGAGGAAGCGCGTTATCGTTACTCGCATTGGCTGTCGTCGATAAATCTCGTATCGATAGATGCATTCAGGAAAGACTCGAACTCGCCAATGTCACGTCATGGACCTCGGGCCACAATCTCGACCAATCTCGAATTTAAATTTGCATTATTTGAACTCTTTGAGGCCGCGACGTCATTTTCGTGTTTCCAAAATTTCTAATCCTTCCCAAACAGGGTACCAATTCCCCTATCCAACCATCTCTATACCCTGAAGAGTATAAAGATGTAATCTAAATTGCCGTGGGCAGGGTGGCCTAGGGTGAGTGTCGCGTTGTGGGGCCAGTGGGGGAGGTGGGGAGAGGGGCAGAGCCACCACTTTGCAGAGCGGGAGGGCATCTAGTCTTTCTGATACGGCTCGACCAAGCGGACTTCTACACACTAACTCCCACAGCCAACTATCCCCCTACTCCAGCAGAAAACGGGACTTAAACAAAAAATAAATAAGAAAAAAAAACATTAGGTACTTATTTTCCGTAGAGTACCTATTGCAATATCCTCCTCTCCTGTGTGTATTGCCGTTAAAAAAGTTGCTTGCACTCAAAAACGTATTTCTCTCTTCTTTTTCTAAACGCTTATTATCCAGTTAACTGCTTCAAAGTTTGGGCAATTTTTTCATTAACCTTTGACTACAAGGAACCCCATTCGGGACACGAATTGCCCGGGGCCCTTCGTGTGCGCACGAGTCTGTGCTTCCGTTGGTGAGGGCATGGATTGCCTTATCCTCCTCGCCAGCTCAAAACACACTCCAGTAACTCCCCTCCTTCTCCTGCACGCTCGGTTTGAGAGGAGTTGGCGCTTCACAGGTCGTGGCAAGTGACCCGTGAGTGTACTTTGATCGGTCCTTTGTTCTCTGCGCATCGCGGCATCAGGTCATTTCGCACCATTTCCCGCACTTAAATTCCAAGGAAAACAAAATTCACAAACGCCGTGGAAATGCACCTGGAGGCTTTATCTCACGAAAATTCTCGATGCACCTTGTTTTGGCAAGCGAATGCCATCGTATTACCCTCCACTAACAGGGTTTTTTGACCCAAGTCGCTCATGTTGCAAGAGACGAGTTGATCATCCATGAATCCTTTACTCCAGAAGATAGAGCAACAAGGGTAAACTCTGTAGCAGCATGCACACACACACTTGAAATGCGATAAAGGCAAATGCTAAGAATTTCAGTCTGTGGCAAAAAGGAATTCCAGGATTATAAACTTCCGTTTATTCATATTAGTGAAAATGATTAAATAAATAATAACTATTGATTTCTTTCCTAAATCTATTGTGAAATTTAAGTTCTGAAATTTTACGGAAAATAAAAAAAGGTTCAGGCACAGAGAAATTATTCCCAGTACTACTCGCAAGCATGCATGTAATTCAGCAATTAAAGCGTTTACATACATAATTCGGTGGTTGGAATGCTGTGTGTTGAATATTACCTCTAAGCAATTAACATGGTGGTGAAACTTTTTTATTTCCTGAAGTTACGGGTCTCAAAGTTGCTGTTAGTCCGCAAAGCCTATTACTCAAAGTAACGCTCTTGAGAATTCAAAATTTCAAAAATTCTCCCAAGTCCGTCTAATCCGTGTTGTTATTGATTTTTTTCTGTGGTTATCAGCCCTCAGTCTGATTGGCAGCTATCGCATTCCTCCATAGGTCTCTATTCTCTGCTAATCGTTGCAATTCGGCATAGGATGTACAGCCGACGTCTTGTATTATTTGCCTAATGTATGTCAGTCTTGGTCGGCCTATACAATTTTTTCCGGGAATAGTACCGGATATAGTCTTTTTTTAATACTGAATACACGCAACGTTTTCTGTACCCTTTCAAAATCGTAATTACAATGATGCATATCCACAAATGAAAAAGTGACTTGGTTTCCTTCCACAGATTTATTTTCATGGTTCAACATGCTTCGACACATCGGTGTCATCATCAGGTACAATACCTGATGACGACATCGCTGTGTCGAAACATGTTGTACCATGAAAATAAATCTGTGGAAGGAAACCAAGTTATGTTTTCATTTGTGAAGTTCAACTTCCACATAGTTGAGCTTGAAACCATGGAAAATAAGGCCCTTATATTTGCTCTTATTTTCATTCCGATTACCGGACTAAAGCCTGATTTTACTTGTAATATAAACCTTGAAGGTTTTATATCGTCGGCATCATCACGTATAAGCTGGCAAAATGGCACCTAGTTTAAATTACTTGGATTGAGTTGAATCACCTTATTTAGCCTTGTGTTTTCAAGAAATGTACCACTATAACTGAGGGGCGCCCTTTTTGCCACCCGAACAAATGTGGCGGTGACAGTAAAGAGGCGACTCAGAATGGCGGCGGAAGTTACCCAAGATTGGTCTCTTATCGCCTTTGAAAAGGAACGAATCAAGAGCCGGCTCACAGTGTTTTCTCTATATCTCTATCTTCTTTATCTAACCTCTATTTCCTTAAGATTTTACCAACGGGAATTTTCTTCCATGACGGATGGTTCCTATTTTAAATCATGAATCAGCTTTCAGATCGGAATATGTATTTATGATATCCTTCATGTTGTACGATTACGGATTCTTGCAATAAAAATATGCATTTTACTCACTGGACGGAGGTGGCACTTACATACCCCAAATGTCTTCAGATAGAGTTCAGCAAGCTCCCGCATCATATTCCTACGGAAAATTCCGAATTCTGTCTATTATAAAGGCTCAGGTCCAGTCCACTTAAGTTACATTCTAAAACAAACGTTCGACGTGAGTCGCCTTATGAGTCCTAATGTCACTTGACATTGGATTGCCCTGGTAACGATTTCTCGCATGCTACGATGCTTGGAGGGATAATGCAACTGTACAATTCAATGGTATTGCATTCTTGTTCTACACCTACAAGTCAACTCCCACCTTTCTAACGTCCTTCCCACCCCTCCTACTCTTTTTTTTCCATTCAGTTAACCTCGGTCCCCGTAATCACCCACCCTTTACCATAATTTCCCATTTTTTCCTCATCCCCAATCATTTCCATATGGTCTCTTTCCCGTACCCTTCAACAAATATCGACCAAGAAACGGTGCCTTCTATAACCTTCACAGACCTCCTCCTTCAGCCCCAATACTTCCCTCCCGTTGCGTTTTCACGTGACACTATGATTGGTTTCTCCTACAATCACACCTCGTTATTCTGTCACGTATATTCATGACAGAAACTCCCTCTCTCCCTCATGGCAATGTGAATATTTTCTCCCCCTCTGGTTAAGGAAAAATCTGAAAATTGCTGACACGTCGGCGTGAGGCCTCATCGTAACAGTCAGTTTAAGCTGACTTTATATCCGAAAACTATATGGGACTAAAATATTTATATCACTTTAGTGTTTCAGATTCAAGTGCTTTGATGGCTAAGGTCATATTGCAATTCATGTCACCCACTTGCAGACAGTATTACTACACTCGAACGTATACGAGAACCAGAACTCCGAACTGGAGCGAACCCAACCAACGCTCAACTACGGTGATAAGGCAGGAACAAGTATTTCTGTCGTGACAGTTAGTTTCACAGTTTCAATCGACTTATAAAAAAGGCAGTAGAAGATTAGCTTACAGGACGAAAAGAGCCGAATGCGCGCTCTGGTTCTATTCTGTTACACGTTATGTAATTAAATCAACATCTCTCGATTGGCTATCTTTCTTAACGACTCATTAGATTAAATCGAACAACATTAATCGCTCAAGTCATCGGTAGGCAGCGGCAGGCTTCAATAGATCGTCGCTTGTTTGATACGCATATTGCTTCGTATTTTTCTCGCTGGGTTGAAGATTAATCTAATTTATAGATAACCTACGCCTCTAAAAGTATAGCCGTAATCAAGAACCAAAATTTCGCCGTTGAAAATATAACGACTGCCAGTCAATAAGCCATGTATAGATTAATGTTGTCGGTAGAGATAAATACTGACTTATATCCTATTTTTGCTATCGATAAGCTAACAACGCGTTAAAGAAGACTCAAATAATAAAATTACTGTGAACATATTCCGACATTTTACTACTCATGACGCCATTGAAGCTCCAGATGTGGTGAATACACGCAATTGCGCTTGTTAACTCTAGAGGAAGTCCGTTATGCATGCCGCATTCCGGTTGATTTGAATGCTAGTCGGGGAGGAGGTAGTTAGCGACGATTGGAAACGCCAAAAGTACACTGTCGACCTTCAGAAATTACAGGAGGGCCAATGCAGGCCAAGCGGTTATGATTATGTATACCGCATAATAAATTAGGCCTCGGTGGAATATGCTTGCCAGCTGGGAGCTCTTTCATTAATGTTTCCATGATGAGGGATGGCTATAGATACCGCACTCGACCACCAGCGAGGCTTCATGCCACCTCCGCCTTAAATAAAATTATCTATTCAACACCTAGATCTGATTATTAGGAGTTGGTCAGTGTCCCCGGTGAGAAAAATTTTTCTCTTCGCCTCTGCCAAGCCTCCTTTCTCAAGTTGAAGACCGACCCTCCAACTACTCCCTCCTTCCCCACAATAAAGATTTTCATATCTGACATTTAGAGTGGAATTATGCCTACATCATCAGCTATTATGATGGTAAAAGGACGCATCGATGGCTTATAAATTATCTATCGATAAAATTAATAACATAATTGATTCCACGAGCTATACTTTACAGAGAAAAATAAAATTTAAATTCTTGAAACCGTGGATAACTGCGGAAATTTTGGACGTATTGCAAAAAAACATTTATTGCATAGAAAAATGAGAAAGCAACCATAAAATGAAACTTTGGCACGATATTACAAATCGAAGAAATAGAGACTCGATAGGGATATTATCAGTTAAAAATAAAATTATTACCTGCTCATTTTTTCATATTAATAAAAATATTACAGCCAAATAATTAAGAATTATAGATGGGTTCATTGGTACGAGGGCAGAGAAACGTAATATAGATAAGAATAGATCACTAGACAACAATACCGTATTAACTAGCTCGCAAGATATAGCTAGTAAATTTAGCTGCTATTTTGCTAAAATCATTCAAAGACTTAGAAACGACACTAATATTAACATCAGTACACTGAATAAGAACTATTATAAATATACACAGTAAAATCCTGACTCTAGCTCGGGACGAAAAACTAATTGATTTGAGACTACTTTCCGCCCATACCACGTCACTTTTTTCGCGGTAAAAAATTTGAGCCACTTTGTAATGCACCTTTAATTAATCGCTAGCATTGCCATTTTAACCATTTTCTTATCAATATAGATTTTATGCAATTTCAACACTATCCACACCATTTTGATAACATTCCCACCAACCCATGACAATCCCTCACTTTTTAGGTTTTAACTTGTTATTTTCATTATTTTGTGAATATTTCACTCATTTTATCAATTTCTGCCAATTTCTTTATTGGAGGTTTAATAAAATTTCTGACCATTTCGACCAATTTCTTCCGTTTAGCGGTATTTCTACTATAACTCACAATTTTTTATATTTCAACCACCTCCAGCCCACTTCTGACCATTTCTGTCTAGTTCATATCCGAGTATTTCTGTCCATTTCTGACCATTTTTGGCCATTTCTGACTATTTCTTCCATTCCTGACCATTTATAGCCATTACTGACCACTTCTATCCCATTTCCATCCATTTCTAACTACTTCAGGCCATTTCTGACCATTTCTGGTCATTCCTAGGCATGTCTCCCATTTCGCAACCATTTCTCAACAAGTGTACACCATTTCTCAGAGTTGCATACCCCTCGTACAAACCCAACTGTAAAGTAATTGTTTTAAGCAATGCCCATGATGCAAAGTGACCTTTTTTTGAAGAAACACTTCTACCTTACGTTAGAAGTATATCTTAGTGTATTTCTCACTCCATTGACCAGTAGCGAAAGGTCTAACTGCTTTTCAACCAGATGGACGTGGACACGGTGATCTGCCTGCCATAAACAAAAAGTCTTTTCTCCCTTATATGAAATATTACAATAACGAAACTTTGCAGCCTCTTTACCTATATCAAGGAATACAGGAAATTAAAATTTGAGATGGATCTAAGGTGCGGTACATTTTGAAAATTTAATTTTAAATTTTCAAATATTTTTTAAATTTCACCAATATTTGAATTTTAAAATTTGACTGATGAATAAGATACACTAATGCGTTTTGTACAAAATGATTCTGAGCGGAACTTCCTAGCTTCCTTAGCTCTGAAAAAAATGGGAAAATTCTGGGACTTGTTTTTACATACCCCCATATCTCCGCAATTTTTCATACCCCCATATCTCCGCAAAAACTCAATATTTAAACTATGGGCCTTATAAGGAACACAGACACAAAATATCGTTAAAATCTGTGATAGTAAGGGCAATTTTTGCATTTTTGTCGGTGCTTTGGCATGGACTGACCCCATGAAATATCACCATGATAAATATTAATAAATATGCAATTGAAGCTTAAATAATTTAATGCAAAGAGATTATTTAACACACAATGTATTGCAATCATCGAATGTATATTTTAGAAAAATGCTATAATATAAAATTTCACTAAAGGAGGCATTGTCTAGGGGAGAGGATTCGACCAGCAGACTAGGAGATTAGCGTCATTCAGACACAGGCTGGCTGACAATAATAGGATCACTTGGATTTTCGAAGAAGAATGAAGTGAAACCCTAAACATTGGCATTAGCTTACTACCCCAGAAAGACTCCTCTGAATCCATAGTTCTTTATCTTATCCGATAGAGCGAGTACCTCCAATAAATTACTTTCCACATACGAGGTGTTATAACTTGAATGCACCTCGTAGTACCCAAGAGGAAATTGGGATTCCACTGAAAAATTCCATCCACTGCTTTCATTCAAGACCAGATCTTCGGACAATTGCCAATATTATAGCCTAAACTTCGACATAACATATTTTACGATATTTTGAGCGAGATATTTCCCTAGTCTTCATGGAGACCATATTCGAATTTTATTTTTTTTTCGGCATCTTTAAGTATGAAGTAAAAACTGTAACATTAATGGAGCAAAAATTTAGTTATATACGAGAATAAATCTCATTAATTAAATATATCGGCTTAATTCTCTAACTTGACTCATTTTTGCACACCGTATGACTACAAAAAAGCTTTTTGCGATTCTGTAAAAATTACTGCGGTAGTAGATTATTTTTGTATAAACAGTTGAGAAAACAAACAAACTACACACAGTTTTTGTCGAAATCTAGATGTCTCCATCAAGCGGTAACCTATCCCATGTAAAACAGCTTGTATTTTCAGGCATATTTCTCGAAAAGCAGTTCGAAAAGGGATAAAAATTTTGATTTCATTGGAAATATGGGAGTATTTTCTTTAAAATGAGGTCAAATTCATCAAATTATATGTGAAGTGATTTTTCGCTCAAACTACCTTAAACTCAAAACTCTTTTTAAGTTAAAAGTGATATCAACTTCTAAAACCAAATATTCTAGAGCTATCGATGCTATTGGAGAGCGGGAAACCAAAACACTATTAAATCGTTAATTTTGAGGCATAGTCCCTTCCCCCACCTGATCACATGCCTGCTAAACAACCCGTTGATCCGCTAGTCAAAGTTCTACGGGAATATCCTTTAAACCCAATTGAAATTCGGCGTACAAATAAAATAAACATACGAGAATCGAAGTATCGGGATAACCAGTATTCCCGATGTAACAAGGCTGTCAAAACCAACGTTATAAAAACCTTCATTCCTGGACCGAAAATGTGCATTTATCAGTATTCGAATACCCACGCAACGTACGACCGCGTAATATGCTAATCAAATTGGATGGGTTCATTAAAAGTTGTTTCAACGGGGGTGAGGTCATTTTAATGCACCATGGAACGATGAGGTATAACATCACATTTCCGTCATGTATAATCAGAATTAATTACTAAGATTTCATTTTGTCGGCACACACGCCGCACTGTGGGTAAGCCTCTCCAAGAGAATGTTTTGACTCCATTGGTTACATGAATTATAATGGATACTTGTAACATAAAAAGCAAACGCAATTAACTATGTCTTTATGCTAGTAACTGACCCTGTTTTTCCTATTAATCATGGACTGCAGTTGATTGGCCGATTTTCGAGAAGCAATACAAACTATTTGCTTACGAATACAAATAGTATTGCAGTAATCAAAGATTAAATTGACAACATGACCATCCCTCTCTACATATTATATTATCGGGTAACAAATTAAATGTTGAAATTCATTTAATGACAGATAAAAATTCGTTATTTATAAGGTACCTCTCTGTTGAAATAGTAAACATAAGTAAACAAAATTAGCAACTCTTTTCGACCCATCGTCTATCTGTATTCTAGTGTTCTTCTGGAACATCCGAAACCGAAGGCTTACGACAAATACGTAAATAATACATTCTCTTAATGCCAACAATATTTTTCACTATTTATTTTTATTCCATTTCGAAAATCTCAATTTCAACGCAAGTATTTATTTTTCATGCAAATATTCCTCATAATTTCAGCTGAGAAAAAAATGATTCCATGAAGCAAATTGTAAGACTACATTTAAATACGTTCAGATGACTAGATCGAACCAAAAAATATTAAAACATATCGTTAAAGCGCCATCTCAATATTACTGAACTAATTCGACACCAAACTCCCATCGAGATCAACAATAATCACAAAACCAACACTGGAACTTTCACAGCATCCTTCCAATGAATTATGCAGGAAATTTTCTCTTCAAAGCTAAGGCATAAATTTTTGTAATACTTAACCTCCCCAAATTTATAAACTCCATCGAAAGTTTGAGATAGACCTTCAGTCTGCACTATCCCGTTATTATTTCAGGACCGCAATGTTTAAACTCACTAAACCAACGCAGAGTAATTACACTTGGATTTCATGCCAAACAACCGCAGAAATGTCATCATCCTTTGGATTTCCCTCTCAACACTCTAGTTAGCACTCAACAACCTTCATTGAACTCCGTCGAAAATGGACCTCGATTTTCCTCCAATCCCCTTTTGAATAATTCATTAGGAGAACGTCTCCCTACTGGGTTTAAGAGAAGATATATACATAACTAAAGCGCAAAAGGTGTATGGTGGAGGGTGTAAAGGGGAAAGGAGCAGAGGTCGCAAGGTTGAGAAGGAAATTGAAGTAGATAGAACAAGGGTGGGGGTGGGATTTGGAGGATGCAATAGAAGACGAAATCTTAGTGCGATGAAGGAGGGAGGGTGGAAGATGGAGAGGGGTAGAGGCGGATAGGGGAGAAAGTCGACTGCTTGCGACTTGCTCTCCCGCTGCCGGCGTGAACGACCTCTCCGAAATTGGAGGGGTGCATGAGAAGGGTCGGTCCTCCCTAATGTCACCCCTCCGCACCCCATACCACCTTCATCTCTGGCTCCTTCCGTCGCTTCTAATTGGCTCACGCAATCTTCTTCGCAAAAGCAACGCCCTGTGAATTTTTATGCACCAATATCTCCATTCATCGAGGAAGTCTATCCGAAAAAGCATTAAAAAGATTTTCCCGAATTAGAATTCGTAAACAAAATTTCGAGAGCTTGGGCACGTATATATTTTGTATAGTCGAACTGATTCACGCCTTTATTTTTGTTAAAACGTTAAATACATTATTCCTTTATCTTTCCTCCCGTCAGACATTTCTGAATTTCCACCGATTGAGTGATGTCATTGTAACTTGAGACTTCCAGTGTGGCATGAAATTAGGGATCATGTAAGGCTCATTCCAGCTAATGAGTATCTCCTCTCAATACGAAATTAATTTATTGAGAGAAAGTAAGGTAAAATAAATACACTTTTTAACCAATTTTCATCTATTATGGAACTTTTTGTAAAGTATATTCACTAGACAGGAAGAAAGTAAATCTAACTATTAAATTATTAATTAAGTACCCAAAAACAAGCATAAATGTCGTAATTTATAAAGTACTCTTACAGACGTGGTCATAGGCAGAATAATCTTCACGCGAGATGTCAACTATGGACTATAACTCTCATTCACACTGTAAATCCTAAGGAAAATGGAGACCACAAGAAAGCAAAACAACCTACAACTCAGACGACTCCTTTGTGCAGAAACACATTTTAATGCACTTAAAACGCAGGCGCTTCGTTGACGCTTTTAAAGCTATAAACGTACCTTGATGAGATGCCTTACATTCTCAAGTCTGAAGCATTCAATCAAAATTACGAAATTGAATTCCATAGCTCTCTCCATCCGAGGTGGTAAGGACAAAGGTTACGGACGTTAGCAAGGGAAAATTTAAAGTATCCTACCCGGAAGTTTCGATGCCAGGAGTAACAGAGAATAGGAAAAGAGGAGAGAGACTCAGCATGTGAGATGGAAAGGACCACCAAGGTCGTCTCAGCAGAGTCAAAGGCCCGACGATGAAGACTTCATGAACCGAATTCGGACAATTCATCTACATCTACATACTACCCCGCAAGCCGCCTCAATAGGCGTGTGGTAGGGGGTGTTAGGACACCAGCCGTTTACATATAAAAAGGAAACGCTCTAATGAAATTACGCCTAGCATTTATTGAAGTCCCTTATTGTTCGGGGGAAAAACGAATTCCCATACCTATTCGTTCGACAAAATATCTCTTAATTTATCGTTTCTGTCGGACCTGGAAATATAGTGGGGTTCTAATATGATGTTCTCCGTGTCGCTCTGAAAGATATCTATTCTCAATTGTTCATATTCATATTTATGTCTCAATTATGCCAATACTAAAGTTAACGCCAGTAATACCTAATTGTTGATGTGCTTGTAAAACAGCGGAGATGGTCGTAACGCTTAGCTTTAAGAAGGAAAAATTCATACTTGCATTAAGTGACACTGCTTCTAGGCATTAATAAAAAGGGCTAAGAAAACGAGCTAAAAAAGAATATACGAGCAATCAGGAACTCCTCTGAGAGTTTTTTTCTAAATGAAGGTTTTGGCTATTTCAATCGTATGCATATCGGTAAAGGGAAACACGTGGAGCATCATTGAATGAAGTGAAATTGCAATTTTCGGCTTGGTAATCCTAGTTCGAATCCGGAAAGCTGCCAGGAGACTTCAAGAGGGGCTCAATGGTGACCATACCGAAGAGAGCAAGGGCTGAGAAATGCGAGGAGCACCAAACCTTGAGTCTAGTGTCACATGCCTCCAAAATTCTTACTCCGATAGTAGGCAGAAGAATTGAAGGAAAAATTGAAGAAAACCAAATTAGATTTAGGAAGAATAGGGGGACAAAGGAGGCAATACTATGCCTGAGCCTACTGGTAGAGAAAATGATCCACGTGAGCAAGCCATTGTATATAGCTGTCGTGGACTTGGAGAAGGCATTCGATAATGTCGAATGGATTACGATGTTCTATACTATGGAAAAAATTGGCTTGGACTACAATGACAGAAGAATCATCTACCAGCTCTACAAGGACCAGGTGGCCACAATATGTCGGTAAGATGGAATAAATCGAGATCGGAAGTCGAGATCGCATCAAGATGGAAAGATCGTCGGCCCCGGTGGCGACGGGGTAAAGTCCTCGCCTGCTAAACTGAGGGTCGCGGGTTCGAGTCCCGCCTGAGTGGACTTTTCACCAATAAGGACATGGGTGTTTGTGTTCGTCCATTGTTGTAAATTGTATCCATTGTTGTAATACACCCGATGTAAAAGGCCATTCGTGCTGTTTTCGGGGATGTGGAAATATATAAATAAAAATATGGAGGCAAAAATTAACAAACGGGTTCGACAAGGATGTATCCTTTCACCAACACTCTTCAATATGTACATGGAGGAAGCAATAAAAGAAACAGAAGAACAAGGAATCAAAGTGAATGGAGAATAAACCAACATGCTACGCTTCGCCGATGATATCGCCATCGTAGCAGAAAACGAGGAAGACCTGCAGAACTCACTGAACACAATTGAAAAAGTGTTCCAGGATTACAACATGAAAGTCAATAAGAATAAAACTAATATACTTGTGTGCGGAAGAGAGAAAGTAGTGGCCAACGTCCACACAAAGAATAAAGATTGGAGCAAGTGGAATCATTCACCTACCTCGGGATCACTATTACCTGGGATACAAGAAGAATGACAGACATCAAGCGTCGAATAGCCCAAACTAAGACGGCATTCATGGCCAAAGAGCATAAGACTGGAGACAAGGAAACAGTACGTGAAAACATTCGTGTGGGCAGTGGCTCTCTACGGATCAGAAGCATGCACCATTGGAAAAACTGACCAGAAAAGAATAGAAGCCTTTGAGAGCTAGTGCTGGAGGAGGATGCTAAAGATCAAATGGACGGATGGGGTGAGAAAAGAGGAGGTATATAGAAAAATTGGAGAAGAAAGGGCACTGTGGAGCACCATACGCCAAAGAAAAACACGGTGGGTTGGCCATGTTATGAGACATAAGAGGCATAATGGAGAGAAAAATTGAAGGGAAAGTCCCCAGAGGAAGAATAAAAGACAAGTACATGGGGAAAGTAAAGAGGGATACGCGGAAGAAGAACCATAGGGAAGTGAAGGAACTGGCATGGGATAGGGTGAAATGGAGGGCTGCAGTATACCAATCCTAGGATTGTAATACTACATATGATGATGAATCCTAGGTCTCACGTAAATTTCACTTTTTTCACAGTTCACATAGCAAAGACGAAATAATGTGCGTATACATGTAGATATGGAGATAAAAATCATTTATTGGACTTCATTCAATATCAAAATAATGCTAAAACATCAAAATATGAAATGAAGACAGGATATTACGCCCTTATCTTATGTGAGATTGGAAATAAGTAGAGCTAATTATCTCATGTACTACTTATATGTTTGAGTGCTGCACTAGGGAACCATAACTTCTTATCAATAACGATTGATTTTATTTGTTAATAAGACAAAACTCTTTTGAAACAGCTGCTAAAGTATTCTTAGAAAAAATACTAAGAAGATATTTTTATTTTAATCGTAGACCACAAGAAGATGGCATAAATAAGAAAGAAGACCAGGTATGCACCCATAACGTCCGTCAAACTTCAAGGTTTCAACGACCAAATTAAATGCCTTATGTTCGCCGATTTTCTATCTTCAACCGGATGCCCTACAAAAGGTATAGAAATGTGGCAGTAACCGTAAAGGCCCGTGAAAGCGCTTTGCTCAGCTGTCGAAGAATGTCTGAAAGATTTCGTCAACATTCATCCCCGTAACACATGAAAATCTAACAAATAAATTATTTTAAGATGAAAGAATTATTTTAAGATCCAGGCTGTACCCGGTGGAATTTGTCGATATTCATAATGAATAAAAAACACTTGGTAATCTTCCATAGATATATTTCTATAAATCTGTGGAAGATTACTAAGTGTTGTTATTCATTATAGGTATGAAATGATAATTTATAAACCACACAAAGCCTCTCCCATCCTTTTCTTGTAGTTTAAAATTTTTAAAGAGAATGATCATCAATAATTTTGGTACCTCTATTACAATATCTCTATGCTAGTAAGATGAGATTGCTGTTTATCGAACAAAGGGAAAGACATCATAGATGATACACAGAATAAAATTAGCATTAATTGTTTACTAAATGATTATTTAGTGGGAAATAGCAGTTGCTGAGCAAAAGCGATTGGAGATATGGAGATGTGGTGTTACAAAAGATTGGTGAAGATCAAATGGACGGAGATAATCAGCAACGAAGTAATCCTACGAAGAGTTGGAAAGAATAGATAACAAAACAAGGGAGAGAAGGACGGAAGTACAAATGGTTCCCACAAGCCGTAGCTTCTTTAAAAACTTCATGTGAGAGAGAAAGACGCTTTTGATATTTCCGATCCGCCATCGTAACTATAAGTAGGCCGTCTCCCATAGTGTCATCGGCGTTAAGTCTCACTTCCCGTTTCTCGTACGGCTTGAGGAGTTGCCAGAGTTGTGGTAAAGTCAGAAGAGTTAGGTGAGGGGAGTGAGGGGAGGGCTTTGGTGGGGATTTTAGAGAAGAGGGGAGAAGGGAACTAGTCGTTCAAAATAGATGACGGCAGAGAGCAAAGGGCGGAATAAAGGGACTAGGATAACGCACAGGGCAACGATCGCAGGCTGTCAGAGGGAGAACATTATGGATTTTGTTTTAAAACTTTTTTCGATTGGACTAACTAAAGCGTATTCCGGAACTTCAATTGTTACATAATCCACGCTCATCTATCGTCCACCGCTTACACATGACGGATGTCTTACTCAAATAATACGTCGGATTCCAAAGATTCAAATAACTCAGCATACCCGATACTGACATACTAATCACTCACATAACATCCATATAACGAAAATCACAAAATATTTGCGACACATCGCATATGTGCCACGGTGGAAATAACATCATTGTTCCATGTGCTTTAGTCAAACTATTCATACGCGGCTATTATACAGGATGATATGGTCTGACCCGATGGACTTCTGTAAATTGATTGAGTAAGGAGGCGGGTCCGGAAGAAATCGTGTTTAATCTTACGTAAAAACGCAAATCACTAAAAACATGCTTCTCCTTCAAAGGAAATCTATTACAAACCGTGAAATGGAAATATTTATGCCACCCTATATTAGTTTTTCTTTAATAGGCCAAGGTCTCGGAATATTTTATTTGGAGGAGATAAATATAATTTATCAAAAAACGATGTGATAAATAGCGGATAATATTGTATCAAATCAATAAATTACGTTGCTAGTGTCAGTTGTTTTTTGTATCCAACCCTTGCTTCTCACACTAATCGAATATCTGAGCTGAGTAACTGGTACTCTAATTAATTCCAAGTTCTGCTGGCACAGCATGAAGTTCTTCCGGAAAATGAAGAACCGTGCTGAGGATGAAACTTCTGCGGTGTCCTTATCAGCCAGATAATATCACCACGTTGCCTTACGCTTAAGCCTGGAGACTGTTACATCCTTTGCTGTTTATTCGTTACTTAGTGTTAAAGTTTTCCACGTTAGCAACTGAAGTTTATCCTTAAAAAATGCTATGTAATACCCATATTTCGGTTGGGATGTCCTACATATAAGAGCAACTTAAGCCCGTTTCACACTATGTTTGATCCAGCACAAGACCTAGTATTCTAGCTGGTTCTTGATATTGAGGACAGAACCCAGTATACTATAAACCGTGATAGAAGCTTTCACACGATCATTGAACTTGTGCCTGCGATGAAGCGGTACTGTCGCTCACTGTTAAAATAAAATGGAAAATTTCCATGAAAGAAGGCGACTTTTGGCTGCTGCAGTAAAAGCAGGGATTGTCGCGACATTTTCACCACCAAAGAGTGCGTAACACCCGCGATAAAAGTGAGGCAACGATTAAAAAAAGTGAATATCGCACTGCAACTGTAAAAACTAACGTGATTGGTCGACGGCTACTAGGTCCTACTGGGAGCTAGCAGCAAACTAGTACCGCATCAATTACGAATCAAGTAGCCCAGCGAGTATAATAGCTATCGAGTATAATGCTGGTTCTATATCACACGGTACTGGAAAGCTATCATGCTATCGAGTATCCTCGACCTTGTGCTGGATCAAGTATCGTGTGAAACGGGCTTCAAACTAACCTCAGTACTAAATTTCCAAACTTTTACTGTGGATAGCATTTTAATCATGACTTCATATTAATTGGCTTGCAATGGAATTTAATAAGGCACTTCTTAATTTTCTCCCGTAACGCACGAAGGAAACAGAGAAACCTCAAAAAATATATTTCCCTTCCGAGTCAATGGTGCCGTTTAGTCGTCCAAAAACGATTCACTGATTGTGAGTATCAAGGACGACGTCGAATCTAAAAGACCGAGGCTCGTGAGGGTAGGTTTCACATCCCTCCAAATGTGTGAGCTGGACTAAATGACGAGCAGGTTAATATCAATCTCAGTGATTTTACGCATCTCGGTGCATTTTACGCATTTATAACGTAAGGTGACTTAAGTTTTCTCCCTCTCAAGGATTACCCTTGTTGTAGAAGATAGAGCTACATCACTTCAGCGAGCAGCATCGATATGAAGTTACTTCATTTCATACATAAAGCAAACTATTTGTGTGTTTATTTGCGCTCATTTGCGTTTTTGCATTAGAGGGACTTACGGGTAAGCTGGGGCTCTGATATTTCACACGAATGTAGGTCAAGACCGAAGATCTTCAACTGAGGACGAATGACTACAGAGACTAAAGAGAATTTACTGAATTCTATCTAGGTGAGTTTCACCCCAGCCAAACTACATGTAGTGTGAAGTATCGAGGTATTATTGAAAGTTCGTACATAGCCAATGATTATGAAATCGTATCGGTAGTATTTTTATTTCCGTAAGTAGAAGACGTTATAGATATAGCATATGATATATTATCACATGATTCAAATTAAATATGAGCAAGCTGACAAATGTACGGAGCTATACATTTATCAGATTCCCACACGCCGTGTTATTGTGGGTCCGGTAATGTTCTAATCATTGTCCTTAACACGACCCGCTGGCAGAAATGCTCTTGAATCAAGGAAGTCGGGGCCGATTTCACGGTTATAAATTTTATTTTTTTTAAATTAAGGGCCGGAAATAACGAAAATGCAAAAATAAATTTCATATCAGTAATAATTTTGAAAATTAACATCTGGTGGTATTCGGGATGGTTCGCAATGAAACCCCTGTTCATATTCCCCTTAGAAATATACATCGCGTCAATTCAATTCAAGCTCATTTCCACTCGCTCAGAGATATAAAGCGTACCTCACAGTATCCTTTATCCTGCCAGCGGTTTGGATTATTCGCTTCTAACAGGAGTCCTAGGCTTCTAGGAACTTAAAATAAAAAAGTGATATAATTCGCACATCGCCTATGATATGATGAACATACATACAACACAGGGCCAGCGAGAAATTATGCAATAAATATGGTGAGCTTTAAACTTTCAATGTTTACGAAAATTGAAAAAGAGCACTTTGGCTAAGAGTTTTTTGCGCACATGCACTTATGAGTTCTTTTTTTCTGACGCATTTAATATCAAAGTTAGGATCATGGTATCTGAAGTGCGCGTGTGTCATATAGCATAGATGATGAAAAAATAACATTTCACGCAAGGAAGCAGAAGATGTTGATTTTACCCTGGGTAAAAAAGGAACGAATTTACTACGTGAACTACTTTCAACTAACCCTACCTCACACATAATTCCGCGTTTTGCATTATTTATTACTGGGAAGCAGCGAACGATTTCCACCCATAAACTTTAAGGGTGATGTATCCTTAAAAAGAACGTTCCGTGAACTAAATTCTTTGCGGGATTATCTTTCTTAATTTTTTTTTCTCCTCGGAGCACACTCCTAAGTTACTTGTCCTTCTTCCTTCAAACTCTTCATGTGGAAAATTAAGAAATTAAACCGAGATACTAATTCATTTGCCAAATAGCCGTTACCATAAGCCTTCGTCTCTTATAGCACGTCGTAATCTCATTTCGGCCCTTCGTTTCGTGGAAAGTGATCGGGCCATCCCCATCGCATATATATCCAAGATAATGGCCTCGACCTCACCCTCTCTACAATTCACAATCTCCCAATCCTTCTGGGATGCCCAACGCCGCCACCCCAGCCCATCCCCCCCCCCCCCCCCAAAGACGGTCCACGGAATCTCGACACATTACACGCTTTGCATATCTTCGGTCCTTACGACACCCTGAAACCCGGTTTATGGCCTGTAACAGTCACTTGATTGCAGAATTGATGCTTCCTTTCGCAAGACTGCATACAATCCCCCTTTGCGTCTCCGCGCTTCTCCGAACTCTTCTCCTCCGCGGAGTATAGGCCAAACCCGAAACACCTCCCATCTGAATTTTACATCGCTATAGATTTGGACATTTTCGAGTCATCAATTGCGTATCTTGGGTTTTCCCCTGACGGAACGTAATTTACGATATTTCAAGTACATTACGTTCGCAAATGGCTGAGGCTTCTTATTGTTAGTGGTAGATTAAATACCTATAAAACTGTCACGTACATTTTATGTCATATTAAAGTAGAACAGGACATTTACCCCTGCAATGTCAACCGCAGTCTTTCCGCGGCTAGAAACTAACTCGGCCGTCATGAGAAACGTCAGAATTTTCTTTCAAGTGGCATAGGTTAAACGACGTAAGCACAAAAACTAAATGGTAACATTATATTTCAAATGATCAACTCTCCTGAGAAATGTATACGCGTCAATAATTGTGATCTTTCATGAACCCTTATGTTCAACATATGTTTAAAATAATTCATAACAAAACACATCGGAATATTGTCTTCTCCTTTAATTTTATCCATGGAAGGCTAGGTAGCTATAAGTATTACATGTAAACACCGGTGAAAAACATTGAAACTTCATATTAAACATTAAATATCCAGCCAAAGAAAAGCTTACTCATATTGTTAGTAAAAAATCAACTAATACGAATTGCATTCAGCGTAACATTTAAAAAATATGAATTATTCTGCATTTGTGGGTTTCCACCGCGTAGGTTGCCTTTTTTTTAAGACAACAGTTTCGCCCGTGTGTTCCAACAGGCGAAACTGTTGTCTTAAAAAAAAAGCAACCTACGCGGTGGAAACCCGAAAATGCAGAATAATTCATCTGAACGGCACGGAAACCTACGATGGAATATTTTACAAATATTGCTTTTTTCAAAATTAAAGAAGAAAGTATGCTATAATCGTTTCATATGTAATCTGCTACGAAGTTATCATAAATTGAGCGCCTAGGGGATCAGACGGCATGACGTATTGGAATTAGTGACTACAGAAATTAACAACACAAACGAAAACCATCTTTTAAAATTTGCGAAGGATTTCATGACAGTCGCTTATTTCCTCAATGTTGACCTTAAATGTTAACCAAATAAAGACGTTGTTGAAATTCCTCCGTTGCCATTAACGTTGATGTGTAATTACAGGTGCGTCTAACGCTCATTAAGCAAATAAAATCAGGCTCAGTAACTTAGATTGCTCAGTTTAAACAGGGATGCTGTGAGTACCGTAGCATGGCAGCTGGAGGCCAGGTAAGAATGGGAAGTTACTTAGTTCGGAGTGGACTGAGAATTACCTAAAATTCCCTGCAGCACATGTTTGAAATCATTTCTAAGTTAATTTCTTCCTATCCAAAGGACTCAACTTTTTGCATATTTCCGCAAATTGAATTCGGATTAATTAGAAAAAAAACATCAAAATTAGAAAAAGAATTATTCTATTTCCGCTTCCGCAGTATCCGTATAAATAACATATATTCTATTATATACCTGAATTTTTTAACTACAACAAAAAAGTAATTAGTGAATTTGTGGGTCGTTGAGGTTTAAGTACTCTAAATACTAATATCCCCTGACTACAACAAAAAATGTATTTAGTGAAATTGTGGGTTTTTGTGGTCAAAGTATTCTAAATACTAGTATCCCCGGTTCGTAGATATGGCAACTATTTGTCCCCTTTGCGCAGGACTCAGTTCACGGTGACATCATGGCGACTAAGGAATTTCTCGCCATCTTCCACGCACCCTGCCCAAAATTTAAAAGCCTTCACGGGTTCTTTCGCTATATAATTGTTTCCGAAGGTGTGTTATGTGGGCAGTTCGTGATCAGAGGTCATGCGAGGCTCCCGTGGCAGCAATGTGATGTCGCACAAGCCACAGAATTCAAAATGACTCTCAGAAGTTATGTAACTTATGTTAAACGTGAAATTATATGTTGGAAAAATACTGAGACGGGCGCGCTCGTCATGTGAACCGGCTTTTGAAAGTGATAATGCATGGAGTCATACGTGACAAGAACTCGGCAGAAAGAAGGCCATGAATTCTGTCGGAAGAACTGTTTTGTCAAATGCAAAATCCAAAAGAAACCCCGAATCAAATTCCCACTGCATACATTTTACAAAACATTCTCCAGTTCCATACTTAACAATATCAACGGAGACTAGATAGAATTGAAAACAATAATCGAAGGAAGAGCAAATAGGAAGAATTGCAAAGGAAGGCCAAATTTGGTAAACATCAAGCATATTTTGAAGGACGTTAAAGTGAAAAATTATATAAGTAACTTAGAAAAAAGAATGTGTACTTTAAGCGAAACATTATCCTATATTCTAACACCACATAAAAATCCACGAAAAATATTAAGCTCTGCAAATTATCTCCTCGGCAACGATAAGTTATTCCAGAAACCACAGCATTTTGCAGTAGATACATACCGTAAAGAAAATGAACAAGTTAAATACTGCTTTACTAATTAACTACTTAAAGAGGGAATGCGTAAACGTGGACCATTATGGAGAACTTATATTGTAATAAAAACACTTCCACATCAATTGAGTAAATAAGTCTACTTCCAAATTGAACCTATCAGGCAGGTCCTTTTACTTGGGTCTCTTGTGCAGTATAAACCCGCTACTTGAAGTTCATAATCTCAGCGTCTCCCTAACGCCGTCTGCCCGTCTGAATTTGAACCGCTGACTGAGGGTATCGTTATCAACTTGTGGCAAGTATGACGAATAAGGACCTTTGAAATCATTCAACGCTTCATTTCCTTGTAATATAGTTATAAAGCCAAGCTTCACTTCGGCTCTTGAGACTGCGCTCTAAGGATAGGTATTTCATGCGATAAATTTTACTTTAATATTCTTGGTTTTTAGTACAAATTTTGAACAAATTGATGCAATCATATCGGTGATTTAACTGTTGAAAGCTCAGAGTGGTGTCCGTATTAGCATATGTTTGACGCAAAGTCAGAAAACGTACGCAAAATTTTGTACCGTTTAGCTATCGAAGCCCTTTCTATTAATTTTTGATTAAAAATTTGTAAGAGATGGTAAATTTTATGATTAATTATTTAATTAATTATTAATCAGCTATAGTTACCATTACAATTTCGAGTTCATATCAGTCCTGCATGTGAACATTTTACTGAAGATCACATCCTTCATGAGAGTCTAAGCTATAGAGAAAATCACCGTTATCTTGTCGCGCAGAGTGAGTGAACACTGCCGATAATTATACTCTTGAACGACACAAACTGTAATCTACGTTTCAAGTAACATCGCTAAAATTAACACATTTATTCCAAACACCGAGAAGATGACGATGAATCCCAAGAGCCCCACAGATATTCAAGATGTGTTAACTTTCAGGAGACATAGTCACGAAATGAAACATAGCTCCATCAGCCAAATTGTGCATACATACTTTGTAAATGAAGTAAGCAGTAGAAGTGAGGACATCAAGTGGGGCACCTGCGATGTTTTGGAGAAGCTGGCAACATTCAGAATTTTTACGAGCTCCGAACGGTGCACGGATCAATTGGCCTTCTTTGGAGATTCATCTGAAAGGACAATTATGAAAAACTCCCATCAACGGAATCCTTGTCAATCAATGTACATTGTAAATAATTTACAATATAAATATTTATAATATGTGCATGTAAAAGGGTAAAAGAAATCAAAAATATGCTTCGGAAAATAATAATATAAAATCGATAATGGAGAAAGTATGTCTCTTTAAAAAAAAGACCCTTACAGCGTTTTCACATTACGTCAATTTTTATTTATTTTACCATTTCACGACAAAATACATGAATACGCGGTATCAGTGACTGAAATATATGCATTTGACCTTAACATATGAACATTCACCAACTGGCGTAACTAGCTATTATGATGAATGTATTGTAAACACTCTATCTCTCTTAAATGGCAAGTATTATAGCCACATGTAAAACTACTTTACGAAAACTTAATAAACCTTGAAATGTTGGTCTAATCAAGGGCACTGTGCGAGGCTTACTCTGCAGTTAAGACCCAAAATATAATAATGCAAAATGAGGGCCCGGAAAGGAAAGTAGGAGAGGACGCTGAATTGGAAGAAACGTGGATATAGTTTACCACGGCATAAGCTAGAAAAACGAGGATACTGTCTGTAGTTTTTTCCCCTTGAAGCGGGCGAGGTACATCTTAACGATGCATGTGTTTTACACTGATATAGAAATCAGACGTCCTGCAGCTCCCTCACCCGGCCGCCCTCCGTTGGGGACTGAGGAGCGAAAAAAGGAAACATTACCAACCCTCTCCCATTCGCCTTTAATCCATTTGCCCAATTACAGTTACAACCGCGCCCTCATTCCGAGCAACGACCAAGGAAGCTTGAACCCCTTATCTCTCGCATCGCACCCTCCGCAGTCTTCGCTCTCACCAATACCTTACAGCATCCTCATGCTTCTTCTCCTCTTTCACCCTGACTGCAACTCCGTATTCCTTGGTCTAACCTTTCCAACAGCATCTCAATCCTCCAAGACGCCCATAGACTCCTCTCAGCATCCTCCTAAAGTGCGCTAACCCACGCTTGCTTCTCCTTTTTCAAACGAGGCGTTCCTTCACTTGATGGGCATCCCAATTCCAGTTGGGAAACGCAATCGCATTCAATGACGTCTCTACAGCTTCACACAAGGGTTACAGTTAATAGAGAGAAGCACCTCATTCCCCCATTTTCCCATTTCACCTGCCCTCCTCCCTCATAGACACTATTACCTCTATTTCTCCATGTAGGCAAATGAAATATCATTACTTTTTAATACTTTCACGTCATGTTTATTTTTCTTCTCCCTGCTTGCTTATTTCCTCCACTCCCGGCCTTCTTTACCGCCACCGCCACTACCACGCCAGCCATTCGCTACTCATCACGAGCATTACGCTTCTCTAATGGTTCGTTATCTCACCTCTTTCCTTCATTCCCTTCTTGAGACGACGCCCTCTTCATCTCACCCCATTACCTCCCCGGCCGTCTCCCGTTCACTCGCTCCGCCTCCACTCCAGGGGATCCTCAACAAGAAAACGGCTCTCCTGACTGCTTCTCCCCCTCCCGTTAACCTTCGACCCAGCCGAGTCTTCCCTCACCGTAACAATCGCATCACGCCACCAAAATCCAGACCACTTCCTTAATTATTTTGCCCAGGTTTTGGCACTTGAACTTCAAATGGGGTTGTATGTGTTTACGTGAGAGGCAAGGATATGTATACGGCGGGGGGCAGGGCGACATGCTCTCTCGGGATTCTTAATAGGTCTTGACTATCGTATTCGACCGCACCAGCCTGTGCGGTGTGCGTCACCTCCAGTTGGCATCCAACATCTCACTGCCGGCTCTTATCCTCCACCTCCCAACGAAATTACTACTGTATGACACAATTGATGTGATTGACAGTAAAAACATACAGCGCTTACATCATTCGTGTTTTATTCTAATAACTGCTGATCGCTTACAAGAAAACTAGTTGTAGATTACGTTATATGGCTTCCAGTTTCACGAAGCATTACTATCAGAAGTAACCCGTCTCTCTCACCTTTCCTTGCCATGAAAGAACATCATTCAGTAATTTATTAACAGGGACAACGCCACAGGGCGTCGAAATTGTAAAATCTCTGGATTTTTTAAAGAAAAACTTAACGAAGTTTTTCACATTACATTGGCGTATAGTGTTATGGGAGAATGATGAAGATACATTGAACAGAGAGAATCACCAATGGGGAAGTACAGCGAAGTGCTCGGCAAAAAAGATGCTTTGTGAAAATTCTGCTAAGTGGAGGAGACAAACTTATTACTGGAGATGACAAAGAATAACGAACATGAAATAAATTATGATGAATATAAAAATTATGAATTTTATAGGAATGAAGAAGTTAGCAAAAGAAATAATAGGGAAGAAAGCTTCGTAAAACTGTGATTATTAAAAGTTGTTGATGGCATGGAATGAACCCATTTTATTTATACGAAACGTCTTGAAAATATACGGGAGATAATTCTGCATTACTTTATCAATTGATGATTTTTACTACAATTTGTATTGAATTTCTAACTTGAGCATGAAAAATTTTCAATTCGCAAAATTTCAGCTTTTTATTACGAAAAGAATCGTATTCTATGTTATCCGCAACTCAAAATTCTACGTAGCCTAAGTAGAGTTTTAAATAATTTTCTAATATTCTTATATTGATTCTCCTCGCCCATCTCCCAAGTTTCATATACCAGTATCATACCGAAGCATTTCAATTTATGTAATTTCTCTTCTCATCCAGGGAACTATGCAATCTTTTTCTGCTGCCTCTCGCGAACTTTTGTCACGGCGTCAGAAAAAAAATGCTGTCTTCCACCAGAAATTGCAACAAAAATTCCACGCCTAAGTAGTGTGAGGCGAAAATAGGACGTAGCAATAAGAACTAGAGGACTCTGCCGCGCGAGGAATAATTATAACATGGGAGCCCTTGAGAATGCATTTATGGGAGGATGTGCGCCTGGGGGCAAATCACGAAATGTTCTGCGCATTAGGTCGCCGGAATTGTAAAAATGGTGTCACAAGTTTTAACAGCCCCGCGAATACTTGCTTCAGGGGATTTCGCATTGAAACATTCTCGTACATTATTACGGCCTCCGCCATTTTAGCCACCCGAGAGGATATTAATGTGAGCAATGTGATAAATCAAGCACTGCAATCCGCATTAAATATATATAATATTTTTGGTAAAAGCAAACGTGTGAAAATGTAAGTTGCTGGGTCCAAAAATTTAAAACCTTCCAAATGACGTCACAGGCCCTTGTTTACACATAAACCACTTCTATCTTTATCGTGAGTATCACATGACTTTCCTCAGAGTATCGGGTTGGTGTAGTGGCTAGAGAGTTCGCTTCACGTTAAGAGGGCCCAGGTTTTAATTCCGGCATCGCAGAGGTTTTCAGAGAAAATCCGATCACCACTTAAGTGGAGAGAAGTTAAAGTGCAGTACTCAGTCAGTCGGATGGGTCGCAAAACTGTAGTCCGCTAGGTACCTATTTCTTATAGTAACCAAATTCCAGGCTTCCCTCTTCCCTTCCACAATTCCCCATGAACTCAATGGTTCAAATGACCTTTTTGTCAGTCGTCTCCCCAAGTAACCAACCAGCCATTGAATTTCCTTTTTCTATTTTAAGTATTATTTGTTCATTCCCAACTAGGATAAGATTGTAAAAAGACCCTAAATATGTTCTAATCGGAGAGATATTGATAAAAGAGAAAAACAGTAAAAATGGAGGCATAGTATAAAGCATAATATGAAACTGTGATCTATTATGAAGCCATTTGCAGGGAAAATTATTCGCCTAAGCGTCACAAAAACGCGAGGTGAGAACCATTTCCCACTCCTTCAAATGCGTTGTAATTACTTTTTAGCAAGGTTGTGGAGGGACTACTCCACTGCCCGAAGAGAAACTTTCGTCCAGCACATCGACTTTTTGTTAGTACAAACTAAAAATTCTCGAATTTATTGTAAAATCTCGCTAATTACCTTGTTTTACCGTGATCATTCCGTGGTAATTAAATATGTCACGTGATTGAGAGACAGAGTGAGAGAAAGAGAATAAGGTTGAGAGTATAATGGGGATGAAAAAATGAATCTGCAACAGGAAATTCACTCATGAATCGCGACAATGCCTCTGGGATTACGTCTGGGTGTCACAGGCCGAGAAGGAGATTGGGGTATGAATCTCACTGAACCACTAGCAGTTCATCTTGAATAACTTTAAACTTTGTATTTCCACTTGAAATTTATTTTACTACGACCATGGTTTCGACGACAGGTTCGTGGGTTCGAGGATGGGTTCGAGGGCGTCATCATCAGGTGACATCATACCTGATGATGACGCCCTGTCGTCGAAACCATGGTCTTAGTAAAATAAATTTCAAGTGGAAACACAAAGTTTAAAGTTATTCAAGATGAATTCCAAGTTCCACATAGTAACGCCTGAAACCATCAATTTTTTCACTAGCAGTTTTCAGCAGCAGTAGCGATGATGAATAGAAATGAACGGACCACGGTGATGAACGCAGAAGGATGGAGCAAATAATCACCCACAATATAGAGACGTTCACGTGGGTAGGTAGGGGGAGAGCGCAAGAAAAAAGTGGTGTGTCATATAATGAGGTATGAATGGGGTCTACTGAGGGGAGTAGAAGGTCGAGGGAGACGTATTAATCCGTCGCGATGGGTTTTTCGGGCAACCTCTTCCTAAGGAACCTGAGACATTCCAAAATGAGCGAACCGAGACTGAATGCAGCGTTCGAATGAGGTAACGTGAAATGATCCAGCCGTGGATGATGGTATCAGGAGTACGGGGTTAATATAAATCACGTCAGTTTTCCATCGTTTACATCCAAGCATTACTCGTCTGCGCTATAACAGGAACGCATATGTCAATGAAATTTACCATTTTGTCTACTATCTACCATTATATCTTTCCATTATATACCATGATATCAGGGATGTGAAACGTAACCGAACCTCTGATGCGGTACGGTTCCACGTGAAACCAAATCGTTTTCTCGGTTAGAGAGCGATTCGGTCCGAACCGAACCGTGTCTGCGAAAGGAAAGTGGTTCGGTTCAAGCTGAATCGGAAGTACAGAACTTTGCCCTTCATTCCATCCCCATGGGTGATCACTACAAATCAATTACCATAAAATTGTTAATTAATTCGTCTCTACTCTCGAAAGCATATCTCGATTTCAGTAATCATTTTCAACGTTAAGCGGGATACATTCCTAAATATTAAGTCGCGAATCAGATATTTACATCATCTTCTCATATCAGCAACAGTCTTTTCCTCCACCTAACTACAGTAAAATATCAAGCATTTTGATGTTAAATTACCTTATGTCAATACCCGTCATTACGATCGAAATACAATCGTGACGATGGTAGAAATCAATGCCTTTATGTAGGTACATAAGAATTGGAGCCCAAGGTACTTTCCATGAATTAATTTGTTCTACTCTAGAATGTATAAGGATTCTATACAATTTTTTGGCAAAAATGTAAGTGGAGGTTCTAAAAAAATTGTCTTTGATATAATTTGTTACATTTACCTAAAACGGAGAAGATAATTTCACATATTATTGTTTATGTAATCCAATAATTATCCGGGAAATTCTTTAAAATTTGCATGTGAGCATTTTATTTTGTGGAAAATATTAAGTCATTAGTCATTCTGTCTAGGCTAACCACTTAAAACATGATATACTATCTACCTTAGTGAGATCCACATCTACCATTGTTTGATGAATAGTTTCTTACTCTGGGCTCACGACGTTAACAATGCAACTTCTATTATCATGATGTACCTACCTTGCCCAATAGTAACTAACATTTAAATAATGGCACTAATATCATAAAATTGATTAATTTATATGTCTCTTATAAATACGTACATCTCTAATACATTTATCAAAAACAATGAAACATAAAAATTTCCTATACGTATTATGCTATTATACACATATACTATGATGATCCGACGAAATAGCTGATTAAAAAGAGATAAATCAAACAATACTAGACAAATAATTTCTGCATTAAATGAATATTTCACAGAAAACCATTTACCGCAATATTTAGTGGCATAAAAATAAATATTTATACACTCTGGATCCATAAAACGGTATACGTAAAAATTATCAATCGTCATTTAATCGGGCAACGGTCGGCCACAATGAAAAAAACGAATTCTTCTAGATAACCGAACTTGATCATCGTTGAGCTGGGATCGAATTTGGTTGGTCTAGTTCGGCTCTGGTGATGTTCTCCAACGTCATCAAGAGGGTTGTTGAAAGGGCGGAGTAACCACAGCATACGAAGCAATCAAATGGACATTTGCCAACCTCGGTGGCGGCGTGGTGAAGTCCTCGCCTGCTACCCAAAGGTCGCAGGTTCGAGTCCCGACTGGGTTGAAATTCACCTCCCAGGGCATCATTGTTTGTGCTCGTCCGTTGTCGATTGTTAAACACCTCCGTGAACCACGTATATATTGGTAAAACTGGAAGGAATTTCAAAATAAGAACTAAAGAACATGTCAAGGACGAGGGAAAAACGAACCCATCATCGCTTATGGCAAGACATTTTACGGAGTGCTCACAGACTACCCAGTGGATTCCAGACTACCTCCACATTAGACCCAAAAGCCGACGACTGGATGCACTGGTCAACAGGAGATAGTACAACACAATACACATTAAACACGTTTGAATAGCATCTCCTTCCTGAACCATTCCCCTTGCTAGCTTTAACCTTTTTAATCTTCTATCTTGAAATGTATAACAAACGTGATTATTTCACCGCTCATGTTCCCACCTCTATCCACTTTCCCCTCCCACCTCCTCAATTGCTCAACCTATATACATCTGAGTCCCTTCCGTAGAAATTCGTGTTTAAACCAATTGCCTGAGGAGGATGTATTAAAATCGAAACGCGTCGTACGGGAAATAAAAAAGGTGTGGAAAAGTACAAAAAAATGTATCTGTTCTTATTGAAATGAGCTTCCACATATTGGAGTCTGATTCCGTCAATTATATGCCATCAATATTCAGCTATGCTGTAGTCACATCACCCTTACAGTAAAATATTCCCTCTCAATATTTTTTTACACAGCCATATCCCTTTTATCTGATCCTTGAATTCTCTGAAGAGACTTAGTTAACGCCATAACCTATGTTGGCTAGAGCAGCACAAAACATCACGTTCTTGGTGTCGGGTTCAAGGAGTCTAGTCATTTCTCCTAAGCTAATGATTTTCTAGGGATTAATTCCTTTGAAGTGTACTCGTGACATCTGATTTAAACCTTATTTCAACCAGTGACACTTTCCTATCGTATGATGGATCTCTAATACACGACATGAAGAAATAAGTGTGGAAATTCATTGCTGTCAAATAAATTACAGATGAATGTTTTCACGGTGCACAAGTGTGTACATTGAAATCCTGAGAAAAATGTGTATGAAATTGATCAATATTCCTCTTAACCATAGATTTTCAAAAAATGCGGCAATAGTTCATAGAGTGGAGGGAAGCCATGGTTCACTCATATCTATTGATCGATATCATACGTCAATTCTTCAGAGCTGGGTGAAGCTGATTCACAAACATACATGTATCAAGCAGACTCCCGTGTTTTTTTTTAAGAACGAACGGTACATAAACTATGTTCGGATACACAACCCGCGTCATTCGCGGAAGACGGTATCCCATTACTTTTTATTATTGTTTATAATCGGCAAGTACACACGGCAGCGACATCGGCATAATCATCGGATGGCAGATTTCGATACCTCTCCACCCATGGGAAACGCAAACATCCCGCACAGGCGTGTTTTGATTTCACAATATCGGCAAAACACGAATAGGGACCTTTGCCGAACCTTTACACTCCCCTCAACGCAGCACGTCTGGTGTGGCCATGAGTGGCAGATGCTTAGGTAAACCTGCACCCGATCTCTCCCCTCTAGTCCATTCCCATTCTCCTGCGCTCTCTCACTAACCTCACACCAATGGACGTTAATTTGGTGCGCTACAATATCCAGAGGTTATGAGAACATAAGGAGAATCCGAGAAGAAAGGAATGGATAATGAAAAATAGAGAGTAGGGAAGGGGAGAAAGAAATTAGCCGGTTATTTCACAGTGGGCGACTAGCAACTGAAGTCATTTGAGCCATTGAAGACAGGACGGAAGGAGAAGGATTGAACGGGGAATGGAGGATCGGCGGAGAGAAATCCAAGGTCATCATTAGCCTACACTTAATGAAAGACTCGATTGTGGCCCACAGTTGATCGTTCCCTCCGATTTTTGTAGCGGTGTAAGTGACGTGCTCTCTATATGTAATCCAGGCAAGGTTCGGGATTCCAATGAAAAATTTGGGATGGGAGCCAATATTCGAGGCACCAAATCAACTTTATACATGTTATGAGAGGTTTTAGGAATGGGGAAAAAAGAAAAAGAGAAGATCAGAGGAAAAAAGGAGATGGGAACAAGAAAATGGAGATAGAGGTAGACGAAGATAATGTTGCACAGACCCATTTTCCTTCTGGAGTCGTTTCGGACGGGTGCGCACCAAAGAAAATGACGGGAACCGTGGAGAAAAAGAAGGATCCTTGCCGCCATCGACTAGCCTCTCCCGTGGAAAAGGTTTCACCCTTTTCTTGCTGTAAGGAGAATAAGGTCTCACCCCCCCTTAAGGAGTTTGCCTCGCGACTGCTTGAGTCGAAACAAATGAGAAAAATCACCCTTGCAACATGTAGTTTCGAAAACATATTTCACTGGTGACATACTTTCACACAGGGAAAATTAAATTCCAGCTGTTCAAGATACAGATTAATCGATGAAAATCTTTTTAAACCATTATTCGTGATGAATGACAGGCTAAGTACTTAATCCTACATCTTTATATACACGGGTGGCGTGGGTACTCAGGGGCGTGGGCCGCTTCACGTCCAGAGGGTCCTGGTTTTTTGTGACCCCCCCTCCACCCTTCTGAAAACATTTGCCTAAATTTTATTAAACCATTATTGCCTAAATTAATAAACCATTATTTCCTTAATTTTATGGAATGGAGTTTGACACTCACTGGCTTGAACCCCCATGGAGAACGCCCCCGGTTGCGTATACGCAACCACCGTTTATAACATAACAATATTATTAGTCATTAAAAATTATATTTTTTCAATCGCACTAATTCAATAAAAACAGAAATAACTAAAAATTAATGCATTTATACGAAAAAAATCTCTGGGCGTTCGAGGGTTAAGATTTATTATTTTCAAAAGTTGCTCGAATGTTCTATCAATTCAAAAATTAAGATTGCTTAGTCTTCATTTAATTGCCATAAAATTCCCTGAACACGCCGGTTCTCCTATCAGATGTTTGCAAGAAAACATTTTCATAAGACTGGGAAATAACTTTCTTCCTATGCCTCATTCATTCATGCCTAAGCCCATGTAATTTAATGTGTGATTTCTGAAAAAAATGAGGAAGGTGGAATCATACGAATCTTATCGGATGGAGAGCACGTATTACCGTAAATAACAAAGATTAATAAAAAAAACATAAATTCGATTTTACAGTGTAACTTCCTTAAACCTGTCTCACTCACTTTTCTCCTTCAATCCAACACCCAGCTACCCAATTACCTCCACTCTCAAACCTTAAGACGGTCAACAGAAACGTCCGTCAGCCAGAATTATCTTCTAATTCTCTCCCACCTTTCCATTCCATAGAAAGCGAGCCACTTGATTGATGGATGGGTATTACGGGTCCCATGCCGATCGAGTGGGCGGGCAAAGAGGAGGAGGAGACGAAATATTGGACGATGGAGGGGAATCGGTGCGACGAGAAAGTGAGAGAGAGAGGGAGAACGAAACGAGATAGAAATGAGAGTGAAGGATTGAATTCGAAAAATTGGGCGAACGAACCTAACTACATATTTATGCAATGAAGTCACGTGAGCACCTGACAGGTTGAATTGATTTATCACTCTGGGAGAGCACAAGGTAGGTAGAGAGAATTAGCGAGGAAAAGCCTTCACCGTGTGATTTCCTTGCGAGTTGTCGGATGTAACCCGTCGGAATCTGACGCAGGTGGATATCGAATTATTCTGAGGAATAATTCGGAGAGAGAGAGAGAGAGACGGGGAGGAGAGGTGATATGAATAAAGAACATTTGGAGGACAGAAAAGAGTCATCGAAGCTGGAGTTCTCAATTGGCCCCAAGGACTCGCGGACGGCCGGCGTGAGGTTGTTGACCTGCGAGCCTAAATGAAAGTGAAATTTTTCTCATTGTTAAAGATGTAAATGGAGTTCGGTGAGTAGCATAATAAATACTTCTTTGTCGAATGTCTCTCATAAAATTGAATGATGGATTTGGACCAGCTGGCTGACAAAGAGCCGCAATATCCTATGCAACAAGGATGCCGTGCTCCTAACTAAAATTTCAAGTCCTAACAAAACTAAACACAAAGAACGTCTTTGAGTCGAAAAAAGTAACTAAATATATATATATATATATATATATATATATATATATATATATATATATATATATATATGATAAAACAGAGAGCTCAGCCTGTATCGATTACAATCGACAAATAAATCAGCCAATAGATTCATCCGAAAACACTAAGTAACTGCGAGAGATAGATTCTTTCCTTCACTCTAGAACAAGAAAAAAAAAATTACGTCAGCCACAGGAGCAGCGAAATCAAATAGCTTTTATTTGTGCTACCAACCTACATTAATTCTCGAGAACTTCTTTCCAAGTGGACAAAAAAGACCTTAAAAGTAGGCCATGTCCCAGGGTTAAGAAACTTATGCTTATTAAAGCCACTGGAAGGATGCGACTTAGGGTTTCTCCAGACGATGCCATCCTCGTCTCCATGAGAGTTGAAATTCAATAAAAATGGGCACCATCAAAGGAGGTTACTTCTCGAGTTCTCCTTCACCGGCAGCACCGGAGAAAATCTGAATTCTTACGGTGAAACGCTTCAATTCCAAACGAATCGTTTATTTGTCTCCCATCCCCTTGGACCCCCTTACCACTTAAAAAGACTGATAGGATAATGAAGGGATTAGTTCAAAGAGAAAATAAGAAAACCGAAGGAATGCATTCCTTCGTAGTAAAAGTAATTTCAATCCTCGATAGCATAAACATCTTTCAAGAGCTATTTCCCAGGTTTTAAAATTCGTTGTATCTTACACAAACGCATAAAATCGTAAATGGCTGCGAATACCCAACATATTCTCAAACTTCCCCAATAGAGCAGTGTCCCATATTACAACATATGAGTGCACATGAACATCAATGTTTAATCTGATATTGCAGAAGAATGATGAAGATAAAATCTACTGAGACAATTAAAAATTAAAAAGCCAGGCGACTAGCTTGAGAGAAAATATGCTTAGCGAATTCTGGTAGACAAAAAGACCTAAAACAATTAGAAGCATCGAAATTGAAAGTCCTCCGATCATTAAATGGCCCTCCAAAGCAGATACACTAATTGTAAGTAATACATGTATAAGAGAAGAGCTAGGCAATCAATCCATTGTACACATAATTAAAGAATACAAAGTAAAATGGAAATAGCATGTAACGCAGATGCCAAGAAAGATAATTACAAAGAAATTAATTGAATATAAGGCATCAGGAAAGAGGATAATCAGAAGACCAAGGACCAGATGATGAAAGTGAAGCTTGAAATGTAGTCTAATCCTTGAAGGGAAATGAATAAGAAAAATTCTGGTAAGTATAAGAGAAAAACGTATTGGACCAATACCTATTCACAAAAGTTTTCTTAAAACAATAATTGAGGATATAATGAGTAAAGAGAATTACCTAATATGACCAAGTATAGAATAAATCTACGAAAGAATGTTACAGAAAGGAGTAAATCGGATAGCTTAAAGAATAATCGAAAGAAATCTACAGAAAACCATCATAAGTATTGACACTTAAAGATGAAGAACCATGAGACCATGTGTGATACTTAAGTAGTTACATGGTGCGCAAATACTGGAAAATTAAAACAAGGGCTTTTGTTTTAACATTCTATGTATAATCGTTTTTATGATAAAATGGTACATTATAAAATATGCTAATTCGAGTAAAACTCGGTTCATCTGCATGAAAAGACTTTGACGATTGCTGATTTAATATCGACATTCATAAAAACTAGAAACATGAATATAAAATATCTTTGGCACCAAGGGGCTTACAGCCACTTGTTCATGTCATAGGATCCATTAGTTAGGGGTAAAAACTCACAAAGAGCACGACGGACCAGCAGGTCAAAGTATTTGGACCCGGAATACGGACCTCCAACAAATACCTTTCTCCTACTCATCTAGCATATTGCTCTACGTGACAGAAGAACTGTATCGTACTCAAAACCAGAATAAAGACTTCATAACGATTTACGCAACTTTCCCGATTACCCCTTCATTTCCTGAGTAGCCTTAACGCAAATTAATTATGCACTTCTGACAACTCGCACTAGCAGACAAAAAAATATAAATGCCCAGAGTCTTCGGCATCGAATAATTTCCCAGACCATCAACTCAAAATGCTTCCTTCGGTGAAGGAGCAGGGATGGACCATTCTCCTCACCTTTCCCCTTGCAATAGAGAGCCGTCTTACACGCTGCGATGTGCAGAATATCCGCGGCAGGTGCTTGAACTAATGGAGGGAAAACCACAGCCGGGCAGGAGGCGTGTTTGTATAGCTAATGGACTCGCCTCTCCCTTATCCAATTGAATCTTAGTCAATGACCGCTCTTGCAACTTCGTTACTCTCCCACACCTCTCCCCTAATTATTCCCCTTCCGAAGAACAGGCCGAAATGCCGTCTTGCTCCTCCTCGACAACGAACAACTTGAACGGAATGCGCTTCAACACGTCCATTTCCCCGTAAAAGATCTCTCGGAAGTTAAAAGCCATTCTAGAAATCTTCCAGTACATTTGCAGTGATGCATGTAGATAGGTGGAATAGATTATCTATTCGCGGGACCAAAGACCCGCCGGTCGTCGCATTTGCGGACCAATGGTGACTTTCGCAACAGTTATCACGAGGCAAAGTGGGGGCCTCATTCTAACTGGTTGGTTTGCTATTTGTGAAGACATTAAAAAATGATGACGTCTACTTCACGAGCTGGGTTAGGCATACACAAAAGGATTATGCGGGAATGGGGAAGGGTTAAAGTGGCACTTGGCGTCCGCATTTGTCAGCAGAAATTGGAGTAAAATCTCAAAATTACAACCATTCTTGGATATCGGACATCATAGAATAAAAAATACCATTGGTAAATTTAAGGAAAGAAGGTCTCATTAGCTGATTTAAAGGTGCCAGCGATAGCGTACGGTTAGCTTATAATACGGTTATTTGTGGAAGCGACTGACAACTGAGGACATTTCCGCCATGAAGAGCAAGAAGGTTGGGCGATGAGAGAAATATTAATTTTGGAATATAGAAAGGGAGGAGTAAAGCCGGCGTCTAGGTAACCCTATGCTTAACGAAGGATGCAAAGAGATTCACAGTTTAACCTCCAATTAGCAAAATAGAGCGCTTACTAGAAATGCTCTATGTATTCCATACAAGCAAAGATCGATAGTACGTCAAAGAGAAGAAATTATGAAGCGGTTGGCAGAGGGGAGAATGAAGTGGAAAGCTACTGCAAACCAATCATCGGATTGATGACTACTGATCATGATCGGCAGTACAGTGTATAAATCTCCGCAAGGTATTCAAACCCGGGCCCTTAGGATGGGAAGCACGCATACATTACCCTTTAACTCAGCACTCAAAGCACTACTCGTAGCACAGAAAATCATAGCTGATATCGAAGCTCATACTCAACGCTTAAAACGTATTCTACAGCCCAAGCAACTGCAATCAAATACACTCATAACGCAGTATCCGAGTCACCACACCAATCCAAAGTGCTTTCCATATAAGACCCACGGAGGGAACGATAGATTTTACTGAAAACTAACCGGAACTACCGGAAAACGAACCCAAATCCTCGGATTGTTAAGCCACTACTCTAGCAACCACACCAGCCCCACTAAACTAATCGAATTTCCATCTCAGCGTCCCACGGTGGAGATCGCTATTGCCCAGCACATCGGCATCCACGAGAGAAGGGAAGAGGGAGAGTATAAGGGTCACCTCGCCTCGCCATATCAACTCAGACGGAAACAAATTAAGCCCGATTCGTCTTCCTTTCTTCCTTCTTTCCCCAAACCATCATCCGATCCGTATAAATCGAAATTAAACACATTTGGTGGCGGAGAATACATAATTAGGGAAAAGGCAGGAAGAAATTCCGAGGAAATAGCCTCCCCCTCCCACCTGACTCAGAAACCCCTTTTAATTTGGAAAAACCGAATTAGAACAAAATAAAGGCTAATTATCCCCATTCAACACATCCCACCCTCCGGGTAATCCTGAACAAACCCGTGCAGCGCACTTACTCTTCCTCAAAGAAGGGCAACATATCGCTCCAACAAAACAAACATCGCGGGCAAAGTTTTAATGTAACGAGAGTGGGGGGAACAATTTTGGCCGTAGGCGCGCTCATTCCGCATTCGAAAATAATAGAACTACTTTGTACAACCGGTAGGGAAGTAGGGCATAACGGTTTCCCGGCGTACCACGTGAAGATGACTGGAGGGGGTGATGTACAGCAGAGTGGGTAAAGAAGAGGAAGTCAAATGGAAAAAAATTAAGGAGGAGGCCGACGGTTACAGTTAGAAACTTCACGTATACAGATGGGAGAGTGGAGAAAAATACGAAAGGCATTCTCCTCACCTCTTACTTTCCCCCTCCTCCCTAATATCTCCTCCACGAATCTGTTCATCTTCTCAGGAGATGATCCCATAGGTGGATGATCCGTTAGCATCCGCCCGAAGCTGCATAAATTGGGTGGACCCAAGGAGGAGCAAGGATACAAAGCTAAGGAAAAGAGTCGCTGAGACGACAGAGACTTAAAGAAAGAAGCTCATCCGCATTGGTCTCTAGAGCAATATCCAAAAGTAAATACACATGCTGGAAGCGCATGATTTCTATCTCTCTCTCTCTTATTTTTCACGCCATTTGGGGTGAGAATGAAGGAAACCGCAACCCTAGCGGGGATTTTACCCTTCCTTCTTACGATCTCTCCGTAAATTCTGAATTGCAGAGGTTTAGGATGAGGAAAATCTCAAGAAATATTTTACCTGATTTCACGAGCAGATGAACACATGAATGGTTCATCATTGTTTTTTTTTGGGAAAGCCGCTCTTTTCCCTTACGCTTGGGAAAAAATTATGAAATGCAAGCAGACAATTGTATCCTTAGAAATGTAAGAGGCTAAATAATTAGCGTTTTCTCGTCATTATATGCAGAAGCAAGCCTACTTAAGCCGTACCGTATTTCGTGAGCTAGCTTGAGGGTCTAAATGCATAAATTCTAAAGTGCATCAATGGTAATTATCTGCCTCATTGTACGCATTCAGTTTTAAAAAGCATTTTTCACGTGTATACTTAGGAAAACTGATTCCACATTTCTACCGAATTTTGAACATTTTTTGCAAATATATTTACGACTATGAAAGAAGTTTTAGAGAACAATGGTTGTGCCCTTATTATCTGATATTATCTAGATGGCAGTATAACAATCCGTATGGCCTAAGTGGCATCGCATAGGCAGTCTAGCTGCAGTTAAACAATTGAAAACAACAAAAGACAATTTATATTCTCCTACTTTTAACGCCCATTCTGGAGGAGAATATCACACAATGGAATTAATTAGACGGGAATATATTTTAGTGACGCCATCAGAACATACATTTTAAAGGCCGTCTCTCGCCACTAATGAACGCATTAAAGTAACGGGTGGAAAAAACTAAACCACCTCCGTATTAAATTTATGATAACAAAAATGACTGGCAGTGCCAATCCGGAATCCAGAAAGAAAGCTCCGAATGCTACGGTTAGAAATCGGGCATTAATAGACCATAAGGAGCCTGGACAAATAGTGAGAGCTGGCAATTGCCAAATTACAGACATCGCGATAACGCCGCTTTCGATGGCCTTGCAATCACTCAATGAAAAGCATTCACGTCAAGCTGCGACCTCATCCGGCGGCCTTCCAACAATCGACGTCATTTATGAACTGCCTCTGATTCTCCACTGTATATCTCCCGCCCACACGGGTACTCACCAGAGTTCTACATCGGGCGTACTCAACGAGTCTGAACAGCCGAGCGCATACCCGAGCGAAAGTCCGAGTTCCGTCCCATATCTCCGCTGTGAGTACGCCCGAGTCCGCCCGATTACACACCACCCGAGTACCGAAGTGGTCTCGTAGTTGACAATCGGACTTGCGCGGTCGATAAGCCCGCGTTTCTCGAGAAGTAGTACTATTATGAAGTCAGACCAAAATCTCATTACCTTCTTCTCGAAAGGATGTTTTGTCTTAAGTAAGATATTTTTGGACCTTGCCACTTTAACAGCTAGCGTCGTCAGGTTTTCAGGACCTGACGACGCTAGCTTGAATGCAAGTGAAACGGTTTTCCATAAAATGAATCAATGTGGTAGAAACCCGAAAAAAAGCCAATTCAGGTTAGAAATGTTGAGTGGCATTGATTAAAAAGTGCAAATCATCAAAGGTCATGACGAAGGTATTGGAGGGCGAAGGTATAGGGAAATCAGGGGTGACTGAAATGAGGAAACAACGTCATTGAGAAGGTCCTCATTGTTTCTGAATGAGGATAGTATTTCAAGCAATCTTAGAAATTTAAATTGGGGTATTTTTCTCTGTACAGTGTACATCCAGAACTTCAAGCACAATATCATTCCGATGGCTTTCTTTGATTAGTTGTTTAGCGTAAGATTAATCTTCATTTCGCCTTGAGGAAGCATATTTTGTGCTCTAGGGCCTGTGTATCAATTGAGGGGCCAGTTTGAGCAACACATAAGCATGTTTAATTAGGGGTGTTACACCCTGACTGACAAGGTCGCTGGGGTATTTCTCTTTCCAAAAGAGAAAATCAAGCTGGCATTCAATACCCCGCATTCCCTAAGAAGAATCCTTTTTTATTCTAAATATAAATACCATCACACGAAAAGAAATGGAGTCTATAGACTTCGGTGTAACACCCCCAATTGTACCAATATTGTATAAATATTTATTTCATTTGTCCTATCAAACCCTTGACAGCCAAATCTGTATTCAACCACCGTTTTATGAAATATTGCCTGCATTTACATACATTTCGGTTAATTTACTGCATGTTACATACCTGTGTTAATTTACTCATAAGACATAATGCATTTATTATCATAACTCCAATGGGTTATTCATAAACTGGACCTGAATCGCTAGTAGAAGTTAGATCGCTACACTTACAAAATTTTACCACGAAAACGTTTTGGTCCGCTCAAAGAGTTTTCTTTCTTTTCAATTCATCGACCTCGGTGGCGGCGGGGTAACGTTCTCGCCTGCTAACCCAAAGATCGAGGGTTCGAATCCCGCCGGGGGGGGATTTTTAACTTCCCAGGACATGGTTGTTTGTGCTTGTCAACTATTGATTGTTGCTACTCACCCGATCAAAAGGCCATAAGTGCTATTTTCGGTGGTAATTAATAATTAAGAAAAAATGCTACACATAAATATTTTGTGCGTAGTATACATCGTAATAATAAATTAATTCAACGAATATTCGTCTTTTAAATAAATTTCTTTTGTGCACGATGACAATGATTCTGTCAATGAATACAAATCTCTCCGCAATGTTTTGATAACATCTATCAGCAACGGTGCATTTTCAGCTATTATATGTATATTCCTATTACCCAACCGTTTGTGTATTTTTATTACATTACACTGCCTGTTTCAGATTTACATAGTTCACTTGGATTAATTATTCCTTAATTTTTTACGGAAGTTCTCAATTTTTATGCCAAGTTTTCCTTCTTCGAGGTTAGAGCTTCAAATAAGAGTAACCTACTGGAAAAAAGTCAATAAACTTTTGCTTAAATCAAGTTATTATGTCGGAAAAGAATAGTGAATTTATGGAGCATACATTAATATTTTTTTTAATTCTAAAATTAAATATTGACCCCAACAGTTTTAAGCGCATAAAAAGACATGATAGTTGTTTCGGAACCTAAATTCAGGCTTTGGTTACTCGCAATATCACGTGTTGATAATTTACAAAGTGAAATAAAATGCTTATATTTGACAGATTATCAATATATAACGAGCATTGTTTAAAGAGCTTACAGAGTTTTAGAAAAAGGTTTTTAACAAACGCATCTTTACTTCTTCTACCATCCTTTATTTCGTCTCATATCCCTAATTTTTCTCCAACTTCTTTCCTCCCTGCTTCAGTAACAGTTATTCTTCCACTCCTACCACATTTACCCTTAAACATATTTCGATCTCTTAAATAATAATTACGCTTTTTCCATAATTTACCCTCATCTTTCGCCCTAAAAGGATCACCCTTGATGTGATGCTATATGATGTGAAGGATGGTGGAAAAGATCGAAATGCAGATAACTCCACTTAAAGATATTTAAGTTTTCATGATACCCGACGATGCGGAAGGAGAGAATTAAGAGGAGGGGCTGCCAAAGAGCTTGCAAGTATTCAGTGGTTAAACCATGAATAAAGATCATGATCTTTCTGAAGAAGTTTATCTGCAATCCAGGAAAGAAAGTGATGGTACGACGAAAATAAATTGACGACGAGGAACACAAAATGTTTCACTAACAGGGAATATACTTACAGTAATCAACTCAAACTACTTGAATACGTGAATGATGTACTTCAAAATCGTAACAGATTAATGAAAAAAACGCTCACGTATGACTGCAAGAGGCGGCTCAAGTCAAGGGCGCTAAGTCGTCCGAGCCGGACAGGTTTACCCTAAGACCGAAATGATCAGTACCCTTGACCTAAAGGTTCCAGTGACCCTACGCGTTAAATTAACCCCGCCCTCGTAATCCTGAAAGCACTGACAAAAGCGTCGAGATTATTCCACGTGAGCGCAATCATCGGCGAACGCTACATGCACGTGAGAGCGAGACCGCGATATAGTACATGTTTATCCAGGGCGTCGGTCTGTCCGCATTAGATCCGCGATTTAGTAGTAGTGCAAAACTGCTATTTTTCCTGCCAAATGCCGTTTCCGAAACCATGCATCATCTCCGCCAAAGAGCCAAAGACTGAAGGAAAGTTCTCTGTGTCCCCAACCCTTACCACACCCTGACGCAACATAAGAGGGACGTCCACTATCCCCCCCCCACTCGTAGCCCCATCCAGAAAAACCACTTCCCCATGCTCCTTCCTTCCTGCTTTTCCTCCGCCTCGCAGCCATCCTCTTGTCACTGCGCTACCTGAGAGTCCCACCGCTACACACACACACCTCTTTCACTAGTTCACCTCCCCTTCCCTTTCAACCGACTGGCTCATCGCTCAAAACGTCCGCATCGCGCGGAAGTAAATAAAGACCCTTCAGATTTCCGACTTCAGAGCATCCCATTCACCCTTAAGTGTGTTGGAAGTGGGAATATATCTTATTTGCTTAAACGCGAAAGAGCTTTGTGACAAGTGATTGCTTTTAGAAAACTAAAAACTGAAAGGTGGAGAAAAAAGAGCCAGAAGGGCCCTCAGCTTCCCCTTCCCCAGCTGAAGTAATTTTCCTTTGCTCAAAATAATAACTGAAAACGTTTCCGAGGTTTTCAATGATGTTTGATGATGAATGATGATGCTACAATTTGGCATGGATATGCAAAAAATAGCACATGACAACAGCATAGTAGTCACAAATGACAAACGAAAGTGAAAAGATGCTTCACTTTGTTACGTTATCACAAACTATTGGGTGAAAAACCTTTATGCACCTAATTGAGCCAAAGAACATGAGCAATGATGTATGTGGGTTTTCTCGGGTTTCCAACCGCGTGAGTGATTTCATAACTGCTCACTTTTCGAGGTCCAACACGTTCCTCGTCATCAGAAATATGGATGCTGGTGTCCGAACCCTGATCATGATGACGTGTCAGACCTCGCAACGTCCAATACTAGAATCATTCACCCGGGTCGAAATCCGAGAAAAGTTCACTCAGATGACACACCGGGAAAACACCAGATCCTTCAATAAATTACTCGCTTTTGAGTCAATAGCTAGTCAATATATGCCAATATAATTCAATATATGTCAACTAGTACCAATATATGACCAATAAGTATGATCAATACTTATATTGGTATCACAATATAATCAATAGTATGTGTATCTTTAAATCTACCAATTTATTTGACATAAATTATAATAAAGAGCCACTTCTTCACCCTAATTGAAATTGAATTCTGCAACACAGAAACACCTATATAGCTTAGATTCATACATGACGTAAGTTGGCATCAGTTACATAAAAATAAGCACCTATGAGAATAGTCTTGACACGTTTCCCCTGGACTGGGAAGGTTAGTCCAAGTTTAAGTTATGGATATTTCGAACTGACTGTGAGGCTTTAATAATCTTAATATTGACCTTAGTAATCTTAATATTGCGAAAAGCAGGTAGATACAATTTTATATGAATCCTCGGTACATTATAATCTACTGAGATTCCAAAATAATGGATAGCGTGAAAAAAAAATTAAATACGCACTCTCAAAACAAATCACCAATGATGAAATTTCTGAGTCGAGGTATCGCACAAGCAATTTAAGTAATAATGGTGACTTAAGTGTAACAAGTATATGAAAAAATCCTGCAAGTAGAGTTTAACAGTTAAAGTAGGTATATGAACAAATCCTGCAGGTGTATGAAGAGAATGGCAAGGGACAAGTGAGGGCAGTGATAATGGGAGATTGGAACAGTGTAGTTGGAGAAGGAAGGAAAGTGAAAACTGTGGGAGCAAACGGTTAAGGCACTCGGAATGAGAGAGGAGAAAAGTTGATAGAATTCTGTGAACAACAGCAGTTATGGATAGCAAATACTTGGTTTCAGAATCACAAGAGAAGGCTCTGCACGTGGAAAAGCCCAGGTGATAACAAGCGTTATCAACTAGATTTTATACTGATAAATCAAAGATTTAAGAATAGGGTCAAGAATGTGAAGACTACCTGGAGCGGATGCGGACACAGACCACAATCTTCCGATGATAGATATGATCACTAGGCTTAAGCATGTGACGATGAAAAAGTAATCAATAAAGAGGTGGAACTTAATGAAGTTGGAAGAGGATAAGAAGGAAATTACCATAGTCCTAGAAGAGAAGCTGAAGAAGGGGGAAGGGGAGAAAGGCATTCAAGAAGAATGGAATGATATGAAGGAAAGCATAATAATGGTTCTTGAACAGGAGGTTGGAACTGTAAACAAGTAAGAAGCTAGAAAAAGCTGGATAAACCGAAATATGCTGGAAAAAATGGAAGAAAGAAGGAAATGGAAAGGAGATTACTCTGAACAAGGAAAGCTACAATATAGAAAGATTAACAATGAATGAAGGAGAACTACAGACAAAGCTCGAGAAGAGTGGATGAAGGAGCAGTCCTTTGTAATTGAAAAGCTAGAAAAAGAAGAAAAGGTGGAGGAAATGTTAAAAATAGTGAGAATGTTGATTACGAGAAAACAGAGAGCTATTTCGAAGAAAGGTATGAGATATAAGTCTGGAAGGGTTACAAAAGATAACGACGATGTGAAGGAAATATGGGAGGAATACATAAAAGAACTGTACTGCACAAGAGAAAGAGAATTGGAGAATGACATGAATTAGGAGAGAGATAATACCGGTCCTAGAGTAATGAAAGGGGAGATAGAAATGGCAGTAAAAGGAATGAAGAATAGGAAGGCAGTCGGCGGAGACGAAATACCAGTAGAGATTCTTAAGGCTTTACAGAAGAATGGGTTGGATCGACTCACGGATCTGGTTAATGAAATATATGATACAGGGGAGTGGCCAGAAGATTTTATCGAAACGATAATGGTGCAGATACCAAAGATATGTAATGCACAGGAATGTAAACACTACAGATCTATAAGCCTTATCTCACATGGGGGAAAAGTTATAACCAAAGTTATATTGGAAAGAATGAGAAGGAAAATAGAAGAAAAATTAGAGGAAGACCAGTTCGGTTTCCACAAGGGCAAAGGAACGAGAGATGATATTGGATGTATGAAGATGTTGACAGAAAGTGTATTAGGGTTGAACCGTGGCATATGCGTATGCTTTATTGATTATGAAAAGGCATTTGATAGGGTCAGATGGGAGATATTATTAGATCTTCTGAGAGAGATAGACATAAACTGGAAGGACAGAAGATTAATAAAGCAGATGTACATCCATCAGAAGGTTGCGGTAAGAATTGGGGACGAGAAAACAAAGGAAACCACAATAGGAAGGGGATTTAGGCAGGGTTGCTGTCTGTCACCATGCCTCTTTAACTTGTATGCTGACAAACTGCTGGAAGAAGATTTAGAAGACATCGGGGGGATAAAAGTGGGAGGTGATCCATCAAATATGCTGATGACCAGGCTATAATAGCAGAGAAGGAAGAAGAACTTCAGAAATGATGGAAAGAATTAGGAAGAAGAGGGAAGACTACGGAATGATAATAAACAGAAATAAAACTAAGGGAATGAGAATACCGAAGACAGACTATATATGGCTGGATTTAAATATATGGCTGACTTTTAACTTTACATATATGACTTTAAATACTTTACTTTATTTAATATTACTTTAATACTTACTTTAATTTACTTAAATACTTTACCTTAAACTTTAAATATATGACTACTTTAAATATATGGCTGGAGGAAGAAAAATTAAAACAAGTAAGCTAATTTAAGTAACTGGGAAGTATAGTTACACAGAATGGCAACTGTACTGAAGAAATCAAAAGCAGAATTGGGCAATCAAAAGAAACATTTAGCAAGATTAAGGAACTGGTGACAGCAAGGAACACCAAGATGGATATTAGGAAAAGATTTGCAAAATGCTTTATATGGAGCATTGTGTTGTATGGATGCGAAACGTGAACGTTGAAGAAGAGAGAAGAAAAGTACTGAGAAAGCTTTGAAATGTGGCTATGGCGACGAATGGAGAAGATTGGATGGAAAGATAAGATCACGAATGAAGAAGTGCTAAGGAGGATTGGAGAAGAATGAAGTATACTGAGAGAAATTAAAAAGAGAAAGGCAAAATGGATTGGACATATTTTAAGGAATAACAGCCTACAGAATTTAATAATAGAGGGGAAAATAGAAGGGAACAGAGGAAGAGGAAGGAGGAGACACGGAATGCTGAGGGATATAAAAGAAGGAAGGAGTTAAGAAGAGATGAAGAGAGAGTCCCAGGACAGAATGCTGTGGAGACAACGATACCGTTGAAACCAGTCTGCGGACAGAAGCACCAATGATGATGATGATGAAGTGTAATAATGGTGAAAAGGGGAGAAGGTATGATCCAGTTATTATATGAATTAACACACGTAGTTCTAGTTAAGTACTGCGAACTACTTTATCATAAACTTTTTTTGAAAATAGGGAGTTAATTTGGACAGATTTTCACTTTTTTACGTTAATTATGCCTATCTTCATCATCTGAGTAATCTACCGGTTAAATGTAGGTTAAGATGAAAGTCTGAGAATATTCAACAGACTCTTACACGTGCAGTGCCCTATCTACCTCTTGTATTTCTTCTTTCTTCTTAACGTAAGTCCTACCTTTCTTCATCCCGTCCATAAAATCTATTTTCTTTCTTCCCCTTCCCCAAATGTCCAACATCCTTCCCTCTATCACGTCCTTCAGCAAACCATCGCTCCTCATTACCGCTTCCAGCCACCTCCCAAAAATCTCATCTAGAAGTTTCTCTCCTCACCATATAGGACAAGCACTTCATTTGTCTTCCTTTTCGTCAATCGCATCTTCTCCGTCCTTCTCCACACCCACATCTCGAACGTCAGTAGCCTATTTACGCCTTCCATTCTCAGAGTCCAAGTTTCTGACCCAAACAACGCCACACTCCATATCAAACTTCTTAACTAGCCTCTCCTTTACATCAGCTTCCTTCTATTATTGAACGCTTCCTTCGCTAGTGCTATTCTCCTCCTAATGCCTTTGCTAATATGCCCATTTTCTCCTAGCGTTCTTCCCAAGTAATTAAAGTATTCTTATTCATGTTCGTATTTTTCATTAATTATTTTCACAGGCTACAGTAAGCAGAGACAATCATGATAATGACAATGATATTTTCATGAATATTTCCTATTAAAAATATTGCAAAGCTAACGTTGTTCTACAGAGGGATAGTTTATGTGAAAATAAATGAGACTTATTGGCTGTTACTACTAGCATTTTTTTAAGCTTAAGCTTCATGACGATCGCCTTGCTGAAATAAGCTCATCATCATTAAGACCACCTTCATCAAGACAATCATCTTATTTTGTGACTATCAAACCTTTGCTCTGATAAGATCATCTTCGGCAATAGGGCCTTCATCAAGACAGTCTGAAATCGTGACTTGAGACCTGACTACGAATACGGGCCTAGTACATCCTCCATACACAGATTTACCCTCAACATCTCTCCCCATTCCCTCTCCATCTCACGCATTCCTTTTTGCCACAATATACCAAAATTTTCCGTTGGTCCCACAGGAGCGGAGGAGAATCAAGTCGAGAAGTTCGACGCGGAAGATGATGAAAGAATGCTTAACCTCATGGCTGACGAAGGTCCTCGTGGGGACCCAAGAAAGAAATATGGTCCGAAGGGTGGTAAGAAGGGTAGTAAGAAGGGTCTCGGCTACGATGCGGATTCATCAAGAGATTCCGACAAACACCATCGAAGGAGGCCCAACTGGCGACGAAACCGCGATGATTTGGACGCCTCATTAATAGAGTCTCGCCGCAGGGCAGTTTCTGACGAGAGGGACCGAAGCAGGCTTTATCCTTACAAGAGGGGATTAAAGGACCATTCAAAAGCCCAGATGATGACAGCAACTAGTCGTTCGTCGACACGTTGGCAGATATGATGCTTATTACCTGTTGTAACACCCTTGAAGACTTTACACACCATATTCACCGGGAAAATCTTATATCGCATACGCGTTTATGTAGTAGGCAAAAATTCCCGTTCCAACGGTGAGATTAATAAATACACCAGCATGAGGTTGATATGTATATGGTATGTAAATATGTAAGGAATTTTCTAGATGTTAACTGTTGCGAACCTACTGTGGTCACACTGTCGGTTGACCTACCGAAACCGAATTTCGACTTCTATAGCAAGGTCACGAAAAAGAAGCCCCTATCCATTAATAAGGCTCAACGGGAAACTCTGAGCAAGTTGGGGGTTGATTTCCGTTGTACATAATGTGTTTTCCCAATTGTACGTAGCTCTCGGCAGGGGTGAGGTCCGCATCTGCTTTTTTTACTCTCTCGGACGGTTATAGAGGTCCATTTGCGATCCCGTTAAGCCATTGTTTGGTCATCAAGTTTCTCAAGGGCCTCCAGAAATTGACACCCTACATTGGAAAACGGACCCGAACGGGACTCAAACTCGCGACCCTCAGGCTAGCAGGTAAGGACTTACTTTATTCATTACCTACTAAACGTACTTTGCCAGAGTGATAAATATTCCGCTGAAGAAAGAAAACGCTATAATACTTGTTATAACGTTTTCCAGATCTCAACAAATAAGTGGAAAATTTTAAAGTACACTTACTATCGTTTTAAATACAATTATAGCTATAGGCATGTATTGCCGATTATAATAATAATAATATAATAATTTTATTTGGTCTCTCATCAATTTAAACCCTCATCAATCAACCCCTCTGCGAGAAGTTTGCTGGTCCTTCGGTCACCACTACGTTATTGTTATATTTATTTTCATGTGTTTTGGCTAATTATACGTCGTTAATTTGAAAATTGTGGTCATTTCATAAATATGTGGCCATGTTTTTCTTATATGACATTCATGTTCGCAATCTTTCACGCATGTTTCACGAATGACTCGCATGAAATGTGAGACCGGATTAAGACCTAATGGCAAAATAGAACGCACACCAGGCTAGTAAAAATAACATAAACTGCATACATTACAATACTTTTCTAACAAATACGCGTAGCTTAGAGACGCATTGTTGGCCACACATTTCCAATTCACCCCATAACGGAATGGCACATATTGTATCCAGGTAAGGCTATCTCAAATAATATTGGGGATTACTCTTAACGCACGCATTTAAATTCCCAAAATTGTGTGTAATACTTGAATTAGAAGTCATCAAATGGTATAAGGACAATTTTTATGGCTGAGATATAACTAAGGGTACATTTATTAGAAAAAGTTATGTCTCATCGGCAACCGCAACATGCCGCGAATGAGCCCTTGAAAGCCTCCGTTTGAGTTGGATTTGTGGCTGCTGATGTAAGCGCAGGCGGCTTGAAAGCTTCGGGAGCTTGGGGTAGGAGAAATGTTGCGAATGATGCGGTAAGGGAGCGGGGAAAGCTGGGTAGACGAGACAAAAAATGTGAATTTCCCACATTTGGAAAACAGCAAGCATCGTCGTGACGGTGTTTGCGACGACGACGCGACGTGTTCTGCCAAATCTCGAAATTTCACTCACTTGAACTTTCCAGGGCACTTCCAAGCAACTTAGCAAGTGACTTTCTATAATGACTGAGCTACAAGCCTGCGATTCTAAGATGTGAGAGTCAAAACGACGGTAGTCACTGACTAAAGAAACGAATGATAAATAGTCGGATTGAAAATACGAAAAGGGTAAATGAATTTGCTAGTTACACTGAGAAACTTCCAACGTTAAAATAATCAAGAGATTTTTACTTGCAGAATCAGACGTATATATCATTAATGAGCAAGTGTGGAAGGCTTATGCTTTAGATTCTCCAACTGCTAAGACATTTTCGGACTGTTTGCCTAGTGACCAAAAGAACATTCATGTTTGACACGGGAATGACATGTTGACTTTGTGTTGAACCCAAAACGTTTAGGCTTCCAGGGTGGCAATATAATACATAACAAAATTCAAAATACATAATTATCTGCTTATAAAGAATTAACACCCAAGTAATGATAAAAACAAATCATTAGCTGTTTTCCTCTAATAGAAGATTTATTACCGAATAGTCTTTATGTTACTGGATCATCTTCAAGTCCTTGAAGTCCAAGACTTGAAGTTGATGCGGTAACATCCAAACTAATCCGTATTAAATCTTTCATCAATGGAAAACTGCAAACGTTTTGTTTCTGTGATCATGGAGCACCTTCACTACATCACGTCCAACTCTGTAATTTAAAATCATCATAGTAGTCAAAGCTTTCCCAGTTATTTGCATACGTCTCGATAATTTGGTTATGATTCAATGATGAGATTCAATGAGGAGAAATTTTAACATGCGAAAAACGTTTGTCACCTAGGAAACTTTAAAATGCCGAAAAACAAACCTGAAAACCTTTAATACTTTATGGTATAATTTAGTCTAAAATTCTCTTAACATTTTGCACATTTTACAGAATCACAACTAGAGATTAAACACATATTGAGACTCAATGCATGTGAATAAATTTTGATTCCGTTTTCTCATTTCAGTTGGGCAATAGCTGAACAGTAGGCAATGATTTATAAGGAAAATAATTTTAAATATTGAAGCAATTTTTCCAAACTCTCACGAAGACTAGTTGAGCTGATACTGAGAGTCATTTTTGTCAACAAGTGAGATTTTATGCAACCGAGAAATTTTAAATAAGAAAATTAATACTCTGTCATCTGTAAACAAATGTGACAAGAACGTTGCAATTGCTGTACTGGAAATAATGCTGGCCCTATTAATACCAGGTCAAAAATGCTCAGCATGATTTTGTCGAACATTTATCATAAAAACTTGCTATGTAACTGCTCAGGAAATTGATATTTTGAACGAGAACCGGGTTCAATTCTAACCAAAGAATATCCCTATCTTTTTCTCTTTGTACGCTTCCATTGCATGCTGATAGAGGCCACTGGAGACGTTCCCGTTGGATGACACGGGCGGGAATGGCCTCCTCATTCTCGCGGAGAGTAGGGGACAGGCATCTGCACTTTTACAAGATTACTCTCATATTTTCCTGGACAATTTTACCTTCTGCAAAACGTGCCCTCTCATCTTAAATCTTTCAAGGAGCAACAGACTCTTGACGCTCTCTTTCTCTTCCAATGTCCTCTCAACTTCCCCTCCCCGGACCTCCCCATTTCGTTTTCTCCTCACTCTCACGACCCCTCCCAACATTCCATCTCCTTTCTTCCTCCCCTTCAACCCGCCAGCCTCCCACTGAGCGAACATTCATTGTTACTCCGGAATAACGCAAAACGAAAACCGTATGGAGACATATCTTAAATATGGGTTTTATAAGTCCTTCGACTCCGAATATTGAGCATATAATATAAATTCAAACGCTTAAGAATGTCCATCCACGCGGCGGGGTTCCAAATTAAGACCTTTGGGTTTCCAGGCGTTAGGCTCTAATCCCGCCGTATTCGGAAAACCAATACAATTCCAATACAATGTACTGAAACATCCACACAAGTAACCCGATCACAAATTACCTTAGTTTCTAGTGACGTAACTGTATAAATTACGTAACCAATAAAGTAAAAGGTACGTTTTCGATGGAGTAGCAGATTATTGATCAGTATAATGATAAGAGAAATCCATTGATGGTCGGCAATGCTTACAATAATATGTGAGTTAAGGATATAGGAAGGATGTAAGCCTTTGCTCAAATAAATCAGCAGAATTTTACTGATAAGTAGGTTTGAAAACAATACACCCCTTAATACAAAGTGAATATAGGTAATAACAAAAATAAAAAAATTGGATAGACTAGCTAGAAAAAATAATTGAAATCGTCTCAGAACTTGAAGCTACACTAAAGTTCTATAAGCCACTGTTGGTATTAGCTGAACCTGGCGTAATGATTTCTGCGCAACAGTTGGGTCATAATGTAACGTTGTTACCTTCATAGTAACCAGCAATAGACTTATAAGCCCATGACACATGACTGTGAAGAACGTATGAAATGTTTGCTGAACCATTTACAGGAAAAATTAATACAAGATACTTGAAATTCCAAAGTTTTATTAGAATGTCAATTATTCACTTTCGGTCAAATATTTTGTACCCATTGAATGGGCATTACTGTTATATTTGAAATACAAATTTCATGTCCAGGGAAATCAGGGATATCCATCCTCATCCGTGCTACGTGTTACCCCGGTTCTTCCTCCGCCGGCTAACCAATCCGTCGCTTAGCCACGCAGCCAGTTAACCCCCAGTGCCCCACCTCCCACTTTCTCTCCATCCAACCTCCCGAACCTTTATCTCAATATCTCTCTCTCTCCGTCCCGTACCTCACACACACATTTCAGCCTGATGCCTCCCACAAAGCTTCTCCACTCTCCTCCTCTGCGACTACCCCATCCAAAATGGCCATTTAGGAGGAGCGAGGGATAGGGAAGAGATGAGAGAGGCCGGGAGGAAGACGCGCTCTTCCTGTCGGCAGCAGACCAACAAATCTCCTTTCCACTCTCCTCCGCTTTCTGCTCTTCATCAACCCCCACTCCCAACTTTCCAAACCATTTCTGTACCCTTTCTTCCTTTCCTCTCCGTCCCCAGCCGACGGTTGTCGCTCCAATTTAAACCTCCAACCCATAAACTCCCCTCCCCTCTCTCTTCCGCTTCCTAAAACTACTCCGCAAAATACTACGGCTGCCCCAATGAATGCATCAGTCAACGCTGACACTGCTATCAGTTAATTGTATCGCCCGATTCTGCAATCCAGTGAAAAAGAACATTGGTACTTTATTTTGGGGAGGTGACCAACAGCTAAGGTCAGTTGGGAAATTATGGATATGTGCGTAGGTAGGAAGGGAAGGATAATTTTGGAAATGAAGGAACTATGGAGAGAAACCCAGCGGGCATCACTTGTGGAAGTGGATAAATAAAAGCATATTTTTTTCCTCTAGATTATTCTGTAAATGGGGTACTTCTGAAGCGTCAGTAGAATATTAGAATTTTTTCTCATTTTAATAAATATTTATTAGTACATACTCTACTTTCCATTGGACTGCAACCTTGCCGTGGTGGAAGGGCTTACGTGCTCCGATGACCCCTAGAGCTTCACTGGCGGGAGCAATACTCCTGGTAGGGTCACCCATGTCAGATTGGTCGAAGGTTAAGAGAGAGACGAATGGTAGTCCGCGCAGTGTCTGTACCTCAGTGAGGTGGCTGCAAAAGGCGTCTGACCCTAGTGGGGCGGCCTCTGAAGTGATGGTGTAACGTATAAAACATTATTGAGTAAGGCAACGGAATACCACCTCAATTAAAAAAAAAACCTTGAAATTATGGACAGTTCTCAAATGATAACGCATCCTGGCAACTACGGGACTCGGCCCAGTGGGCCGGGTGTTGTGCCCGGCAGCGGAGGGAGCAGGGGCCCTGCGGTCGTCCTCACACGAAATCATTTCTCAAATGTAGTAGAAGCAGAGGAAAAGAAGATAAAGAAGAGGAACGAAACTATCAGAATAGGCACGTGGAATGTTAGGACTATGCTGAGGGCGAGGAAGCTAGAGAATATAAAGCAAGAAATGGAGAGGGTGTGTGCAGACATCATGAGTCTGGGCGAAGTAAGATGGAAGGATGATGGGGGCGACTGGAGCGATGGCTATAGAGTAATATATAGTGGAGAGAATGAAAGTCAGCGCGGGGTTGCATTCGTAATGAATAGGAAACTAGGTAGAAAAGTAGTGTATGCAGAACAGGTGGGTGATAGGATAATAGTCTTGGAACTAAGGGCAGATCCAACGAATTTAGTTATAATCCAGATTTTTTATGCCTACCTCTAATCATAAAGATGAGGAGGTAGATGGGGTGTACGATCAGCTAGAGGAAATATTTGGTAGGATACCTGGGAGTAAGCATTTGGTAGTAATGGGGGATTGGAACGCGGTGGTGGGTGAAGGAAGTGATGGGCGGGAGGTGGGCGATACGGGCTAGGAAGAAGATTAGACCGCGGCGAGAAAGCTGTGGAGTTTCACCGTAGAAATAACCTAGTGATTACAAATACATGGTTCAGACATCATCCTCGACGTAGGTACACTTGGAAGAAGCCGGGAGACACAGATAGGTTCCAGATAGATTATATAATGGTTCGTCACAGATACAGGAATAGTGTTAAAAACTCGCATACTTATCCAGGAGCTGATGTAGTCCCAGGCCACAACTTATTAGTCATGAAATGTCGGGTATAAGTGAAAAAGATCAGAATGGGAAGGAGGATACGAAAGTGGAGTACGGAGGCATTAACTGGGGCAATGAAGAAGTATCAGGAGAAGGTGGATGAGATAATGGGTGAGGATCATGTAGTTATATCAGTGGAAGATGAATGGGGAAATTTGAAAAATGGAATTGTAGAAGGGGCGAAAGCAACAGTAGGCGTAGTCAGTGCAACCAAAATTAGAAAAACGTGGATTACGAAGGAGATGATAAATTAGATGAAGGAGAGGAGGAAATAGGAAAGAGAATAGGAAGTAAAGGCGTAAAATCAGAGCTAGGTAAAAGAAAATACCGAGAAATAAATAACAAGCTTAGAAGAGAAAAAAAGAAAGCAAGAGAGGCGTGGTGGAGAGAACAGATCGACTCGTTAGAGAAATACCAAAAAAGAGGAAAGATCAGATGCATTATATAGAAAAGTAAAGGAACTGAAGGGTGGAAATAAGGGAAGGGAAAGTACAACGATAACAGACAACACGGGAAAGGTGATCGTAGAACCGAAAGAGATTCATGAGAGATGGAATGAGTAAGTTGAAGAGCAGTATGGTAAAGAAATAAGGCCCAATAGGTTAGATACAGAAAGGGAAGACGACAACGACAGAGATGGCAAAGGACCAGGTATCCTAGATAGCGAAATCGAAAGAGCTCTACGAGACATGAAAAGGAATAAGGTGGTGGGAGTAGATGACATACCTGTAGAGTTTTTAAAGAGCATGGGGAAGAACGGAAGAGGAAAACTTTTTTCGCTTATTCGTATGATTTATGAGGATGGCGTGTGGCCGGAAAACATCGCGAAGACTGTACTAATTTCTATACCAAAGAAGAGTAAGGAAAAAACGTGCGAAGACTGTAGGACAATAAGCTTAATATCCCACGCGGCAAAAGTAGTTCTGAAAATTATAAACAGAAGGATAAAGAAGAAGGCAAATGAATACCTGGGTGACGACTAATTCGGGTTTAGGAGAGGGACGGGAACGCGAGACGCTATAGCGCTGATGAGGACATTAGTAGAAAGAAACCTCGAGTATGGGCAGGATGTTTTTGCATGCTTCGTAGATTTCGAGAAGGCGTTTGATCCGGTGGAATAGACGGAATTAATGGAAATGTTGAAGAAATTAGGGGTCGATTGGAGGGACAGGCGTCTGATTCGGAATTTGTATATGAACCAGACGGCGCAGTTTAGGGTAGCCGATGGAGAATCGGGATGGACCACGATAGGACGGGGAGTGCGGCAGGGTTGCCCACTATCGCCGTTGCTTTTTAACATGTATTCAGAAGAAATGGTAAGGGTGAGATGGAGGGAGGAGGTAGAGCTGAGGGGAGCTGATAAAATCAGTGAGATTTGCAGATGATCAAGCATTGGTTATTCAGTCTGCCAAGGGGTTACAGTCAATGTTGAATGCGTTAGAGGTGCAGTGCAAAAGGTATGGGATGAAGATCAACCACAAGAAAACGAAAACGATTACATTTTCTAGAAGTAAGAAGGCGGGGCTGAATATAAGGGTGGGAGGGCAGAAGATAGAGAAGGTCGAGCACTTTACGTATCTGGGTAGTATTTTGGAGGAGAATGGGTTTAGTGGTAGGGAAATCAGATGCAGAATTGCGCTCGCTAAAGAAGCATTTTCGAAAAGAAGGGAATTGATGGGGGGGGGGGGTCCTGAGAAGAAACGTAAAGAAGAGGCTGGTGAAAACTTAATATGGAGCGTGGCGCTATATGGGTCGGAAACTTGGTCATTGCGAATTGAGGATGTGCGTAGACTTCATCTACATCTACATATTACCCCGCAAGCCACCTCAATAGGCGTGTGGCGGGGGGTGTTAGGACACCAGCCGTTTAAAGATAAAAAGGAAACGCTCTAATGAAATTACGCCTAGCATTTATTATAGTCCCTTATTGTTCGGGGGAAAAACGAATTCCCATACCTATCCGTTCGGCAAAATATCTCTCTTAATTTATCGTTTCTGTCGGACCTGGAAATATAGTGGGGTTCTAATATGATGTTCTCCGTGTCGCTCTGAAAGATATCTATTCTCAATTGTTCAAGCAATCTAAGCCTAGCGCGCAGCCTCCGAGTCTCTAGCGGCTCCCAGCCTAATTCGTTTAACATCTGTGTAACGCTGTCAGTACGCCCGTAGCTGTTTTTGACGAATCGCGCAGCTTTCCTTTGTATTTTGTTAAGTTCCCGGACTAAGTCTTTCTGCACCGGATCCCATATGCTCGCTGCATATTCAAGGTGTGGCCGGACGAGTGCGAAATAGCACCTCTCTTTTACTTTTTCATCCGAAAATCTTCCCACAATACGCTTGACGAATCCTAGCTTCTTCAGAGCTCTGCCACAAATATTTCTTATATGTGCTCCCCACGATAGGTCCGAAGTTATTGTAACTCCTAGATACTTCACTTCATCTGTCGCCTTTATGTTAACACCATCCACAGCATATACATGGGAATAGTTGGACGACCTCCGCAAGAATTGTACCGCCGTGCATTTACTTAGATTAAGTTCGAGTCCCCACTCTTGGCTCCACTCATGAACGTTGTTTAAATCTGATGATAAGGTTTCAAAGTCAGAGTGATCACTAATTTCACGATAGATGACAGCGTCATCGGCAAATAAACGTATTTTACTGCTAATTCGAGAGCATAGATCATTTATGTATATAATGAACAAAAAAACATGTCCGATCACGCTTCCTTGCGGGACACCTGATGTCACTTTAACGACATCAGAGCTAATTCCGTCAAGAACTACCTTTTGCTTACGATCACTCAGAAAGTCGCGTATCCAGTTTACTACTGTTTCGTTTAGGCCGCATGACTGTAATTTGTATAAAAGTTTGTCATGAGGTACCGTGTCTAAAGCTTTCTTAAAATCTAGAAATAATTCGTCAACTTGTCTTTTCGATTCACCAGATTTGAGAACGTCATGAAGAAAGAGCGCGAGTTGTGTTTCACATGATCTACCTTTCCGGAAGCCGTGCTGAGAGCCATGGAGGACGTTACGACTGTCCAGGAACGTCATGATATTGCTAACGACGATATGTTCGAGTATCTTGCCTATAATCGACGTTAATGAAATTGGTCGATAGTTCCCTGGGTCGTGTCTGTTTTCCTTTTTGAATATCGGTGTAACGTTTGCAATTTTCCAGTCTAATGGTATCTTTCCTTCAGACAATGACTTCTTGAATATTATGTCTAAGAACGGTGCGATCTGTGGCGCTAACTCCTTGAGGACACGCGCGGGTATTCCCTCCGGACCCGGAGATTTACTATTTTTGATCGACTGTAGCTGTTTAGTTATCCCATCACGTTGAATAGTGATTTCTTTCATCGGTTCCTCAGTGAATTGTATTTCAAAATTACATGCAGTATCGTCTGTGGTGAATACACTTTTGAAGTGGGAATTTAACGTGTTAGCTATGTCAATATTTTCGGTGACAAGTTTGCCATCTTTATCAAAATACGAATCTACGGTTGAAGATTTTCCCTGAAGCTCTCTCGCATATGACCAAAAAGATTTAGGATTTTCTTCGAGTAATTCACCAAGTACTTTTTTCTTGAAATTTAGCAATGCAGAACGCATTGATTTCTTAGTTTTTGAGCGTTGCGCAGCGTAACTTTCTTTTGCTTCAACTTCCTTCGATTTGTCACCTACCGTAGTGAACTTTTTAACTAAGTTGTACAATTTTCTCTGTCTCTTAAGGTCCCTCCTAACATCGTTGTTATACCAGCGAGGTTCTTTACTGTCGCATTTCAATTTTTGCGGAATATATTCGTTGATTCCCCGTCGTAGAATTTTTAAGAAATATTTCCATGATTCATCAGTGCTTTTATCCTCAGTTTTAGCTACGAAATCCGTGTACGAATCATTAAGCATCTCACCAAATTTGATGAAGTTGCATTTATCAAATAAATAAATATTGCGTTTCGGTTTTACAGCTGACTCTACTTCAATTTTTAAGGTTACAAAAATTACTCTGTGATCACTTATGCCGTCAATAATATCGAGCTGTTTTATCAACTTAGGATGGCTTACTGCAAAAAGGTCTAATATTTTATTTCCTCTCGTAGGCTTGTCAACTACTTGGGACTTGAGGCGTTTGAGATGTGGGTTTGGAGAAGGATAGAGAGGGTTAGCTGGATGGCGAGAAATACGAACGAGGAGGTATTGGGTATGGTCGGAGAGGAGAGGAAGCTTGTGTCAGAGGTTCAGAGAAGGCAAAAGAGATGGATGGAGGAGGTTTTGAGAGAAGAGGGCATGCTGAAGAGAGTGATAGAGGGGAGAACACTGGGGAAGCGTGGAAGATTAAGGAAGAGGATAGGAATTCTGGACGAAATAAGAGGAGGTAGAAGATATAAAGAATTGAAGAGGGATCTAATAATGGGCCATCCTTAGGAGGGAAAGCGAGACAATGTCTACGAGGTTGGGATGCAGAATGGGGAGTGTCCTAGAACCTATCAATGAGCTTGTAGAACACTTGAATGAAAAATGAATCAGTACCCACCCGCGCCCCTTAAGTGCCTCAACCCCTTCAAAATTGCCATCAATACCCCCACCCAAGCTCATCTTGTTTTCGCCACCATTATCCTTCCACACCGATTTTTTCATTTACTAATATGTCATGTGTGTGTACCATATTGTTCCGGACTTACGACGCAAACGATTTCCGAGAGGGTCATGGTGCTAAAAACAAAGAAGCTTATAGGATGACTCCTCTCTCGTCATTTGCAATGAACGATGAAATTCCGGTATTATATTTAGCATCTTGGAAACTAAAAAAATGCCTTTCGTAAAAGCTATCAATTGGAGAATTCTATTTCTGAGAACACCGGAGAGCACGCACCGATGCGATAGTGCGATTTCAACGAATACAAAGTTAATGTGGTAATCAATAGGAAATATTAATGCCTTTGAATCTCACCGCTCCTTCATTGACGGTGGGGTGAAAGTTACATTACGGCAGATGACTGAACCTCTGGCAAATAAATGTGTTACTAGACTGGAAAAAACTATATCGGTTTTAATGTCGAGCAAATACGCGTGAATAAAGGGGTTTTTAGGTTTAAGAAATGCTTTGGTTATGGCATACCTAAGCGATGAGAATTAACAGCAAGGGCTCATAATAAGGATGTCAAGTAAGAATTTCAAAACACTCAAATATGAATTAAAGAATTGCTCATTTCGTATACCTGAGTTTAAAATTAACGAAATGAACAACTGGAACAACAGATGCTGAGAAATATCCATTCAACAGTATACATATGAAATGATGACCTTGACGCTGCAATAGAAACTTCAAATATATGGCTCTCATAAACTTTAAAACAATAGTGTCATAATTTAGTAATATGGCAACATATTTATGTATTTTAAAGCACCTCTAACCACTTGGATCAGTGTAGTTTTTAGTTTTGTTTGTTTTCATTTTTCAACTTCATACATTTTGCGCTTTATTTTTCAACTTGGACATATGACATTACAAAGAATTAGAAAACTCAACCAGTAATTCGTATTACATGAACGACTAAAAGTCAGGAACTGAAAATATCTAGAAAAAATTATTCCGCACTAGGCACTTGGAAGTATCTAAAAATTCAAATCGAAACATAGCCGACGAATTCTTTAATTGTACTTTCAAAATACACCGATGTTAGAGGAACACACTCTGCATCATAAGCGTCTATAGTATTTAAAAATATGGCAATCTTTTCTTTACCCTTTTTTTAAACCGCAGTCTCCCCACCCAACCCTTTTGCTTTCCCCTTAAGCACTTTTTCATCCACCTTAAACAACATAAACTTAAGTGAAATCACTAACTTACTCTTTTTTCTTTTATAATTATTGTAATATTATGTTCTTTATTTCAAATAAAAAAATGAAAACCATTAATCTATTAATATTTTATTGCTTTGAATCATAAAGCCAATCGTAGACCACTAGGTTTTCTAAGAAAATATGCACACTCAGCAATAATAAATTCTACAATGAAACAAGGAAAAGTAAATTTCCGCATGATCAGTTCCAAATTATGTGCATTCTTACAATTCAATATTAATGAGGATACGAACAAAAACAGAAAATATTAGGTTCTTAAACATCAAAGAGTCCTTCATTGTTATTATAAAGTACTCCGTTGTAATGTGATGGGTGCATCAAGATTATGAAAGGCTCTAACCAGCGTTTATTCATTTCGGAAATAAAACTTTAATTTTACGAAGGAATTTCCAGCGTAACTTCTTGGAAGCGTTTCTGGATAAAATGGAATAATTTCATGTCTGACGATGACGCCTGGTGCGCCAATATGACCTGATGCAAAGAATGATACTAAAACCTGACGCTTAGCATCGTGGAAAAACCTGATGATAACGCTGAGCAATGAAATGTGGAGTGGGGACACGGTTCCTTCTTTCACGTTATCGTTATCCAAAACGCTAACCGCTCTATAAGTAAATCACTCACAGTAACTGTCCTAAGAGCGTACTCCATCAATTTAAACATTAGATGTAACACACTTAACAAAAGTTGAGGAATAAAAATCATGTTTTCGCTCTCATGAGTGCAATTCAAAAATGACGATATTGCGAGCGAACGCGTAATGTAGAACTGTGATCGCGCCCCTGGTCGTGATTAAATATCTTTGTGGAGTTTCCAAGAGTTTCATTTAATTATGACTAAGGACTTTGAGGTTTCTTATGCGATTCCATTATACATTAGGCATGTTGATATTAGGTCTCATACTATTCCAGAATATAACACTTTGTACATCTTAAGACAATGAATGCTCATATGGAAGCGTGTAGGACGCATTAAACAGAGAAAAATGGCGAATTAATTTTATTCACTGGGTACAAATGATGCCAAAAAAAGAAACAGTTTTATATTAGGAGCCAAGATACTACAGTGCGCTAGGAAAATTATTTATTCCCCGGAAAAAAAAACTTACAAAATATAGTAGTAATGGGCGAAACAGCTGCAGGCAGAATGCGGTAAAGAACGAATCAAAAAAGAGACGCAGAGTTTTGCGAACTCCTTCCCAACATGCCTCGGCTTCCCGAGCTAAATTCCTCGTTTTCCCACTCTACAACAGCTCGTGAAGGCTTATTTCAAATGTTCTCCACAATTTCCTCCAAGTTCTCATACACGTGGGAACTAAAAGGAAACTTTTCCATCCCCGGAGATAAGCTGAAAACATTTCCCAGCACACAACAGATCTTCGAGTGCCTTTATCCACTCATAAGAGAGGCGAACTCACGTCTTTCCCTTTAGGTGAAAGACAAATGATGTCGCTAGAGATATTTCTAAGATAAATATTTCTGCACCATTAAAATCGTAAAAAGGCTTTTTAAGAATTGAATTGCTCTGCTGCGCCCTTTAGCAGTACGTGGCAAATAGTTATCTCAGGTTATCAACAAATTGATACTTCTCAGCTTAAGCTTGTGTATCTTGAGATGATAGGTAAAAACAGATTTTCCAGAATAAGTTAAAATTGGTCACCACGACAGAACATAGCTAAAGATAGACGTAACGAATAATATAATGATGCTATTAAAGAGACTTAACAGATCTGCATAATGACTGGAAGTAGGTATTCCGCAGAGATCAAATACCCACTGCAGCACACTCAATCATAGAAGAAGAGACACACTGACAGAGATAAAACTCTAACAGGGAGAAAAGTATTAAAGTAACCAATTATTTTAGAACTTCAGACGGTAAACATATTACCAAAATATTACATTAAAAAATCAAATGGCAAGGCTTTTCTCTAAGCTGGAAGAGTCATAACATTAATTCGATTCGTCTTTCTAAATGCCAAATTACGTGAAAATAGTTTCAGCGCCATATAAATCACAAAATCTTTTTATTATAAGGAAAAAATATTTTTCTTTGTTAACGTTCCTTAGTATTAAGCTGGAAATAATTTATACAATGAAATAATACTCAAAATATGTTCATTATCTCATGCTTGGAAAGGCACTGCAATGTATTCAAAAGGAAGATCACTATTCTATGTTTCTGCAGGAATGAGTTCTCAGTGGTAACTCAGCAACCTGGAATTCTGGGAGACGAAGCAACTGCCTAAGTGTCTCCGGAGAAACCATTGTCAATGGGAAAATTTGGGATATCTGATACCTAGACAGGACGCTTGATATATGCTGAGACTTCCGTTGAAAAGTAAAATATTTAAAAAAATCAGGATGATAGCATCGGATGTATGAGCAATGGGAGTTTCTTCTTTACTGATAACCGAACGATAGCTCATAACTTCTGGTTGGTGATGAGCGATACGGTTTTACCTAAGCTTCAATGGACTTCAATAATACTTGCGGTGGTCCGATGCTCCATTATGAAAAGTGATTTGTGGATATGGAAGTTTGTTAGAATTTGACCAGTAAATCTTATTAGCCTCTCAAATATATTCCGTAACACTTAACCTCAATTGACTGGCAACCAATACCTTACCAACGCACTCACCTACATCCAAATATTAACCTCCCATTATCTGGAAGGCTTATTTGTACCTAGAATAAAATATGAATTTAATAGTGGAAGGCATTAGGATAGTAGATTTCCGAATTAACAAAATTCAATTCTAATGCATTGCATTTGCCATGAGGAGAGCTCACAAATACGTAGTGGAAGATTTTACATGAAAATTTCGATTTTTAATAAAAATATTACATATACTATAAAAGTTTTTGTGCATTGAAAGTCACCTGAAATTCCAGAAAATGGTTCTTAAGCGACTGCCAAGATTATAAATCATAAATTATATTTTTTCACTTTGACTTGGGAGAATACGATCAAAAATATATTTGAAAACGGTAGCAGAAGCGGCGCCAGTCTTATCATTTCCACTTCCATTGACAAAGTCCTTGGAGAATAAATTTGAGTGAGAAGCAGCACCGTCCTCCGATCACAATTTCTTGCTTTAAAAATGTATTTCTACTTATGCAGTAAATATATCGCACTGTCAAGGGTAGTCTTAATTCACCTCGTTTCCTTTTCTCACAATTTTCTTTCCTTAAGACTCTACACCATGACCCTCCACTTCTGCAAGCTGAACATAAATATTCATGATATGAAAATTTTGGAGGGAATTGCCATTCATTTTTTATGCCTTCTACCCGCAGTTTAAGCGTAATCATATTTAAGTAGGGTACTAAAAGATGGAAACAAAGAACTTCAAAGAAAATCTTTTGCGTGCCATTCAGATATCGGGACAAACATCCGTAGTACATTTTCTGAGACGTTCCAATGTTTGGTTTGCATTTGCCCTACTGTAGAAAAAATAAATTCAAAACAATAAAAAACATAAATTCTTGTGCTTGGTCCTGTGTCTGTTTTTCGATGTTTCTTCAGTTTTACGTTAACATTCATCCCACTTTTTGAACTAAAACTCTCTGATAGATGAGTAAGACTTTTTCTCCAGTATGCGAAAACTAACGCACGCCGTGGGTGTAATATTAAGAAGCGAAGATATTCCGTTCGCACAGCGTATAATGTTGTCGCTATTATTTCAGTGAATTTCACATTTCACGACCTCACCTATTACATATTTCCTTTCAGAGCCATTTATGTTCGTGCATCGAGGACAAAACAACTGGGAGAGAAATAAGTTTTAAGTCTATACCTATCTATTCAAAATAGAATTCCACAGATCACCGTAATACACGAAATAAACCGTTTATGCGAGCACAAACTGCTCCCTCCTATCCCATTTTCTGAGTCACTTTCACAGAGAGAAGAGATCACGAAAAATCTAGGGAAAAGTCAAAAGCGATTTGGGTAAAATGACAGACGGTTCCGAATGGGACGAAATTACGAGGCAATAAATCAGACAGACGCAGTGTCGACTCGGAGCACTGTCTCGCATGATGGAGAGTGCTTCAGGCGCTGAAAAGGAGTGCTTCTGGGGAGTTGAGGTTGGGCGGCAGGGAGGGATAAGATGAGATGAGGAGGGTAGTCGGGAGGCTGAGATGGAGAGGTTAAGGGTAGTTTGTAAGGATATAGTACGCGGAACGGGTAGCGGAATTGGGAAAGATAAGGAAGTAGGAGGGCGTGAAGAAGCATTTTTTTAGGATAAAATGAAAGCAAGAGCATGGACGGACGCACGGACGAAATGAAGGCGGGATTTCAAAAGGTGAGACGAGATAGGGAGTTGGAGGAGGAAGGGAGTAAAAGGGGGTTGAAGCAAGGCAAAGGTGGAAGTAAAAGGTGAATGCGGGGGTGAGGGTAATTATGAGGGAGGTAAAAACGGAAAAGAGAGGAAGAATAGGAAATGAAAAACGAGGAAGAAGAGAGGAGGAGAAGGGCAAAGGAGAGCGAACGGAGGAAGAAAGAGGGAATATAAAAAGAATCAAAGAATTAAAGAACACTTTCCTGCCTCACGGACGCCTTAAAATAGGGCTAACAAACCTTCCACTCCCGGATAACATAAAATATTTGTATTCTGTTCGATACTAACTTAACGCGCTAATGCTGTGGCGGCTCAAAAATGTTTCAATTTTGTTTTCATGAATCCATTACCGGAAAATGGTTGAAAGGGGGTTGAAAAGAAAAGGGGGTTGGATTTTCGCCAAGAGGCAGCGAAGGAAGAAAATGAATGAGACAAAGAGGAACTCGGGTCTAAATAAAGTTGATGTGACGTAATTATGAGAGAGGAAGAGGGATGAAATAAGTAAATACATTCGCAGAAGAGAGATGGAGCGAGGGTTATCAAAGAGCAGGCAAGCAATCAGATTACGGAAAGGAACGGCGGCGAAATTAGTAGGAGCGGAGGGAAAGTCACGTATAGGAAAACGTAATGAGAAAATAGAGAGCACGGCAAAGCGATTCATAACAAGTCATTACTGCGTCCTCCTAGCGAGGGCAATAGCATTAGGCAAAAGCAACGCTTGAACCAGACGAAACTGCCACAAAATATTTTGTCTCCATGTTCCATTCACTTATTCATCAAAACTGGATTTCAACCTACCCGGGTACAAATCGGATTTTTTACGAGTACGGAAGAAAGATAAGCCCTTTGACTTAAAAAGCAAGAAGTTATTTCAAGTAGGTGATGAATACAATGCTTCAATTTCTAATGAATTCCCGGGATATTTTCCATCTCCTGGAAAAATTATAGGACATTTCCTCAAAATTATCGATTATGTCGTGAATATACCGGATTATATCGTGAATATAATTTTGCACAAAATATTTTGCAGGTAGCTTCCAAGCAAACATAATTATTTTGACCTTCCAAAAAAGATTAAATTCATAGTCAAATCCTGAAACTAAAATAAGCAAGGATATATACCAAGAGAGAAGAGACTACCTCAAAAAAATTATATTTATAATCTTTTATGAAAAACCTCTTAGGCATGAGGATAGGAGTCCAATTTTCCAGAAGAGAAGAGATAACATCCGAGGGTTGTGCAGCAGCGACAACCGCACAACTCATTTCTTTCTTCCTCTCCCTCCTCCATTGTCAGTCAGAGTTTCTAAACGCCTTAAAAAACCTCTCCCTCTCCTTTCGAATAGGTATACTCCGATAATAACTCCAACAAAGATACCACCATTGAAGTACAGAATTGAGATTCAAATAAACAAATCCGAAGTTGAATTGGACAACTGACCCAATATATGAAAAATATTCGCACGGAAAAACGTATGTGCAAAACTAACTGTCCTACAGCCTAGAAACATCAGAATCATGAAGATACTACCTAAATAAGATAGTCAATCAAAATAAGTAGAAGCCAGGATGCCGTAACAGAATTTTCGTCAAAAACATGAAATCAGCCTCTTGAAAAAATATACTTAAAATTCAAAAATCCAAGAAGAGAAAGAAAATTTTCCAAATATAAGATACATGTTAACTATCAATATTCATGAAATAGATATGCAAGAACCTATCAAACATAAGCAAACTAGGAAAGCTCCTGGTATTGATGAAATACAAAACTTTTGGTTAAAATTGTTTACATCAACCCATAGGGCCATCGCAAAAATGCTCATTGATATAATAATAATATACTTTATTAAGTACCTGGAATATCATGTCCCCTAGGTTCTTACGAACAGAATACATGAAAAATATAAACTATAACTAAGGACATATGAATTGGATATTAGAAATTTTTGGCCTTGAGGGGAACATTCGTAAGTTTCTTAGTAATTAGTATCACGAGAATGCAGACTATTGTAAATAACAAAAAATTACATGAAATATAATATCCGTATCAATTTTTACAGCTTAAATATAATCCATATGTGTTTACATATTTGTTTACAATAATACACTGCATTAGAACAATATATTATCAGTTTAAACCTACGGAGTAGACAAAACAAGAAACACTGTTAATTATCGTTATCAGTATGTTTTCCCAGTGACAGTCATATAAATATAGATATTCTTTCCATTTGAGTATTTGTCAAGTTCTAAGGTTAAAGGGATGTTGAAATAATTTTGGCCGGAACAATTTTATCGATGCTGCTTGACAAATGTGCTGGGGGAGCGAGTTCCATAGTTTGATGGTCCCGGCGGAGTATGGATGGAGTTATGAAGTATTGTAGTTTACTGGGTGGGAATGTAAAGTATGTCCCAATAATTCTATTTCGAACGACTGTGGCGAATAAAAAAAACTTTGTTAAGTAGTCAGGCTTTTTGGACTTGAGGACTTGAAATAAAAAGCATCCTAATAAGTATTTTCTTCGGGAACGTACGGTAAGAAAAGTTGCTTGCTTAAGTGCGTATGATATGTGATCAAATATTGGGATCAAGTAGATGAAGCGAATACATTCAGTCAATTTCCTTTGTAGCTTTAAGTTTAGGTCTTCCAGAATATTGCCATAAGTAACACAGCAGTATTCGAATATTGGTTAAATGAGTGAGTTAACAAGTTATTGTGAGACCTTAAACAGTACCAATGTATTTTACTAGCGGGAGAAAGTCTTTATACCCTCAGATAACAATACTTAATACCCATCAACGTACCGATCAATAACATGCCTATCCACCATATGCTAACTATTTACATCCATCATCACCAACAAAATTATACGGCGTTTGGATATAACAATGTAATGAATCAAAAGCAAAAACGACGTATGAAGAACAGAAAAGGTTGCAAGGAGCAGCTAATAATAGACAAAACTATAAAACAACAAGCTATCCGACAAAGACAAATTTTAAGTATTTCGAGGGATTACGTCGGAGAGAACCACAGAGGGACGTGAAAGTCTATTCAGTTTTTCCGCTCGGAAGACAACGCACTTCGTAATTGCTTTACTAGGCGCGGTCTCTACCTTCCGGGTTTTCTGTCAATACGTATTGAACCGGTAAGAGCTCATAGCGGAGACGGAAAATCAACATTTAACTAGATATAAACAACGGGTAGTTGTGGGCAACATTTGGACAACATTTGTGGCAAGCTTGATTATTCGGGTTACAGACAGGATATCATATTATACAAGACAATTTGAAACTAATGAAAAAACATCGAATGACTAACTAGATGCCTACGAGACTAGTTTTACTTTGAATAGAAAAGGACAACTCTAAAACAGTGACTCTCAACCAATGAAAAGTTATTACCATTTCTCTCTTATAAATTTAAAATGGCCGAAATTAAAAATTTCTTCAATTTTCAACCGTCACTAACTTTTCCTTACCTCTTTCCCTAACCGTCGACATAGACAGTTAATTTCCTTTCGTATACCCCCCTCTTCCACCTCGAACTTAATTCCTCCCCCAATTCCTATTTCTTGTATATTTCCTGGATGTCCTTATTCGCTCTCACTTCAATCTTGAGTTTTTGTGACGATCTCCCTTCAGTACGCTGAAGAGGGCCACTTTGTGGCTGAAATACGCGTATTCGTACTCGCCTAGCTGTGCGTGTTTGTGAAATAGTTTTATGTAAGAGAGGACAAAATATTCCTACTCTAGCTCGAAAAAAGAGCCACCTTTCACCTAGTCTTCTCACCCCATCCTTCCCCGTTTGCATTGTGGCGTTCAGCCATCCATTTAGTGTTTTTTTTGTAATTGTTTCCCTTCAATAAGTAGGCGAGCGTGATCAACTAACTCGTGAACTACTTACAAGAAGACATCGCGTGACTTATGTTCTGGACCCAAACGAGGCAATTATTTTCTGAAACTATGGAGAGAATGCGGGAAAAGTGCCACGGCTTTCTTCCATATAGGCCCGGGTTCAAGATAAAAACGCTATTAAAGAATCTTCCTCCATATAAATCCTTTATAGTTCACGCCTCTCCCAAAAGAGGTCGTAGAACAGTAGGTTGAGGCGCTTAGGAGGTTGCCCTCATATGGTGGCTGGGGTTCGCTCCCAGGAGAGCTATTCTCTATCTCGAAGCTACCGATGCAGTTGCTTCGAATAAGCTATCACAATTGGCTATCAATCGTATTCTCTAACTCGCGGGAGCTTTCTCAAGAATGTAAAAGGAAGTGGAGAGAAGTTTGACGAAAGGCGGGTATGAGAATATTTTTAAACCAAATCCACGGAAACTTCATTTCTGGTGACGTCATTCATAGAACCAATAGGAAAGCTCGTATCAATGTTTTTCCGTGGATAAAACTGGTGAAACCTGTTTTTAGACAGTTTTATATGTTGAAGATGTTCGTGCATCGTGTTTAGCGAAAAATTCCACGCATTAAAAATGATGCGAGCAAAATTCTAAAATGTTTTATTTTCGCTCACTTAATCTCGTGAACAATCGTGTAAATACGAACGCACGACGTCCATCTCGGCTGTTTCGGTCAATTGAAATAAGATTGTTCGTAAATATATTCGGGAATTAGGGTTCATGTCAATTATATGATTCCATGTGATTCGCGCTATTTGCTTTCGTCAATTACTCGTTGTTTCAAATCATTTAAATAATATACGAAGATGAAGCTTTTAAAAGAAATGCGAAGGTGATACACGTTACCACGGCCCACTAAGTTACCTATTATGGGCTGGAATCACGTAACTCACCGAAGGTAATTATGGCTTTCTGTCACTCCAGTTAATATATTTTTTGTGAAAAATCCCGCTAATGACGAAAATAACAAACTAACCCAGGGAAAGTGCAAGAAATTCGCATTTAATAAATGTAAGAAAGATACCCGTGCGTTAGATAATTATATATAGATAAGCGTAATAAAATGACCAATATTTAAGCAGGGTATTCGGAGGACGCGCTTCGTGAGGCTACCGTGGGAGCTTATTGGGGCTACGGAAGTAGCTTCGTGACATTTACAGAATACGAGCGGAAGATACCCGTTGAAATTCAACGGGTGTGAAAAACATTAAACTTATTTTTTATAATAAAACCACAAAGCCCGAAGAAAAACAGTATGCGTGGTCATTTGAGGAGTTCGTAACCTATCTTGTATGTTGTGTTCGTTGTAGTAGACACACTGACAGTTTCCCAGGTTCACGGAGAGATGAGTGACTATTGGTTCACTTTCATGCACGGGAAACCCAAAAATCGGCCTCGCAGACTCATTACTACTTAAATAGCAACGGTTGAAAATGGTCACCTCGTCCCTTCGGTTCTCTTGAGCCGTCTTCTGAGTGATTAACAGCTTGATCGCTTCCCTTGTGTACATACATATATTTGCATTCCATGACTTAATTCAGTTGCACTATTCAACGTTGATATGTGCGTTGATTATCTTAATCAGGATTGGACAGTAGAGTACAATCCAGCGGTTGACACTTCAGGAGGAGTAATGGCAGCAGAAGCCATGTTTATTTGACCTATGAATCCTCTATCAATGGGACTGCGCCTTCGACATAGTCATAATCATTGGTTTCGGTTGCTAAATAAAGCATTTATGATGATGATTAGTGCACTTGTCGATTTTCATGCACAGATGTCGTTAATTGCGCAGAACTTCCGTTCTTATTTCGGATAAGAAGCATGTAGTGACGTCATTATAATTTCCGCCATCTTAAAGCTGATTGAAGGTTTGAAACAGATGGGCCTGTATTTGAACCAGATTTAGAGCTGGTTACCCGTCTGTATGTTGGGTAAGGATGAAATTTGTGCGGATCTTAGCGTAACCCGAGAGACACCACGGGGAGATTATCATGAGATCGCTGGTGGGCATGTCTTTGAGCATTCAAGTCTAACTTTGGTCGATTTTATTGCAAGGGCTCATTTTCTCGCAAAGAAGACATTCCTTTTGCTTTAGAAGATTTTTTCGAAATGTTACTCTTTTTTTCTATTAGGCATGTTGATGGATACATTTTTAAGTCCAAGAAGGGGATACACAGCGGCGAGCGAGAGTCTTGAATGGTAACTCGATGATTGAGTGAATGTACCTAAGTTAACTACACTTTAACCTTTTTAAACATGTAATTAACTCGTGACGTTAATGATGTGGGAATTGGTCTAAAAAACAGTTCGCAATCGTAATTAGAGGCAGACGGTTTCACTACGTGTAATGAGTATTAAACGATAATAAACAATGCCGTGTTTGTTGTAGCAACAGAGGCATTATTACCATTGATATTCGCTGCACGTATATATTCTTTTAAGTGTGTAGTCTATTAATTCCTTTATGTGTAACGTTTACTACGTAAGTGTTCTCCCATATATATGTCCCTTTGAGAGCTACTTTGAGAGTAGACGTTGGAGAGTATACTTGTTAAATATGCATTGAATTTAACGATTACCCCCCGAAGCAATCTTACATGGGGGCCTTGGGACTCTGGGATCTTCTTATACGGATTTTGTTTCTACGTACTATCATGGGCCTGCAGGGAAGCGTGATATTAAAATGCTAGAGGCGTGAATATTCTATGAAAATGAAATCTCTGGTTGTCAAGGAAATATATTATTGTTGATTTCAGGGAAAATTTGAGATTTTTCAACTGAAAACATGAATTTCAGACAAATACGGAGCGTAGAATAAAATCGATTGATAAAATTAAAAATTATATTTATTCAGCCATCCGATAAAAAAAATCCAGCCCTATATCTTGAGTGAATGTACTTTAAAAAATGCTTAACATGGACCACCAGGGGGGACCTTCGGGGGCCTTTGGGGGTCCTTAGGGCTTTTTAATATAGCATATGATACAAACAGATATTTATTCTATCTACATGCCAAATTTCAGCTCAATCGGTCCAGTAGTTTTTGTGTGATGGAGCAACAGACAGACAGAGACCATTACATTTTTATACATATTAGTAAGGATCACACCCTTAACCCTGAAAAAATAGGGTTTCGGTTAATTGAACCCTACAGTGTTTGTTGTCTACCAGTAACAAATATGCGTTCCAAATTTCATCAAAATCGGTCCTGTGGTTTAGGAGGAGATGTGGAACATACATACATACATACATACATACATACATACATACATTGACTTTTATATATATAAAGATAAAGATATATGGGTGGGAGCCTAATATGCTACCGGTAGCTTCTCCTTGCTCTTTCTCCGGTAGCTTACATGATAGAGAATACCGGTGGCAGCAAGTAGCTTATTGAAGCATCTTTTCGCCAGAAAGTTCCGATACTTCGAGTTAGAGAATAAGCCCCCAGGTTGTGGCATTTATTTTTCTTTAAAATATTTTACGGAATTACTGTAAATCCATACATTTACGGTAGTAAAAACGATTTTTGTAAATTTTCAGCCTATTTGCTGGATTTTCAATATATCCCCTTGGGAGACTTTCGAAGCTAATTTCTGGATTCTTGTTCATGTGAAAATAGGCTTCACATGCTTACAGATCTAGTATGTTTAGATTTCGAAAATACAAGGATACTTCCGTGAATAGGATGGGCTTTGATTGGTCGTGGGTCTTTCTCAAGGCCGTAAACAATGAACGGATTATTACTTTTTAATTAGCAAGGATGTACTCACTTAAAATTCCCCAGGAGCCGCGTTCGAGTAATAACTTCTGTAACTCTATTTCTTGTTCAATAGTGAATATGATATAGGTAAAAAAAAGATGGTAACTGTTTCCGAGGTTATGTAAAAACATTTTGCTATGACCTTTTTGTGGATCAACATATTATATTGAAGCGAAGCCTGTATCGTGGGGGAGAGGAAGATATTCCAGCACAAAAAAATACCATGTAATGATAACACTATTTCTTTTCCCACCTCATGTTTATTTCAATTGAAGGAATTTAACTTTTCATTCACGGCGTGGAATTGCATATTTTCAGATGACAAATGACCCACCCAATTAGTTTTAATTGCTCAACCCCTTTTACAAGAAAGGTATCTTTTACGGCTATAGGAGTCATTAGATTTATTATGCGCGGCTGTTTGGTCGAAAAAATCAAGGTGAGAGAGACGCTTTATATCATGATACAAAAATTTGAATCTTTTATTCTTCTAGTCGAAGAACCAAGATAAACCTATTACCTTTAGCGCAATCTATTAAAAATCCTCCCGCACATTGTTAACTGGAAGCGGCATCCATCTCTCGCAACCGCGGATCACCTTCCATATTATTTAAGGTTATTATATCAGATCATTAAAGGTGTTTAATTGAATTGACTCAAGGAGGAGCCTATTTCAACATTATTAATTACGCTACTTTTCAATTTCTAAAAAATACATTAACCCAAGAAGATGTGTTGCATAATTAGTACAACTGTAAAACATAGTCATGATAATAAATGTATTTAATTTACTTAGAAGAAATGTTGTAGCCATCGAATATATTTTCATCACTTATATAAGCTAATTTCGTTAATTAATGTATGCAATTCAACATAATAAATAATCATAATTACAAGATTTTTGAGTACCCCTAAGGCTGACCTGTGCAGGGGACTCATTAATCATACCATGCTATTTAAATGTATGCATAATAAGTCACTTGCTCTGAATGCGCGTGTATTTCCACAATTGGTCTCCCATTCACTTTAGTGGTGGCACTAATAAACGAACACAAGTTTCATTGCAACTGTTTCGAAGCCACAACAGTTTCAAAACGAAACAGTTCCGCGAAACGCCAACAACAACAGATAGAGGCACACCAAACAACAGGCGATCAATCGGCGCTGTTACAGCATTCCTCGTGGTTCTGTATTGTGTATAATAATAAGTCTTTCACTTTAATAAAGTAGCAATTTCATTTGGATTCATGAACGATAGGTACTTCACAGCTCTAATTCTATCTGCAACGATGGGCGGACATGTGTTGGCTGAATAAACCAGCAACCGCCTACAATAGATTCAAATCCAATAGATTTTAGTTCATAACCGCAACGCAGCCACACGTGCGGTGCAACTGGAACAGAATATAGAAGACGAAACAGTCAGATTCAACTTCATCAGCTGCCGCTGCACAGCTCAGAGCGCAATGGCGCGGCTGCGGCACGATCACAGAACTAACCTGTTATCTGCAACAGTTATTTTCGTGTTATTATTTATTTTATTTTTATTCGTGTTATTACAACAGTTACTGATTATATAACCAATTTGAAACAGTTGTCTGACCTAAGCAGTTGCGGCTGCAGCCGTTTCGCTGCGACAGAACTTTATTCCACCGCTAATTCACTTTGGATATCTAATGATTTTTTTAATTCTCGATACATGTGGGCGTTTACATTTGTATGGGCAAAATGTAAATTTTGCCACATCTAAGGTTGCCACAGCATGCCGAGTTTTAGCTTTGTCTTCATCTCAACACCGTCTATATGAGCGACATTAGCTCCAAATTGGAGCACCCTATTCAAGCCTCGCAAGCGAATAACCAGGAATGGGTTAAACGGATGATGGAACACTTCCCATTCCCAAAATCATTACATCTCCGAAGGGTTCACGGCCCGAGGCTGTCTCTCTCTACCAGGCGTTTGCCCTGCCCTCCCAAGTGTCCACGACCCCTTCTCTCTCCTGACCCCGACTGACCCCATCGACTCAATACCATACCCCCCTCAACCACAGGTCTTCCCACCAAGCTCTAGCCATTACATGAGGAGAAAGGTTAAGAGCGACAGCACTGGGCTGCCATGTGAAAATTGTCGAAATGTGGGGAGAGGACACGGTCAATATGTGGACGGGGGCGTCGAGTATGCTGATAATGGGGTGGAGTTTGACGACCAGCGTGGTAGGGGATCGATTGGAAAAAATCGTAAAGGGACAGAGAAAGAAGGAAAAAGGACTCGGAAAAGGCGGAGGGAACGAGTCGTGGATTTTTTTTTTCGATTCTGAATTGACAGCGGAGGCTGCCGAAGCGGAGGCGACCGTGTCGGCATCACTGCCGGAGTGGCGTGTGGACTTGTTCTCGCCACCCGAACGAATCGAAAGGCACGCAGTCGAGATAAAAGAGGGATGGATATGTGGGGGGAGGAGGCGTGGTTGCAATGGACGGGCGGCATCTTCGCTCCCTGTGAGTCCGGCGAAGTCCTGCGAGGGAAGGCCGCAATGATGAAAGTGTGCGATTCGAAAAGGATAGGAGTGGTCGCATCCTAGCGAGGGGTGGCAGTCAATCGTCAGGATAAAAAAAAGAGACGAGCCGGAGCCTAAATACCCGGTGGATGGTCCGCTTTTATTTTTTTTTTTGAGAAAAGAACAGTTTCCCGGGAGAGAGAAAAAAGTCGTTTAAACAGAACGGCCATTATACGAGAATGAGGGGCATTAGCTATTCGTTAACGTATAACCTGTGGGTTAACTGCCTCATACAAGTTGTAACGTAACCTAATGATGATGATGATTAAAATTCATGCTAACCTTAACTCTTCATTGGAAGCCAAAGGTAACGTAAATACATTGATAAACATATATTTCATGGGCTACTCAGCGGTAGATACTCTTATTACGTACAGATATCGTTCGTATAAAGTGTTTATTCTAAATAAAACATGATAAATGTTCTCTTCAACAGGTTCACCGCACTTATCAATATTAATGGCACTATTAAAACAAATAAAATGGAGTCACTGGTCGTAATATACGACAAAATATTAAATAACCCATTCCGTTATCAGTTCGCTTTAAAATAACAAGCTTGCGGGTTAAGTCCTTAGATTTCCAGTTTTTAACTTTGGTGTTGCACAATGACACTCCCACAGTAAAATTTACGAAGTACCTACATGCGCTGAATATCAACGCTCAACAATTACACATAAATACCCTTTGAACAACAAACGAAATGCCCTTTAACCATAATTAACAACAGGTAAGTTCCAATTAGACTATTATGAGCACACATGCAACAAAATTTACGTGTCCGCTATGATGCAATGCGCCCGGATGTACACTCTTGTGTCCGCCAGCTTCTCGTTGGAACGCGTACTACTTCGGCGCTAATACTCATCAGCTGGAATTGCCTTCCCCGGGTTGACTCGTTGCTCCACACAGGGTTATCACTCAGTAAAATAATACTGTCTCGCACAACTCAAAAAGGTCGCAATGACGTGGAGATGTTCCATACTAGTCCGAGATTGTTAACAGATAGAACCCTGCTCCGGGTGTGGCTCTTTCCCTGATTCTTTTAGGGGGATGGCAGCCGATGCTCCAATTCATTGGTGCCTCATCGCTGGGATTCCTTTCGTGGTGTAGTCCGAGGCCCTTGCCTCGTAGAGAACCCTGAGGCTTGGTGGCGTCTCGTTTTTCCAGTCTACCTCCATGTATTGTTGACGCTCACGTGGTGTCTCGAATGTTCTCTGCAAACACCTGTGTTCGGCGTCGCTTACCATCAGCTATTGTTATTTGATGCAACGGGATAGGCTCCCCTTAACTTACGAGCGTTCTGATTCGCTGTGGTAGTTTACTCCCTTAACCACAATGGGGTTGGCCCATTTCATATTCCACGACTGCTCGCTATATCTCGTACGCTCTCACCTGTACCATATGCATGAAAATTATTCCCTACAGGGAGATTTTTAATATTACAATGTAGTAGGTACGACAACAAATCAGTTCGTAAAAAATTATTTCTCTTAAATGCATACTTAGGATAAGGAAAGTAAATTTAAGCTGCGTCCCTTCTTTGCTTTAAGATTTTGACAGAGACCGTCCCACTCAAGGGATATTCAGAATTAAAAGAAACAGTGACGGCTGATCCAGCAGCACTTAAAAAAAAACTTCAAGGTAAATGTCTGGCATTGAACAAATTATTCTGACAGAAGTTTGAGAATGAAATACCTTATCAGCCTAGGAAGGAGTTTAAAGCATATTTTTACTAAAAACTCCTGCTATTACAATTGCCTTTCTCCTGATAGTTTATACAGCCATTACTAAAATTGCGAAACCTTATTACAATTTTAAACAATAAAAACTATTTTACCAATCTTCAATGACTTAAACGTAACAAATGAGTCAACTACAAAACAAATAAGTTAGAAGACTGCCCCCCATTTGAAAATTAGCCTATAGTCTTTATTAAGTAGGTTCTGTTTCATTACACTTATAATAGTGCAAGAGGCGATTTCAGTAATGTCTATAGTGCGAGTTGGTCCCTTCACACGAGAACAGATGGCTTCTGACCCTTTGAATTACCTATTCGAAATGTAATCGCGCGAACATGAACAGGAGGGGCAATCGCCGCGTAATCCGAGAGGCCATCAGTCATCATCGTTATTATCGTCATTAACAAACGGCATGGAATCATCGTTCATGGGGAATATCAGGTCGTTACGTAAAAAATGCCTCCAGATAACGCCCGAGGTCACAATATTAGCACAGCATATGGGATGAGAGCATCTGGTTTAATGAATACTCAATGTTAGATTGGACTCATTGCAACGTTATCTTTCATGCAATTACGCGCATGACATTGAGGATATAATCCAAGCAATATCATGCGTTCGCAAGTTAGAAAATAGGGAAAAAACTAAAAGGATATGCTTGTAATTTTTTCAATTAATGTACAAAGATGTCAGCAGGTAACATCTAATTCCTTTATCTATACGGGCCAACACAACACATCTTCAAAATTTAGGAAATATGAATGAAATGAAGCATAGAACTCACCCTATGGATCCTTCCCGTTTAATATATAAGGTATCTTTACACCCCCCGCCACATGCCTTAGTGACGACTTCCCGGCTAACATATACTTGCAGACAATCATTAAGGCCACAGGTCACATCATGTTACTATAATTATTCTTAAAATAAGGGTCTACCTACCTCTTTCAGGACAAATGTTCTCAGTATTTTATTCTGTTAAAACACCTCTCTATTTGATATCTTCCAAGAAAACCGTCTAAAGATGAAAACATTGAATTAAGGTACCAATTAGGCATCGAAGAAAATTTCCGTAGTTGGTAGCGTACGGCGATAAACGACGAGTGAATACATTAATTACGAAGGAATATGAAAGAACACTGCTTTGAAGACAGTTCCGTCACTGTAACAGTTAGGAACCAAAAAAAACCTTACGTTCATCATTCCAATTATGCCCCAAATGACAAATACTGACGCTTCCAAGTGAAATGCCAGGTTGGTGACAGTGACCGGAAGAGTGATTTCTTAACTGCTTCCGATAAAGGAAATCTCCAAAGAGGGAATTTATTTTTTCTCCCCATGGTAAGAAAGCATTATTCGACGTCACCCGTGAAGGTCGAAAAAAAAGTTAATGATTTCTGATCGATTTACTGATTACGGTAGGATAAAAAACTACAGAAGAAGCCTGAATTTTAGACGGCTAAATTTCCAGGGTCCTTTATGATTCACCACGTCGGGCTACTCCTAGGACTCCGAGGCTTTCTGCTGGTGTGTGTGAAAATCATGGCTATGTTTGACGAAAACTAATTATTTTCTCAAAAACATTTCAACGAACTCATCAATCAATTTATACTCAAGCATCAAAAATAAAGAAACAGAACACTTATGAGACAAGTCGAATGACTTGCATTAACACCAGGATATGTTTTTAAAAATAATTCTGATAATTTTATTTTTTTGGATACACATATATTTATTACGCTCTCATAATTTTTAATACTGCAGGATGGCAGAGAGATGTGACTGAATTGTTAAATTCAATTAGAAATAATCAAAAGTAGGTAAAAATAAGTCATAACACGTCATTACAGACCATTTTTTCCGCAAATAACATGCTGGCCGAACTCGGATAGAGCCAAAAAAGAATCTCTACCCACATTTATATTTCAGTTTATGCACCAATGAAGTAATAAAGTTTGTTCTCACAAAAATGAAATTTTCAATTGACCAATTAAAATAGGTTTTAGTCATCTGGGGGGCAACTTGAAAGAATATTTATCACATTGACGAAAAATGTCTTAGAAAGCGTTTGATTAATAAAAATCATAAATACATGGTCGATATTTAAGATATGTCACTCTCAAGCATTGATAAAATTCAATATTTCGTTCGCAGTTCGTGTTCCGCTCCCGTCGAGTGTGGATGTGTTCTCACTCCGCGCGGTTGCCTCAAGGATATGCATTGCTGGTTGTGAGCCATTTAGTTTCCGGCTATATGTGTGAAATTAGTTGCCTTCATTGAGTGGAAGCTTCATTTGTTTAAATCAAAGTACGCTACATCGAGCTTACAGAAGTTCTGCCCACCTGGCCTACTACATCTTTCTGCCATGAGTTCGTGTGCAGAGTGTAAAAAGTCTACAAGGAATACAACTTGCATCAAGTGTGATACCTGCCGTAAGCCCTTCCATGGATTTTGTCTACAGGAGTCGCTCACCAAGGAAGACATCGAAGGGATTGAAGCAAGTGGACAATCCTGGAAATGTGTGGACTGCCAAAATTTACAAAAGACATCCCGGATGGACAGAGGCAAATCGGAAGGTAAATCCCTCCAGGAAATCTTTGATATGTTCCAAGAGGTTAAAAATGAACTTAAGATTACTGAGAAAAACCTCGGGGACACTATTAATAAGCTATACGACAAATTGGAAGACAGTTTAAAGTTAATTGAATCGCAGGGCAAAACATTAGAGCAATGTTTAGATCAAATTTCCAACTTGCAAAGTGAAAATGTGGGTCTTAAGAAACAACTTTCTGACGCACAAAATCGTTCTGATGACCTTGAGCAACGCATGCTATGTAATAATGTGGAAATTCATGGCATCCCTAGCCAAGGTGACGAAAATTTGAAAGTAGTAGTAAGTAAAATTTGTGCTGCATTAGATGTAGAAATAAGTGACAGCCAAATTGACTACTGCTACCGAGCTAAAAAGAAATCTAGTGGGGAGCCAGGAGGGATTCATGTGCGATTTCTGAACCAGCACGTAAGGGATAACCTGTTAGCCAAGCGCCGAGTGAAAAGAAATTTTTCTACTCGACACTTGACCTTGGAAGCCGTACCTCCTAGTGATATGCCTGTTTACATTAATGAGCCACTTTGTGCTGGTAGACGTAAAGTATTTAACGCTGCTAAAATAGCGCAGAAAGATAAGCACTATAAGTATCTTTGGATTCGTGGTGGAAAAATTTATTTGAGAAAAGTAGAAAAGGAGCCTGCAATTGTAGTTACGAGCATGGATGATGTAAAAAACCTTTGATCCTTGCTTTTGTGATTTATTATGGCTTCATCCGACATACTGTTTAATACTATTGAAAGTGTTACTGTGATACAAGAGAATATACGGAGTTTGAGGAGAAATTTTGATATCTTTGTGATAAATTTGCATAACTTATCATTTAAGCCGACAGTAATTGTTCTTACCGAGATTTGGATTAAGGAATATGAAACTTCTCTCTATAAAATACCCGGATACAATATCTATGCTCATTGTAACGAAGCAGAACGATCGAAAGGTGTATTGGTATATGTACTAGACTACTTAAATTGTACCTCAAAACCAGTTACTACACTATCTGCTGACTGTGTTTTGCTTACCTTGAAAATGGATTTTATATCTTTTGAATTGTTAAGTGTATATAGGCATCAAAATGTTCCTGAGAAACTTTTCTTCAGAGAAATGGAAGGCATTTTTAAAGATGCCAAAGGTAATTTTATAATTGTTGGTGATATGAATATAAATCTATCTGTGATTACCAGTGTAACAAATGATTACAAGGATTTACTGTCCTCGTACGGATTAACGTCTCTTATTGACTGTCCAACCAGAATAGTGAGATCGTCAGCAACTTGTTTGGATCATGTTCATGTTAGAATTTCCAACATGTATAAATATAACATAAAAACCGACATCCTGCACTTAGACATCAGTGACCATTCAATGACAAAATTGACTATCTCCGTTAATTCTGAGTTGACCCCTGCTAACCGGACTAATGTTTGCCCTCAATTCACAAGGATTAATTTTGAAAAATTTAAGAATCTTGTTGCTCATTCCGATTGGTCTCATGTATTAAATGAGACAAATGCCAACAGAGCGTTTGAGTACATTTTAGAGGTATTAAAACAGTGTCTACAATTATCTAAGGATACTTATATAAAAGACAAAAAGCCTGTTAAGCTTAAGTTATGGATGACGAATTCATTGCTTAAAATGATTGAAAGAAAGAATTATTTGTTTGAAAAAAGTAGACGATTTCCGAAAAATATGAGCCTGAGAAATGAGTATTTGAAATGTCGGAATAATTTGAGAAATAAATTGAGGGAAGCTTCAAATAATCATTACATGAATCGATTTAAAGAGTGCCACAACAATTCAAAAGAGCAATGGAAAGTTTTCAAAGAAATGACTGGAGAACAGGAACCAGGGGTAGCACTTCGGTCCTTAAAAATTAGTGGCAAAATTATTGACGACGAACTGACCATAGCAAATGAATTTAATTCATATTTTGTTGGTGTCTTTGAATCTGCCAAATCTATGCAAGACGCTCTTAAACACAAGGCTGCGCCAAATCCATGTAGAAGGGTGAACAGGGCTAAATCGTTCTTCTTTGACCCAATTCTACCAAAAGAAATAATAAATACGGTGAAATTACTCAGAAATGGTGCATCTTCTGGAATTGATGGCATTAACGGTAAAATATTAAAATTAGTTATTGAAACTATTGCACCAGCGCTAGCACATGCTTGTAACTTGAGTATTAGCACTGGTGAATTTCCAAATATACTAAAAGCAGCTGTAGTAATACCAATCTTTAAAAGAGGTGATACAAACATGATACAAAATTATCGACCCATATCATTATTGCCAACCATCTCAAAAATTTTAGAGAAGTTAGTGAAGTATAGGCTGATTAGGTTTCTTGAAAAAGGGGATTATTTTAGTCAATATCAATACGGATTTAGATGTGGAAAAAGTGCAGAATATGCCCTAGTCAATTATATGACAAAAAAATACTGTGCAATAAACTCGAACAATCGAACTGGGGGTTTATTTATAGACATAAGAAAAGCATTTGACACCTTGGACCATGAAATTCTATTATTGAAATTAAGTGATGCCGGAATTAGAGGTGTTCCACTGGCTTGGTTTCAAAGTTATTTAGTAGAGCGAACTCAGTGTGTACGTGTAGGTAAGGCTTTCAGTGATTTCAAGTTGGCAAAAACAGGGGTACCCCAAGGTTCTGTACTTGGGCCTATCCTATTTCTCATCTATATTAATGACTTGTGTAACTTTGAATTTAAAGGATCACTCACTGCTTTCGCAGATGATGTAGCCTTGTGTTACAGCGGAAGTAATTTTAACAATGTAGTAAAAGATGCGCAATGTGACTTGAATGCATTACGAAGATGGTTTGATTACAATGGTCTAGAAATAAGTGACAAAACCAAACTTATGCTTTTTGATCCAAGAAATTGTTATAAATGTAATTCCTATTTAACTTACCACGACTCTGACTGTATGAAACAGCCTTGTGGTTGTATAAAGATTGATCAAGTTGATAGTATAAAATATTTGGGAATTGTTATTGACAAATACTTGAAATGGAATGATCACATTACTGGACTTTCCAAGATACTTCGATATTATACGTCCAAACTATTCTACATTAGAAACAAATGTCCTGTAACTTTCCAAATAACCTTGTATGAAGCCCTAGTAGGGTCTAGATTGGGGTATGGCCTGGTCTGTTGGGGAGCATCTTATAATAACTCCTTGCAGCCAGTTGTGTTATTGCAGAAGAAGATAATAAGAATTGTTACCAAAAGCAAAAGGTACGAACATACTTATCCCATATTTGTACGGTTGCAGATACTGCCAATTAAATACTTGTATATTTTTAAAGTATTAAAATTATTTTATTTAAAGAGCGACAATATTCCCGCTTGTACCGATAGTGATGAATACTATTTAAGAAGGAAGCGATGTGCAACAACTCCAAAACCAAACCTAACATTATTTAAGAGGTCCTTTGTCTACTTAGGACCTAAACTATTAAATGATATACCAGAGTATTTAAAAATCTCAAAAAACAAAAGAAAAAATCTAAAGCTGTTAAAGGAATGGATACTATCCATAAGTAATATTGAAGTTTTGTATTAGATTTGCAACTCAAATTATGTTCTGAATTGTAACTAACCATGTTAAGTGTTTATATAATATAGCTTGATGTATTGCAAAAAAAAAGATGCATGTATTTTTCTTTGTTCAAAAATTGGCATAAATGAAATGATCCATTTATAAATATGCTCGGAAAATTTCAGTTTTTGTACAACACCAGCAATTGCATGTACTTATTCAAGGAAGGCAGTCTCGATACAGGTGCTTGTACCTTTGAGGCTGCCTAAAGCTCCGAAATATTGTACCAAAAAGAATGTAATCAGCTATGGAGTAAATATACATTATTATTATTATTAATAAAACAGGAATAGTGAGCTCTGAAGTTAAAACACATTTTAAAAACTCCTGCAACGAATAATGTCGACAACAATCAGTCCGTTTAGAAGGGATTCCACCGGATATGATATTGAATAATATGGAAATCAACAGGATCCAAATTTGAAACAAAAGGGCTCGTATTTCTTTCATTTAAATGTACCTACTCTACCTTCACTCCAAGGCCGGGAACATTTTTTACACCGATCCTGCGGAAGAACACCCTACTTATTTAAAACACGCCATCCGGGAACCTAAGTAACTATACACTTCCCCCACACCACCTTGAAACTCTCAACTTTTTTGCAGAGGTTGTAAAACGTAGAAGTTCCAGGGTTAGAGGGATAGTTGTGAGGAGAACACTTACCCAGAATGCCACGCGATGACCTTTTCCTGGTATATCGAAATGCGTGACCAGCATCGCTTCCGCAACCCCTGCGACGAACTGGGGGAAGGGGCAGGTTGCCCCTCTTCCGCTCGGCACCAAACCCCGTGGCGTTGGCGTTGGTATGAGCGGAGAGGGCAGCAGAACATCTTACTCGCATACTTGTTCTCAAGGTACACGGGCTTTGTCTCAACATTTTGATTGCATCAACGGCAGAGATCGCCGGGGCCATGTCTTCCCCATTCCGCTCCCGAAAACTTTCGGTGTCCTTCGGCCTCCTACAAACGAGAAAAAAGTGTAAAAGAAGGAGTAAAAAGCAAAGGGTTCAAAGTATGTTATCGCGTAGTTGCCTAACTAATGCGAGAACCCGGAAAAAAAATTAATAAAGTTATCCTCTCGCCAGTACGCTTCCTCACAGGCCTTATCTTCTCCTCCAGCAATTCAATCGAATGGCAATGAACGTGACGCCAAACTAAACTTTAAAATTTATGGTTATTCCGGAGTAACTGCACGCTATTCACGATAAGTACTAGTATGAAGCAGTGATCTTGAATTTCAAAAGTTCCTTTACAGAAAATGCACATATATGAAAGAGTTTCACGAACGCATTGCTGGAATATCGGTGGAATAGTTCTCGATCTCATTGATGCTCCAAGTTCCTGACTCATGTTTCTTGTAAAAGAAAGTTGGGTCAAAAACGTATTCCAGTATTCGTTAAAAAAAATTGAATAACTCAATTTTAAAGCAATGTAGAAATCAGTTGAAACTGAAAGAAAAGCTTTACTTTTCTCAATCCTTCCCATGTCTGGCACCGGGTTCTATCGATGTAATAAAACAACATTGAAGCGCTTTCAGCAGGTATTTTGATAATCTTCAACCCAAGATACATTTTGTAATGCTTTCGTTATTCTTCTAGTGGGACAAATCTCAATCGTAGCTGCATTAAACTTTCTCCATCATTCGCTGGATAAGGTGAACACTTATCGAAATGGCGGCGATTAAATCAAAGATTTCCAATATTTACATTTTGAATCTGAGTTTCGTCTTCAAGTTAAATCCATTAACTAAACCATTACCATTCCCAGATTCAGTTTCTTGGTATAATTTTCCAGTTAATGACCGTAGACAAAGGAATAGGGAAGATTAAAATTAGAGAGAAAGCATAGAATCAGTTGACTGCTTATCATTATTATCTAAGTAACATTTTCAGAATATGTATTAGTGGAAAATCTATTTTGAAGTCGATGAGGCCCATAAGTGGCCTCAACATAGTATCAGAATAACCAGAATACCTAACAAATTATAGAATTTGTATGCTCACAAAGTGAGTAAGAAGCAGCACAATATCCATCATCTGATCTACCTTCCACCCTGTGTTCCGCTAAGCTGATTACGTTTTCGTCGTCATTGTAATTTTCTACGATATTCATTTTATCTGACGGATTTACTTCATTCTCAAGCTGCTACCTATACATTAGAGAATACTGTTATTTGTTTGCCCTCTAAATCCTCCAAAGAAAAGACATATTATAAGCTAACCCCGAATTCCTTACCAGCATTCAAAATTAGGGAACTTTTTCCCATATTTTGCACTTAAAACTATAAGCTTTGCATCATTAAAATAAGCCATTATATTTTATCAAATTTGTAAATATGATCAATCAATCAGATGTGATTTAGATCCAATGCATTCGAGTCCTCAAGTGAACCTCAAACCTTCTTGTGATGTGAATGAGCATATACTTTATGCATAGTCATACTCGTGTGAAGACCATTTTCCATTGATCCCTACATTCCAGCTGGAATATTTTCTTATATTTTTAAACACATTTTCCAAGTCGAACTGAAGCTTTCGGTCCATTTTGTTAACATATGAGGCAACCAGTGTGCTTAAAAAAATATTTGGGGGTAGTTTCTGAAAGCAACAGTCAAGAAATTTCGCACAGAGTGATCCATCACAGACCGTCAAAATTGTAAAAATAAATTCTACAACTCATGAATTTAACTCTAGAGAAAGTTCATTAACTTTAAACCTCATGGAATGTAGGACAAAATAGGGTTCTTTTGTCCTCTAGCACCGAATGACGGGTTCAGTATTATGTAGAAAGAAATTCTGTAGAAAGTATACACCACATGCAATTAGAGTTCAGAATGCAAATATATTATGAGTAGAAGTCCTGATTCTTGATTATTTTATTCTTATTTTTTTGTTCCTAAATAAGTGATGAATATGCAACGGCAATTTAAAATAATATTTCTTCGTTTTTTCTCCACGAACGAAAGGTGTTAACGACGGATCGAAAATTCCGGCCGGTCTACTTTTGAAACCGATAGCCTTTTGACACGGACCTCCCCCGTCAATCCGCCTCTGGCAACTCTTTCATTTCCGGGAAGTTCCTAAACCTTCCAACAGGCCGCCCACCAGGATATTTTCCCCGCCGAACTCTACTGAGAGCGAGCAGAAAACTCATCGCCGCTTCCCTTTCCACATCCCGGCCAGATGTTTCTCCAACTTCCGATATTTACTTTTCCCTTTCCCCCACCTCCTTTCTCGCTTATCTAGAGCTACTCGCTTTCTACCTCTATTTCTCTCGCCCACCATCGGCACACTTGCATGGACCTTTTTGCGGTCATCATGTTCACTGCCAACCCCTCCTCCTTTGCTTCCCTATTTCGACCTCTCTCTCCCGCCCCCCAAGCGCCTCCATGGTAACTTCCAACCCAATCACACCTCACTGCTCCCCTTAACAGCCTCATCAAACCGACTCAGCAGAAGAGTTGGACCACTGGGACCCTCAAAAAAATCCCTCTCCCCTTATCTCCCACACCGTCAAGCCCCCCTGGACACCATTCGGCACACAAGCATTTCACAAACTCCCAACCCCCTTCCAACTCAAAATACCCGCACCACCGTTTCATACGTATTTGGGGGTGTGGTATGAGAGGGAAATGAATACCAGTTCACATTGGACATAACATAAGAACAAAAGCTTAAGATGTTCGAACTCAAGCATTTTATTAGTAACCTGGTTTTTGTTATATGGCGAGGCAATAGAGAAAAGTGAGAACGAATTGCGGATATTTAGGCGTCATGGCGTGGAATTTCCACATAATAGTTTGTAAATAATAATATATTTGTTAATAATAACATTTTACAAGTTTCTGAAGATGATGTGTAAAACTTCATAACCTAGGTCGTAACAAAGTCTTAAAAGTTTTATCAATGGCAAATTGCTTATAACTTTATAACCTTAAAAGTGAGGATATTTACGACATTAAGGATTAGTGAATAGGCTGGTAAGGAATGATTAATTGAGGAATAAGTTAATAGTGGTGAGAAACCCGTCGTCAAAACGCCTGCTCTTATAAAAAAGGCCCTAATGATTCCACAGTTCAAAATCCCATTCGTCGGACGGTGTTTTACGGTCAGATTGCTCTACACATCTAAGCAGGGATGGTATATTCACATAAATATCTCCACTTCTGCGCTCTATCTATGTTTTTATGCATACAAGGAACCTGGGAATAACTTTGACTTCAGATCTAGCGTGCGGGGGTAGTGCTTTCTTTGGTAAGGCCACATTTAGAAAACGCCACGAGCATATGGGACCCAGCGGACCCAGCAGAGAAAGGTTCAATCCGTGGATTAAATAAAACACTTAGGAAAGCCGCACGCTTTGTTAAAAACTACTACAAGCGAACAAAAAGCGTCACCCAGCTGGAGGAAGCATTAAGTTAGGAACCGTTCGAGGCTCGGAGGCTGCAAGCTAGGCTAAGATTTCTTGAAAAATTCTGATTACGTTAGTTTGAGTTCAACTCTGAGTAAATTTTTTTAACCCTGCTCCAAATCACTAGAAATTCTATGAGTGACAATATATGAGAGACACCCTGCCGAACTGACAGGTACAAGAATTCATTATTTCCACGCACTATTAGGGATTATAACAAAAACAGCGGAACACTTGTTCAATACGCATCATTAACACACAAATCACCTCTGTCCTCTCCCCCCTCCTTTTGCCTATCCCCCCCTTTCCATGGCTGGTGTCCTAGCACTCCCTGCCACTCGCCTCTACAGCGGTTTGCAGGGTAGTATGTATATGTAGATGGTCTCAATCCACTTCCTTTAAGATCTCCCACGAAGACACCCCCGACCACTCGTGAGCACAAAAACGCACACCGTTTAAGTAATAAGAAAAATTCTTTATAATTACCCTGTCCGACACATACGTTCCCTACCTCTTCCCACACCCAGGAGAACCAATCCCCCTTGAGTGAGGAGCGGCAAGTGTTGGAGGAACGGTCGCCGAAGAAATGACCGCCTAAAAGCGATTTCGTCGCCCTCATCATAATGACCCCGGTCCCCCCGGTCTCATACCCTCCTTACTCCACCTCAACCTCCACTCCCCTACCGGGGTCGGCGCGAAGCAGTCGCTTACGCGTACACGGGTTCATTCCCCGGGGAAGTCGCGGTCACGCACCACACCACCCAATTTCTATTCCCTGCCCTCCTCCCCTTCTTTTAACTCTCCCACACGACAAGACAGCGGAGACCGAGATAAAGAGACTCAACCACATTCCAAGCTAGAGAAAAATAGATAGAGACAAGAAACTAGCATATGGAAATACATTTCCCATTTCTCAATCATTTTCCAAGTACGAGTTTTTAGCTCCCTGCGGACTCCCCTCCACGGATGGGACTACGTAAGTAAAGTAATTAGGGCTCACAAAAATGGGACAGAGGGGAAGATAGAATTAGGGGGATCCAAGCACTTTCAGAAATCCACTATCGCCCCTGTCGGAGGCGAGTTCGTGAATTTGGCCGATTTCCGCTACCTTAACCAGTGTCGCAGGCATCCTTGGCCTTCTCACAGAGAGTGAAATCATGCGAGCATCTGTGTACATACACATACATTTACACGCGCACACGCTGGCATTAACCGCATGTTTCAGCACGATACGGCGAGCGAGTGAATGAAAATTTCTCCAAAATAAAACTGTCAGCATTTAAACCATGTCGCGCCACCTTACACTATTACGAGTCGAGAATTTTTTTGTCGCGTTTTCATATCATCCAAGAATTATGAGCACAAAAATACTGTCCCATTTCATGAAAGAGATGGGATTTTCTTGAAAACACATTTAATGTCTATGTAATCCTTAATTCCTAGACAGTTCTTTGGAATCATCTTGTATGACATGCATTTACAAGAGACCAGAGCCCTTAAGGATACATTGAGCTATAATTGTATGCTGATTTCCATGATGGCGGTATCCTATCTCATACAATCCTTCTCTTTTTACAGTCAATCACCCACAACTAGTCCACGAACAATTATATGAAGATTCAGTGACAGTGGTACATTGAATTGCGAAATACATTTGCTCTTATCAGCTGTTAGTACCTCAAAAACTTCGTATCTGGAAACCTAGTTTTATATTTAACTTTCCGTCCGAAATCAATCGGTTCCCAGATTTATAAATTTAAAATTCAAATGCCGCTGTGAGAGTGCCCCTTGAAGAAAATTTTACTACATTGTTTCTCCCATGAAGTAGTCCGTGATCCGATGTATGATAAAAGTATGTGTTCATTTCTTGAGAATAACTTCATACTTTGAGGCCAAAACTTGATATGAAAAAAGCTCGTATCTCGAAAAGTACGTTTGGCGAGAGGTTCGTAGGTCAAGGTACCACTGTTTTCATCTCCGTTTTATTAAAATTTGAGGTACTCACTATGCACAAAAATTTTTAGTGTAGCATAAAGCTCTTTAAAAAAAGATTTAATGCTTTCCTGGTGAATGCTCAGCGTTTATTCTTCTCAGGATTTCCACTGATTGTGAGTTAAATTGGCAAAAAGTATCGACGTTTCGACGGACGACTCGTTCATCGCCTTATATACATTTTACCAGAAGATGATAGACGAGTCGCCCGACGACGTACGTCGTCATACATTTTTCAAGCTCAAGCCGGAATAATGGTATTCCTAATGGGTGAATTATCTGGTATACCGTACTCGAATAGATAAAAATATAACACTTAACTATCCGTTAGTTTCATATTGAAATTAACGTACCCAAAATGTATAAAAGGAGGTTATAGAGAAGATTACGGGAAAAATTAGGAATATTTTTTATTTATGTAAGAACAGGAAATTATACCTTTTTAATAGGTGACACTGACAATGTTTCAGAGAATTACAACAGTTATTATCCCAGCCTAAGGAACTCTCGTTTTCCTACAAGCCACGGTCATTCAAAAATAACTAGGAATCATTTTACATGCACTAGCGTGAAATAACCTATTTTCACATTACTTAAGCCTCGGCTAGATGAAGAAGAATTAAGGTCAAGGTCAAATTCCTAAAAAGGGACATTTTGGCGGAAAAAGGATTCTGAAAGGAATAGGAATGAAAACCATTTATCCTAGCTACTTAACCTTTATATCTGTAACTTTTTAAGACGTGAATGACGCTGGAGAATAGAATTCTAAAACCTTTTATAACGCCTATTTTGTCTGTTCTGCACATGCAATGGAAGAATCTAAATCGGGAAATTGAAAAAACAATTGGCATTTTTAGGATGAAACAATGTTACTCTCTTCAAAGTTTCGAATGGTTATTGTCACGATAAATGTTCATGGAGCCTTATTTTAGTACCATCAAGTAAATAAAATGTCGTAGCTAATAACAGAAGTATTTATAGCGCATGCAATGATAACCCAAGGAATTGAGGCTGAAGACATATGTTGTCACATTTAATTCATATCAAGTGGTGATTTAGAGCAAGTACTGCTGATGGGGTATCGGAGAAGAGTTTTTTTTTAATATAACCCGTCATGATCGTCAGATAAACGTATGTATAAATAAAATTTACAATACAATGCTCGGTAAATTACCAATTATTTCGCTATTGCCAGAAAACTATTTTAACAGCAATATACATTTCTTTACCTCTGAATCCTTCCCGATTCTCAAGATGAAATGTATAACCATAACTTTGAAAAATCGGAACTGAGAAAAAAGAATCACGAAATAAGAAAATAACTTTATATCGCGGAATTTCATTAATTTTAAACGATATTTCGTTGAGTGCACTTGCTTTTAATAACGATACAGTTTATAAGGTTTTAGAAAGTTATATCCATGCACCAAAGTAGGGAAGCTAGGTACTCGCTGCAATAATAAAATTCGTGACGTATTTTTCTCACGGAAGTAGCTCATAGTATTTTGCATTTTCAAGATAAGAAAATTCCATTTCCATAACAGCAGACGGTATGCACAGCAGGGTTCTTAAAAAATAAATTTCTCAACTTATGCGCGACGCCGATTTACTCGCTTTCCCGGCTTCCAGAAGAAGTTCTCGACTCGACCGATCTTTTTTGCACAGTCCCCCTCCCGGGGAGAGACAATATTTACGGCTCTTCTTAACTGTCCAAAAGCCCACTCTTTTAAGGGCACTAATACCATACAACCTCGTCGGCATTTTCACTCAATAATTCAAACCAACTCTTCCTCCCTGGGCTTGGCAGATGAGCACTTGTAAAAGGAAAATAAGCACCGAGAGAAATTTCCTTGTCCGCTAGCGCATTTCAGCTTATTAGCGTCTCGGAAACGATGGCTTATGATTAAATTTCACTTCATGAGCTGTAAATTTCCAGGGCCCCATAACAAATGACTCGCCTTGTCAGGTCAGGAAGGTGAAAGTATCAAATATGATGCATTACGATAAACAACAAGGCCAGATACATCTGTCATAAAAAAGAGAAGAGAGGTCAAAAAAGATAGCTCAACAGGAGGCTAGACCATTAGGAAATTATTGACGGTCATAGTAAGAGACCTTGAAATGATACACTGTCATTTTTATCGCTCTCATTTTCTGCATAATAATTTTCATAGACAAGAAGATCTGACGGTAACAGATGAAAGGACGTACTTTGCTATAGTAATTAAATAAAAAATGCTCATTCAAAATTGAATTAAAAAACGTAAGAATGTTCAGAGTCTGCACAATACGGAAGTTAAATTCGTCTGTACTGTTGAACTTAGTTGGTAATTGGTTTTCTTTATCGATTTCTCAGCATAATTCATGGAATGTATTTCGCGCTGAAATCTCAAAATATTTAACTTTTAAATTCGGACGGTAAGATGCATTTAAGCTTCTCCGTTTGATTACGCTCCAAATTACCCCAAGAACTTATAATTCAGATAACTTACAGTGGTAATGTAGTATTTACTGACTAATAAACTCAATATACAGGGATCTTAGGGAACTTAGGGGTGAAGCTGCAATGTTGGCCTTCGTCGATGAGGTGTTTAGCGATTAGAGATATGATGTCCTTGTTTAAAAAGCACCTCTTGTGTTCATCTGCCCGTACTCTAAAGTTCCTCCCGGTCTGCCCCAATTACACACAGTCACAACCTTCAAACTTCATTTCGTAAACACCAGATTTTAATAGGGGATAAATTTAATCAAACGTTTTCTGGAAAGTGGATTTCAGGGTGTCGGGGACGTAGAACCCTGTATTATATGTCTTTAGGGAAACACTTAGGGGATTCATATGAATACTTCCCTACGAATGGGAGTCTCACACATTTCTTGATTTACAAACACAAAGCTCCACACACACAAAGCTCCACAGTGAACCGGTGATCAAGAAATGGGTGAGACTTTTGAAAAGAAAATGTTTGAACTTGAGAAAAAACGTTTGATAAAATTGAACCCTATCAAAATCTAGTGTTTACGAAATGAAGTGTGAAGGTTGTGACTGTGTGTATGTGGGGCAGACCGGGAGGAACTTTAGAGTACGGGCTGATGAACACAAGAGGTGCTTCTTAATCAAGGACATCAGATCTCTAATCGCTAAACACCTCATCGACGAAGGCCAACATTGCAGCTTCACCCCAAAGACCCCGTGGCTCGAGGGAAAAAGACGACGCCTTGACGCTCCTGAGAAATGGGAAATAATTAGAAGAAGAAAGCGGAGGGTCAAACTAATGAATGATATTGAATTTGTGAACCATTCCCCCATTCTTTCCCTACCGACATAGACCTTGGTCCACCCCCTCTTCACCCTCTCTTCCCCCCCTCTCTTCCCCCCCCCCCCACACTCCCACCCCCCCGCCCACACACAAGTTTTAACCAGTTTCATTCTTTTATTCTATTTACTAACATCTCTATCCTAGTATTCTATTAAAAAGGGAAAATTTCTCAAATCAATTTCTCTCACGAACTATTTCGTTTTATCCCTATTTGCACCTAACGCAATGTCAACACACGTACGCGCGCAGTATGGTTCCTCAGCCCAAATTTCTAATGACGGATTGCGAAATTAGATAGTAAAATAAATGACTATTTCCGTTAAATCATCAAAGAGGTATGAAACAATCCATGAAAATGCCATAGCTCCTAAATAAATCGCTATTGGAATAGAATAGAAATGCGTCCTATTCACATATTTTCCCGAGTTCAATCTTGACTCAATTGAGTCAACTGGATTACCTACGACGATTAATTAAAAAGTGGCAAGATGGATTCCACAGAAGGAATTAAGGACTTCGGGCTAATTGGCATATTAGCCTGGGAGCTATGTGTTAGATTTGCCTGTCCGCGAGGAATAGGAACTCCGGGCGAAACAGCGGCTGGTTAATGCTAGTCGTTCAATGTGATTAAGGTCCCTCACTAATTTTATTGGAGGGCATTGCATGGACCCTTGCGCTTTAAGTGAGAATGGAAATATTGCCGCAGTTTATAAGCGGATGGAAGTTCCACAATATTATCGACAGTGAAGCGAAACAATAGCATAGACCAAATGGGCACGTGAGAAATTTGTTTTGCGCAAAGTGCGTTCATTTCTGATGGGAATACATCAAGGCTGAGGCCATTCATTTGCATGATAATGTGAAAGGAAAATGCCGTTATTGAAACAAAAAATAAATATGTTTTCGTTGGGGACTTTAAAGTAATTGAAACCGAGACCAGAATTTTCAGGGGATAATACGTTTTGAGATGGAAAGCATTTCTTCCCCATCCCTGCATCTTCGACACCTTAGCTACCATTCCTAAAATGAGTACCCGACTAAGAAAAAAACATTCTTCTCCTGAGTCGTTATCTGTCATATAGTGGCCAGGCCAGATATAATCTAATTCATATTTTTTACTTTGTTCAAAACTCAATTTGCGTTAAAATTTATTTATTAGTGAGCTAACGACACCACAAAAACATGTAATTATCACATCCAGGCATTTCCATTTCTGTGATAATCCGACACAACTTCAATTTTGGTAGCGAACCAGCATTTTAAAATAGAATTCCCTTATAAGTCTGGTTACCACGGACATTTTCGATGAAGTCACTAAGTATTTACCTTATCTTAAAGTTTACAAACATTTTGTGAAAGAGTGTACATCGTATGCATTTTTAAAGTACTACCCAATGAAATCCACTTTGATAAGTTTTTAAGTTCCATTTAATAAAGAAACATCAGAGTAATATAGAATGAAATTAATCCACCATGCTTAGTTTCCAGTAGTTTCATCCGTGACCTTATGTTTATCAAAAACAGTTTCAAGAGCACAGCCGTTCAAGGTATAGAGGACATTTTTGCTGAAACTTCATTTTTTTGCCATATCATATCTCTTCAATGGCTTCAACCCGCAAGCGGAAAAATTAACGCATATAAAGCAGAACACAATTGCAGCGCCAATCACATTCCACCACACTTGAATCAGCACTGTTTCAAACTTACAAAGGAAACCTAGGGTGCCATGAATGAAATGGTTCATTTCATACTTCAAGTCAAAAGTTCGGATATACTTGTAGTCTAAAAAAACGCTTAATTTTCAACATTGCAAAGGTAAATTTCTTTGGAATAACATTTCCGTGCATTTTTCATGAAAAATGAGTGAAAATAGAATATTATGAACATCGATTTGATCGATACATAAGTAGAAAATATATTTTCCTGAATCAATTGGGCCAACAATTTTGAAAGTAAGGAGACAAAGTATTTAAAATTGGTTGGCGAACACAATATTTAAGCAATTTACAAATTGCCTACAGCTGTCTACGATAAAATGTTTTTAATATTGGCAAGTCAACAGTTAAATCAGTTGAGAACGTTGATGGACTAGCAATTTACTATTTCAGACCTAAAACGACTAATCAGATATTCATTCTATAATCGGATTTAACAGTATGATTTTTTTCATGACATACCTAATTAGGAAATAGGGAGATAATTGATAGTTTCAGGCATAATGTATGGACTCAATTCATGCTCGAATGAAAAACTATAAATTTGTGATTCCACATTATTTTACTTAGAAATGACCCGGGTTTCAAAGTTGAACGCCATCTTCAGGTGACAAAGATGACCTGAAGATGACGTTGAACTTCAAAACTCGGATTGTTTCTAAATAAAACAATAGGGAATAACAAAGTTACAGCTCTTTATTCTAAAATAATGAGGATTTGGGTACTAGGATATTAATACATCGGACATTAATACGATTCATAAGTGCAACAATATATTTTTAATGAGAATAATTTACAGATTACGCCAGCGAAACTAATCAGGATCAAAAAGTAAGCAGAATGACTCACCAAATAAATTAACCGGCAAAAAATTCTTGTAACAAATTAAAAATAAATCAATGTCAATAAAAGGACAACGATGAAGCCTCAATAAATAGAATTAAAATATCCCAGGGCTTAAGTAGTAATAATTGGGTTATGTGCTGATCTCCAGGATATCCAAGAGATTAAACCATGAACGAGATTGCAATACGTAAAATCCTAGATAATAAAAAAAAAAACTAAACCATAATACCATGGAGTGTAAGATCTCGTTTTCCGCAAGTTATTTGCAGTAAAATTGACACCAGCCAGAAAAACCTGTTAATAAAAACATGCCTTCAAATGCATCACTATTTTTGATAAAATAACTTCCTTAAATTTCAATAAAACTTGGACCACTTCTCACTTACCACATACAATTCAAGTTAAGACTACTCTTGATATTTTAAGAAACACGCCTTTAGTTTATGGTGAGTTTTTGATATTATCAATATTTCCGGAACCATAAAGATTCCTGTGCCCACTCCTGGAGGAGAGTTACTGCCTGTCGTTACTTGAGAGGTTTATCTCACAACATGCGATGTTCGCCACCCTTTATGAGGGAAACGGGTCACGGAGAATTAAATGTGACCGCAACGATCACGCAAGAAATCGAGAGAGGGTTTAACCAAAACTGGTTTGCTGGAGTAATCGAAAAATCCGATTATTTTTCAAATTCATTGGATTTGCCAAAAGAAATAAAATTCGTGAGAGTTTCGGCACCATGCTTTCTGTCTAAATTTAGGTTGGATATAGATCATTAGGCCAGTCTATATCTGAATGCCATCATCTTATCTCTTCATATTTCATTTTGCCACTTTTCATGACTACACGATCAACGATATTATCGAATTTGCTATACAAAACGCCAAAATAAACTGAAAGTTTCAAACAGACCGTGATCCAAGAGATAGTTTTCAATGAGTCTGCCTAGGTAGTGCTGTTACTTTGAGACGCATGATAAATACCAAAGCAATAGAGTCAGAATTATAACATGTAATGAAAAATATGTCTTCGTTGAATTCAAAACTAGAAGCCAATCCAAGTTCTACGTTGGTCGAATCACCAAGATGAAAGATGATGAGGGAGACTACGAGATCAAATTCCTACGATACCGAAAATGCAACACCTTCGTGGAGCCTCTTGTAGATGACATTGCCTATGTTAATGGTACAGACATAAAGATGCTGTTGGAAAATCCGTCTGTGGCTCAGGGTACTAAAAGAAAAAAAGGATTGACTTCATTCGGGGTCGATTTCAGCAATTTGAACATTGGCTAAATGTAAAATGATTTCGTGTTTGTGCCTAAATAGGACCATTTGTACTTATTTTTTACTCCATATGCCTTTTCTTACGACTTTAAATTAATGTATTGGATAAATAAAGTTTTTTATTTCATTACGGTGTGTTTTTTCAGTCGTTTCAAGGTACCCCTTGCGCTGTTTCATTGTACCCCGGGCATGGGGCACAATGAAACAAAATTCATTTTTTGGAAAATTGCCGCTCACGGTCACACATGATGCAAAAAATAATGGTTGACGCATTTCTTATATAGATTAGATCCTAAGGCAACAGGAAAAAAATAAAAAGTTGAAAAAAAAGTCTCAGGTGGGGTGCTAAGGGTAAAACCAACTTTTGTGTTTCATTGTGCCCCACCCTCCCCTATATGTGGAAACAGAAAAATGTTTTTACGTAGAAATTTGGAGGAAATTATAGAGAAATTTGTAGGACAGCGATAGTAAAAGGGACGTTAAAAATATAAGTAACAGCACGAGTCTCGGATGAGATAAATAAAAAGTTGGCGAAGAGCTTGAGATGGAACGAGAAGCTATATGACTGCCATACCTGGACCTTGAGGGAAGAGAAAGGGAATAGATTGGAGGCATTAAGCCCGTTTTACACGGGGCACGTAATTCAACAATCTGATGTATGTAGGAACGTGCATTTTAAATTGCATCGTCTAAAGCCGAACGCACGCGCGAATGCATGAACGCGAGATGCTAAAATAGTCCCTGCTCTAATTCGAAAATGATTGCACGCCCGATTGAGAAAAACATGCAGTACAAAGTTGCGCAATTTCGTGCCCCGTGTAAAACGGCCTTTAGAGATATGGACCTGGATAGAGATGGAGAAATTTTCACGCATATACATCTAGATGATTAAAAAACAGTGCAGTTATGACCCATTTTCACATCATGAATGTCAGCATATATATACCTCTCTTTCTAACACCCAGATAACCCTCTCAACTTATCTCCATACCTAATATCCACTAAGCTCTCTGAAAACGTTCGCCATCTTTCCGCAATAATTAAGTTTCTGAACCATGCATCGTTATGAACAATATATCTATATGTATATATATATATATATATATATATATATATATATATATATATATATATACACGAGCGGAAGGTACCCGTTGAAATTCAACGGGTGTGAAAAACGTTCAACTTATTTTATAAGAAAACCGCAAAGCCTGAAGAAAAACTGTATCCGTGGTTATTTGAGGAGTTCGTAACCTATCTTGTATGTTGTGTTCGTTGTAGTAGACACGCTGACAGTTTTCCAGGTGCACGGTGAGATGAGTGACTATTGGTCCACTTTCATGCACGGGAAACCCAAAAATCGGCCATGCAGACTCATTACTACTTAAGTAGAAAAGGTTGGTAAATGGTCATCTCGTCCCTACGGTTCTCCTGAGCCGTCTTCTGAGTGATTAACAGCTTGATCGCTTCCCTTGTGCACATACATATATTTGCATTTCATGACTTAATTCAGTTGCACTATTCAACGTAGATAATTCCGTTGTGTATATTTATCAGGATTGGACAGAAGGGTACAATCCAGCAGTTGATAACGTCAAGAGGAGTAATGGCAGCAGAAGCCATGTTTATTTGACCACTGAACCCTCCATCACCCGGACTTCCCCTTCAGCATAGCCATAATCATTGGTTTCGGTTGATAAATAAAAATATATGGTGATTCTTAGTGCACTTGTCGATTTTCATGCGCGGATGTCGTTCATTGCGCAGAATTTTCGTTCTTCTTTCGGGTAAGAAGCATGTAGTGACGTCTTTATAATTTCCGCCATCTTAAAATAGATATGAGGTTCGAAACAGATGGGTCTGTATTTAAACCAGATTTAGAGCTGGTTACCCGTCCGTATGTTGGGTAAGGATGAAATTTGTGCGGATCTTAGCGTAACCCGAGAGACACTACGGGGAGATTATCATGAGATCGCTGGTGGGCATGTCTTTGAGCATTCAAGTCTAACTTTGGTCGATTTTATTGCAAGGGCTCATTTTCTCGGAAAGAAGACATTCCTTTTGCTTTAGAAGATTTTTTCGAAATGTTACTCTTTTTTTCTATTAGGCATGTTGATGGATACATTTTTAAGTCCAAGAAGGGGAAACACAGCGGCGAGCGAGAGTCTTGAATGGTAACTCGATGATTGAGTGAATGTACCTAAGTTAACTACACTTTAACACTTTTAAACATGTAATTAACTCGTGACGTTAATGATGCGGTAATTGGTCTAAAAAACAGTTCGCAATCGTAATTAGAGGCAGACGGTTTCACTACGTGTAATGAGTATTAAACGATAATAAACAATGCCGTGTTTGTTGTAGCAACAGACGCATTATTACCATTGATATTCGCTGCACGTAAATATTCTCTCACATATAATTGTGTGTGTAATCAATTAATTTCCTTTATGTGTATTGTTTACTACGTAAGTGTTCTCTCATATACATGCGATGCCCCTTTGAGAGCTACTTTGAGAAAGACGTTGAAAGGTATACTTGTTGTAAATATGCATTGAATTTATCGATTAACCCCTGATGCAATCTATCATGGGGCCCTTGGGACTCTGGGCCCTTCTTATACGGATTTGCATTCTACGTACTATCATGGGCCTGCAGGAAAACATGATATTTAATAGTTCAGAGGCGTGTATATCCTTTGAAAATCAAATCTATGGTTGTCAAGGAAATATGTTATTGTTGATTTCAGGGAAAAATGTGAGATTTTTCAACTGAAAACATGAATTTCAGACAAATATGGAGCGCAGAAGAAAATCGATTGATAAAATTAGAAATTATAATTATTCAGCCATCCGATAAAAAAAATATCAGCCCTATATCTTGAGTGAATGTACTTTTAAAAAGCAAAAAATGAAGCCACTGCACCGAACACAATGCTTAGCATGGACCACCAGGGACCACCTGGGGGGGGCATTTGGGAGTCCTTAGGGCTTTTTAATATAGCACATGATACAACCAGATATTTATTCTATCTACATGCCAAATTTCAGCTCAATCGGTCCAGTTGTTTTTGCGTGATGGAGCAACAGACAGACAGAGACCATAACATTTTTATATATTACTAAGGATCACACCCTTAACCCTGAAAAAATAGGGTTTCGGTTAATTGAACCCTACAGTGTTTGTTGTCTATCAGTGACAAACTCGTGTTCCAATTTTAATCAAAATCTGTCCTGTGGTTTAGGAGGAGATGTGGAACATACATACATACATACATACATACATACATACATACATTGACTTTTATATATATAAAGATAAAGACGAGCGGAAGATACCCGTTGAAATTCAACGGGTGTGAAAAACTTTAAACTTATTTTTTATAATAAAACCACAAAGCCCGAAGAAAAACAGTATGCGTGGTCATTTGAGTAGTTCGTAACCTATCTTGTATGTTGTGTTCGTTGTAGTAGACACACTGACAGTTTTTCAGGTGCACGGAGAGATGAGTGACTATTGGTTCACTTTCATGCACGGGAAACCCAAAAATCGGCCATACAGACTCATTGCTACTTAAATAGCAAAGGTTGATAGATGGCCACCTCGTCCCTACGTTTCTCTTGAGCCGTCTTCTGAGTAATCACTCAACAGCTTGATCGCTTCCCTTGTGTACAGACATATATTTGCATTCCATGACTTAATTCATTTGCACTATTCAACGTTGATATGTGCGCTGATTATCTTAATCAGGATTGGACAGAAGTATATAATCCAGCGGTTGACAACGTCAAGAGGAGTAATGGCAGCAGAAGCAATGTTTATTTGACCTATGAATCCTCCATCAATGGGACTGCGCCTTCGGCATAGCCATAATCATTGGTTTCGGTTGCTAAATAAAAAAATCTATGGTGATTCTTAGTGCACTTGTCGATTTTCATGCACGGGTGTCGTTAATTGTGCAGAATTTCCGTTCTGCTTTCGGGTAAGAAGCATGTAGTGGCGTCATTATAATTTCCGCCATCTTAAAGCAGATTGAAAGTTCGAAACAGATGGGTCTGTATTTGAACCAGATTTAGAGCTGTTTACCTTTCAGTATGTTGGGTAAGGATGAAATTCGTGCGTATCTTAGCGTAACCCGAGAAACACCACGGGGAGATTATCATGAGAACGCTGGTGGGCATATCTTTGACCATCCAAGTCTAACTTTTGTCGTTTTTTTTTCAAGGGCTCATTTTCTCGCAAATAAGACATTCATTTTGCTCAAGAAGATTTACTAGAAAGGTTACTCTTTTTTCTATTAGGCTTGTGGATGGATATATTTTTAAGTCCAAGGAGGGGAAACACAGCGGCGAGCGAGATTCTTGAATGGGTAACTCGATGATTGAGTGAATGTACCTAAGTTTACTGCACTTTAACACTTTTAAACATATAAATAACTCGTGACGTTAATGATGCGGGAATTGGTCTAAAAAACAGTTCGCAATCGTAATGAGAGGCAGACGGTTTCACTACATGTAATACATATGAGTATTAAACGATAATAAACAACGCCGAGTTTGTTGTAGCAACAGAGGCATTATTACCACTGATATTCGCTGCACGTAAATATTCTTGCACATATAATTGTGTGTGTAATCAATTAATTTCCTTTATGTGTATTGTTTTCAATGTAAGTGTTCTCTCATATACATGCGATGCCCCTTTGAGAGCTACTTTGAGAAAGACGAAGAGTATACTTGTTGTAAATATGCATTGAATTTATCGATTAACCCCTGAAGCAATCTATCATGGGGCCCTTGGGACTCTGGGCCCTTCTTATACGGACCAACAGGGGGGACCTTCGGGGGCCTTTGGGGGTCCTTAGGGCTTTTTAATATAGAATATGATACAGCCAGATATTTATTCTATCTACATGCCAAATGTCAGCTCAATTGGTCCAGTAGTTTTTGCGTGATGGAGCAACAGACAGACAGAGACATTACATTTTTATACATATTAGTAAGGATCACACCCTTAACCCTGGAAAAAAGGGTTTTGGTTAATTAAACGTGTTTGTTGTCTACCAGTAACAAACATGTGTTCCAAATTTCATCAAAATCGGTCCTGTGGTTTAGGAGATGTGGAACATACATACATACATACATACATTGACTTTTATATATATAAAGATGTATATATAATTTCGTAGCGTGTCTGTCAGTCAGTCATTCTGTATTCACTTTGTTTATTTCTCTATCAAGTTTTGAGCAAGAGAAATGACGTTTGGTGTATTAAATGTGAATTCTCTGTCTGTATGATTTGATCAAAATTTTGGATTTTTAGCATTTGGTGGTACAAAGAAAAATGCAAAAAACCGTGTTTTTTTAGTTAAAATTTAGTTACATTCTGGGGACTTAAGTTTTTCAGGACTGCCGGGTTCACTTAAATAGGTTAGTATATGAAATGCATATATTATATGCAGAATTAAATGGTTCGCTATTAAGCTCATAATCCGTAAAAACTGAATTACACAATTGTTTTGCTGTTTTGGGGAAGTAAAGTTGCCGGTAGGGCACCTAAAACAATATAATGTGATTTTTACACCAAAATGTTTACTTATGTTTCAAAAACTACTCCCAGTGTTTTTTTTTCATTTTTGGGAAACATATAAACTCATTTAGCCACATTTCCCACTGCTTCCACTTGAGTAGTACAAAAAAAAAGAAAAAACACCAAGTTCACGTCAAGAGCACACCAGACGGAGACTGCCTCCAGGCAGCAGGTCTGCTAGTACTAGATTATAATTCTTATGTTCACAAGTAAAAATTACAATGAATTATTTTAAAGACGTGAGCAAAGTACTGTGGGCAATAAAAACATCAGAAGAAAAGTCTATTACTGTTTAAGACAAACTTGCTTGGCGAGCATACCACAATATGGCAGAAATTTAAACGATAGCAGCAGCAGATGAGAGAAGATAGGAAGCAAAGGAAATGTGGTGTTTTAGAAGAATGAGGAAGAACAAATGGAGAGGGAAAATAACAAAAACTCAGCAAATTACGGTAGATAAACTTATAGGGCACATTATAAGAAAAATAATCTGGCAGAAACTAATTTAATAGCAGAGGAAACAAGGTAAAGTATTTGCCATGGACGACCAAAGATGAAATAGTTCAATAAAATCATTCTTGAGTAATGAATAAGACTGCAAAAGGAAAGGAAAAGTTTGGGCAAAGCTGCAAAAACCCAATCCGCAGATTGACGGCAGCTCTGATTTATGCGATATCATACGACAATTTATTTGTTTACCGATAACACAAGATATGTGATACATCACGTGCTTAACGACAAATTTCTCCTGATACTGATGAAAATGATTATAGAAGGAGCGACAGGACGCCGTCGCGAGGTGTCTCCATGGGACACTATGGTGCCTTCTTAGTGCACTAACCGTCACATTTTCTTCTTATCTTGATGGCATCGCAATTTGGACAAGGAGAGAGAAAATGAGAGACTGGACTTGAACAGCCTTTGACCAACACCCACTCCTTCCATCCACGTGTGTCATCCGATGGAGATCACCTCACTGAGGCGACCGGAGGCAAGGCAGCTGTATAAGGCTTTTCTCCTTCCTCGTGTAGCAGTCCGCCCTTTTTCGTTTTCCGTGACCTCGGGTCAAGCATCTGCTACTTCCCTGCCGCACCGCCCTAACTACACCTCCACCTCCATCCCTCAACCTTTCATTGGACCCCTTGGGCCCATCTCGCGCAACCTTCCACGCTCCATTCCCAGCCTCCTTCACGTACTACTACTTACTTTATTTTTACGCGGACTCAGGTGTAATAAGGCTCCGTCGGTCTTTCAGTGGACTCCTTTTACCCTCGCTTTGCCTGAAGCAATAAACGACCCCAAAGACATCTCTCCCACCCCTCTATAACGGCTCGACAACTTCCACATCTGTCTGTGTCACGCCCTTCAAAATATTTGACGAGGTCAACATATTATTTTATCCAAACGTACGTGTCATTATTTCGCACATAAAGGGATTTATTTTCACGACGAAGAATGTGGAAATCTGGTTTATAGTTTTAAAGCAATATTATTATAAAATAAAAATCTATAATTCTCTCTAGTTTAAATCTAAGCTTGAAATAACTTTTTACTCTGAGCAAAAATATTTAAGATAAACATTATATAGTAATCATTTAAGCACTACTTCACTTTTTAACAACAGTAAAATTGTAAAATGCGAAAAGATAACAACATCATTTCAAAAAAGATTGCATTCAATGGAGATAGCTACGGGAATCATAACCACCTACTTGCTTTTACTTCCCTTCCTTGAGAACGGAACAGAAAACCGAGCAGAAGGGATAAACTAAGGTGACTACCAAAAATTAAAAGTAATCGATATAGTACTGTCCACTTTATTATAAATTTAAAAACACTGTGCCTGAAGATGGCTAAGTAAAAATGCCGAAACACGTTTTGTAAATTTAAAACAAATTTCACAGTACTATATTGATTACTTTTCATTTCTGATAATGCAGTTCCACCACATCTCGCCGGACACTCTAGACTACGATGACTACGTCTACAAATATCTAAGGCATTCACTTGCGATACGCGTTAATTACAGAAACATTACCCTAGTACGAAAGTTTTATACAATCTTTACGTAGACAATTCGTTAGATAATCCTTAGCGGCAAGTTTTTTTCTGAGGAATTTTACAAAATACTAAATATAAAATGGAATATTATTTTATAAATATTATAATTTCCGACTAGTCCATTTTGCAAAATTGTAATCTGCTAGCGGACTACTTACAAAGTATATAAAATTTCAATGGGGGACAAAAAATCAATCATGTATGGACGTAAAAAGAAAAGAACAGACTGTGAGTATACTCAAAGTACAACCAAATTCAAACAGTGTTTAACAGTGAGCTTCCTGTGAAACGCGGGAATTCGAAATTTTTAGAAGGACCACAATATTTCCCGCTATACTGAGTATATGAAATAGTCAAAATTATAAAACACCTTATCAAATGCCCTCTTCTTGCCAATCAACCTCACATTCCACGCCTAATACCGATCGATGAACCATCCGCCCACACACTGTCCTTACCGCGAAAGCCTCGAGGAGCATTCAAGAAAACTCGCACGACTGGTCGTGATGCAGTGATGCAGCATTGAAATATTTAAAGGGACCCAGAAGGGGCACCCAGGGGGAGTTTCCGTGAGGTTATGAGACGGCGGTGATGCCTTTGCCTTTATTTTATTTTTTTTATGAAACAAAATTAAAAATTAACAGAATTTCAAGACCAACGTAAAAGATACAATAACAAGATCCTGGATGACGAGCAAGTTTCCAGAGCCACCAAACGAAACAAATGGTTGCTACGTCAAACTCGGTCAAACATAAGGGAGTCCTTTCATTTGAAGACAGAGGAGAGGTATTTTAAGGAAGCCCCGGAGTGAGGAATTTGCCGAGGTTTCCGAGTGAGATGGAGCTTTCCGTAAAGGGGGATTATTTTTTCTCCAAAAATCCACGCTAAGCACTTGGTTCCTGGGGCTTAATCTGTTACAGGTAGAGAATTTTTGATATGGGTCATCCAACAATGATATAAACATAAGGTTTACAAGAGAAAATACATTTTTGCCCCTATCATGCAGCACAAAAATATGCATAACTCAATGTTTGGTTACTGCCCCATGTATCATTTTGTACTATAATCAGGATTCTAACAATAATTATTACGGTACATTTTGTTTTGCCCTTGGCAAGGTAACGGCAAATTTTATCACTCGAAATGGACCCTACTTTTATTTAACAAACTTATGCCTCAATACACTTCACCACTCTAGTTTCATTTCCAACAATCATAATAGCAAGTACTTTATCATCATTTGGACAGAATGTTACTTTTATAAAGATAAAAAGTTTTAGTTTGAAAATTTAAATAATTTTTCACGGGATATTTCCACAGAGAGCAAACTCAAATCTCTTCTTCCCACTTTATTCACTCCCCCTTTAAAGTCAACGATCAATTTATTGGTTCTCAAAATTCACTCACGGCATGACACTGTGTCCCTTACCAACTGGCGTTCATCATTTCACGAACCTCATTAATTAAGCTATGCCCATAAAATGCCTCTCCAGTTAACATTCCGTCTTTGTAAGAAGTCATTCGTGTTGACGAAAGACCTCTAATCGTTAAAAGATGTCTCCATTCACTGCACCTCCAGTACAGCGTTTACGCTTTATAGTTTGAAATGAATTGCTATAATCTCATTTTCATTCTTAACCTTAACCTCCTAGCACTGAATTCCAGATTCACCAATTGCGTTAATGACAACTGCATTTTATGTATGTCATTGTTTCTCAGTTAGGAGTCTTAGCTTCATGAGGCAACGAAGTAATCCATAACTTATCTATTTCTACTTTTACTCTACACATTTTTAATCAAATTCCTACATTTATTCCACCACGGGACGCATAACCCAAATATTTCCAATTTTAAATTACGAAAGAGCCTTATATTTGTAATAATTTACAGTGCTGTCAGTAGTAATTGCATGGTGCAAGACAAAATGGGTCATGACTACATATGCTAGAGTAGAGTTCAAAGATCATTTTGCACGCGGGGCTAATAAACGGATTATTAGATTTCAAAGTGATCTATTATGGCCATTATTAGTAAAAAAGAGAGACTCGAGCAATTGAAATTATGCTCGTCATGATGACGTTGAGATGGATACTCTTTTGCCTTCCAGTCACATTGCTACAGCCTAAAAAATTTAATTTTGCCAGGACTGAACTTATTGCCAATTCTGTACGGTGGTATTATAAATTTCAGTCTTATTTCATTCCAATTTACGCACAATGGTTCTGGCCCCATACACGCATACGTGTACGTCATCGTATGCAAGTGAATGTTTAATTCTATCAAAGGTTTTCGCACTGACTAAATGGAGGACCTGCTATTAGTGGACCAAGTCCATGGAAATTAGCTTTGAGGGAAACGAGTTTAAAGTGTCGTATATTCCTCCCGTAAATTAGCTGTACTCAGTGATCTGGAGAACTGCTGCAATTTTGAGTCAAATATATTCTAATAAAAGTGTGACATCACTGTAATACCCTTGCATAACACTTCACGTACAGCTTTTAAGTGCATCACTCTCATTCTGTGAGGTGATACTTTTTCTCACTCAAGTACCGAGATCTCCCATGTTTACCAAAATGATCTTACGTACGATTTTTACCACATAGTAATGAAGAACTCAACACTGCCCATGTCTGACGACACAACAAGCCATCGCGAATGCAGTTATCGCAGCTCTTTTGTTCTTATAGCACACATCAACTCTTGTGCCCGAATTGTCCTGATGTATGCAGTGCCTTATAGTACGGGGAGTAGTATAGTAGGGCCTGAAATGAATGGAAGGCAAGATCGATGCTCTGCTGCGAAGAGAGCAGATCACTAGAATGGTAAGTTTGGAACATAATTGCAAAGTAAACAATGAAGAATCATTTTTGTTACTCAGAGAATATTAATTCCGTACTCCGCAAATGTTAATATAAACATTTTGTTCGATAATTTTGCATGAATGACATATTAACGATATGGGTCGTGAATTCCCTGGTTCTCGTTTCTTCCCTTTTCATTGCGCCTCGTGTAGCACCTATCATGTCTCTTATGTGGTCAGAGAAAAGTATTAGAGAGGATTTGGAACGTCTAGGATTATATGATTTAAAAAATGAAATCGTCTACGGATGATAGCGTCTTGGTTAGCAAGCTGCCTGGATACTGTGACTGACTGCAATGAAAAAGCGGTGTGACATTTTTTTACGGAAAAGGATATTTGATAAATTGATCAAGTAGAAAGGCAAAAGTACTAAAGCAGAAAGTAATGAAAAAGATGAATAGCCTTGCGAACCTATGATGTTTCTAGGATAGAAATGGTAATTGGAGGAAACTCGTTATTGGGAAATGCTTATTCAAATTCGAGAAATTTAATAACTAGGCATTATACTTGAGTATTGCTGTAAATAAAAAGACAGGTCACGACTTGGACACTAAGCACCCTGTTATCAAGCACCTAAACTTACTCAACGGCACTAACAGTTATTGGTTTATCATAATTATGTATTCTTTCTACTCTACAATTGATTACAGTGTGCCAATCATAACCGAACAAGAAACTGTGATTCGTCAACTGCAGATAACGTGTGTGTAGAATTTCATTTACCACTCGATACATATACCAATAACTTTATCTAACCCCTCAATCAATTTTAGACAAGTGCACAGATTCGTGAATCGACGAATCATGAATTTTAAAATAATCACAATATCATATATTCAGCAATCAATCACAATGTGACCAATAATTGGTGACTACCAACAACAGCGTACGTGAAGGATGCTTTTGAGTTGTGTGGATAGAGGACTGAGTATCTAAGCTGGATAAAAACGAAAAACCAGGAGGGATAATAAAAAGAGAACTTGAGTATAGTAAAAGAAACTCCATAAATGGTGTACAATAGATGGAGGATGTAGAGAGGAAGAGAGAGAGGGAAACTAAATAGGGATGCACACTGGAGGAAGAAAACTCGAGGAAAATGAGCGGGATAGACTGAGCTGAAGACGGAGACAGTTCCAGTAAAATGTGTTTTAATAGCACAGTATTGCTCCCTCAAGGAGGATGCGTTCTATTAGTTTCCAGGGACAAACCTACCCTCAATCCATGGACCCTCTCGAATAAAAATAGCCACCTAAAGACTTCGAACATATGTTAGTTTACTCTGGCCAGTTTCAAACCCCAGCCCTTAAAACATTTTAAAAAAATATTCACCAGTGGGATTTCAGGCTGAGAATAAAGGTAAAACACCTTTTGGCCACATTACTGTAAACTTCGATAAACTATATTGCAGTGATTTTAATAGGTCGTACGAAGCCAGAGGTATGAGAAAAAGATTGAAGGCGAGAAATTACGTCAGTAGGCGTATGCCGGCGTATGTCCTTGGCTACGGCCGCGGCAGGTCGATACGTAAATGCAATGATTTATCGTGTTCGCGGAACTATTGCCGTGCTGCTAGGATGAAAATTGCACAAAATAGGGAGATAAGAAGAGATGTACTATAGTAAAATGAAAAGGCCTTCGAGAGTTAGCGCGACAAACAGGGGGTCCAACCCTCACGGAGGCAAATGACATATACGAGGATAGAAATGCACCGCTGTCAGGCATTCCCGCATTCCTTTCATCAAACTAACTTCCGTGATAAAGAGGTGTGGAGTTCGTGGCGCGAAAACGGCTCGCTTTGTACTCGCCTAACAAAGGCGCCTTTTCTAATAGCCTTTTCTATGGCTTTTCGTTCCCTGGTCCTTCCTCTCGCACCGTCTGCTTCTCCGCACGCCCTTGCCGCATTCGGCTTCTACACTCTACCCCTCTATCCCCAAGCGGGGGTTATTTTGTAATCTCACCTTTTTAATGACTCTTTGCGGGAAAGCGGGAGATCCGTTTCGCTCTCTTAATGATCGGCTCACGATCGGCCAAGGTCCGATGGTGGCTCCATTTCACGTTCCTAACGACAGGTGAGATGGAACCAATCAAATGCGGAGCCAAATGAAACGTATCAAGAGTCGAAAGAGCGGATGAATCAAATAAATAGACCGGCAGTTCACCACTTGAGAGCCGAAGATGGTTCAACGCCGCCTGGGTGGCGGAGTTGAACTACGAAAAATTACGTAATTTTCCACATTTTATGACGTATTCTCACTTAAGAGAGATTACAAAATAACCTCCCTGACCCACCTTCATCTGTTTATGCGGACTTGACCCCGTTAATGCCGACCCCGTACTTTTAATTAAACACCCGCGAAAAAGACCCTCCTCCACGTCGTCTCCCTCCTTGCACACGCTGAATGAATATTCTGACACATTTTAACGAGACTTACATTTTTTACGTGAGTTTTTCGATACTCTTTCGCAAAACCCCAACATGCACAATTCATTGGCGCTGCAAGCCTCAGTTCCACCTCCTCCACATGTGGACAGTGTCAACCTTGCCTGTACGTCGCGATTAGAGGGTTCCCTTTTTTTACCATCCTCCACTTGCCACTAGCGCTGCTGCTCCTCTTTTATGTTTTGTTGGCTCAAATGTTTCGCCAATTCCTCGACACACCAGCGTCGCACCGCAAATTCGACCTGATTTCGAGGAAGCACTTTAATGCATTTATTCCTTGCTAGCTTGCTCGCTTGCAACCGAGTGGGCATACGGTGGTGACTAGTTTAGTTCAGGCAGAAATTCACGCTTTGGCGTTTTGAGTAATTGCGTGAATTTTACCGCGTGGGAACCCGTAACCTTAAGGTTTTTCATGGACCAGTACGAAAGAAAAAATGAAGTTGATATTCCGGAATCAGTGTATATTATTTTTTTCTAATTGACCATTACACAATTTTTCTTTCATTGAAACCTACGCAAATTTCTAAAAATGAATAAGCAATGAATAAAATAAATTGATTTAACTAATTAATAATAAAAGTAGGTCATACATCAAAAACCATATTTATAACGCAAGGTAAAACTTTTAAAATTCACAATTTTTCTTGATTGCCCTGATGATAATGCAAAAGCATTGAAATTCGGATTGTGAGTACATGTTTTGACCAAATATTGTGGATCGTAAAATACTTATCTTTTGTTATAAAAATTGAACTCCAAGAAGTCAAACCTGATCTTATTATTAAAAATCAGTTACTCCTAGTCTTGGCAAGGAGTAACTGGTTTTTTATTTATGGCCTACCCTCGGAAAAAACCACATCCTTCATAAAAGAATTCCCCCGATCTGATCTCCGGGTGGGTACCACCACTGTGAGGGGAGCATAAGTCAAGAGTGGAGAAAATGCCAAATAATTGAGTAGTTATTTTCTAAGTAAACACTCAACGTGGTATTTGATGAAATGATGAATTTAGAATGGACCACTGGTCAAAGAAATATTAGTTCCGAAAATGCAGGAACATTTACAGGAGGTGAAATTTGGGAAAGTAAGTTCAATAAAAAAGGGTTTATCACTCTTCAGGACACTAATCATTCTTCATTATTCTATTTCTTTCTAGTTTCCTCCTTGATCATCCCTTACACTTTCCACCCACTTTTTCCCCTCTGACCTTATTTTTCCACTTACATTGACATATTTCTCATGGAGAAATTTACCACCTCTTAAACTAACTGCACCATAAGTTACGCTCTCATTAACTCAATAAATAAATTAACTATGCAGAGCAGCATTTTGTCATCAACGGCGACCTTTAAATCGTATTACATAATAAATCAGTGCCGCTTTCACATGACCAGCATCGCGTCAGCCAAACGTGATCTGAGCCTGCGAGTTACAAACCAGCTCCCCTTGCTTTGTGCATTTTCCTTACTACACCCTCATTTTGTCCAATCTTTCTTTCCCAAGTAATTCCTTAATTTTACGTTGCCTCGCTTTGCTACACTCCTCCACATGCCTCTTTCCTTACATATCACTTTTCACTACTTCCTCAGTCTCACAGCGCTTCATTAACAATCTCTAGCTCAAGAGACCTAAGTGTGAAACTACATGAACATCCAAAAACTTCACACTCATTTCATTCAACCATTATATTTGGCCTTCTCTCTGTTAAAAGATTATTTTTGGCCCGAGCTATCTTCAAGCCGCATAATTGTCGCGTTTTCAAACGGATTGTATTGAAGGAAACCCGTAACTTTTCAATGCTTCCGTAAGTTATCATTTACGTGGTCTCCTCACTTCACCCGCATAACTCCTCCCTTCATAAAAAATAAAAGCACGTCTCATTTTAATAACTTTCCATCAAAATGAACAAAACCACCATCTCTAAGGCTTACTGCCTTCTTACAAGATTGTTTCCTTAATTCTCGTCCTTCCGGAAATGACTCAATCTCGATCGTAATCATCCTCCAATAGGAATTTTTCTTTTACCTCTCCCATCTATCCCTTAAGCGAGGCCAGCAGGGTGCAATATTCCTTTTGCTTACAAATTATTTGAGGAAAATACGAGAACCTTGCTCGCTATACTGTTTTCCTCATGCATGCATATTACATTCTGCATTGGGAAACCCTCATTACTCCAAGAAATCTCTCAGTAATATTTGATAAGGAAATAAGATGCTGAAAGAGCAGAAATAAGATGAAGGGAGGGCGTCAACAAGAGTAACATCTTTCTTTCCAAAGTAAGGGGAAGGACCCTTCACCCACTTATGTATGTGCGTTCATATCCACTTATAAAATTACATATTTATAGCCAACACATGGAAATTTGTGAAGCCCCACATAATCAGGGAGCTGTCTCGAAGAAGGAGAGAGGAAGGAGGAAATTCGAGAAGCTTCCTCGACAACGTTCACTCATTCGTGGAGCAGATGCTCAAAAAACCATTATTTCCAGATAAAATCCTCAATTTTCAAGAGATTCAACTTTCTTTGGAGGAGCTTGTAGCTTCTCATCCCACTCAATTGTCTCCAATCTCTTCATCAACCAGCCGCTCCTCGTCAATCTCACCACACATGCACACTTTAAAGCCTGGTTATAGAAAAGCATAACGCCAACTCAACGATAAAGCAGTTCATTAAAATTTTGCAGGACCTTACCGACAATGGCGCCCTTCATAGAACAATTTAATAGTGAAACCAGTGTTCAATAACGTTAAAAAATTAGCGAATGACATGTTCGAGTATAAAAAGACGTGAATTTAACTCAAGGGAGCAAGGGAGCGTCTTGGTCGTTTTTCGAGGGCTTTTTGGCAGTCATTTGTTAAATATTCTTGTGCTACAGGGTAAGAAACCATAAGGAGATAAAAGCAACATATTGCGTTTCTATTCGCCCAAAAACCAATTTTCAGCGTAACACGCATGGGGTACGAAGTTACCACTGATCAATTCAGCGCAAGCAGATGGCGCCCAGTCTGCGATATTTTTTTCATAAACGCTCTTGAGTTAAAACATAAATTTCACGTTAAGTTTTATAACTAAATAAGTGTTGATTTTTACATAAGCCTGCCTTAAAGCGTTACACCTACCCCTAACTCAAATCAGGAATCCTCGCCCTCCTTCCGACACAATTTTCCTTCCCAAACTACAGCATCTCCTCAACCCTCTAATTTCACTCTAACGCTTCTCTTTCATCTTCCATTCCAACCATCATAATTTTTCTCCACCCATTTAATAAAAAAATGAGTGAATACTAATGACCAGGAAACAAGATACACTCTTTAAATCCAGCCTCGATGCTGGTATAGTATTTATCGATGAAATTCTTGGTGTACCATGGTGTGGGTGGGTAGGACGGTTTTGTACAAAGATGATGCGGGGAAGATATGCCCAATACGTCTCTTTCTTTCTCCTTTTAGCGACAAACTATTCGTAGACATCTATGGGATGGATGAGAGTGGAATATGAGGAGAGTGAGAGAATGTTACTGGGTGGGAGAATGGAGTTATGCCACAGGTACATACTTTTACCAAATGGTTGGCGGATTGGATGGAAAATTGAGAGCGTAGGAGGGCTAGAGGAAAGGATGTGATTCTGAGTGGTGAGAAAGACTGCGGTAGGCATTAGGGGGGAAGAGATAGAAGCTCCGACTCAATGGGAAGCTAGATTGACGCCTGAGGAGGAAAAACCTTAGCCTCTTGAGGACCGCGAAAGAAATTTCGCTTGCCACCGCGCGAAAAGTTATACGGCGTGCGGAGCCATGGATGGGTGGCGAGGCGAAAACCCTCACGACGGCAAAAAAGTGCGAAGAGTGCATTAAAATGGCTGCTGCCGTCAGCTCAGGGAATAGGCAGCAGCACATGGCAAATCACCCATCTTCTATTCGTGAGATACTCCTTCATTGAATGTAGCGCGCGTGACACATCCCTGCCCCATCTTACCTCCCAAGGAGAAAGTTCACTAGCAGTAATTGTCTCTCCTAGCAGTAATTGTAGCCGGAAATGTATAGAAATTAACATGAAATTATTAAGTATCCTCATAAAAAGTCTCAGACGCAACTTTATCCGATGCAATGCATGCGGTACTTTAAATAGCATAAAGGATAAGAAATCGAAGAGCATTCGGATGAATCAAAGGTGGTTATATTTATGAAAACCACAAATGTGTTGAATTGGAGTAATTATAATGAAAGGCACTTTGTTTTACGAAGTAATTTAATATTACATGGAAGAGGAAGAAAAAGACAACTTTTACTAATACCACTGAATTTCATTAAAACTCGAACAGGGTTTTGACGTGGATTCACATCACCATCAGGCCTTTCAGTAGTATTAGTAAAATTTGTCTTTTTCTTCCTATTATGATGGAATACCACCAAAAGGAACTTGAAAAAGTGATTGCTCATTACATGGAAATATGCATCCATATTTTTAGGAAATACTGCGGCCAAGACCAACTTTCCAATAAAACGTAAATGAACAGATGCAAAAAAAATAGCTCAAGACAAAGCAATCAATGAAATCATTTGCACTCAACTTCTTTGTTTTACCTTCACTGCTGTAAACTTTTTTTTAAACTTGCACACAAACTAAAGTCTACGAGCTAAACTTTTATTATATTTAACCACTGTCAATGAAGCAATAACTTACAAACCATCATAACCATATGATGATGATGATGATAAAAACCCAAGTATCTGCTGATTAGTACCATGAAAACAGTGGAAAGCAGTACAACTTAGAGAGATGATGCATTGAAGCCTGAAAAAAATGCATGGAGCTTCATAATGGTACATCATTAGTTATAGGATAAATCCCTAGGAAGACAAGAGTAGAAGCCAATATTGCATTCTGTTTCATATTTTGTCTTGCCGTGATTTAACCTTGCAAAATGATATGATATACTGCTACTAAAATTGTTTATCTTACTATGTATGCGTTCCTTATCCTCATTACCATTTTTAACATCAAGTGCAATTTGTGGAAATAGCAGAGCAAAAAGGCGAAACGAAAATCATATTACATTTAGACCTACTTCCACGTCATAATTTTAAAAGGAGATAACAAATTTTGCGTAACAAAAATACTTGAACATTTTCCTATCGACATTTTCGCATATATGTAACTTACGCCTCGTCACATTCACTTTTGAAAAAAACCCCAAGCTTCCAAAAAACCCGAATTCCGCTTCGTTAAGTCCTGTCCCACTCCTCTATCCGTCGTTAGCGACTCGCGGCATCAAATTAGGCGCCGTCGCTTCTCCTCCGATGCGTGCGAATGAAAAACACTCACTCGAAGGAAAGCAATGGCACTGGGGATTAGTTTAGTGGGAGCTCCTGAAGAGATGGGAACGAACAAGCGAACACAAGACTACAGTGCCCCCCGTCTTAACCACGTCGGAATATCAGTGAGAGGAAGAGAGAGAGAGAAGGCGCCTGTCCACGGAAAATAAATCACAATCCATCCATCCACGGCTTACTCAGCTACATTTCACTCTTTAGGTGTGGCTTTGATTCACGCTCATTATCTCCTCAATTCTAGTTGGAGAAGAGGAAGAGAGAAAGGATCAGGGGGGAGGAGCTGGCGACGTAAACGGAAGGTGGGCTCGTAGGACGGGCCTCGCGTTAAACTAACACACCGAGATGTTCGTATTTGGAAATTAGGCTATTAATATGCTGCCATTTCACATTTCACTCTGGTGGTGCTATAAGCGATCATCAAAAACATATATAATGCCAGTTTCACAAAAATGAACGCCTCAAACCGGGAGAAAATATATTTTTTTATTCTACACCGGTGGCAATTAAAGTCAATAGCAAAGTAAATAGATTATATATATGATAAATTATAGGATTATAAAAATACCTTATTGTGCTGTATTTCCATGAAAAAAGTTAAAAGTCATAAAAACCAAATTTTACTTTCAGCGACCAATGATGGAGTCTCGCAAGCTATGAAAACGTCTTACACAGTCAAGAGTTTTATGTTAAAATAATAAATTTCAGAGGGTTTCGTGTTCGTAGTTTAAAGCACTTTTTTGCCAATTTCTAGCTCCGGGTAAAGTTATGGTCGCAATTTGTGTTCGTCAATAACTATCATTGATGGTTTTATAATCCCAACTTTTGCTTCAGCGATCCAAAAATATGATTCCTCTCTGTCACTGCGCAATAATCATGGACAAGTTTTACGCCCACCAGCTTGACTTATATAATATGACATAAGTTCTTGTGATATAAATCTAATGCACGAAGAAAGGAGACATCAAGGATTTAGGGTTTAACCTGAATCCCACACCATCGAATAACTTCTTTACGCGCCCATTCTAGCAGTTGAGACACTTGATTTATGCACTACACTTTTGCTCCGTAAGGAAATGCGGTATAAATCTAAAAGGGAGGTAAGTAAAATATGACCGGATCCTTAAAGAAAGTACTAATTATGCCGGCAGTAGTAGAGCTAAGTCGCCTCGAGAATCCATCGTTATTGACACATTTGCGCGATAGTAATCCTTACCATTTTTCGAGTCTGAATTGGAGAATTTCACCAATGAAAATATAAGAACGTGCCATTGCAGGACAAAGTTCTCATCAAATATCATTACTCCGTCGAGCAACAAAAACCCTATGGGAAAGAATCTCGCTAGAATTGCATTATTTAAATTAACTAAACTATAAACGGTATATCTTCATTAGCACAAACTACCAAGAGCGTGTTAAGCACAAGCCAACTCGTGAGAGAGCCTTAATGTTTCCGCATAATGGCATTACATGCGGCGGAAATGCCACGTTTTTGCGTTAACTTGGTGTGATCTCATGTTTTAACTGAGCTGTTATCCCAGTCGTTAGAAAGTTAATTAGAAGAAACTCACATCAGATAACTTACATTTACAGGGATTGAAATGAGAAAAGTGTAAAAAAAGCGATACGTGCGAACACGAGGAATTTTGAGCTAATTACATTTTTCAGGCGCGGAAAATGTTAAAGGTGCAAGTCCTGGCATTGAAGTTAAAGTGATCACCAGTGACAGAGATCTTTGCTCCTTCAATAAAAGAAATAGCTCTAAATTAATGTTTGATTACCATTACAGGCTATTCAACTCAGTGAAAACAGAGGGACAAAAATTTGGGTAATATTTGATCGCCTTGAATGTAGGCTTTCGTAACTGTTGACAGACTCTGATGAGGCTTTTAAGTCATGCAGTGATTGGAGCATTTTTAGCTCATCGTTTCACTCGCGTTTCAGCGAATGTCTTCAGGAGTGAAGCGATGGTTGCTGTTACATCATCGTCTTACGATAGACGATATAACAGCAACAATCACTTCGCTCCTTAAGACGCTCGCTGCAACGTGAATGAAACGTTGAGCTAAAAATGCTCCAATCGCAACATAACTCAAAAGCCTCATCAGAATCATATGATCATATTTTAAATAAGCTTAAGGATGTTACAACCACTTTATAATTGACTGCTGTTATATGCTTGTCTGCCGTCAGTTGTTTGAAGGCATTATAAGAAAAACATTGTTGCTAGACTGAAATCAATATTTAACCCAGTATATTCCGTATAAACCCGGTTTAACTGCATCACCTCATTTCCTAATAAGTGTCCTAAATACGTTTTCGAGCTTAAAATAAATAGCCGTTAAGTTAAAAGTTAATCTGACGCTAATATCTATAAATCGTTCCTTGAAGACCTTGAGAGTGACCTAGACCTTAAAGGCTCCTTGGTCTGAGCCATCCTAAAAGAATGCAAAGTTATCTAATTTGCTTTATATGCACCCGTAGGACCATGAGTTATTATTTTTAGTTCATTAGATGCTTTTTTTTAACCTGGCTCTACAGATTTTCGCTAGTTGATTAGCATGGACTGAAAGACTCTCGCATCCCCGCTCTTCGGAGACAAAGCAACACGCGCGAAAATTGTATGCATCGTCATACCTTCCTCCCCAACTTATACCCTTCCAGAAGCAAACCACTGTGCAGAAGAGTATATATCTCTGACGTCGAACCCTTCCTCTCTCTTTTCCATCCCAAGAAAATGCTGACGTCTTCACGGCGGGACTCAGGCCAAAGTCGTTTCGAAAGCATTTTGGAGAGCATGTACAGCGTGCTGCGAGTCACATATAAGGGGAGGAGAATACTTTCCCCGGGCTTGACACTTCTCAAGGAAAACACTATAGAATGCCATTTCACCTCCACTCTCCTTATATACTTGCAGAGTTATGCCAAAGTCCTCACCACCTTTTCTATACGACTTCGCAAAGATGAACCATTTATTTCGTTTCACAGAGCGTTACCCGAATCACATGTCTGCTGATCGAAGTCCGCAAACTAGATGGCGACATAACGTAGAGTAAACATAATCAAAGTTATATTATGAATATGAAAGCAGCTGAGGCACGCCAAATGCATTCAAAATAACCTCGATATAATGGTAATGGAAAAATTCTCCCCATTACAACAGTTTATTTTATGTCCAACTTTAGTTTTAATATTCAAAGAAATCTATAAATTCATAAATGCATCTTTGAAAAACTAAGTTCGTTGAGCATAGACAACGAATGAAAACATTATGACAAAACATTATGGTTCTTTTTGGAGACTTCTCTCATACTGAACATTGCTTATGGATAGATTCAGTTGGATGAAAGGACATCAATCTTTTCAACATCGCTACTATGAAGGTAGGTATTTTTATTATTTCGATACTCCTGTAGCACCTGGTATTCTTTACGTTTTCCTTTAAGAACAAAAATTCAAGTTTACACAGTCATCTGAAATCTTTTGGAGGTGTTTTTTTCAGACGAAATAACAAAATCTTCGGGATTTTGCGAATACATCTTTGGCAGAGAACCAACTTTTGATCCTCCAGGTGAAATCTTCATCCTGGTTAGAGCTCCTTTATCCCGGCATCATCCCTGATGGTGTCTCCGGCAGGGAAATTGATACGGGAAATTTCCATCAGCAGTCTATTTGAGGATCCACCCACATCTAACCAAATTGAATTCATTCAGATATGGCTCTGCTCAAAATTTGGGGGAAGTTGGTGCTTGAAATAAAAGCATTATAGATTCAACTATGAATTACCATGTGAATTCTTCAATTTTCCGTAGAGGAGTTTGGGCCCCTTGTTTCATGTGTAAACTAGGTTTTATGAGAATGCAACGTAATGAGTAAAATATGTTTTTCTAGAGACAGCGAAGTCTCTAGAAGTTTCTCTAGAGAAGTGAAGTCTATTGTATTGGTAAACTTTGTACTGAATGGCGGAAGATAAAAAAGTATTGCAATCCAACCTAGAAATATATCTCTTGTTTATAAGGAATGGAGTTAGGCTCAACTATCTATGTTGATACTTGAAATAATATCCTCAGCGAGTATGAAGAAGAAGATTGCAGAGTAAAAACAAATTTTTATTTTACTTTTGAGGTTTTCACATTCTTCAGAATATGAATGACTTGGATTCACCACGAAAATCGATTAAAAAAAATAACGGAGGAGAAAAGAAATTTGAAGGAAATGATAGGTAAAAAAAAATTACGGCCGACAACTCACTAGGATAGACGCTCTGATAGAATTCTGAAGAATATTTTTCGGCAAATATATTGAAGACAAAAATAAAGTTTTGCACGCGGAATGTTAAATTAAAATTTAAAAATCACAGGGATGCCGAAAAATATTCTTCAGAATAGAATGTAATTTCTTTGGGCATTACTTTTCCCACACATTTAAGATTTTAGATACCCTACAGCAGCATGCATACTGATAATATTATACTTTATTAAGAAAGGCAACTAATCTACTTCATCCACAACTCTTACAATATGAAATATCTAACCTCTATGTACACTACCATTTACGCTGGTTCATCGTCGGCGTTGATCATACCCATTAAATCCAGTGAAAGTTCAATTACAGGGATATACAAATATTGGACTAGTTAAAGGGTATTCTATTCCTTTTACAACGTAAAAATACAGATACATGTCTTGAGTTTAAGTACAAAAATACGTAAACAGCGACAGAACTTCCGAAACGTACCAGCGTAAAACTCAAATTAATTACAGTCGAAAACTAAGTTCATGAATGAATGAATATATAGCCAAATAAGTACAGTTTACTTCACCATGAATACTAAAAAATAAAGTGTTTACATGACGACAGTGAATAGAAACAGGGATTGATAAAATTCCGATTGGAGATCAACGATTGATAAATCATTCATTCTAAAGCGACTAAGCATAGGAAAGAATAATAAATGATAAATATAAGTACCTAATCATAAATTGGAAAGAATCTGTATTTATAGGTGTAGTATACCACACTAAATATAGCTCATAGTAAAAATATTTGATGAAGTTCTAGTGAAATAATTCAAATTTAGGAGTATTCCCCGTCAGAAGATAGCCCGAGGGGATAGTTCCATAACCGAAGTTTTGAACCGAGCGATTTCAAGATTTAAACTTTTTGGTAAATAGCAAGCAGAAGAAATATATAGCGAGCTTATAAGATTAGTTGCAGGGTGAATCACCGAAGGAATTTGCAATTAAACGTACGAAACTGAAATACTAGGACGTTTCGTCAGGTAGTAAAAGTATAGGTAGGGCAAGGGCCTAGCCACGTTGAAACACCGGTTCCCATCACAACACCGAAGTTAAGCAACGTTGGGCCCGGACGGTGGTTGGACGGGTGACCCTCCTCCATACCTCAACCAGGCATGGATGGAGAGATGATACTCCCTCCATACCTATACCGGCAGGCCTGAGAGGCCAGGCCAAACCGGGCCGGTTGGAGGGAGGACATCCTCTATACCTAGTACTGGGGTGAGGCAGGGGGAGGCCAATCCTCCATACCTCTACCGAGGTGCTCTTGTCCCCTGTCTGCAAGTGGCAGACAGGCATGGGGTTGGCACAATGGACCAAGAAAGGTCTAAGTGCCCGGGCTCCTGACGAAGGCCCCCCCAACAACAATCTAAAAAAAAAAAAAGTATAGGTACGGTTGTTTCTCAACACTAGACTTCGAGATCAATCCCAAGCGTAACATACCGCTCGAGACATCGACATTACTGAATATCCGAGTGTCAGGATGCGACCACGTGAGATACAATCAAAAGCAATCGTGAGTAGTTTGTTAACTTCACCATCACAAGCATCTGTCCCAAGATACGTCAGGAAAATGAATGACATAAATATTTCCTCAAGACAGTGGAAGCACAATGTATTATCTTCGTTTCTATTTGACTCGCTCCACCCTGCCGCGTTTTAAATCATTGCACAAAGATTCCCATTCCTTCGTGAATTCAAAAGAATCCTTCAATGCCCTTTCTCTTGCAATGGATTCTCAATAACTTCTTGTCACCCTATGCAAACAAGATTTCATCAAGACATATCACCGGAACTGTGGAGGAAATGTTTAGCCTGAATGACTTCTCCAAAGGGATTCTCATTAAAAAAAGTAAAGTTAATCCGCTACATTGAAGACAAAGTACCGAACATCTGTTTCCTGATAAGAGAAGAATAGTTGTGATTAAATTTTGCCAGAGGTGTAGCAATCCATGAAAATGTAGCAATTACCATTGAGGTAAATGAGTTCCACGGCAATTTCAAAATATTTATATCATAAAATTATCTTTTTTTATGAACCACCAGGCGTTACGGAGAGAAATAAACAGGCCATTCGTATCTTCTATTACAATTTAATGTGGATGGTGAAGTAGTCTATTCCATTCTAAAAGTCATTTTCATTGCATTATTTTCTAGTATCGCGTTTTATTCATGCTCGGGGGTTTGTGCCTGTGAGAAGTAATTCACGCGAAGTTAATCTGCTCCTCGCAGGCAATTCCGATAGCAAAGTTTTTTTTATTTGCAAATAGGAATGCCGTCACTTGGTTTTAAAGTGAGAAGATTTGTTGATGAATTATCATCGACTTTCTCTCGATTTAAATGCATATATCAAGACTCATACTGATAACATGGGATACCGCCATAATGAAGTATTCAACCTGCTAGACACTCGTAATACACCAAGCCTTGAAGTTGAGTACTAAGCAAACTCTGGTAATTCGGCCCCTGGGAAACTTACTGAGGATCTATCTGTCCTAACTATTGTAACCATCTATCAGTATCTACTGTGGACACTATAGATAACCATTCGCATAAATGAGCAAATTACCATAATGAACCCTAAAATAAATGATTATTTTATAAACCACGCTCATTTGTATACAGGACTTATCACTCCCTTATTGGGTAAAAAGCGTTCTCATCCCTTACACGTAACAACATACACTGCGGCCAGACTAAACTAAGACTAAAAAAGAGACTAAAAAATGCCATCGTTATGTATAAATCAGAGATAAACGGTCTGTCATACTTCATAATAAATGTTGGCCTTCTGATATTAAGCTTATTGATACGCTTAGTTAAATTTACTATCAATTAAAACAGGATTAAGTCATAGGCTACAGCTAATCACGATCGTATTTCTTCGGGCACTTCGGGAGAACCGCTCTTTCCAATTGATTATGGGCTGGGTTAACTTATCTGTCAAATCTATTTTCAGGACGGCAATTTCATGTCAGAGTTATAATTTCAGTTCGTTTTTCCTTTGACTTTATGAGTCAGTAGCATTAAACATTCCTTTTAATTTACACTACTTGCATAAATTTTAACGTTATCTATAAATAGCATAATAGATGTTCGTCTGAATGTTAGCATAGTTTCATTATAAGTAGAGGCAGTTTTTATTACCTCCTATATTTATAAATAAAATCCTTTTTTTCACCTACGTATTTCAGGGAATCTCAAATTTTAAGCACGCTTGCCAGTATTGCAGTATTGCCAAACCATTACGCACAAAAATATCCAATCAAAGAAAAAGGAGACTCAAACTAAATATAAGTAATAAATAGCACAGAAACCGCTAAGAGTCAGTCAAGAGTCGAAATAACTCGCATCATAATAAAAGTAACATATAAATTGGGCGAATCATACAGATTCCTTGCTGATTTGGGTTTTTGGTGCTAAGGACACTTTGCACTTTCACTTGAAATTGCACTTTAACTAGTAGGAGTCTCTTTATTCTATCATTGGATATTTTTGCTCTTTGTGGTGTGGCAATGAGGAGTGCACGTTCGCAAGAGCTAAGTTGTGAATCCACTTATCTGATGTAACTCAGTATCAAACCTATTAATACGTTGAGTTATCTTTAGAATTCATTTCATCATGGAATATGTCTATCTCTAGATTTTTATCTATATTTGCTACAATATCAGGGCTTCTAAGCCCAAACAGTCATATTCCAGAAGGAAACTACATTTCTGCGTAGAAACCTGACCTTCGTGAGCAATTTACAGCACTAGGTGTCTACGTGGGCCAAGACCAACCTCACTAATTGTTACTGATTCTGAGAAAGACATGGTGCTCATAAAATAACGTGGCCATATATTTAGCTCACAGTATCTACACCCGGGACCATTCATTCACCAATCATTCTAACGCTGCACCAACTAAGTTACCGCGCAATCACTATTCAGATGCATCGCGCAAGACTATAAGCGGACAAATAATTCACATAATTGGTAAAATACCGAAAAAGATAGCTAGCCTTGGAAATAAGTATGTCGACCTTTGCTGAAATGAATAATATCTCCAATAATTGTCCACCACGCGTGGGTTATCCAATCTTCACATTATCGCCTTTGGAAGAATATCCCTCGGAAATTGCGAGAATATTCCCATAATGACGGAATATTTTGAATTCCCGACGTTTTATCCAGAGGGAAGAGAACTGTCTTAAACCATGGAAAATTACCTCAATCACTCCTGTAAACAAATATCTTCCATTTAAAGAGATACCCGCAATTTCTGCGCATTTAATATGATTCATTTTTCTTCTTTTACAATTTTGCTAGTTAATATGGCTAATTGGACAGATAATTACAATTTAAGCATGATGAAAGACTAAGATGTCGTAAAAATTCAATTCCCTAAGTCGTATAATATTTTTCATGTTCAGCTAAGTGTGGAAAATGATTTTCAATATCCTCCTCAATATTTCATCTGACACAACCAGTCATCTGCCAGAGCGTCGTGGCAATTCGGGGGGCTTCTTCGCGTCTTACTTTCAACTCCACTTACACTGAAGAGAAACGAGCAGAATAACGAAGCAACTTAATTATAACAGCATCATTAATCATTACTACCGGTCCCGGCCCAGTGTTTCAGCTAAACTGCAGCTCTCCATAGGTTATTCGAGGCTAATTATTAATTAAAAAGCAAACTCAGGAAGACCAGCACCAAAGATATATATTGATTTGCATGTGATAAAATATCAGTCATAGAAATCCATTGATTGAGTATCCTTGCGATTCTTATAGGTACTTCGCAAAATAATTCTATTCCAAATACAGAGCGATTTCAGGTTCGCGTCCCAAGGAAGTGTAGACGGACGTTTACGAGTTAAGTAATTTATTTACTTTATTACGAATCAGGTAACTTCAACCTCTACGTTTATACAGCACTACGGATGGCTCCAAAAGTAATGAATTTAATAAATTAGTTAAAAAATAAGTCACAATGATCATGCTGTAAATTTCAATGCCACGCTAAATAATTTTCTTCCAAATGCAAGGCGATTTCAGACTCGCGCCTTACACAATGGTAGAAGGTACATAATTTCCCCGTTTACAGTATCCGTGTCTAGGGTATGTTCCAATTTTTAAAACGCAATAGGCTACAAAAACGTTTTCCTGAGGTTAGTAGTGCATGATGGCGAATTGCCAATCGGCGTGTATATTTCAACGAATGTTAAAAAAAAAGTTATGGAGGTATCGTATGTGCAAGTGAACGAACAACAAATCAGGGCGCAGAATATTAGGATTGTAAAGCATTTTAACCAATAGGTGATCTATGATGACTAATGCGTATTATACTTTACCATGCAAAATATCTTATACCGATACCACAAGTTACGAATGAAATATTCAGACCCACCCCTGGATCTAAACACGTAAAAAGTGAGATTTTATCTCTGGATATGGAATCTACTAATGGCAATAAACACTTCATACGATTTAATACAGTAAAAGATACCCAAAGACCATCTCACACTACGTACTTTAAGAAAGTGTTCATGTATATGCATGTTTTTGCTAGAGCAAAGTTAAATTATACGAGGCGATAAAATGAGAGTAGAGATTCAGCTCCCCCTGGCCTACACGAAAAGGTAACTTGAAATTGCTACTAGGAACGAAAACAATTTCCAGACGAAATTTTAATAGGTCGTAAAAAGGTATGGCGGAAGAGAAAACATGTAGCGTAGATGGAGACCATCCGAATGAATATAGCAAAATTTATCTATTCATTTTCTGGCTTTAATGTCAGGTGAAACCTCGAATCCAGCGTTTCTATTTCCCTTGTAGGTCGGAAGTAAGAGAGCGAGAATTATCCGTTTACTGGTTAACTTTATTTATAACATTTCTTGTGCTAACACAGGAGATGAACAGATGTTACCTATGTGTTTCGAAGCTTTTTAAAGGGAACGTTTTCACTTATCTCACTCCCCAACGTCATTATTTTTACTCTCAGATGAATCTTTCCATTTTAGTGGGCTGGCTAACTTATATTTTTTTGAAGTTATTGTTGGCGGCCGATACTTATATTTTTTCACGTTTTGAGACGGAATATGTGTAAATGGAAAGAAAAATTCATACATCATCTCACGATTGTTTAAGAATACAAATTGACAGGTTGCGGCTGGCGGGTCACTTAATCACATCTCTCTCGACTAAATCGTACGCTTAGGGTCACTACAGGACTGTATGACTCTACTGGTGTATCAGAGTCGTGGTTTTCATAAGACAAAACCAACTAAGAAATCTAGATACCCCATTACATTATTATCAGAAATTCAAACTATCTTGTTCTAATACGCATATGTCACCCCATTTTACTGGAGATTGATTTACATATTACTATTTCAGTACTGGAATCAGACTTTTTCAATATCGTGGAGTAAGGTTGCTTCAAACAGAGGAATAATGAGTTTCAATCAATTTTCGATACCAGCTGATAACATCACATTACTCCAACAGACTTGTTGGAGTAATGTGATGAACCAATGACAAGTGTGAGTTATATGTGCAAGGAAAATGTACGAGGCCGTTTTATTAAGAAACCACTACCTAGCATTAATCACCCGAATAAAATTAGGAATAAAACATCTGGCCACATCATGTCGCATCTAATATAACAGCAGTTTCCTCTGACATAATAACTAGCGGCTTCAAAGTTCTTCATTGAATTCAAGCGTAAACACCGCAGCGAGTGCGAAATACTAAGGCGCTGGTACTAGTGTCTAGAAGAAAGTGGGAGAGAGGACACGGTAGATGAAAGGCCTCTCAGTTCTTCTGAAACTCCACGCTAACTTTGTATGTAGCAGCGAGTGTTGGTAATTTGACTGCAAGAAATAAGCGTCAAGTACGACAGAATACCACAATGGAACTGAATAGTAGTGATTTGAAATGCTAGCAAAAAAATTGCTCTAATTCCCAATTTAAAAAATGCCAGTCGAATCAACCGAACTTAAAAAAGAAATCATCTAAAATTTTCTTTTTCTTCGAAGGCATTTTTGCATGTTCTAATTAGGTATCTAAAATGATACAAACAATGCATAATAAATTTTGTCTCAAAATTCAAACCAGACTGTGAAGCATAGAAACAATTCCATCCATAAACGTCATAAGTACGAAATCACTAACATTATAATGCAAAACAAAAATCATTCGCTAAATGGACACCAACGGTAATCGCATGGACTTCACGACATTCAAACTTTTTGAAATTTCTTCATATCAGAAAACAGAGTGTGGGCGGAAAGCCAAATTTTACATTATGCATGGCGTTGACAGCGGATTCAAATCTTGACCATTATGAAGATAATGCTTTCTCACCTGTATGATTGTTGCAATTTTTCAACCATACGATGTCTCTATGTCTAAAAAATTACATGAAAACTAAAATATTCCGCCAATTATTACATAATTGCAAGCCTCAAAATCTAGCTTTTAATTCATTAAATTATCCATAGATTAAACAAATTACTCCGAGAGCACACATACTTCCATGAAGTTACCAATATATTTCGGAATTACCTCCGTACTCACCGTAAAAACAAAGAAAATCCTCCGTTGCCATTTGATAACCAGGCTTAACATATGGCTAATTTACTTTTAAAAAATAGCAAGTGTATCGATAACATAGCTTCGAGCATCTCAAACTTGTCGACCCGATTACTCCCACATTACACCCCAAAGCCTCATACTCATTTTCCTTGACGTAAATCCTTAAATATAATAGCTAGTTCAAAACTAGTATAAATTAATTGGTATAACAAGTACTTAGATGAATTAAAAATTAGTGGAAATTGAAGTCATCTGCGTTCTATAGTGCACAGCGAAAATATTACTGACCTTCGTAGTGAATGAACATTCATAATCGAACCCAAATTGAACTCCGTATTATTAAAAACAAAAAATCAATCACTTTCTTCACTAATAAATCCATTTCTCATGGTATTTATCATATCCAAGAACATGTCGTGCACAAATTTAATTTTATGAACGATGCAAACGTCAGGTTCTTCCCTGCCGTCCATGTTTGTTCACTTTCAACAATGCATGCCACAGTTTAAGCCAGGATTGTAAATTAGAACCCATTTAACACCATTTTAGACCACAATCGGGCGGAAACCTCGTTTTCGCAAGATAAAAACAACGGGTTTCGGATTTTGGCAGACGCGGTCCATACCGCGCTGTAAACTTTTTAATGCAAACCACTTATTGAGTTTGAGTTCCGAAGGGACGGCGTGAAATTTGAATACGTAATCTCCCAAGTAATTTGCGGTTGAACAAAAAAAAAAGAGGTTAACGGCCATTACGCGGTGAACCAAATCCTCAAAATATTAACATGATTCCCTGAGTTTTTAAAATTCACTATGCAAGTTCTACTGCATCTTTTGATTAAAGCCAGTCATAACTCTGAAATATCACGAACTGTAAAAACACCTTCTGGCGTGCATTATTACTCAAATCCTTTCAGAGAAACGTTCCTTGTACAATTGCTTGTGAGTTTAATATGCCTCGTTCAGAACCAACCTAGTTTCCAAAGTTTTAAGATTATGGGTTGCGAGGAATGATTATAAAATGGGTAACATCATTCTGAAAAAAACGAAATTTGCGGAAGAAAAAAAATTTAAGTGCTCGTGAATACCTTTTTTCACATTTCGCGAATGTTTTCATGATGCATACGATCCAGCAATTGGCTTGAAAATCTCATCAGCGGAGATTTGAATTAGTGCTTGTCAGCATGAGGGAGGGCTTCACCTCACATCTTCAAGTGGAAATGCACGAGGAGACTGCAAACAGACGCTAAGGGACAAAAAGACTTCATTTTCCATGAAATCGAGACAACGAGGTAGATAAAGGGGGTCTCTTCCCGTCTGAAATTTAACCTGCAGCAGGAGAGGTAGATGGTGTGGGACACAGAACGGTGATTCCAGTTTGCGTTACGCGGTCTGGATCATTAAACACGCACGTTTTGGTTGGGTTTTATGGTAGGGGTGGTGGATGAGATGAGGGGGAATATAGTTCTGCGCGAATTTGAAGATGCCCAACCCCAATCCTGAAACGACCCTCATTCTTAAAATCCGCCAAAACAGACGAGGGTTTCTTATCTTCCACCACCATCTCCCCTCTATCACAATCCTTCCCATTTCCATTTTAAGAATTCCGCCGGCTCATGCCTGGTCGTCTTACAACACTCACACCCGCCTCTCTCCCTTCCTTCCACCGTCCTCACTCCTACTTGGAGAGCTCTCGTTCGTCAATGTGGACGTTAAAATTTCATTCCCCCCCGGAGTCAAATTGATACCGAGGACCACATTCGCGTGGAGTGAAGATAATGTGTTTTTCAGGTTACTCGTTAGGTGCACAGAAGCCAATAATTACATGAACAACAACGTATACACTTATTTATCACACGCAGAGAGTCGACAAGTAATATTCCGAGAAGTGTCATACTAATTAATTAGCTCTAAGAATTTATGTTGATAATATAGCGCCTTTTTGGGATGGGTGGTAGAGGCTCTTTCCTTTGAGGTAAAGGTCGGTATGAGCCGGCTTCCGGTAAACGCTGTGCGCAAGACACCGAGACACTGACTTCCACTCAAGTAATCCCCGGAATCCTATTATGAAGTGCAGCAGTAAGCATCTAAGAATAGGTGGGAATGTAAGACAACGGCACAGCCTGGTTGATCCGACATTTGATCCGAAGACGAGAATATGTAAGAGCGACTAAATTCAATAAACGGCATACAGAAGCCCTGATGACGAAGTACGAGTTGTTATTAGAAAGTTCCTCTCACGCGGTGAAACACCCGGGAAATCTTCCTTCACAAGATTCGCCGCCAAAACCTCAAACTATTCAACTTGGGTGTAACAACAAGTTTTTTCTATCTCTGTGGTCAAACTTGTCGTCCCTCTGTCCTTAAAGTAAAAATATTATATAAAAGCGAGTACTTTTACAGCTAATGTTGTGAGAAGAGGTAGTCCTTCTCGATAGTCCTTTTCATTTCGGAAAAAAATAAAAAAAGGAAGGGAAAAATTCGGAGTTAACCCTTTAAACTACGAAAGGGTCAGAGTTATTAAAATAAATTATTTTACTCTGCGGTAGGTTGATTAGTTTGATAATGATCAATTGAATGAAGGCCTAGTATGTATTAACTTGCACGTAGCTCAAGCCATTCTCTTTTAGTCTATTTGGAAAAAGAGCATTGTTTGCAGCGTATTTTGTTCCTTCATTATTCGTACTACTGCCTAGGCAAATTTGCGCGATAGATAAGTACACCTTGTAGTTTACTTACTGGTTACCCTTGGTTTTGTTCTTCGTATTAGATTTTGATACCTCCATCTTCCTGTTTACAGCATGTTCAAAATTAGTTCTGAAATGACCCTAGCAATAAAAGTAGCCGCGAGTGCTACTGAGATGGATGGAGAATGCATAAAATGGCCGCTGCCAGCACAGTTTGACCCGTCCATCTGTCAGTTCTCCAAGGTCAGGTCTAGGGCTGCTCAAAATGAAATACTGACCCCATACTGCTGCCTTATTCATTTAGAAAATCCATTTCCGCCGCTATTCGAGGAAGTTCAGCGTCCCACACTATGGAACCAGGGACGCGCTGCTAATTTTTCCGCGCGAGCGTTATAGGCAATTAATTTGATGAAGGATTGCACTGCTAGGGGATATGGAGTAAAGCGTTTGCTGGCGGGGAAGGTGGGCAGAGTTTTGAAGTCGGGGTTCGAGGGATGCAAAGATTCAGCGAAACGTACGGATATGGCCGGAGCGGTGGAATGACATCCACCTGTCCACCTCTGCTGAGCTTTCACGAAAGAACTAAACGAAATAGGATTCCCTTCCGCTCTATTTAGCTAGCAATTTCCTTCCCTGCACGTACAGACATCATTATTCTTTTCAGGTCAGACAACTTTTGCATGCAGCTCCATGTCGGACAGTCAGCTGGAGTACGCGGATATAAATCCCAAGGCTTGAGTTAGAAAACTTACAAAATGTTGTTGCCCGGGGAGGTATTATAATTTTTTCCCCGGAAAAACTTGAGCGGGCACGGCTGAAAGAGTAATGGCGAGATTGCGAGTTACACGGAATATGCTGAAAAGCGGGACGTTTGAGTGAGTGCATTCTTTTTATTTTTTTTTCATTTCGGGCGATATTGAAATGCATTGTGTGCCATGCCCTTTCCAGGAACGGACAGTTCTTCCATTACAATTTGTTTTTCAATTGAGGTTCTATGGCAGAGGAACGAAATATGAGGCAGGTGTTTTTTTTCTCGTGTGATACAATTGTCACTCGTAGGAAAAGGATAAAATACTTTGCTCTCTTCCACTGGAGAAATTTGATTTATTGTGTCGACATGTTTCACTGCACTGCAGCATCATCAGGACTCTATTCTAGTCAGGACTAGTCCTGATGATGCTGAAGTGCAGTGAAACATGTCGACTCAATAAAAAAAATTTCTCCAGTGGAATAGTGCAAAGTATTTTATCCTTTTCCTACAGTGGAATTCCACTAAGTATCGGCCGCCACCGATAACTGCAATTGTCACTCGACTGGCATCTTGAATTAGTGATATTTTGAGATCTATCTATTTTGTTTAAAATGTCTGGTTTCGTATTTTTCGTATTAACTTTGTCTGATAATATCTAGATGTGACTCGCAACTTCAATCGTCATAAATTGCATGGCTACCCCGTTTTTTTTAAATAATAAGTTGTTTTCTTAAAAAGCATAATTCCAAAGCTGCATCCCGATATTTCCCCAATGTCATTTTATACTATTAAAAATAATTTCTCTGTCAATCTGATTGCGGCTGCCGGTATCGCCAAGCAGTAGCGTAACTAAAACTTGGCTCTGGTGGGGCTAAATTATCTCATTGGGGATGTCCAGAATACTTTTGACAGGTGAAGGTCCGGGTTCTGATAAAATTGTGAAAATTATAACAATTAGACTGAATTTTGAAGCCCTTTTTGAAGTAATTAAGGACATATAGTTTGATATTTTTCAAAAAGTGTTTTTTATGTTGGTACCCTTGCAAATTTAATTAAATTACAAAATTTATTCTGGGGGTATATGGTCCCGTTCTTCCTCACCAGCAAATACGCCCGTGTTACAAAGTGGTCAAGAATGATGACATTTACTGACTTAAAAGTTACATTTGCCAAAGATTTCGTATTTTTTTTATATCTTTCTGCAGTAAAAATTCAAGAATGCCGAAATTGTCAACAAAGGAACTACGAATAATTATTGTAATAAATTAAGGTAATTTTCATTTGGCTTCGATGACCACCTTCCATGATAATGGCTATACTAGGACGTTGCTCCAAGATAACTTTAATTTAAAAATAGTATAATTTTTAAGTTTTATCCTGGAAATATCGACTGATAGTGAAACGATGTTAGCGACACTAGGATATCATTTCCATTTTTTTACTCAACTTGCTAGGAAAATATACGGGAAACAAAGCCTACACAAGTTCTTCGACATGTTATACTCGATACCTTAGGCATACCGTCGAGACTATATTGTTTTTAACCTTCGTTGTGTTATACCTTCTTGCCAGCCTCGTGTTACAGGGCAAGAGCCCAAGAAGTTGCTTTTTGATTGGATTACTACCTGGTAAAATATTGTTCTTTTGCATATCGTCGTTTGTTTGCGCAAGCGATAGTGTTTTTAGAGTTCGACATCGATGAAGTTTGGAATGAGTTACGCAGAGATGTGCCAAAAATGGAGGGGGAGAGAGGAGGAATATGCTATCCTGCAATTTCCGCGCCTCCAATAATCCGATAATTGATTCGAACTCCTTGCTTTAATCTTTGATTGGAATCGGGAAACGCCATGCAATATTCTCGCAGAGGAAGCGGGTGGGCTTTACGTCCATGGCTAGAAGGCAAATATTACCCGGATCGGGAAGTGACCTTAACGAACTAAAGTTATTTGTACCATGCACAAGTGAACCGGCATTTCCGGAAAGACGTTGAGGAGCGGGAATGGTATCGGAGTTCTAAAATTTTCAAGTCAGCCCTTGAATGCTTGTAAACATAAATTTCATTAGGCACGTTTAAGTGACTTCTACGATAAAAACTTAAGATCCAGAGGTGTGACCATGATGAACTCATGCGAACATGCAATGTCTATTAAATAGCTTCATTTTAAGCTCTCTTGAGTTAAAATTTGGTGGAAAATATAAAAATATTCGGCGAAAAGAAACAATTGAAAAATTCATCTCAGAAAACCATCTTGGAGTCAAAAAAAAAGATGATGCATGTCAACAAACCGCTGTATGTGACAGATGTTGACTTGGGGAAAGTATTTTAAAATGTGAGAGGGAATGAGGTGTTCAACTTGATTGTAAGAAAAGGAATTAATTCCATCAACAGTAGAATTGTCTACCAATTCAGTCGGATCAAAGTCTCCACAATGCAAATGAATGACGGAAGCAAAATTGAAGCTAAATGTAAAAAAGGAGTTCAAGAAGAATGCAACCTATCACCGGTCTTTTTCAACATATACTTAAAATAGTCAAAGAAGCCAGAATTAAAATCAAAGGAATTAAGGTGAATGAAGAGTACACAACATGTTTCGTTTCGAAGATGGCATCGTCGTCATAGTAGAGCAGCCCTGTAAGCATCCATGGCAATAAACGGCTGTTCGAAGAGACGAGGATAATTTTTTTAAACCTTATTCTTTCTAGATTCGCTTCAAATTGATTCATGTGAGAGTGATTTCGGTTTGATCTATTAACAATGAATTTATTACCTGAAGGTCATATCAAACCGTTATTCCAGTCACCTCGCGAATATATTCCATCTAACAAATGACCCTGCCCCAGGTGAAACACCTGAAGTATGGTAATTCTAATGCATCAACTTTACAAAACCACACCTTTACTGTTCAAAATTTCATAATCGATTTTATTTCATTCATAGGAAATGTTAAGAGGAAATCTTAAATGTTTAATTTAGTCAAGGGGGGCCAAAATCCTCTCTAACCCTTGGCACTTAAAAGGTCCTTGTAGATACAGAAGAGCCGCACAGGGGAGCCAACCGGTCTCACAATTGAGACCACGCTAAAGGAACATCGGAGATATTTTAGATTGGCGTAACCAGAGGATTCGGCAGTAGCAGAGCATAGCATCACCAAAGACCATGCCATACTAGGTCAACGCATAATGTCCTTTCCTCACGCATGGCTACTGGGATCGACTGACCAAGGAAGCCATTTGGATCCGCCTTGAGACAAATAATTTTAACTGATACAATGTCTTCCACTTAATTAATACCTGGAAACCGATTATGAAATGCAGTAAGAACGTAAGAAAAGGCGGAAATGTAAGACAACGGCACACCCAATCTCCCGACACCTGACCCAAACACGAGAGCAAGCAAGAGGAGCAAAATTCGAGAAACGGCATTCATAAACCCTGATGATGATGAACGAGTCGCTCTTCGAAGTATTGGCAGACAAGGCCCTATAACCCGGCGGAACAAAGACACCTTCCCTCTTCACCCAAGTTTAGAATTTCATTCATAAAAACATGAATAAATATAGGTAATGCCAGCGCGCAAACAAGTTATTGGATGTTCGTCGACGTGTTCTTTCGCCGACAGTTTTGAAAGAAGAGGGCGAGTCGCTCGAATGAGAATAATGCTATCTGCATTAAGTGGAAACATGAAAAGGCAGGGCTCCCAATCACCCACCGCGTCAGTGGCATTTAGGAATATGGCGACGATCGTAATGAAAATTCCATCGGTTGAAAAGCTCAAAACATCAAAGGAGGGAAATACAAATACGAAATAAGGCTATTAACTCTAATACTATCTTCCTCACGTTTTCTTCGCCCTTCAATGGGCTCGCATGAGAGAAACCCTTCGGCGAATAGATGAATGGCGGGAAGGTTGTTGTATGGATGAGTGGACTCAAAAGGAAAGAAACAGGAAAATAATCTTGGTTCGTGGAGGAAGACCTGGAGGTGTTGGTGGGAGCGAGAGACGCCGAAGAGGAAGGGAGTGATTCGGGAGCGATAGCACACGGAAATTGACACGCAGGAAAACTAAGAGCGTGTTACGACAGTGAGCTTCACATTTTCCAAGTAAAAGATCTTGCAACAATAAAAGTTCCCTTCCCTAAATTATATCAACCCAGTACTGCATTAAGGTCAATTTATGTGGATTAAAATATTCTTTTTTCAAATGAAAGCAAAGGTGCACCTGCGAAAACGAAAGCACAACATTAAAAATGGGGCAACCATTGGACTAAACGCTCTAATGTATTCGCGCCATTAATTTCAAAAAGATGCAAAGGCATTACTTCACGCACCTAATTGAGCAATTATAACATATCTCATGACAACAGGCCTTTGTATTATTTATTTTTTTTAAACACACTCTCCGAAAATATAAATATGTTATACGAGGGTAACGTTAACTTTGTATTAGTGAACTTAATGACATGTGAACAGTTTCCAGGTTTAGCTTAAAAAATACTCAATTAATCAGTTCCAAAGCAATACAGTTTTCACCATATACATTTTTCTTTGTCATTCCACATGTTTAAGAGTATTTAATCAAGTGAGACGAACAATAATAGCCCAGTAACTAATATTTACTTTAAAATATTGATTAAATATAATAACCTCTTCCATATCAATCTATATTTAATGATGCCCAGAGAGCCACAAGATCAGGTCCCGTATTTATTTTTGATGCAACTTTATATTAAAACGAGATCTATTTATTTATAAACATTCCCTAAGTCACTTAATTAGAATATATTCTGATTGTACTTCACTGTTTGCAGCTGAATAAAATATAAATCTCATACAAATCGATTCTTGGTAGCAGAAATATACAATATGAGGCCCAGAAGCAATAAAGACGCATTCAGGTTTAAAAAAAGCATGACATTTGCTACACTGTGACCGATACTACAACATTACTTATCACAATACATCGTCGATATTTTTACTACCAACCGGTTGATGCGCGTTCTCGCGGCTCTTTATTTTCCAGACTAGAAAACTAAAAACATTTCGAGGAACGTTTCCTTCCCCTCTCCACTTCCGACCTTTTAAAAATGAGGGAGGAGACCACTCACGCGGCTCTTTAACATATGAAACCTAGGAAGGTAATCTCACGAGCTAAGAGCTTGCAGACACCGGCAATGGAGAAAGATCAATTTTAAATGCAGAGGCCGGAGGAAAGATAATTATAATATATCCTCAATGAATGGGGTTGATCTAAATGAAAAGGGGTCGAGCGAAAAATTGGGGATACAGAGGGGAGGAGATTGCGTCAATAGAAAAAGGGCGCTAAACAGGTAATTTAGAGTTAGTAAGAGAGGAAGGGAGCGGAAGGCACGGAAAAGCTTTACATATGTAATAGAGTAAGAGGAAGAGAGCAAGAAAATATAGAGAAGAGTGGGAAGAATGAGGTGCGTTAGGGGGAGGGCAGAAAAGAGAGATACTAGGGTGCACTTAATTTTCCTCCTAGGGTGGAAGAGATTTTTTCCACTTCCCTCAATAGGTTCATCATTACGGTTTGCAAAAAGATGAGGAAGCGAGCATTTGACATAAACAAGATAATCAATCGCTGGGGTAACACTATGAGTGACTAACTTCGATGGCTTTTGTTTGGTTGTTCATTTGGGGGAGACAACCAGCAAAAATATGTAACAAAAAATCAATCGATTTCCAGTGTGATCTGACACCTTTATAGATGACTCAAAAAAAAGTTCCACGCCATCTGTGGTGGGATGGCCGAGTTATCCTGGAAAACCTGGAGAAAACTGGAATCCTCCTGGAAATGATCTGAAGTCCTTATAAACCAAGCCATATCGATGATTCTTTTTTCATTGGAACCTATTTTGGACGTAGAATTCCACTGTTAACTTAGTATAAGCCGTTACGTTACAGATTTCATGGTAAACCTGGAAAATCCTACAATTGGCTGGGACCCGTAGGTAAGTTCTCCAAATTGATGCTGAATATCCATTGTCGTTTTACGGTATTGAACCAGGCTTGCAGCACACCCCCGCTATTTTGAAGAAGACCGCACATACTTAAAATCTCCAGGAATTTATTGTAAAAACTCGCGACTTCCCCTGGAATTAATTTTAAAATTTACCTAACGCAACCGTATTTTTTTCCTCGCCTGGAGATGCGATGCGTGGCGGTGGAAAGTACAGGGGGGGAAAGAGGCCAATTTTAAGAGTAAGGGAGTAGAGGGCATGGATGCAGCAACAGCACTGCTACGTAAGAGGACGAGGACCAAATAGAGATCTAGAGTCAAAACCGGATTACCAATAAGTCAAAATAAGCAGTTGCCTATGGACCCCGGGGCTTTGGGGGCCCCGGAGGGACCCTGAAAATTGTTTTCCCCTTTCTTCTCCTGCGATTTGTTTATTAACAAGGGTCCCGTTGCTTGTACTGCCTACAGGCCCCCAAGTGTGTTAATCCGTCACTGTTCAGAGCCTACCAAACTTACAGGTATATAAGCATTGGATATTTTACATTTTGGGAAAACAACATGAAAACGACGCTTTTGAAAAAAGTTGTACATTTTTTAACACAGGAGTAGCCGAAAGTCGGGAACTCAAGGAAGGAGAGTCTGAAGATGATGGGGAACCACCATCTAAACGTAGTTTTAGAACAAAGTAGTAATACTGTTCTTTAAGTACTTTTAATGATTACCTCCTGAAATTTACAATTTTTTACTTATATTTTACCTGTAATTCGTCAGATATCGTTATTTACTTGTCCGCGAAAATACTAGGATATCAGGATGTCGTACGATTATTTGACGTTATGCATAAAACTTAAATGTACTTTTCCTGTACCTTGTCCATAGTTATTTTTATTATAATACTAACGAGTAAAATTCAAGAACTACTCCCTTAATCTTAAAATTTGTCTCTTTCCCCCCTGTACATTCCACTTACCGCCACGCATCGCATCCCCAGGCCAGCTAAAAAATACGGTTGTGTTAGGTAAATTTTCAAATTAGTTCCAGGAGAAGTCGCGAGTTTTTACAATATATTCCTGGATCTTTAAGTACGTGGGGTCTTCTTCAAAAAAGCGGGGTGAGCACTGCAAGCCTGGTGCAATCACAAAAAACGACAATGGACATCAATGTGGAGAACTTACCAACGGGTCCCAACCAATTGCAGGATTTTCCAGGTTTACCTTGAAATCTGTAACGAAACGGCTTATACTAAGTTAACAGTGGTTTTCTACGTCCAAAATAGGTTCCAATGAAAAAAGAATCATCGATCTAGCTTGGTTTATAAGGACTTCAGATAATTTCCAGGAGGATTCCAGTTTTCTCCAGGTTTTCCAGGATAACTCGACCATCCCACCACAGATGGCGTGTGACTTTTTTTGAGTCATCTGTAAAGGTCCAGCTTAGTACTTATAAATGTTTAGGTCAGAATCTAAATCCGCTGGACTAATAGCAATTTATGTTTCACACGAATCGAATTCGAATCGAAAAAATACATAAATATTAACGGTCCCTCTACCATTGGTAGTCTATCTGTAGTGTAGTCATACTTGTGAGGCTTCGCCTCCTGACAAGCATTAGTGATTAATGCCAAAGCACAATTAGTCGTAGTTACACTATCTTTAGGGTACCTATAGTGTAATGTATGTTGGTGACTACTCACCCCCTACCACACACCCTTGAGGTTGCTTGCAGGGTATTTTGTAGTTGAAGATGTAGATTAATTAAGATTTTTCACAATTTTTGTCAGGCATTCGAAACAGTGCTAGCCCCCGTTACCTCGGTGACTTGTTTCAATTGTGGCAATTAATATGAATTATTGAGATACATTCGCATACACGGAGTTGCATTTTGCAAATTACAGCAAATGTCTTATATACTACCTACTTCGATGACAGTTCCCCACATGAAAAGTCGAATGATTGACTTTCCATTTGCCGCAAAGATGGATTTTCAACGATGTACATTCGACCTCAGCTTCTCTTAATGAAAACATCTTGTTTCACCTTCAATAAGAAATATATCACGATTTTTTTGGTTGCTGTAAATTTCTAGAGACTCGCCCTATTGATCCGAGCCGCGTCCGAAAGTAATGGTAGGCGCACGAAGGTTAGAATTCGACGTCTTATAGGACGGAAAGCAGGATGATGACAGGGGATATTGCTGCCATTTATGGATTCAGGACGTAGGTACTTTAAAGGTTACAACCACCCGAAAAAAGCAGCTAGGCCTTCTGCGAGTATTCAACCACACCTGTACTCCGACCGCCAAAATGGCCTTTTCCTATAACGTCGCTCAGCCAAGTGCTTATACGATTTCCATGCGTCCAAACCTGCGACCTGAAAGACGCATTCCGGACCGGAAAAGTGGAAATATTGGATTTCCCAACATATCTTACCTCAGCCTTCGAAGTGCGTACACTACCGCCACGAATACCAGGACGGAAGACGTTGAATAAATGGCCTTCACTCGATCCTGTCACTTCAAGCTTATCTTTTCCCCTCCATGGGGATTAAAAAATGTTCAGTCATACGGCCTCTGGAGATAATATACTAATTTATTGAATAATTAATATAACCAACAAATAAATCGACGTGAAATGAGTCGTTGACACGAAGAAGTTCAAACCATTATGTTTTCAAAAGAAGCCGCTAATGGACTCATTTATATAATCATTATTATAAATTCCAATGGTGTTCCCATGACCATTAAATCTATACCCAAATTAATGGCTAAATAGTGCGAATACTTGGCTAAATAATGCAAATTATAGACTTGTATCAAAGTCCTTGTGAGTCATTGAGACTAGAGGAGGAGAAGAGAGAGAACCACGGGCAGTGACAAAAATATCTAAGACGCACTATCGTGGGATGATCTAGATCAGCGCGTCCCAACATATTTTTATTTGCAAACTCCTCAGTCACCCTTACCCAAAATTTTAACCACTTATATTTCAATAATTTTTATCATTTGTTTTCTTAAAACTTCTATGAACTTACTTCCGCGTTTATAGACCTTTATCACGCACCCTTATCCCGCCAAGCACGTACCCCTTAGGGTACGCTTACTACAGGTCGGGAACCGCTGATCTCTGTATAGTATTCAACTGCAAATCAAGATTTTCCTCCAAGAAAACTACGTGAGATCAGGGCTGGGACCGTTTTTCTAAAGAATACTTAGTGTACAACGTTCTTTAGTTTTAGCAGAAAAAATGTGGCAGTAGATTTCCCAGCAGTATACAATTTAATTGATGATGAAAACCGCAGATGGAATAATGCGTCGAGATAGAACAGGTGAATACTGAATCCATAAATATGCGAATTCAGTTATATTAAATGGATGAGTTACGATAAAAAATAATCAGTTATGGAGCCATAATATTGAGATTCGATTTAAATGTAAAAAGATTCTGAAGGGACATATAAACTAGATAAACAATGCAAAGGAAAAGCACACGGAAACCGAAAACCAATTACGAAAAACTATGTATTTAAGATAGCTTTAACGTACAATTTTCGCACGATTTGCCACTCAATAACGATCGATAGATCAACTTTTACGAAAACAGGGGAAAACTTTACTCTTGGACGCCAATGTGGCATGATTTTTTCACTCTTTGATCCAAATCTGCATGATACCCAACGAGTAGCCACATGGGAATGTGTCGGGATTAGTTCATCGCCACAAATATTTCACGTAACATGCAACTAATGGCTTACCAGTTACCATTGATGTTAGATAAAGGGGACACAAATGCAGGCGAGAAGTGATCGCCAGTGCGTGTCATTATTAAGAAAGACCTTAGTGGCGACAGGCGACCAGAACTAGGCCACCACAACTGCTCAGCCACCGGGCAGTTTTGATCAAGCCTGTTCTCTTTTCTCATCGAAAAAGTGATATGTTATACGCAGAGAGAGTAAAAACGACGATTATCAATTTCCAAACCCCTTGGCTTGCCGGCGTAAAGCGCGGCGCGTGGCGACCTCCCCTCCCAAGGCACGCATGAAAATGACACACTTACGATAACCCTTCATCGCTTCAAATAAACATCAGAATGGGTGGACGATCATTATCAATGGCTGATATTCACCTGGTCCTGGTGTAAGTTACAAGTGGGAACGCGACATAGTGATCGTCGCAAAATCAAGGAATACGGCCTCAGTGCATTTAATACATGCATTCATTCTTATTTAAGCTCCAGTTCCCCTTCGTGAAAACTTTATTTGTCACTCAATCAGTGCGCCCATTGTGATTAAATGGAGTGAAAAATGGCAACCTAACAGGGACAGGTCACCGAATTTTTCATGGCTTTGGCTGCTTTCATTTGACTCAGTAACGTCGACTTCATGCTTCGGAATCCTAAGCTCTACCAAAAGCCGCTACCAACGATGATAAAGAATAATTTTTAATGCATTAAAAGACTAAAAATTAGATTTGACTGGAAGTTTATTTGCATCAATTCAAATAAAATCCATTTCGATTTGGCACGAAATCGGATATCATATTTCACTTCGCCAAACAAAAGCCTCCATTTTATGAGTCTAAACAAGAATTACCTCTCCCTCAGTATCAGAAGGTCGTTTCTAATTTAATGCTATTTAAAAATATTCGTGTCTAAGGGATTAACTCAAGCCTAGGACAAATCCATCCATTCCAAATTCATTCATCTTCAATATTTTTTATGAACAAATTATCATTTCGAATTCTGCTCACCATGCATTGATGGCCATAATTCTCTAAATTCATATTTTTTAATGGGATAGATAAAATCCATGCGCGCTTGGTAAATGTATTACCTACCAATTTTTTTCAGATAAAGGATTCTCCAAAATTATTTTCTGCAGAGAACCGTCACTGGACCCTCAATATTATACAATTATGTGCAAACATGGTTTCCGATGTAGTTGGCTAGATTTCAAACATTTCAAAATACGCCATGATGCCATAGTTTTACATGGGGACTAATTAGGTATATATTAGTTTGTATTAGCAACTTCCCACAAGCAGCTAACTCATTTCAAATGAGTTCATAGCCGATTAAGTAAGGATAAGTACGGCGAGATATACAATCAACCAGCAGGTATAACCAATGGGATCGCCCGAGATTAATTTCAACGTAGTCTACCGACAACTAATACGCATAGATTGAACAATTATCGAAGCCAATATTCCACCTCAAAATTTATCAGACCAACCTATCATCATACAATTTCCTCATTCACCTCCATTCAAGTTATACAAAAAGTACTAGCATTTTTCTTTATTTGTTCTATTGACATGAGGCATGTGATTACAGCTATTCCAAAAACGGAAATTTAACCAGATTTTCACAGCAAATAAAATAAACTTGAATCAATATAACTTAAAAATTGCAATAACTACACCCCTTGCTTTCCTTCATTGCCAATTGATGGCCGAAAAAGTTTTTTTTTAAGAGATGCATTTACATCAAGGAAGTTGAGCTCTACGACCTCTATAGATTAACCAGATAAAACATTTCTCCAATGGTCGTAAACATTTTACGGCCATTGGAGAAATTTATATCTGGATAAGAGATGTATTTCAAAACTTTCCTCTAATGGGGCAATAATTTCCGTCCGAAGATGCGGAAAAAATTATAATTCAAACTCTCCTGCTTTCATCGGCATGTTTAATAATGACTGAGTTTCCGCATTCCTCTTGAATATTGTGAAAAGCTGTGGAAACGAGAACTGGAGTAAAATACTGTGAATTTCCAGAAACCCTAAATTCCCCGTCACGAAGTTTGTAATGTAGTGGATTCTATCTGTGAACATTCACTATTTACAGCACAAAAGTACATATGAATAAATAAGAAGACTACAGTATTTGTCTGTGTATCCCTATTTCTCATGCACTTAATATTTTCTTCATTATGCTATCCTTCAGGTAAATTTATATATAGGCATATATGAGTACCCATACTTCGTATATTTCCAAAAACAAATGGTCAAGGGCCAAAAAACTCTTTTACTAAAAATTAACGCCTCATTAGTCTCTTCGAACCCTCCAGGCTTTTCAAGCAAATGCAAATATTTCAAAGTGCATTATTCTGTATACTGAAACGATGTTTGAAATCAGGAAATCGAGTTATTTGTAACATTTTAAAAATCAGGCGAGTTTTGGACGGACTTTAAATAGTATTACCCGTGCCTTAAGGAAAAGTTTCGACAACGTACCCATTCATGTTCTTTGCGGTAACCTTCACTTATATAAATCCTCACACTTCCCACATTCCTTGGTAGGGAACAACCGCCAAAATGTATGCTAAATAACAAAGGTCAAAAACATGAAAATGCGATTGCATCAGTTCTGATGGGACGGTATTCTTTAGTTACCGAAACCTGGAATTTCGGTACAATCAAAATGCTCTCGATGGAAAGGCGTAAACATAACAGCAGTGCGAAGGGATAGAAGAGCTCTTGCTCTTGCCGAATATCTAAATTTTAAAATCGCAGGAACCGCTGTGATGAAAAATTCAGGTGTACCGTTCACATCTGGTAAAACTTTCAGCTTCCCTTCCTTTATGCTTAAAACAGCGGTCTATTAAATTTTCAAATGTCAAACCCTGGATTTCCTCTTCGATTAAAGATGCAGTTTCTATTCCCGGATACTACGACCACATATAAGACCATGAATATTAGCCTAATTGCAATCTCGTTTCAAAATAAATCATATATTGTCATAATTTATTCCATCCAAACTGCTCTGCAGTATAGGCAAAATTTATCAGTTATATAGCCAGATGATTTCTGATTTTCGGAAAGAGGGTATTGCGAACACTAGAATTTAAACTTTGGCGGGAAGGAAGTTGACTCGGAGGATTCCTGTGGGAGGAAGGGGGAGCAGTGGATGAACCTGCCTACGAAGTCGCAGTAAGAAGGAATGGAAAGATAAAGAGGAAGATAAGAAGGAATATAAGCGAGCAGTAAGGAGAAAAGAGGTAAGACTCTTTCCCTTGGGGTTCAGGGAGGACGTCAGATGTGGGAGACGGGAGAGAGAGAGAAAGGGAAATTGGTGGAGGAGGAGGCAAGGAGGGGGTGGGGACAAAAGAGCATGCCCTTCTTAATTTATACGATGGCGCTGAGGATAAAGTGGGGAGAAAAGAGTGAGGAGGCAATGGTATAAAAAACAGAGTAGCATAGCTAAGGAAATTCCCTCCCGATACCTTTGAAATCTTCTCTTTCCCTATTGTACTGTTCCGTAAGGGGGCCCCTCCCACCCTCTGCCACCACTCCTCCGTAGCTACCAGCATCCCCATTTCCTCTTGTCTCCCATCATTATGCGCTCCTCCTTTCTCTCTCTTGCCTCCCCTCTTGAGACCCTTGTGCACCCTCTCCCTCCCACCACTGGCCCCCACTCATCACGCCATCCGATCGCGCATGTTCCTCCCAACAAGACCTCCTCACCGCCCGCCTCCCGCTCCTCCTACCACCATCCTCCCACGCACCACCAACCACACCTATCTCTCTCTCCCACCCACCATCCTCTGGATGCAAACCTTTTCTCTCCCAACTTCCTCCCGCATCTCCGCACTTGCATCCAACTATTTGCACTCCTCCTCAACCCTAAGGACCGAGTTACCTTGGTGTCCTCTCGTAAGAGTGGTCGCAGGCGACTAACCAGGAATTCCAGCGTCTAATGGGGGATTATCATTCTAATGCTTTTTCGATATTACCGTTGAAATCAAATTTGCAAAGGTTTTCATATAGATTTACTGAGTTGCTTCGAAACGTTCAGGCCTAATAGCCAAATAAATAATCGTAGAAAGTTGAATTTATTTTTGTTTCCGCAAAACGACCTCCGACATCATTTCATCCATCGATCAAAGGCCCATGGTTCGTTCGTTCGTGGTTTTTTCAAAGTATTTACTAAATGTTTACACTATTGTATTTCCGGCAGAAGTGGACATATTCACAAAAGCCTTTTTAGGCATCTTTTAGAATGTATCGGGAAGAAGAGGGAAGAAGCGATGGATGGAATAACGTCACGACCGTTATGGGAAGGTTTCCCGTCCATTCAACTTTAGACTCCTATATCTCTAGCGTCATTGTTTGGAATCTTTAGGAGATGATTAGCGAATTATCATTTGTCATGGTCCGCTGTACGATAAAGTAAAAAAGCAAAAATCGTGATAAATCCCCATTGTAAGATTCAGCATCACGGATCTGCATTTCGGTAGGGTTAACGTTACGCAGATCTTCATTTTCGATCATTTATCCTATTCTTCTCATATTTTTATGGGGCTAATCCTTATGACGCCAAGATGTGAAGATCAAACATGAAAAATATTACTTAACCGGGATTCGATCCCATATTTTCCTATGCTGGTCAGGAGCGTAAACCACTCACTCCACAATGACATCTTAATTCAAGGCGATTCCCCGAGAGATGCATGCAAATCAGATGCATGTAGCACTTTGGTCCACAACTTCTTATGTATGTACTATATCGTATGTTTCGGAACGAATACCGTTCATATTATACTTGATTTCCTTATTCTTCTGATTTAGTATGCATTGGCATACGTTAGCATTTATTAATGCAAATTTTTACGAAAAATAGAGTTAGTTAACCATTTTCTCTTTGGAATCGTCGTAGGTGACGATCATGATATTCCAGAGTTAACAACTTAATATCACAGGTATTCAAGCCTAAATTTGATGTGACGCAGCTCTCCACAGAAATCTCTTCTCTCTTTCATTCTCGTTAAATTCAACAGAGCAAATGGCCTCAGCTGTCGGTCGCCTCCCGCAAAAAAACAACCAACTCGTAGCACTCAAAGTGGGATATATATATTTGTTAAAATAAAAGTTTTAAATAAACGGGACGAAATTAATTGAATAACTCTGAAAATGAAGTACCTAGGGATGACTCCTCTCTCCAGCCTATCATAGACTGCACATATTCGTCGGCTTAGTTATAATTTCAAAATCTTTCTTGATAATGCAGTGGGTAAATGCAAAAGGTAAATTCATCTACATACTACCCCGCAAGCCGCCGAAATAGGCGTGTTAGGACACCAGCCGTTTAAATATAAAAAGGAAACGCTCTAATGAAATTACGCTAAGCATTTATTGAAGTCCCTTATTGTTCGGGGGAAAAACGAATTCCCATACCTATCCGTTCGGCAAAATATCTCTCTTAATTTATCGCCTCTGTCGGACCTGGAAATATAATGGGGTTCTAATATGATGTTCTCCGTGTCGCTCTTAAAGATATCTATTCTTAATTGCTCAAGTAATCTAAGCCTAGCGCGCAGCCTCCGAGTCTCTAGCGGCTCCCAACCTAATTCGTTTAACATCTGTGTAACGCTGTCTGTACGCCCGTAGCAGTTTTTGACGAATCGCGCAGCTTTCCTTTGTATTTTATTAAGTTCCCGAACTAAGTCTTTCTACACCGGATCCCATATGCTGGCTGCATATTCAAGGTGTGGCCGGACGAGTACGAAATAGCACCTCTCTTTTACTTTTTCATCTGAAAATCTTCCCACAATACGCTTGACGATTCCTAGATTCTTCAGAGCTCTGCCACAAATATTTCTTTTATGTGTTCCCCACGATAGGTTCGAAGTTATCGTAACTCCTAGATATTTCACTTCATCTGTCGCCTTTATGTTAACACCATCCACAGCATATACATGGGGATAGTTGGACGACCTCCGCAAGAAATGTACCGCCGTTCATTTGCTTAGATTAAGTTCGAGTCTCCACTCTCCACGAGACTCTTGGCTCCACAAATGAACGTTGTTTAAATCCGATGATAGAAGTTCAAAGTCAGAGTGATCACTAATTTCACGATAGATGACAGCGTCGTCAGCAAATAAACGTATTTTACTGCTAATTCGAGAGCATAGGTCATTTATGTATATAATGAACAAAAGGGGACCGATTACGCTTCCTTGTGGGACACCTGATGTCACTTTGACTACATCAGAGCTAATTCCGTCAAGAACTACTTTTTCCTTACGATCACTCAGAAAGTCGTGTATCCAGTTTACTACAGTTTCGTTCAGCCCGCATGACTGTAATTTGTATAAAAGTTTGTTGTGAAGTACCGTGTCGAAAACTTTCTTAAAATCTAGGAATAATGCGTCCACTTATCTTTTCGATTCACCAGATTTGAGAACGTCATGAAGAAAGAGCGCGAGTTGTGTTTCACATGATCTACCTTTCCGGAAGCCGTGCTGAGAGCCATGGAGGACGTTACGACTGTCCAGGAACGTCATATTGCTAACGACTATATGTTCGAGTTTCTTGCCTATAATCGACGTTAGTGAAATTGGTCGATAGTTCCCTGGGTCTTGTCTGTTTCCCTTTTGAATATCGGTGTAACGTTTGCAATTTTCCAGTCTATTGGTATCTTTCCTTCAGACAATGACTTCTTAGAATATTATGTCTAAGAACGGTGCGATCTGTGGCGCTAATTTCTTGAGGACACGCGCGGGTATTCCCTCCGGACTAGCTTTGTCAATATTTTCGGTGACAAATTTGCCATCTTTATCAAATAACGAATCTACGGTTGAAGATTTTCCCTGAAGCTCTCTTGCATATGACCAAAAAGATTTCGGATTTTCTTCGAGTAATTCACCGAGTACTTTTTTCTTGAAATTTCGCAATGCAGTACGCATTGATTTCTTGGTTTTTGAGCGTTGCGCAGCGTAACTTTCTTTTGCATCAAGTTCCTTCGATTTGTCACCTAACGTAATGGACTTTTTGAACAAGTTGTACAGTTTTTTCTGTCTCTTAAGGTCCCTCCTAACATCGTTGTTATACCAGCGAGGTTCTTTACCGTAACATTTCAATTTTTGCGGAATATATTCGTTGATTCCCTGTCGTAGAACTTCTAAGAAATATTTCCATGCTTCATCAGTGCTTTCATCCTCTGTTTTAGCTACGAAGTCCGTGTACGAATCATTAAGCATCTCGCCAAATTTTATGAAGTTGCATTTATCAAATAAATAAATAATGCGTTTCGGTTTTACAGCTGACTCTACTTCAATTTTTAAGGTTGCAAAAATTACTCTGTGATCACTTATGCCGTCAATAATATCGAGTTGTTTTATCAACTTAGGATGGCTTACTGCAAAAAGGTCTAATATTTTATTTCCTCTCGTAGGCTTGTCAACTACTTGGGCAAGTGAGTGATTAGCAAGTGTGTTGAGTATTATCTCGCTGATTTCCCTATTCCTTGAATTCGGTTTTACAGTGTAAGAATCCCAATCTATAGATGGCAGATTAAAATCTCCCCCATTAATTATTACACATTTACTGTCTCTCAAAGTAAATGCGGATATTTGATTTTCTAATTGGTAAATAATATCAGCTTCGAAGTTTGGAGGTCTATAAAAAGAGCAAACATGTATACTCCTATAGTTTCGTGGTTTAATTGTACACCATACGCTTTCTATTTCATTGTCAGTTATTTCGTGGGCGGTGCTGTGTAAATGTAATTTAACTGCTAGAAAAACTCCGCCACCTGTCCTATCGCTTCGATCGCATCTGTAGATTTTATACCCTGAAGGAAAAACTTCGCTGTCACTTATATCCTCCGTAAGCCAGCTCTCCGTTCCTATGACCACGTCTGCGTCCTGAAATATATGCTCGATTTCAGCGCGCTTGTTTTTAAAGCTACGGCAATTAACTACTACAAAGTTAATGTCATATTTTGTAGATTGAGTGTCGGTTGGTTCTTTTCAACGCTTTTGGGTATTAGGTGGGCGAATTTCACTGGAAGTGCTTATTACATTTGATATAATTTCTTTCGCTTGAGTACGCGTTTTGGGAATATTGACGCTATTTTCCGGCTTTAGCGCTCTTAAGTTTACTTGGATGTGAAAATTTTCGCAATGCGGACTTCCTCGGAGGCTACGTTCGGTTAAATCTTTACAAATCCCACTAGATGTCCTTCCCTCTAGTCTAAAAAATATCTACAGTGCTCAAAAACCCTACGAGCCACCCGTTCAGACGCCTCTTTGGAATAATGCACCCCAGACGAGTTGAGGGGAGCCCGGCACGATCTAAGCACCGGCCGAAGATCCACGAACTCTGCTCCAATTCGAGGGGATAGTATAAAGACATTCAAGCCGGCAAAATTGATAGATTCGAAAGATTTGACAAAATAGACTAAAAAACAAATTCATTAAAATACCTATGTTTCCCTCGCGCAACTCACGACTGTAAAATAGTGAAGGGGATGCTCACCAGTATTTAACAATAATACTTGATATCCAGTTGTTTCCACAATTTCCGTCGCAAATGGCTCACTTAACTCCACGTTACCTTGAGAAAAGTCGGTTGCCAGACTCATATCGTCGAATAAGTAAGATAGTGGTTCACAGATTGCTAAGTAGTTAGAGGCACAGTTAAAAAATAAAAAAATGTACAGTAAATAAATTCAAAGGGTATAGAGCTGCGCTCTTTTCTCTTTGAATTTTTCATTTTAAATTGTATTTCGACGCAGGAGAAAGTGATAAAAATTCAGCTTATTTATTTCTTCCGCGTGTGAGTCTTTGCTCGATTTATTATCACTAGCAAATTTAGACTACGTAAACACATTAAGGTAGCCTATAAACTTCTATTTTTTCTCCACTCCCATTATTTGATTGACAAGAGCGCAATTTCTAAACCAAATTAAAAATAGGTAAGCCTATCCTAGTGCAAAAATGATAAAATTAAATAAGCTTTTTACTGTGTTCATGCGAAAAAAAGTCTTCCAGCCTCTCACTTTTAATGAAATCATACTAAAGACTTATTAGAAATCTTTGAATGGAGTACATACAATAAACGCGTTTCCATTGTTTTACGTAAACTAATCTCACTGCTCATATCTAAGCATGTTAGGTATATTTCCGAGCACACCCTTGACGATTATATGTCAGCATAATCAAAGAGCACAGCTTGAGAGAAGCACAGATAACCCAAGTAGTTCCCCATCAAAAGATCCACCACAAAACATATTGAGTAAACTCAACCCCACGGCTGGTTCTCGTTTTATAGGTAGAATCGTCTTCGGTCTTCCAACTTCAAATAGTCTCATGGGTCGATATCATGATCGGATTCAACCAACCATGAGCCCTCGGGGTGATTTGATACAGGCAAACCTCCAGCCCTCCCTAACTCCTTTCATCCCAGCTTCTTCCTCAAATCTTCGCCCCTCAATCTTCCAGTATCATCCCTAAATTCACCCTCACCAACATTTTTTTCGTCTTACGATAAAATGCTTCAAAGACTTTATCCATTTAAAGTTTCTTTTTGTATTTTTTACCGCCTTTAAGATTCCTTATCCACAGAGCCGACTTCATAATATAATGGAGAGACTGGGTCTCTCCGTGATAGACTGGCCGGCGAGGTAATCCTCGTCTACCACTGAGACCGTAATTCTGCTTCTGACATTGATGTCTTTCCATTGGTAAGCCTCATTTGGAGTACGCTGCCCGTAAATGAAAGTCTTAAAGAGTAGTATTATATTTCAAAATAAGATAATACAATGGCTATGATGAGCGGGACTCATAAAAGAATGCACTGATAAACCATGGAGTGGGGCATAATAGAAAATATATGTACACCAGCATGTAAATCTTTCACAGACAGTACCAAGGTCAGTAGTAATATATTAAGAATAATCCTGCTTTATACTCAAGTAATACATACAAAGTTACATTGAGTTATATATTAGCTATGTCATTATTTAAAAAATCAACTTTCTGCAAAACCAAAGAGATTAGAAAATCTCCCAAGGTACTCATCAAAGCATTTTTTATCAGACGAGTCAATCTACCTTAGATCCTCTTTGCATTACAAATCCGTACATATAATGCATCTGATAGCAACGACTCGCAAGAAGAGGATATTTTATTACAGTAGTCGATGTATAGCTTTAAATAACTAATATTGCATGTATGACAGTTTTTCGCTCCTTGAAGCGTGTACTTGACTACAATGCAGGCCTGGTATTAACTGTTTTGACTAGGCATGTATATCGAAGGATCCCCGCGATCTTCTCCGCTCCTGGCTTGATATAAAACGATATCTCCTTCCATCTATCTATACTCCTTCCTATTTTTATTATCCCATGCGTCTGCCACCATCATCAGATTTGATACTTCACGTTCGCGTCATAATCCGAACCATCCAACCCACACGCACGCACAACCGTCCCCTTCCGCCACCATGAAAACGAACAACCCTATATTCCTTTCTCTCGACTAGCACGCGCACACTACACGCAACGATTCCTCTTCTCCCTCCTCACAAGGGCCCTCCTACATCGTCCACCTCTCTCTCTCCTCCTATCACCGGCTGCCGTCTATCATTACGATAAGTCTACAATAAAATCGGTTGAATCAAATCTTAACTAAACGATTTTTACATTGATGCCGCTGCATGAATGTTATTTTTACGCCATTATTAACTGAGAAGTCAAAGTGCTTGTACTGCCACGTCTAAAAGCCAGCACGTCTGGGTATTTTAAAATTAACTTCCACCCTCGCCGATTCGCCTTGGACTGCGAGATACAGAAACTTTAATTACTTAATACGCCACTGCAGTTTCAAGTGAGCTAGTGCTGGAAAAAAAACATTCCACATCAAAGTCATCTTATGGGCGAGAGTGAGGGTTTATTTTTATCTCACAAGAGAAGATTAATTTCAGACGAGGCAACAAGAGCACATCAGTTTGTCAGTTAAAAAATAAATCAAAGTTATGTTTATGCTGCAGCGTCAATTTCAACACCGCACCGGTTCGTAGAGATTAAATACAACCGATTTTATTGGTGTTCTATCACCATAACAGACGATAGCGTTTACGAAAATAGAGTCAAGTGGAACAGTTAGGTATTTTTCAAAAATATTTTAAGTAATTTTGTGAATGTAAATAAAGGACGCTGATAAATAAGTACAGAAAAATATTTTTTTCCTGTATATAAAAATATAAATCACGTCTCGATGGCCATTTAGATACACGGTTATATCCCGACATGAAGAAAATAACTGAAGGATGATTTAAGAACTTGGTGTATAAATACCTGAGGTTTCATACCACTGCCCAAGTCACACGAAAAATAAGATTTTGCAATTTTGTTAATGGCTTAAGGGTATACTGCTCGTAAAAAAATATAGAGAGATAAACCTCCCAGGCTGTTAGAGACGTAAAAACTACAGCATTTATCAAATATTTAAATGGTCTCTCACAAAAGCCTGAAAGAGGAAATACCAATGTCCGACGAAATTAGAACATCTGGTACGGGACTGCGAGATGGAGAGAGAAAAGGTGAAAAGAGGGAAGGAGTAGGAGCTTGGATGAGGTCTTCGAATCAGAGGAATTTCTTTCCTATCACACGTCGCGTAGAAAAGAGTCAATCTCCCGGAAACATATTTTCACTTACTAGCCGATTCCCGCCCATCAATATCTCCCTCCTACTCTCAGTCCCTTCGCCAATCTACGCTACCTAGGCATCGTTAACCCCATGCTCTCCACAACTCCCCCACCAAAGCAAAACTTCCACATAGATTAAATGACACTGCTTACACATGCACACAAATTCCTTTCGTTACCACGCTCCAACTGTAAAATACTTATAACCTTGTTTGAGTGGCACCTCTGCACGATCATCCTCCCTCCAACACGCTCAAAAACGTAAGGTAAATAAAGGCAAGGAGACTAGTGCGTGACTGATTCTCTCCGCTTCAAACTACCTGTATCTGTCTCCTTCCAGAATTAATTATCCCGATCATATCGCTCTCTTTATTTTGATGGTTAAACCTCAACCACTCTCACCTTCCACGAATCACTCCCAGATCCGCGCTAAATTCAAATGAACGCGCGTCATTCCACGGAGGTTCAATCATCGACATTACGCATCTTGCTTTGCCGCACTAGGTTTCAGTACCTCTCTCTGACTAGTAAATAGTCGATTTGGTATCTTGCTTTATCAAGCTATTGTATGTTCTATTGTAGTTTGAAGAGTGAATTTCACAGTCTTTCTATTTTCCATTTCGCTTTCAGAGACCAAACTACTCTACATTGCTTCTCTACTTGCTCTCACTCACCACTGTGAATCAGTCACTCATGATGACTAGGTTCAACTCTATCATTATGATAAGGTTCTTTCCCTTCACTGTGCTGAGTACTTTTACTATTTGTCCACAAATTTCTTTTATTTCTTCTCCTGTATGGTTGGACGGTGGTTACAATGTGCCTGCCCACTTAGAGCGAACAAAAAGATAAAAATTAAAGGTTAAGTCGATTATAAAAGAGGACGAGTACCTGTGCTTTACTTTCCCAGATTTTTTCTTTTTTCTCCACCAAAATGTAGCACTATCGCTCAGCCTTATGATGATGTGAACCCATGTCGACACCCGGGTCGAGTTATTACTAAATTCAGAGGTATTAGTAAAATTTGTATTTTTCTTCCTCTAATGATAGAAATCTACCAAGTTAACCTTGAGAAAGTGATTGCTCTAATTAAAACGCTTTCGTAGCATCTAATGTACGAAGCATCAAGTGGAAAATGTCCTCCAGTCACATCTTTGAGATGGTCCATGTTATAAGATTTAGATTTAGATCTACTTGTCTAAACATTGGTATTAAGGGAAAACGGTTCGATGACACTTGACCATTTTTCCAGCAGATCATATAGTTTAGACTGCCGAAAATTTACCTTTCACTCTTGAGCTGGCTGGCTATGTAGCTTCAGATTAATTTCTATTCGAAAATTTTAATCATATCTCCTTTCAGAAGAGAACGGTGATGCATTGCCCCATTCTGCCGTGTGGTGCTCTTGGTGCAAAGAGTTCCACACACACGCACACTCATCCATATCGGGCGCTCGCGCTTTCCGATTCGACCCCGAGGAGTCAACCTAGCCCTCTATTGCCCTTTCTGCTACGCAGTCGACCGACCCTTTCTGCCTGACCTCCTCCCTACCCATAACCTTCCGTCCGTCCGTGGCAGAACTTGCAGAGTGTTAGTGAGAGCGCCTAGCCGGACTTCGGCGCGGGAAAAAATTAATTTGGCTGCCCGCAGTGAAATTTCACCCACTTCCCCCCACCGTGCATACATAATTATACGACATGGGCAGCTCACGGGAGCAGTACAAAAGCTCTCTTAACTACATGTGGGGAACACCGATAACGAGCAGGGAATAGGGAGGGAATAGTCAACCAAAAACTTCCTTCAGCCGGAAAGCCCTCTACCCTGCTTCATGCACACACAACTAACCGGTCATTCACCCTGTACACAGCTTACGCTGCCAGTATGAACGCGGCTGGGCAGGCCTCTCGGCCATGTTTCATTATAATGCCGTGAGAATTCTGTGTGAAATGCACGGGGTGAGAAGAGAAGGGCATATTGAGGCGAGAATAAATACTAATCAAACTTACCATTAATATTTTATGCAGTGAGTTATTCTCCTACTGTTCCAAAAGAGTTAAAATTTCTAGGTATTTATTTCTTTATTAAGTTTTAAGTTCGCTCAACAGAATAATCACAGTGAAAACCTGCTATAGGCTAAATTGTTTAGGTAAAATCCGAAAAATTTTCACCAGCAATGATTAAAATGTAGTAAAATAAAAATATGACTAAAAACGACACGGCTTATGTGAATAAAATCATTTGGCAATTCATTGGCTGGGTAGATTCCTCTTATGCGTTGTAGTGCTATATACTAGTAGGGCACTATATGTACTATACTACTAAAACTACGCAACGCAGCACTTCCCCATCCATCTCTTTTCTTCTGATCCTTGACCCCACCGAACTGTTTCGCTAATGCCTCTTCGGAGGGATTCCGAAGGAGAAGCAATAAGGGGGAGGAGGGAACGTCCCAGGCGTCCTACAACCCGAAAGAAGGTCCCCAGGGAACTTTTCATTTTTGTCTTTCACCGTCGTCGTAGGGAGCGATTTTGGTCGAGGAGTAGGGAAGAAAAGGGCAGAGAGGAAAAAAATGTTGGCCCAAAATTAAAACGGAATAATGCATGATGCCAAATTAAACCTTTATTACCTCCGTCTGTTTCCCCCTCCACGAAGAGGGGTGGGTGTAGGAGGACACGTTTGGTAAGGAAATATGGCAATTTGCCAAACCCCCTCTGTCCTTTTTTACATCTAGATAGCACACTGCGACCCAACGGAAAGCGTGTGGCAGGGAGTGTTAGGATACCGGCCATGAAAAAGGGAATGGGAAAAGTGAATTGGAAGAGGGAAATACGAATGAATTTTATGCTAAAATGTATCGTGAATCGTGTATTTTGTACCTATGCTATGTGGTTTAGATTACTTCCTCAAGAGTCAAGTTAACTCACGTTTTTTGGGCATTTTATGCGACTCGTGTTTCCAGCACTTATTTGAATACGAATAGGTTATCGCGCACCTTGACAGCATCGTACTTTAGATCAATACTCGACCAACTACAAACAAATAAAGAATATAAATAAAATATATTTTAAGAGACGAAATGAGCAGGTCAAGAGGCGTTCATAATATTTCCCGATGAGTAATTCTTTTTCAATTCCATAAAAAAACAAACATTGAAAATATCGCGGAGATTGAATTCATTTTTTCCTTTACAGTAGACGCAAAAGAAAAACGTAGCATATGGGCGGTCGAGTCTTCGTTCTTTGGTGAATAGAAATGCGATTTTTTCTCACCTAGCTCGGGAGATATAAAGAAGTTAAGTATCGCAAGGAACTATTATGATTTCAAGGAATCAAGAAACATATTTTGCTGGAGCCTTCGGCAGAGTATGATGAAGCGTATCACACATAATTCATTTACATCTCCCATTTTGAAAGTTCCGCGCTCGGTAATTTTTTTCTCTCTCCAATGGAGTTCCAACTAAAGGAAGAATGAGAGCGTGAGGTAAACCATTCAAGGCATGCGTTTTGTATCTTGTATAAATTTGTAGGAGGCAAGCGGAAGGAAGGAGTGGAGTGATGATGGACTGATTCCGGACTGATCAGATGGACTGCACGGAAAGCAGGGTCCGGAGGCCAGTTTTCCGTGAATCAGACGACGACATAACATGTTTCTTCGAGCTTTGAATGAGCCATTATTGCCCCCGATGAAGGTTCCTCCCGCATCTCTACACAGAACTACTGCCGATTATGGACAGAAAAAAATGATTCCTTTGAATTGAAAAGTAAATAAATTTAGCCAAAAACACTTTTCCGATTTTTTTTCTGCTCTTTTCATTAAGACTAGAAAGTAGAGCAGTAACGCAATATGGCCCACAAATAAGGAGTAGGAATACCTTTAAGAACCTGAAATAATGTAATCCAATAAATTTACGCAGTGAATAAATTACACGTGTCATCAAAGTGGTGGTACAGACGTATAAACGATCAAACCAGCACACACCCCGTGACTTACACAGCACTTGAGGTAGGTACTACATTCATTTTCTCTTATTAAAAACTCTTTAGAGAAGGTAAATTTTTGAAGAAAAAAATTGCAAAACTTCCTTGATCTGTATCTATTTTCCCCTGGAATATGTAATAAGCCAAATAACCAATAACCACGCCGACATAATGAATGCAGTCTCCTACAACTCCATTAATTTAGACGGACGGACTAAACAAAGGAATGACGTGATTGCGAATCTGCATAAAAATTGTTTTTTTATGAAATACATGTTTCCTATTATGCTTCCGCTGATTTCTTATAATATTAGATGAGGAGGAACACAAGACCTGCATTTTGGACGATAAATAGGGCATGAGACAACTACGAAATTTAAAAGTGTCATTTTGAATTAATCGTAATATTTTGGCATTTGAAGATGTACTTAAATTGGGCACTTTTCATTAAAAAAACCCTTTTTTCGTAACTTCCATTTGAAAAAAGTTTTAAGCGTAATATTGGTTAAATCCTTCTACCACAAAATGCTCTACGGCCACCCGTCCCACCACCACACTCGGTCCGCTACCGTTTCCCAACACCTTTAACCAAACCTCACCCTCCAAACCCCGCTAAACGAGCTGTAGTCCTCTTCCACCCTAACCGCCCTCCTCTTATATCCCCCTCGCAACACGAAATTATCCCTCATTCACACCCCAACGTCGCTACCTTATCAACTATTCAAGTTGTTAGATTAAGACTAGAGGGAATGGCCATCCTTGGGGGTTTTTGGTGTGGAGGGGTGGATGGGAGGAAAAGGGAATCGGCGTGGAGAGTGTAGCAGGGAGAGCCCTTACCAGATTGGCGGTGGAAGGGTTTGGACGGATTCCGCCGAGAGCCGTTAAGAGGAGGACCATTTGCTCACGCATTGCGGAGGAGAGAAAGAGAGAGAGGCGATTACATCTCCTTGTTTTTCGGACAAATGAGTCGATCAGTCAAAAGTGGTGCGAATCTCCACAGCCGAATCTTTAATTTTTATTATAATGTATTTAGACAGCCCTTCTGAGATCACCGAGAGAGTTCCGACGGAAAATAAACGATAAACCACAAAAAATACAGTAAGACTAGAACGGTAAGGCAAGGCCACTGGGGTAAAAAACACTAACATTTATATGTCAAATTTCGACAGTGTAACCAGGTTAGTAACGCGCTACTAAAGCAGTCGAAAAATTGCCGGGTTCCAAATTAGTCTCAAGTGAGGCTGTTGTTTTTCTCTTTGCTGTTGGTATCAAACTTTTGATAGTGAGATTTAACCTAATTCATTCGAGCACATAAAATCTCAAATCTACCATTTTTACTAATGCCTGTTGCTCACGGTAAACTTTCGGTAAAACGTTTAATAAAATCGACTAATTTTATCAACATGATCAAACCGTTTTATAAAACCTAGTTTTATAAAACGTTTTACGGAATAGGACAGGTTCTATTTCCATAAAACCGTTTTATGCAACAACCAATGAGACGTTCCGCTCATCGCGTTGATTAATCTCGTATCCATGGGAAGCTAAACAAGGAAAACGTAAACAAGCATGGCTGGAAGTTCATGGAACGGTTGAGGCACAATCCTTCTAGTTATAATAATGCGTTAGAGCCTTAGCACCGTTGAGTGTGATCGGAAAGTAATTACATTAACAATAAATATAGTTTTTAACCTAACAGTCATTCAAAGGAGAGTGCATTTATCACTTCACGTGTTCGCAAAGCGTCTCATAGATGGCAGGACATTGCGGTTTTATGAATAGTTTTACCGTGAGCAAGCAATGGACGATTTCACAGTTGAAGGTCGATAGTAGCGCCGTCGGGAGTAGCTGTAACTATCGGGACAAACAAATCGTGTTTTTGTATGTTTACCATTGGGAAAGGTCATCTCGCTGATTTGTTAGTTGCGTTAAAATGGTGAAAAGGTGTGCTTATGGGTTGTGCAAAAGCGAAACGAGATATAGGAATAAGCCCTATATGGAGGGAGTGGAGTTTATTTTTGGAGTTAAATTTTGAGCCACCTTCACTGGTTTTGAACGATTAAAAGATTAGCTCAAAGGCTCCAGGTTTAACTGAAACCAAAATTAATCAAAAGAGATTTTCACTATTATTTAACTTGATTCCCTCAAGACTTCAATGGTTGAATATGATTTGTTTGTCCCGATAGTACAAACTTCTTCCGCGCGCAAGCGTTGCGTGACGTCATTTGTAAAATCGTCCATTACGTTTTACGTCCGATTCATAAACGTTTCAATAAAAATTTTTATAAAACTCTTTTATGGAAATTTTAACGTGAGCAATAGGCATAAATTCATATTTCGAACAATTTCAAATTTCAGTGTACTTGCATTTATTGGTTTTAGAAAATGGATGGATATACTAGGGAGATAAAACATCGGCAATAAAATGACAATGGGTCGTCCACGTGCTGACACTTTCCGAATGTCTTTCATTTCCCAGAATTCCCAGTTATTTGAGCGTACACAATTATGAGGGAATGTGGTTGACGGTGTTGTAACAGACGTTGCCTAGTAAAAAGTTTCTCGGCAAAACGGCATACATTTTCTCACGGTGACTAAGGCCTCCACCATGAAGTAAATAGAGGTAACTGTGGGCTAGCATTTCCCCAAATAGCATTAGCTATTAATCCTGATATCTCCTTCCAACAAGCGTCGCGACGTCATTCCGGAAGTTGTCTCACGCATAACTGAGTTTCGCAATAATTTATTTAACCATTCACAAAGTGGAATATGCCATTTATTAAAGCGCATAGATATTCCCGAATAGCCAAAACTGGAAAAAATATCAGTTTTTAACTAATTATAGCGGTCATATTATAGTTACGACTTCAATCTTGGAACAATGGGATAAAAAATCAACCTTGTTCTGATAAAGTATGCGAAATTCTAAAAGGAGAAAAAGTCACAAGAGCCATCATGAAAACCAAGTCTACCCTAAAACCTGCGGGCATGATGACTTCGTTCTACTTATGGGAATACTTTTCAACTATGATTTATCTTTATAAGGGATAGTGACAAAATTTGCAAGAGGAAAAATTACTCAGATGCTTATGAATTTTCTGAAAATGCATCTTGTAGGTACTAAGGGGGAAAAAAGTTTCCCAACAAACGGAGCGTCGCCACTATCGCTCTCGGGGTAAAATCGCTTTCCTTTCTGATGGCATGTTATTCTTAGGTCTCGGCCACGAGGAGGGAAATTCAAACACAGTAAGGTGATGGACTAATCGTCCGAATCGGTGATGGATTCCCGGCTGCTCGCATGACCCGAGTGGGTTTCGCGCTGGCCCCAAGAACGGAGGTTCATTAGATAACCTTGAATGCATTTGAAATGTTTCTTTGAATTCTCTCGTACGGCTCAACTAAAACCAGGTAGTGATAAAGGCAAGACCACAGGAAGCTTATCGCTAAAAGACGAATGGCAGTTGATCGGTAGGTTATGTGGAATGTGGATTTGAAAGCATTTGCTTTTGAAGACACTATTTCTCTGTGATAACTTCCAGGGATATTCAAAACATTCCATTAAGTCCAGGAGAGAGGGGATAAATCGATGAGACAGTTGAGGTAGTCTCAACTTCGCTCAAATATCGAGGGCAATGGATTTTAATAGAAAGACAGTATATTGCTGGCTAAAATGCTAGAGGGAGGGGATGAGATGATGACAATACGACAAAGAAGCGAAGACCAAGATGCACGTCTCGAGATGATGATGGCAGCATTCGTTAGCATCCTGCTGACAACTCTCTTACTATTGGCGGGTTAGCCGTGATAAAGAGGACATTAAACTTAAAAGCACCTGTATGATTAGAAACCGCCTCCATGAAGCCGGTATGAGAAGTTCCAGTCCAGTAAGAAAGCCAGAAATGAGCGAAACTAATTAAACGGCGAGGTTAGAATTCGGTCATTCGTAACGGGATCATATTAGAATATCGTAATTTTCATCAATTATTAAACATTAGAAGTGTTGATTATGGACATATTTAGCTATTGAGAACATGCAATTGTTGGTAAATATAACTTTATTAATTGATAGTACTTTTTAGAACATTTACTTATTTAGAAAAAAGTTATATTCCTCCTGTTTGTCACGTATCACCCAAAAAACAACTAGGAAAAATAGATCTGGGCATAAATGTCTGCGTTTTTGGAGAGCTATTTCTGAGTCGGGCCGGGATTGCTGTTGAGAACACCACCTAGAGTGACGTCTAAGGATTACCTAAGCCCGAATCTTTCGTATTTTCATCACTTCCTTACATAAACGACGTAGTACCATAATGCGAAGAAATAATATATGTTCAGGACACCTGTCCCATCCACAGTGCGCGAAACTCAGGAGATTTTTCGAGGAGCATTCGCACAGTACAGCGCAACCCTTCCCTCCAAACTCACAGTACCTGAATCCAATACAAAATATTTGCGACTAAATGGTCAAGAAATGGCAGAATTGCAAAGGGAAGAACCAAGAGACACTGAAAGGTCACGTCTGGGAGGTATGGGCATCTTTGGGTTGGCGCCCTACATTATTTCATAGGGTCAATGAGTCAAATACTTCAAGGAGTCATTGATTGTGATGGGGGTGAAATTAAATACTGTTTAATAGTAAAGTATGAGTTAAACCGTTCGTCAGGACTTCTGCTATGTATCTCCATTTTGAGTGGCAGGAAAATTTGTTTCCTTTGCATTTCTTTATGAAGTTGACAGATAATTTGACCAACAGTGCATCTACCAAGAGTTTATTTATTCTCTTTGCGTTTATTTAAAATGAGTTACTTTAAAATACTGTAAAAATATTAATTTAAGAATACTACGGTATTAAAAAAAGTAACTTCCATCTTGAATAAATGCCTTAAATATTTTTTTAGATATGCTGGAATTTAATATGATAACTCCAGTTACATAATCTAAAGTGGTTTCGTACTCTATCTAGAAGCTTAAATAGTTCAACATTTCAAAAAGGCAATCAATCATAAGCAAAATGTAATATCTATATTACTTACTGTTTTTTGTATTTTATCTACATCTACATACTACCCCGCAAGCCGCCTCAATAGGCGTGTGGCGGGGGGTGTTAGGACACCAGCCGTTTACATATAAAAAGGATACGCTCTTATGAAATTACGCCTTGCATTTATTAAAGTCCCTTATTGTTCGGGGGAAAAACGAATTCCCATACCTATCCGTTCGGCAAAATATCTCTCTTAATTTATCGTTTCTTTCGGACCTGGAAATATAGTGGGGTTCTAATATGATGTTCTCCGTGTCGCTCTTAAAGATATCTATCCTTAATTGCTCAAGCAATCTAAGCCTAGCCCGCAGGCTCCGAGTCTCTCCGAGTCTAGTTTATTTGTGTATTTATTAATTCATTAATACATATTTGCGCATAAAAAGCTTATTTATTTGCCTATTCATTGAAAATCTACCGCCATGCTTGAAATATGCATTGAACATATGTTTGTAATCACGATTAAAAGAAGAAACTCTTATTCAATGCGGTGTTCTTTAAATATCGCCGGTTGTAAGGATAGAAGACAGCGGGTGAATCCCAGGACCTTGCTATAGTGCGAGAATTGGAGCGAAGCCAAGAAGAAAAGGAGAGGAAAGGTAAAGAATGCAGAGGAAGCTATGGCGATAATGAGAGCGTTCAATGGGTTCAATGATACGTTTGAAATGCATATAATGGCTGTCTAATGCGCCTCAATTTGGAAGCCAGCGCGAATAACACTCGGGGAAGGCAAGCGGCCAGTAATCCGTCACTGGCTTCGACAATGAGACCATCACATTACTGTGTTCGAATTTCCCTCGTCGTTGCAATGGAATAGTATGCCATAAGAGAGAAGGCCTATTTTTCTCCAGAGCGCTAGTGGCGACGCTCCGTTTGTTGGGAAACTTTTTTCCCCCATAGTACATATTTGTTGAGCTGAAAATAAAGCATCGGCAGTAGTGATGGGCAAAGTCTGTCTTTTGAGAGATCTCGGTCACGCCTATCACTCCCACTTGTGAGTCGATCGTGAGTGTAAGGTCATGATTGATTGATGTTCAAGCTAGTGATCTGTTTAAGTTGCCTACGATAAATGACCTCTCAGGAAATTCGTAATTGATACAAAATCGTAACGAACGCTGCTCTCGCTGGCCATTCGTGATTCCTAATACTACACAGGCGCATGTGTGACTCACTCACTCACGTATACAAATTCCCGACCACTTCCAGACGAGCTAGGAGCCTGAAATATTTCCCGGATCTTCCTTGAAAGAATTCATCGGAGGAAAAATTCCGAAATCATGGTATTTTTGACCGAAAGTGACAAAAAATATAAAAATGGCGGATATTTAGACTTTTCGAAAAGTAGACTTTCAGTTCTCGCTTCATATCTTTTGAACTGTGGGTCGGATGTGAAATCTGACGAAATTTTCACAGCGGAGAATGGAATTTTCTTTAAGATGCAAAAAACATTGGTGTTCTACGCTTCGTAGTTTTCTCACCAGGTACAACATTTATTGAATAGTTTCCATTTTTTGCGTTTTTTTACTAAAGCTCCTTAACTAGGATTCTAATTTGAAATCTATTTCTCCCAGGGATTTAGATCTCATCGTGACCTACAGCTTCATGATTTTTGTTTTTTTCTAACTCTGATAGTACACTGGTATCAAAGTCGAATTTTGTACTATCAAATGACTTCATGCATATTTACAAACTTGCTTGACTGTAACTTATATATCTCCTGAGTGACCGGGATCGTAAAGTCCTCCGAAAATAACTCATAATCTCATTTCTCCGTTTAAGTCGCTGCGTAAGATTTCCGTTCATCTTATCCCCAGTCAAAAGGGTGTTTCATCCATTCATCATTCCAGCCAGATCGTCGTCGCGAAGCCGGAAATTTCAGTTATCACTAAGAGGACGTGAAGCCTTTTGCATAAAAGACATATCTGTGAGACAGAACAAATATAGTATGTTTTTCCCCTACTTCCTTTCCTTCATTCGGTAAACAGTTTTTGTTAATCTTCGCCAAGTCATCCCTCGCGGTCCTTAAAGCAAAAGAAATTTCCCGGGACAATACTCACCCTTCTAAGACTTCATTCAGCCTCGGTCTTTCAAAACGGTCTTCTTCCCCCATCTTTCCTCCGATTTCCCCTCTGATGGCTTCTACCCACGCGAGGATTTTCACCTTTGTCTTCAACAAGTGATGGCGACCGAATTGTTATCAAGATTAGACAAGGCTAAGTTGGACATGGGCTCGAGTTTTAGTGAACAGCAAATATCCCGTCTGGGGATCTGGAACTGTCAAAACGCTTCCTAAACTTTCCTCAAGCTTCTCGGCACAAGCGCTTAAGTTTTCGGACCGTCTTTCTTTCCCCGTCCATGCCATTATTCTTCTTCTCCCTGCAAACCATTTTGACCATCCTCGTCATGCTCTCGTTGTACTCACGTGTGGATCGCGTTTCTTTCTCTTGACATCTCTACTTCGAGTCCCAGAATTATCTTCGCCTAGGACCCATTCCCGACCCATCACCCATCCTTCCCCACTCCACCTCCCTTCTTTGATTCCCCTTTCCCTTTACTCCTCCTCCCTTTCTACTCTTCCTTCCCGTACCATTCGTCGTCTCGCGCTGTTTACCTACGGTTCTTTTGATTTACCAGCAAACCTCGGCAGTCTGTTCTCTCGCCTACCCCCCGTTTCGTTTGACTCGATGTCCGTTACCTTCGCGTCTTTTCTTCTTCACTTCTTTCTTACAGCCAACCTCCGCCAAGAAGAAATTCACTCACACCCGCAGAAATTTCATGAGTGAGTGAGTGATACGTAAATCACTCAGAAATCCTTCCGTGCCACACACAAATTGTTCAGACACTCTCACGATAGCAAATAAGGTGCTTGCGATCACGGGGTACGAATGCAAACAATTACGCGCCACGAGACCGTTTCTTTTTCCGATTGCAGTTCGGAGCACTGATCACTAATGCGGGACAATGAAAGTATTGCCTATCATTATGAGAAATTTTGATGTATTTCAAACGTGAAAAATGATTTTATGTACGCATTTGGTACTGTGTTAATAGTACTGAGAACTTAATTTAATGATGTTGATGGAACTGCGAAAAGTAAAACTTTACTTGAGTAGCATTAAGACTTCGTGGATTCACAATGGGTGTTTTTATTTCACGCATAACGTAGACTTCCCATCGATTAACGTTTTAAAATAAACTCCAGCGTGACTTTTTGGAATTAAAAAGGCTAATAAAATGCAATTCTCTACAATATCATAATTTAAAATTGACATTTTCTCGAGAAATACATCAAGAATATGTTTTTCCAAGATCCTTCCCGACTCATTACTTCCCAGTGAAATTATTAAGGCACATGGTGAATAACGTTTTAAACTTGTCCGTGTAGGTAATAAGACATGTATCCACCCACAGACAGCGACGCCTTTCCTTACCACCATCATTGGCACGATGGAGCGTTTGATATGCCTGAAAAACTTTTTGAAATAAATACGGCTTCATCCAAATAACTCAGGTCATTGAAGACACCCATTCGCCCCAAACTACAACACGAAATGGAGTACAAGTATTTGCTTTCACTCCACGTTAAAAACGGAAGGATTTAGAGATACCTTCACCCTATCACACGAATTATAACTTGCTGCGTGGAGTTAGAACTCTCCAAACAAGACTGACGATCATTATAGTAGAGGGAGGTACAAAGAAACAAGGGTCGCAAACGCTAAGGACGTAGATGGACTCAAAGCCGTAATTTGAAAAGTTCTTCTCTGGTAAATGCGGTTCGAGGAAGGTGAACTTGCGCCATTTTTAACAGATAAAATTTAAAAATTAGTTGGACACATGGTACCAAGCGCAACTTAAGCAAAATACTTGAATGAGAGTTTCTTTTTCCGTATACGTCAATAATTCGTGTTTCTCTGAAAGCAAACTTGTGGTTTCCAAAATCAATTAAATTGCTTAGTCAATAGGTAAAATTAAATGTAAAATTGTACATCTATGGTATCAATCAATTAAACTTCTTTCGCTGAATTCCAGTAAACAAAAGTTTTCATCGGGAATGAAAGTTAGAATGAACCCCTTGACTAATTTTCAACGCATGTAATACCCAGACCGGACATCGGCCGTAAAAATAATGCCTTTAGCAGCCTGGAACTATTATTAAATATGATGCTGGCATAAATAAAATCTCCGGTAGTGTGAAATAAATTTAATCACGCATTTTTATAACGACCATTGGATTTTTCATTGGCGGTAAACTTGTTCGGTGGTGACACAAAACGAAGAGGGAAATACTGAATTAAACTCTCCACTTCCACTAATTAATACGTCACTCGTGGTATTGTTATTCAATTCAATGGATAGCCACCATCGGATATCATTATATTGCAATTATGGAAGGAGAACCCTTAATCCATCTGAAACGACACAGGTTGTTAAGGGAGATTATATTGAACATTCAGCCGTTCTCAGTGACAAGTTGAGAGATTACAGCTGAGAACGACATGGCCAAAATTCGGAATACCGGATGTGCAACCAAATCCAGTTTTAAACAATTTTAAACCATTTGGTTCTTAAGTAACAACATGCATTGATTTCAAAGGATTTCACGTTCTTTTGGCTCACATGAATTCATTCAACCTTTCGCAAAAATTGCTATTATCGAAATTTCCAACGCAGATATTGCTGGTATTATTTAGTTAAACAATACTAACTACGGTAGTCTAGTAAATTTGCCCTAGTATCCGCGACTTGGAATGGCTTTATTCACAAATGTCAGTCACATTATAAGCCAGGTGAAAATGTCACAGTTGGCGAGCAGCTGTTTCCAACAAAAAGTAGATGTAGATTTACTCAATTCATGGTATCAAAGCCGGACAAATATTGGATCAAGTTCTGGCTTGCTGTGGATGTAGAATCGAAATTTATTTTAAATGCCTTTCCAAATCTTGTAAAAGACGATCTTCGACCAGGTGACCAACGTCTTCCTGAGTATGTGGTTATGCGAATAATGGTACTACCATACTCTGGTGCTGGCAGAAACGTCACAACGGACAATTAGTTTACTTCCATTAGGCTAGCAAAAGACTTACATAAGGAGTCTACTAGTATCGTAGGGACTGTCAATAGGAACAGGAAAGAAATACCAACTTCTGTAAAAGAGACGCGTGAACCATTGCACACCACTCGTGTTTTGAAGCATGATGACATCTAACTCACTGTATATAGGGAAAGAAAAATAAAAACGTATTATTGCTAAGTACTCTCCAACCTGATGTCACCATAGCGAAAAATGAAAAGAAAACACCAGCAACAGTCGCTTTTTATAATTCTACTAAGTTCGGCGTTGATGTTGTAGATCAGCGGCCTGTTTCTCAAAACTACAAGTCTACAAGTTATAAGTCTATTCACTTGTAACTTGTGAAATTCTGTTTCCTAAACGTACAAGTCTACTAATTACAAGTTCACAAGTTAAAAGTCTATTACACAAGTTACAAATGTTTACTCACAAGTGTTTTCATGGTTACGAAACATTCTGTTTCTCAAACAGACTTGTAAATTGTAAGAAAATTTCTACTAGTCCTCCGAGGTGAGTAAATCGCAGTAAATCGGAACGAATAACTGGAAAAACAAATGAAAAGCGACTTGCTTTATCTTTTTCTCAACTATGAGAAGGCGATAGCGACGAACAAGGTATCAGTAGATAGGATTTATTTTACCGACTTTTGACATAACATGCTCGGTTCACGTTAAAGCACATAGTTTGTTTATAATTTAAAGTTAAAAGAAAAGTGTTTTAGACTAAAACGTAATGAGACAAGAACACCCCCACGGAGACTTTGTGTATAAACAACGAAGAAGAAAGATTAATTTCCGACAGGAGACATGTATGTTGCTTTTAATCGTACAATTTATAAATTATCTCATTTGATAAAGAATAAATTATTTTGGGAAGGTGGGAATGGTTGAAAATGCGAAAGTAACGCACTAGTTTACTAGTACTAGTTATTGCTATTCAACAATATATACCTACTTTTCATGTCACGTCAATATGTGTATACATTAAGAGGTAAAAATGCAGAGCTTAAGTTCCCGTACTAAAATGATAAATCGCTATGAGATATTCCGTCGCAAAAGTTTAATAGGAAACTCCACACGTATTTAAAGTCGTCATTTTTATGTGATGACGGAGATGCAAATGTTACGCTAATGTGCTGTGGTTTTTCCTAATATGCCGTAGTCATATGTCCAATGCTCTTGGCGCAACTTGGGGCACAAGGACAAGTGAAATAAAAAAATTGTGCTTAAGTCCTAGTACGAAGTTACAAAAATCGGTGGTAAAATCTCTCCTTATCCCATCAAAATGAAAGAGAAAAAAAACTGTGGGGTTCGTTGTCATATCCATCGGCATCGTAGTACGGCACGCTACCATTACACCAACTTACTTCCTGAAGAATAAGTGATCCCCTTGGGTACTAATAATCAACATTAAAAATGGCTGAACTCGTAGTCCTCGCTTGTCTGACGATAAAACACTATTCCGCTGTTAATTCGTATCCATGAAAGATAAATACTGCACAAGATGATGTCTTGACATGCAAGAATTGTGAATAACCTTCATTTCGAGTTCATCTTTCCCTTCATGCGATGGAATAAACGGTTTTTCCTCATGATGTTCAAGTTTTGCAGACGATTCATCCTCGCTTGAGAAAGTTTAAGGTAAACTGTGAACCAAAAATTCCGTTTATCTTGTATTCATGCATTTATAGACACCGAGCAACATAGCACTGACTCTTGGTTATAGAAGATGGCTGAAGAAACTCGCGAAATATATTGAAATCTTTAAATAATAGCTATATATGGACTAGACGTCAGCCATTTTCACTTGCAAAATCTTTGAGAATGCACAAGTCCTCCGTTTTCGTTTGAGAAAAACTTGTAAGATCGGACTTGTAACTAGTAGACTTGTAACTTGTGGACTTGTAGCTTTGAGAAACAGGCCCAAGATGGCGAGAAAATACTCCACTAAGTCTGCATCAAGAAGGTGGCCTGTGCAAGTCTTTCTCAAACTGTTAGACCTGGCTGCTATAAATTCCATTCCATGGAATGCCATTGTCACTTAAAAGCCAAGCAGAAAGAACAAATGGTAACTATGGATTAGGACAATAGAATGAATGAGGAGAACCACTCTTACTATTTCAAACAAATCAACGTAAAATATACGTTTAAAAAATTACCCCCGAGGAATTTATGCATGGACAGATATACAATTGGATTTACAAGTGGATTGATCCATCAATCAACGAAGAGGCACTGAGAAGAGTAGGAAATGATTTAATGCTTTTAAGAACTCAAAAGAAAAGGAGTGACAACCTAATACGGCGGATTTTAAGATAAAAGTTTCTAATGAAGACAGCCAAAGAAAAAATTTCTCAACTATATGAGGTGAGGCTTTCGAAGGTAAAATCATGTTTCCTCAGACATCCGAGACCTAATACTCCAACAAAAAGGGAAATGAGGACATTCAATGGACCAGAGATTCGGTCGTTCATTCCCTTTTGATTTTACTGACTCGTGCTGAAGGTTATTGTGACTTGGGAGTGGCTAGCAAGGAATTACCTGTACATACACAATCAGAGGAGAAACAAATATTTCATCATCCTCAGCATGAGTGTACAAAATAGCACCTGAAATTTAATTTTAGCTGCATATAATCAATTGATAAAGACCAAATAAGAGCTCCCGTGCCTTATTTCGGCTAAAAGCACTAAGCCAACACACACAGAAAGTGCCTAAAATGGTACTGCTCACTTAATGAAAATAAACAGGTTTTGAGTTGGTTAAGCAAATTTCCAGGTAAGTTCTCATTTTTCCTGACTTTTCCAGGTTTTACAGAGCCATTTTCAATTTCCCTGAATTTTCCAGGTATTCCAGGTCTGTAGCAACCCTGTTCATGGATAATTATTGGTCCTTCTCCGCAAGAGCAAGTGTGGATGCCCAGGAAACGAGAGCGCTCGGGGAGGCATGTGTTCACAGTCTAAATATGTTTATGAGTACCGGGAGGATTTTCAGGGTATTCATGGCAGCTTTCACAATCTCTCCACACCCTACAGCCTCTTCCTTAACGGCAGAACGGAAGATGATTCCAATGAAGAGCGCGGACAATTAAATTATCTATCGACGTCTCACGGACCATTAAAATTTCAATATATTATGGACACCGCCGATTGCAACGAACAGCTCTCGCGAAAGCTTATGGCATACGGATGCGCAGCGTTTGTGTTATCCGCGTCATACAAATTCCATTTTTTATTGCACTCATGCATGGTACAAATGCCATGTCTTCGCTTTCCCTTACGTTCCTCTTCCCTACCCCTTCCACCAAACTTTACCCCTCCACGACGTCTTCTTCTGTACATCCGTGCGCCATAAGCTTTCGCGAGAACTGTACACGCTCACAAAATAAAAACAAGACGAGGCGAGCGAGAGAGGAGAGAAGTGAGTGGGAAAGGAGTTTCCCCTTTCCTTCTTCTTACGTCACCCGTCTGTTAGAATCCCACCGCGCTAACAGGCACCCATGCTTCCCTTTTGCTTTCTCCCAAAACGTGCCGCCCTTGGCTCCGTAAAATCTCCCCTATCTCTCCCCCGCCCTTTCCTCCCAGCTGCGCAAGCGTGCAGCGCCCCCTCTTCTTCCTCGCCTCTTGAGAGTGCTCTCCGCAGTCGATAAGGAGAAGCGGACGAGTGTGATCGGGCGGGCACCAGTTGCGCGAGCTCCCCGGTCGCCCCCTCCAGCCCACGAAGTGGTGATGTTTGTCCGGCGCAAGGAATAATTCGGGAAAGATGATCCTTTAGGGCAATTCATTTGGGAGAAGTGGAAGCCGCTATGTCCAGGGACTGGCCATCCCCGGGGATTTGCATCTTAATCGGCGCATTAGTGAGCATTGTCGCCGCCTCCTTGGTCCTCCTCTACCGCATTCGTCTCCCGGGGTTGAGGGATCGATGCTCGCGGAGGTGGCGCAGCGCTAGCCGGCAAGTGGCCCGAGGGACCCGCTTCCTCCTCGGCCCTCCGGCTGGCCATCGAGGAGAGCGGCGCAGCCAACTGGAAGCGGCGGAGGCCTGCCGGTCCACCCGAGGGGCCTTGTCTAACCACCAAGGGTATGGGGCGTGGAACGGGAGTGGCTGGGAGGGCGCGAAAGGGAGTGGCGGTGAGGGTGCGGGGAGGGTTTACGTCTGCAATATACGAGGGCAATTCGTCTGCGATATCGAGTTCGTGGCCGTCGGGTGGACAAATGCCGTGAACTAGGTGTGGAGACAAGATATGGCCATCAAGAAAGTGAGGCTCTTCAGGCACGATTTCCGGGAGCGTCAGAGGGCGGGAAGCTCGCCATCTGCAAGTTACCTTAGGGCGGAGGTCAAAATATTGAAAGGAGCACCTCTGAAAGGGCCGGTCCATAGTGGCATGCGGCACCCCTCTCCCCACCCCCAGAACACACACCTCGCTCCTCCCCTCCAATAAGCCCTCACGATAGGAACCGTTCCGTGTCCAACAGCTGAAAAACACAATTCCATTATTCTTTTATTTCGTGTTTTTGCCTGGACGTAGGATCCCATTCAGTCCGCTATTTTTTTTCTCGCCCGACTATCGGAGTGAACGACAGGTGAATTCCAAGTTGATTCATCGACCGGAATGCGAAAATTTTTCGGACTTGGTGCAACGAATACAGTTTCTCGTTTTTCGTTCTTGCAGGAACCAACCGTTCCCATGCCCATTGAAATGGTATGGCGGTCCTCTCTGACATTTAAAAGTTAGCTTGTTTATGCTAAATGTCACCGTGGCTATTCTATATTTTTTGTATAAATGAATGTGAAATGCATGCAGTGATACTGTCAGTGTAATGGTCGGAGATAATGGGCGAATTCTACTGTGCGCTGATAATGCTGCGTTGCTGTCTGATAGCCCAAAGGAATTAACGTGGCTCCTCCATAAACTCTGTAAGGCAACATAAAAAATGGAATCGAGAGTAAATACGTCAAAGACTAAAGTAGGTGCCTGCTATTCAAAATGAGAATGGGAAGAATCACAGTAAAATGAGGATTAAAAGTGTAATAATTGGACATGCGGATGATTCGGTTTACTCTGTCCAAAAATGTTAAATATGATAAAAGAAGGGTAGTGGTAATGCGAGAAGAAAATTTTTCGGTGTAATGCGGCTCATAAGGTGTAAGGAAAATAAATTGCAGCGTTAAAAATCAATCTCATCCCCACTTGATTTTTAGGCAACAAAACGTGAGTGTGGCAGGGTAATCGCAAGTGTTGGCTTAATGCAGTTGGAAGAATTCAATGCGGTGAAAGTAGAAGGGATAGAGTAACGAATGAGTCCGTGATGAAATATTGTGAAATGAATGTCCCGGTAATGGACATAATTAGATGAAAGAACCGTACCCTGTTGCTTTGACCATGTAGACAATACGGATGAGAGTCGAATAACGAAACGGATTTACGGTACATGACTGAATGGTGTGGGAGGAAAGGGTGGACCAAGAAAGTCATTAGTTAAAGTAGCGGAAAAAACTACTTGGAGGAGTAATACAGTAGTCTTTAAGATCAAGAGAGCATGCGTGAACCAATTTATGAATGTGATAGAAGCGAGAAAGAACGCAAGTATAGACCAGTGTGGTGTAAAATATTAAAAAGAAATCCAGTTTACAAGGCCTACCTCCAATAATTAAGCCTATAGACTACAAATGGATGAATATTGTCGGCGGTGTCCTCACTCATAGACATTCGTGACATTCACTTGTCGCTCTTTTACGCGAGCAATTTAAGCGACGTGTGTTTGGATTTCCCTCCTTAGTGAATTGTTGTTAATTATCACAGTTTATTAGTAGAGCAACCACGCACCTTAGCAAGACGTTCCGTAAATAATTAGGTAAATATCACATTCACATAAATATCAAAATCACATTTGGATTAAGTGTTTTGATTACAGCAGATTAGGTTTATACGTGTGCAGGTAAATGCAGGCCTGTATATGCAATTTTTATGTTCAGGAAATATCATGGGAAAAGAAAGGTCCGGATACTATTTGGTCTTATTTTCCAAACACTAAAAAATAAGAACTATTAGAGCTACCTGTTTATTACGATGTCTACTGGCAAGGGCCTAAAAGGGCAATGCCAGGTAGCACGTTATTAAAGAATATATTAAGATTTGCACTAATGATGAATCTTTTTCGTAATATAAGTAATAACATGATTGTTACATCACTCAAGTACTGTAGTTTGCTTCAAAAAAATAGTTAGCGAAAACATTTACCTAAACGCGGAGGCGGAGGCTTTCATCTTAAATGTTGAGCCTGTCCATCCTATACCATTCTGGCGCTGCCTTTTCTTAGAAGCATTTAACAAATTGTTAAAAATATAATATTTTTTAGATACCTACCCTACTCATCATAATGCACTGTGATCAAAATTTAGCTATACTTCGTTGTCTCGGGAGTGACTTCATGGAATTGACTTAACATAATGAAAAGTAAATAAAACTTTGTAATTCCACATAAATATTTAAGTGGAAAAGTTTTATTTACTTTTCATTATATAAAATTTAACTAGTTCGACATTTCACTCATTGAATTTTCCATGTGAATATCAAGCAATTTGGTTAATACTTCCCTTGTGTACCTGCGTATTCAGATACTTGTTGGCCTCGCGTAGCGTCAGTATCTTAAATTAAAACAAAAGAGCGTATTTTACTCACTCATTATCCGTCCACCTCTCCAAGTCATTTGAATGCGCTTTTTATTATCCCAGAAGATTTGTTACATACACAGTTGAAAAGTTTATCGAAGTGAAGACTTAACTCTTATAGTGAATATTCGTATTTTACTTCCAAAGTTTGCCTGAAAGAAGAACACATTCTGCTACATTAATAGTCTCAGTTAACTGCTGTGCCACGCGCTAACAACCAAACTTATAGTCCAAGACCGAACTTCCTTATTTTTGTTTCCCATTTTTACAGTACATCGCAAGTAAGTAATCCCCGATGAGTCTCACAAGATCAACTTATTAAGAAACAGAGTTGTCGTGTGATAAAAAAGTGGAATAACTGGGACTGCAGAGGTACCACAAGTAACATAATTAGAGGGTATAGTAATTATATCAATGGAAATCGACTCATAAAAGAATTTTCTAGGAATATTTTTTTTCGTGAAAGACAAGTTTCCAACGCGCTCGAGCGGCGTATTAATTTGCATGTTAAGACGACTTTATCACGGATTTACGTGCAAAATGCCACAAATAGACGAGCTTTACGCACGGAAAGGTACTCTTAAAACTGATGAATTGACTTATGAGCCTCCTTCCAAACTTACGAGAGAAAAATGAGGGCGAGACGTAGATATATAAAAACGAAGGTTGTTAGTTCCAACAACCGCCACCGGTGTCACCACCACCAGTCATTCCGGTCCTCGTAGCTCTCGATTAAGCCAGTCATCTCTCAAATGCCAGCACGTGTGCCAAGAACCAATCGTTGCAGAACGACAATTTTAAGAAAAATGTTTCACTTTATTCAAGCTGCATCCGCCCAAATTTTGACACTTCACAGATATGTTCGCGGTTGGTTATTAGATTTTAGTGCTCATAATCATGTATTTAACGTATCGGAAAGAGAATGTTTCTGTCCTTAGCCACCACTAAACGTACCCCTCCTTCAATAAAACTGCTTACTAACCTTATATTCTCGCTTGCAGTTTTTTTTGCTAGCGAGAAAAATTCATGCGTCAATAGTGGGTTGAGTGATAAATCCGAATAATGCCACCAGAGGGAATCCTCTTCCGCAGCAGAAAATGTCTCCACTTCTCCCGTCAAGCAAGGAAATTTTCCCGGTGTTCATTTTGAGGAGTGCAGGGGCTGATACAACATTACTGCGGCCGAGGGAGACGATCAAAGAGGAGGAAGGAGGAGGAATTACAGGGGGAGGGAGAGAGTCGTTCAGTGCGAGGGTCCCTCCGCTCATCTTCCCCCACCTTTCCCGCGAACTGTCGCTCAAGGTCCTCTCGTATCAACAAATTATTGAGGATACCGGGACATAAGTCCGTCCAAGATAATAGCGCAGTTGATAGTAAAAATACAGACAATCAGTAAACATGTTCAATGCTGTCTGAAGAATCGAACCAAGTGACCGAAGAATCCAAGATGACGGCCTTTGTTTTCATATGATCATGAAAAAATTGTCTACTTTTCATTAATTTCTAACCCAAATCAGTATATTTCATTGAATTATGGTATTTAGAATAATTTGTAGTGTTGTCCTAAGTAATTAGGCGTATTTTTACCGCCATGACGACGCTGCTTTAATGTTTTGATGCACAGCACAAAGTGGAACTGGTATTTAAACTCGTCTCTGCTCATTTCCGTATAACATTTCATAATCTAACGTTGGTTCTATAGTTTCCGCAGCGTTGATCGGTTGATCTCTCTATTGCTTCTGGGTTATCACCGCATTAGAACTTTGTAGATGACGACAGTTTCGCTGATATTCCAACCGGCGTCATCATGTCGAGTTGCCGGGTTGAGATTTTGGCCGCATTATAATGGGCAGTTTAAGAATGAAGTAACTGACGTTTGACATCGAATAACATGACATCAAAAACATTAATTGAAAATCGAGTCGGCTGCTACTCATCCATGATGCCGTCGTGACTACGTCATGTCTTCCTCTCCGAAAGGCCTTTGAATGCCGGAACTCAACTGGCCGTAGGTATTGCATGCTCAACTGCGCTATTTTCTTGGACGGACTCTAGCCACAGTATTTCCTTTATGAAGTCACCCGCAAGTCTACATAAATAAGGGAATACCACAGAGGAAAAACAATGCGCCTTGATCAGCACACGAACCCCAATCTTTCGATATCGCGTCAAGTGCTTTAGCCAAAGCTACCGATGCGTCATTCTCCCCAAATTATTACTGTGAGCATTAGACAAGCCTTTCTATTAAAGTCCACAAATATATCCAGAGAGCAGAATGACGCCTCTTTAGCTTAACTGGCTAAAGAACTCGGTGCGGTAGCTAGGGATCCGGGTTCGAGTCAAGGCAAATGATTTTCCGTCTCTCTTTTCCCTCGATCCATCTCCCTCTTCCACAATCCGACACCGCCTCTTTATCCGGTTGCCTCGTTGGGTTCACCCAACATTAGCAAGTGCCAACTAAACCCCTCCAACAACGTGGACGTAATGTCTTCCAACTTCTTACACTTCCATTTCCAGTAACTCCTTTATCTTGCCCGCTTCCCATCTTCCACGTCACCTCGCGGCCTTCCTTCCCACCAGTCCCGTGGGAGTCCTTTCGCGGAAGAGTAAGTAAGTTCACAAGTGATAGCTATAGTGGGGAGGGGTGGAGTCGTTTTGGATAAGAAATGTTCCACGTACCCCCGGAGAAAATTCCGATTCAAGGAATCCGACATCACACGCGTATTGACCCGTAAGAGTATAAGGGTGAGCAAGAGGGCCAATCTTTGCTGGTTCCTTTCCGCGGGTCTTCTATGCGCTCCGCCAAGTGCGTTGGAAGAGATTTTATTTCGGAATCGGAAGAGATGCTTATTTTTTACGCCCTATTTAACTTTTTCCTCCAGGAGTCCACTAGCACGATTCATCAGAGGCCACCCACTGAGCCTCATAGTTCTCTATCTGAGACTAGAAAACATTTTTAATATCCTCAGGGAAAAATTCAAATTGGTACATCATGGTTGAGGTGGGCTAGAATTTCGCGGAAAAAGATCCATTGAGTATTGCCTCGCTGTGATAATTCTTTCACTTTTTTATTTTTTCATTAATGCTTCATGAAAATTCTTCGTCGTCATAATTTTTTACAAGAACCACTGCTCTTTGCAAAAACATTGATGAAGAGTCATTTTCATTCTGTTTCTCATCGTTTAAGTCCAAGCAAAGGTTGTGCGAGGATTAATATCATCAAAGATACAATCAATTATCACCCAATATCAACACCTCCTTTCCTCTAATTGTTGATTTGTGAACACAGTACTACACAAAATAAAAATCCAAATCCTTTAATTATTCCAAAATGTACAGTATTTATATATTTTGGAAAAAGGTTCCATTTCGATATTTTAATAAGACCTCTCTTAAGGGGCCTTTGAAAACGAAAAACAGCTAAAAATGTGAAAATGCCAGAACTTTCGTCAAATACAGCACCACCAGTTCATATGGAAGGTAAAATACATTGAAATTTTCTTTTTGCCAATAAAATAAGCTAAATAGTTCGACCACCCTCTACCCATTAGGTTCACCCAAGATTTTGGAGTTATTTACAAGTGTATGATGCGATAATGCTCTTTATTTGTAATAAGACAGTTATGTAATAAACCTTCACAGAAGTATTGACGGAAAAAAAATCCTGAAAGACTTACCCACGAATTTCGAAACGCAAATGTTGTCACAAACATCTTCGTGAGCATGAAAAAAGCAAGCAAGAGCTTGGTAACATTATTACGGAGTAATTTAGACCCCTGACGTAATTTTTCATGTGTCTGCAGGTCGAAGTGCAAAATGGTTCCAATAGCAGGGATTTTAAAAGATGACATAAAACTGGTGGTTTGCTAAAAAAACTTGCTACTAACTTAGCTCTAGATAATGATTATGTAACCCGGAAAACATTAAATATTTGATCTTCATCGTGTTTCCCTTTCATACTTCCTACCTTTGAAGGTGATGGTAATTGTTTTATCAATGTTCAAGACGTACTACTAAGCCATTCTTGGTAAAAACTAGAATAGGACTGATGTGGGTCACTAGGAAAATTTATCTTCGTGTATTTAACTCTTGAGTTATAATAGGTCTGAATTCGTCCCGTAGATAAAAAGTATTCATTCATTTCCTTAACATAGGAGTAATACAAAAAAATCTAAAGTTAAATTAAATTTAGCCAAAAACCTTATGATTACAAAATTAACATGAAATAAGATTTTGAGAAATGATTTACGCACCTATCCATCCTATTTCCCTTTTAAAATAGCTCTTAGGTTGCCTAAATTCTAACAATAATGCATGTAACTACTATTTAAACATATTTAAAATACCAATGCTTCATTTTACGTCATATTATGTGACGTTTATGACGCCATCACGAACTTGAGAGCGGTATAAAAAATTTTAGTTTTTTATTTATCTAATTCATTACATTTATCATTGTGGTGCAATAAGTACAACGTATACAAACGAATTATTTAATTTATTTCGCATCAAAATTGCATTATCACCGGCGGTGACACGTGGAATCTATTCTTGCCTTGAGAATGAGTGACGAGTCGTCTCTCGAAGCGTCGGCAACTATGAATACTTTAAACCGGCGGTGAGCCCGAGGAGATTTTACACATGTTATTCGCCGGTAAAGCGTTGAATCCTTCTTGGCGATACGTTGATGTCTCCGTTTAAGCATCCAAGAAGTTAAGCGCAAGAGAAGGTGAATTTTCTGGCACGTGTTCACGTTCTTGGGCATAAGGTGAATTCAGACTGCAAAAATGGGCGGACTCAAGTCGTAAAAACCAAGTATTTCCTCCGTTCCAGGGCTCAGTAAAGGTGCTTCTCGCTTAATGGCCATTAGGAGGAGAGAAAATTGCAGACTGGGTGCCCATCCGGAAAAAATGACTGTGAAGTTAGGTGATTACTGTTGGTGGCTTGAAATAATTACGAATGTGCAGGTATTTTTGTCAGGTTCATGTGTTTCTTCAAACATATAAATGTAAAAGCTAGTATTCATACTTCCAGTTTTACTGCAACACATTTCCGTGCTTCCACAACGAATTTTATAGTCGTTTCATCTTTTCCCTTAACATTTTTATTGAGTGCTTCCATTAAGGTGTGAAGTCGGGTTTCAATAACTTCATGCTCAGAATCCACAACCATGGCGTTTACAGATTATTAATTCTGTTTCACATAGACAACCCCAATGTTCATTCCTGCAAAAACTTCTTTACCTAATATGCAGGTATACTATGTATTTCTCAGAAAATTATTTTTGCGTGAAATTTTGAATAGTCTTTTTAAAGCACAATTCTTTAAATTTTAAATGAGTTCAACAGATTCTTCATGTGCTGGGGACGATATACGCTAGTGATTTGATGTCGGTGATTTTGCACTAGACCTTCGTGGCATATTTATCACATAATCGCGCAATGGACTCACCCTGGGTGGGATTACAACCCACAACCCTTGTTTAAGACAGCAAGTAAACTACACTATCAATAAAGCTACAGAGCTAGCGCACTATTACGTGAAGGCGAAACCTGAATTCTAATAGCGTATTTGTTAACAACGCCTTACGTCTTACATCTTAATGACGCAGTTCAATGCCTGTGGAATCGAAGCAACGCATAAACACTCATCACACGAAATTACTGAACCAAAGAATCTTCCTCAGTTCATCACTCGTTGAAATTTTGCCATTCATCGTCGCGTTGTCAAACTGGAAGAGAACAACCGCAAGACAACTCACTCGGGAGCTCGAAGCACTTCCTATGATTGTAATCAAGCCATTTGGCATTTCCTCGACGGCGCGGCGCCTGAAATGTACTCGTGAAAATAAAGGCGACTGAAACACATTAATTGTTGAAAACACGCCCCCCTTCCTTAATAAGGGATCATATCTACTAGGAGAAGTGTTACCTTCCGGGAATTCCTTCCCGTTCTTCCCCGTGAATGTTCACGATTACTGGTTTCCCGATTTCCGAACAGAAAATTTGGATGGGAAATCTTAAAAATTGCTCCTTGAACCTAGTAGTTTTCCGATTTTCCACAATTCAAAAAAAAACTTCAAATAAAACAGTAACCAAGCCAAATGGATATAGTTTATCGGAGCCTGACTCTCTTTAGCGTCCTGGGCAAGATGTGTTTCAGTAAAAAAGTGCCCTCTTAATTCATTTTGAAGCACCTTTTACATTAGCGACCACATCCCTCATCAAGGCTGACCGAGTGCCCCGGTAGCTACGCCCTCGTTGCGGTATTTCAGAGAATTTAAAGTCACTGTGATAGTGATAATTACTGATGGTTTATTAAAATTGCTTGAAAACGATGATTCCAGGGATTACTGGTATACTCTCCCGAATGTTCCAAAATGTCAAGTGCCTGGAAACCCTGACAAGATGGTATGCTGGAAGTTCTCCCACTGAAACCCCTGAGATTTTTGAAAACACGGGTTTTAGTGAAATATGAGCGAATTGAACTTTACGAGGGAGTAGCAAGTAGAAGTGAGAGAATAAGTGTAGGCGGTGATAGGAATAGTGTTTTTTGCTCTTCCATATAAGCACAAGTAGTTAATGGGCGCGTGGGGAGAAGTGGCACGGGAGTTGTGATTTACGGTCCTTCGAGGACAGTGCCGGACGCGTGTGCAAACAGGAGACACTGGCGTATCTTCGGGTGGGAATGGGAACATTGGGAGGGTGGATGATAGAGAGCGTGCAAAAGGGTGTGAGGAAGCTGGAGATAAAGTGGGAGAGAAGGGGGACAAGGTCTCGAGAGGCTGCGCTCAGCATAGGCTGACAGATTCGCATGCGGGCGCGAAGAAGAAAACAGCCTGATAACAGTTTCCTCATATGAGATTCTTTTTTTCCCTTCTTCTTCCCTCCCGGATTCGAGGTAGATGGTTTGTTTTTATGATAATGATCGTTGAAGTCTCCTCGTTTACTTGAGCTCCCACGGAAGCCGGAATGGAGTTCACGTCATAAAGTTAGATTAGCATCGTTTACCTAAATGAGGACACATAAGACTATAAACAAACACACTAACACCCTGAGAAAAGCAGGTCTGATACCCTCGTAAGTAAAATTGGTAGTTGATATTCCTATATCCTCCCTTGGAAATTTTCTTTCTTAAATAATTAACAAGCACAACGTAGCATCACGACCCGCATTAGAAGTGCGTCATCGCCAGATTTCCTTTACAAAATAGAGGACTCTTAAAAATCGAAAAAGTTTAATTTTTCTCGCATTAAACATAATTTGTAGAATAGATTTTAAGAGTAAAATAAGTGGCTTGTAAGGATAGAGCAATATGGAGAAAATTTTAAAAGTGGGCCAGTTTTGTACGGCTAACGGCAATAAATAAATTGTTTGACTTTGCCTACCGCAAAAGAGAATGGTGTGATGGTGTAAATGTATTTAATGTATCTTCAAAATAAGGGCCATAATTTGAAATCATAGATTCGCTAATTCAGCTTGTAGGTCTTTATGATGTTACGACTCCTACACGAAGGAAGATTATAGGAGAATATTTTTTTCTTTCATAAGAGAAAAATTTTAATTCAATGACAAATTTAATAAGATAAGATATTAATTAGACTATACGAAACACACCTAGCACTTAGCCAAATTAGAAATGCAGATTATACCACATTTTAGTCTTTAAATTTATTGGAAGATTATACATCTTTAATTATTTCCATATTGTTTTATTTGTTATTAATTTTATATTGACATTTTTAGTTTTATTGAGTACGGGTGGTGAACGAACAGTTTGATAATTTGGTAGTTTTTGGTCAAGGTAAAAAAAAACAAATTAGCAACTATTTCTTTGAAATTAAAGAATAATCTTCGGAGAAATAATATCAGAAACTGGCAATACAAACTGGCAAAATATTGTGTCCTATTCTTCTTCTCTTTTTTCGCATTAAATTTCACCTAAAATATGCCCGTTAGTCCATCTTGGCAATTCGCCATTTGGCTGGTTTTACTAGCGCCGCATTTCCTACTGTGGCTTCCGTTCATTTTCATGCAAAAATTTCTTTCTCACGGTGAAACAAGGGAAAATTTGTGGAAAATTCTCTTTTGCTGTGAATGGAGTGAAAATATATGAATGTGACGTTGCCTAAGCACCATGGTGGTCGGAAAACATTTCCTTCTCCCAATAGAAATGATGCATAAATTTTGAACGAAGAAAGTAAAGTGACCACTGAATTTATTGTCTGATTGGGGTTATTTATTATACACTATGTACTGCTTTGCCTCTCGTCATTTTCCTCCAAGAAAGAATCGGTATGTTTTCATTTGGGTTCATATAACTTAAGGTTATGCACCCTCGAGCTGAAGAGCGGGCGAGACACGGAGTGATAGTATTGGGCGTTAGAAGGATGTTTCTATTCTTTTACTTCATTTAGGTCTACGATTAATAAACAATGTATTCAGCGCCTATGGATCAAAATAAGAAGTTTCTATTTCTAAAATGTATGCATAACAGTTGTACAATGAGGTGAAACAGTGAGAATATAGATAACACTAACAAGGAGACATCGCGTGAGTGATGTTAGGGACGCAAATGACGCAATTATTTCCTTAAACTAGAGAGAGAATGCGGGAAAATTGTCACGGCTTTTTTCCATTTGAAGCCGGGTTCGAAAGAAAAACGCAACTAAAGAATTTCCCTGCGTATAAATCCTTTTAAATGCAACAGATAACAGAAGTCGTGGCCGAGTGGTTAGAGGCGTTGGACTAACAATCCTTGGACTATGGTTAGGGTTCGAATCCCAGTACTGTCAACTTCTTTTCTTTCGAGTATTTTATGGAGTCTCTGTACATTACTCATTCCCATACAGTTATGGCAGTAACGATAATGTTTTTTAATTTTCTACCTATTTTCTGGATTTTGAATCAGCCCCTTTGGGAGACTTTTGGAGCTAATTTCGGGATTCTTGTTTGGCCGAAAAGAGTTCACATGCCGAAAGGCCTAAAATGTGTAGATTTTGAAAATACAAGTATATTTCCGTGAATAGGAAGGGCTTCGAATTGTCGTGGCTCTTTCTCAAGGCGGGAAACAATGAACGGATTAATATTTTTTGATATACAGCAATGCATGCACTTCAAATTTCCCAGGAACTGAGTTCGAATTATGGCTTTTGTGACTCAATTTTTCGTTCAATAGCGAACATGATATAAGTAGAAAAGAGATGGTAACTGTTTACGAGGTTTCCGCATTCTCTCTCTAGTTTAAGAAAATAATTGCGTCATTTGCGTCCCTAACATCACTCACGCGATGTCTCCTTGTAAGATGAAGACTCTTTGGTTTCTCACCGGATGTTGCATTTGAGGTTGTTGCAAGGCAGTTGAGTTAATCTAATAATACTTTGGGAGAAAAAACATGAAATATTACTTATTTATCTTTGAGTCTTCACCAGTGGATTTAAATAAATAACATAGTATCTAGATCTGTTTTGAAACAAGCTTTCATTTTGAAGTACCAGGTCTTAAGCCAACCCCACCAGAACGGCACGTTGATAAATCAACAGTAGCATAGGTACGTCGTAGAGCGAAAAACGTTATTACTAGTCTCTTTAGTTGCCTTACTTTTATCGTATATCCCTATCAAGATAATTTTTGGCAATTCATGGCATCAATTTCTGGTCGTAATAGAGTCATATTACCTAATACGAAAAAAATACTACATATAGTATGCGGAGTAGATACCTATGGGTTTTAATGAGTACTTTTATATATATACACTATCACCAATATCTGTAGACCTCTAAAGCACCTCCGTGCAATATCAGCTTCAAACATCATCCCTATATCTGCCTCATGCAGCTCATAGTGCCTACTCCTTAAATGCTACCCAATCTACCCAATGCCTTTCTCCTTACTCTCCTTGGAAAACCCACATTGTTCCCATCTCTCACTCATCGTTCTGCCGTCAAAACCTCCACAGCACGTTTTTCTTGTTATCGAACTTCTACCGCAAACTTTCTCGCACCCAACGCCTATCTCCTTGCTCCTGTTCTTCTTTATCGAACTTTCTTTCTCCACCCTGTGGTAATAGCCTCCCATACACACCATTATTTTTTATCCATAGCACCATACAAGCCACAGAAAGGATGGATCAATTGGAAAATGGTCATTCCACGACAGCTACACGTGGTGGAACTAGCAATGGAATTATATGGATGAGGCAAAAAAATCTCTCACGTGCTGACGTATTTGTCTTCACAAAAATAAACTCAGTCCCGAAAAGGCGAGCTGCTAGGGCCGGTTATATTAAAATCGTAAAATTAATTCGTACATCATGACAAAATGTATCTGGATACCTGGCCCAGCACAGAAACTGCCATATATTCAACCCAAAATCTACCCTGCCATTTTATTTTCAAGAAGCCTATGCCTTCCTACCTTTGGAGGCTCTCGCTGATTCCACCCTCCCATGGTTCTACTCCCAGGGTACTAAACCCCATTCTCCCAATCCATTGGTGCCAAAATACATAAAAATAACAGCAATTCTTTGTATTACCGACCATCAGATGTATAGCGAGAGAAACACAAGTGGGCACCCTACATTCTTACCCCTATCCTAACGTCTTAATTGTTCTCTCGCTGTTCTCCCAGTGTAAACTGAGAATATGGACGATAATCTCGCTACACTACAAATTGAAGCTTTTAAAAACGTAAGTTTGTAATATTCGGCTCCTTAAATAATATTGTATTCAACAAAAGATATATTGTTAAGTTACAAAAAAATTGTAGCAGAATTACAATTCCTTCAGTATAATAAAATTAAACAGTTGACTACCTAGGGATAAAAGAAATCTATCAATATAATCAGTGAAATCATGGAGATAATTCAGTTGGAAATCATTATTTTGATTTTTGTAAGTTCTAATATAAACAAAAAAAACAATTAATAACGGCTCGACATTACGCACTCTAGTAGTCACGAAACTGCATTAAAATGCTCAGGTGGGTACTCTAAGCCGCAGTTAGGATATTACCTGGAATTTAGTTCCCAGAAGTTGCCCAATCCCTTTCCTCCTTCCATCTGCAGCCTCTCTTCCTCACCTCGAAGCTTGTTCCTTTTCCTCCTCGACCACCACTTTAGGTCCACTCGCCCCCCGCCCTCCCCCCAAACTCTTTCAACCATCAGCCATTCCCTCGAACCCTCTCGGATCGTGATCCGCTGTCAAGGAGTTGGAGGCAAGGGTTTGGGCGAAAGTAATGGGCGGTGAGTGAAGGGTTCTGAAAGTGGAATGACACGCTTGGCTTCCTAGGGTAGGGGATTGAAGAGGAAACGAAGGTGGGGGCGAAGTGGTGGAAAGGTGTTTGTATGCCTGCGGACAAGGAAGGCAATTGGCGTGGGGAGACGATGCCAGAGAGTTTCATGAACTTCGCAGGGTGCATTATCCACGCCAGTCTGCATTTGCGAGGGTTCAACAACAGGCTCTCGTTGAGGATGGGGGGCTTCAAGAAATTCAATCATTTTCGGCTCTTGCAGCCAGGATATCGTCGTGATTGGTCAGATGACCTCGTTGACACCTCGACAAGCTCGGGCGGGTGAATACGGCGTATGTACGAGTGTTATCCCAGAATCAGGCTCGGCGTCCTGTGTGTCTCCCTCACATGATGGATTTATGATATGTTTACACGCTCCCAGAGCACATTGTGACTAATTGTCAGATTAAATTTGTAGGAGGCAATCGAATCACCATACTGAATAACTCAACTCAAAATCTAGATACAACAAACAATTAATATCTTTGAATGAGCTCACCAGCATGATGAGCTTAAAAGTCAACTAGACAGAAAGATTTTCCAATGACAACTGAATAACCTTTTCGGAATACTAGTTTTAATACTACCGTCAGGGAATACAGTGTTTTCCTAATTAGATGTGTTTTCCAGTGAATACAGTAATTTCCTAATGTTTCGAGTAGTAGGTATTTTTGAAAAACCCCATTTATTTTATGACAGACGGAGCACAATAAGCATAATGAGTAAAATTTATAAAAAATAAGAAAACAGGCTCATTTTTATAACGAGTATATAAAACTAATTCTTTTTAAACACTAATAGCTCTTTCCGGTAACAATCGCCCTCCAAAAATTAAATTTGTAAATGCTAAAAATTCATAACCAGGATCATTGAGATGATGTCATTTTAATTTAAATGTGAAAAAGGTTCATTGCCCTCCGTGAAAAATATCATATTTGACAAAACTAAAACCGTGATCAGGGCAAGATCAGAGTTTATGTCCTTCGAATCACCTGGAGATCGTTTTAGCCGCGGTTACCAGCTTCACTTTCGTTCTTTTTTATGACTTTTATTTCATTTAATATGTAATTAGAAGGCACCTAACGAGATAGGAGTAAAACACGGGAATTCGGTATTTCTTTGGCTCAAAAGAACGTTACATCACTTTTCCTGTTCAGTGATTACAACCAAATACGTCCAAAAATTAAAGAAAACACGAATTACTTCTAGGAGAAACTCTTTTGATGTGGTGGAAATTGGGATTATATCGTATGAAAAACCGATGGCTCTCCCTCTGTGTGGTTACAGATCGTAACCAAATACCCAAGTCCTCTCTCTCTCTCTCATATCTCTTTGTCTTTGACAAGTGATGTGTAATATTTTGGAATAATTACAGGATCCCAGGGAATGACTACTTGGGCAGGTTTGCTTCAATTTGCTTACGCTCCCTAGCGGAACACCGCAGCCCACCCCAGAGGAGCTGGGCGTGGTCGCTGAATCATAAAGGTCGCTGACTTACCTCTCAACCCATAGGTCTGAGATGGACCCTAAAATGGAAAATGGCTTCGCACTAAACAAACAGTCAGTCATTATCCCTAATTTACCGCAGAATACTTGGCCTCACAATAGCATTTCTGCCAAACCTTTTGGAGGCTTTACCAACATTTCCTTAGGATCGCTGCTGTGATGTTAGTCCATAAATAGAGACTTATATACTTAAGATGTAACAACTCCATGACTCTTCAGCAAGTTTTCAACCCCCTTATTCAAAACAATTAACGAGTAATGACACCAAAATGTGAAATGTATAAATAAAAAATAGACGTAAGCCACCGTGAAACAAGTTCAGTGAAAAACATTCGCTAATCTGTTCCTCATATACAAGACAAAAGGAGAAAGTGATAGCCTAGATGTGTGGACTATAATGGCTAGATATATTGAGATTCAGCGTCTAGGATTTCGTTTGAGAGAAAGACGAAAGTATTTCACCATTCTTAGATGTTTAAGGGCTACCACGATGAGATTAAATAAGCTAAACCAATCCGATTAGACAATTCAGATGGTTGAGTTTGCCTGAAGAACCCAAAAAAATACTTACAAGGAGACATCGCAAGACTGATGCTTTTAAGGCTTGTTTCTCCGTATCAAATGCCGAGATATGACGTATAACTTTCTCTATAAAATGTATTTCACGGTTAGTGTTTGAAAAAATGGAGTATTGCATCCTAGAGTTCCACCGTAAACAAATGCTTTGCACTGAGTGATTTCACATGACAATTCTGAGAGGAACAACTATCAAGGAGACATCGCGTAATTGATGTTCGGGATCCAAAAGAGTCAATTATTTTCTGAAACTATAGAGAGAATGCGGGAAAAGAGTCATGGCTTTCTTCCATATAGACCCGGGTTCACGAAAAAAACGCAACCAAAGAATTTACCTCCGTATAAATCCTTCGTAGTGCACTCGTTCGCCAACAGTAGCCATGATGTAGCCCGGGTTCGAGTCCCAGTCAGGTCAATTTTTTTTTTCAAATATTTTACGGAATCGCTGCCAATTGCCCAATCCCAAACATTTGCGGCAGTAACAACATCATTTTTTTAATTTTCAGCCTATTTGCTGGTTTTTCAATCAACCCGCTTGGGAGACTTTCGAAGCTTATTTCTGGATTCTTGTTTGACCGAAAAGAGACTTCACATGCCGACAGCCCTAATATGTTTAGATATTGAAAATACAAGGATACTTCCGTAAATAGGATGGGCTTCGATTGGTCGTGGCTCTTTCTCTTTCTTATCCTTGCCATGCATCAGCAATTTGTGAACTGTTGTTGGCATGTAGTACCAAGGATATAAAGCAGTGAATCTACAAACTGTTTCAACGGCATAATTTTGAAACTTATCAGTTGCAATTTGATAGCCACATGACACGGCTTGCACCACAACATAAAGCCGATGAGTAAGCTTTTGATCTAAACCTGTTATTGCTGATGAAACTGAAAAAAGGACGAGCAGTATTTCTACCATTTGTATTTCCAGAACCCTGTTTCGGTTTGTCCACAGCCAGGCCTAATTCTACCTGAAAACGATCTTTTATGTTTTTCATCTGAGGCTCATTTGAGTAGAGTAACGTAAGCTAACTCATCTAAAGCAGACGTTGGCCTGATGTGCTGAGACCTCCGACGTTTTGTCCTGTCGCTTGCAGATGAAAATTCTGTTGTCTGCAGAAGGTACCGCGCATGATGACGGATAGTGCAGTCACAACGGGAGAAAATTCAATGTTTTTTTAGCCAGTCTGCGTTACTCTGAATAAATCTCTGCTCATGGCCGTAAGCTTGTCTCCATCTTGTTTGTAAAGAAGTAAGCACAAAACGTACGGTAGACTTCAGTGACTCCGGTAAGAAATACGAATGCTGCAGCTTCTCCGACATGTGAGTTTCAATGGCTCCGTAGGATGATGCAGCATTTTTTGTACCAAATTCTATCTTAGAAGCAAAGAAAATTCCATGCGTGCCAAGCATATCTTCTCGTTTTCGCAAAAGCTGTTTTCACTCTTCTCACTCGAATACAAGGTGCAAACTAATATTGTACCAAAAAAACAAATAGATGACAGTTACCTCCAAGTTTGCCAAGCGGTATCATGTGAGCACGGAATAGTAATTAAATTGTCAATACAAATATAATATCAGTTAGTAATAAAAAACCAACACTACGAATAAAATTCTTAAATGCTCTACTTACGGTAAAAAATGTATTTCAATATTATAGCAAAGACTTGAATGAAGATTAGATCAAAAATTACGCCAGTATAATCAGATGCAAATCCCGTGATAACTTATTACTAACGTTTAAATTGGTTAAAATATTGAAATACACATAAATCGAATGTTTTGTTTCCCAAGCAACTGAAGCTTGTTATATAATTCTAATTTTCATAACCTTATAATTCGCCATCTTTTGTCTCACTCGCACATATATCATGTAAATATTACGAATAAAAACATTTGCCGTTTCATATGAATACCTAATAAAATAATTGCTCAACTATAAAGGATTATCATCGTATGAATACATTATTTTCATTAAAATACACATAAGTACCATTAAAATGAGAATATCTATTTAAATGCACTATGTTTATTCTCGATTTTCGTGATGGCGTTCGTATTTAATGAATAGTATATGTTAGCGGAAACATGCTAAGAGTTTATTTTTCATTCTCTCTTAGCCTACACATGTATCTAGAACTAGCAATACGTTTAACTGCCAAACACTACCCAGCAATTCCTTTTTTTCATTACATTTTTTTGTATTATTAAATGAAAATTATGTTTTTATTAAACATTTTCCCCACGTATCAAAGTTATAAACTTGAAAATGTTAAATCTTGAGTATGATAATGCTACTTTTTTATGAAATAATATATTAGTAGCTACTTTCAGGAGAATAAATATTTTTGCCCAATTCAAATCGGTGTAGTAGAATAATTTTTATGAAGCTTTAAAATTGACGTCGAATTTCCGTTCTCTCTCCAAATGCTCTCGTTACTTCCGTGGCGCTCACTTTCACTCAGAATAATCAGTTGAGCATCGAGATTATCAACCTGCTTGTAGCATTTTCTGATATCTAAACTGTCAAGGCACCCAAACTATTGCTGAAAATACCATAGATAAAAACTTTATTTTTGACGTTATGGCCAGCTTTTAGAGATACTGTTCCAATGTTCAGCGCCTCTAATCTCTCGGCAACGGCTTCTGTTGGCGAACGAGTGCACTGCTAAGAATTTATACGAAGGTAAATTCTTTAGTTGCGTTTTTTTCGTGAACCCGGGTCTATATGGAAGACAGCCATGACTCTTTTCCCGCATTCTCTCTATAGTTTCAGAAAATAATTGACTCTTTTGGATCCCGAACATCAGTTACGCGATGTCTCCTTGTTACTTGTTCCTCTCTGAATTGTCATGTGAAATCACTCAGTGTAAAGAATTTGTTTACGGTGGAACTCTAGGATGCAAGACTCTATTTTTCAAACACTAACCGTGAAATACATTTTATAGAGAAAGTTATACGTCATATCTCGGCATTTGATACGGAAAAACAGACATGAAAAAATGACTCCGCAAACTACCAACTTCATTACCACACCAAAAGGAAACAAAAGGGGTGAGCTGTATACGCATTTTTATCTCGCGATATATGACCGCGTCGTTGCGTCAAAGTCGGCGTGAATCCCTCCTCCACCTTGCGCTTAAGTTACGAGAAAGGAATTTGTAACATAAAAGGAGAAAAAATATACACTGACGCTTTTACTCTGTATGCATGGAGATGTGTGGTCTCATGAGTGACGAGTCCAGAAGTGCGCATGCAATCAGGGTATTACCTACGCGGTCACTAGCTGACGAACAGACGTTTGCGGGCGTGGCAAGGAATGTGTGGGAAAAGAATTGAAAATAATTGGAAACGACATTTTTCTCAACCATGGAAGGATTGACTGGAAAGACTGGGGAGATCTGTTGGCATAGAGATGGGTAGGAAGTGTTTCTGTCGTGCAAAGGAAGGTGAAATAGGAGGAAGGAACGGACGGGAATGGATAATAAGCTAGTGGTGATAGCTTCCTGGAAGGACCAAGAAGGTTCTGTCGCCAGTATGTATGGAATGAAGGAGGGGGATCTCGCCTGATTTATGTGACGCCGCGAAAGGTTAAAGAGAAGTAAGTGATATAAATGAAGTGAAGGGGAAGCAAAACGAAGTAAAAAGCGATGGCCGTGGGGAGCGCTCTTGGGGTCTTCCCCCTTCAGCCCTTTCCTCTTTTCCCCTTTGGTTTTTCCCTGGCATCGTTTCCTCGCCTCTTCAAAGTAAGAATATGTCCGTAAATCCAAAGGTCCAGAGAGTCCTGAAGTCGCGTGGCCTTTTCCCCGGAGGTCTTGGCCCCGATTTCTCCTACGAGTCTAGCATTACTCGTGCATTCCACCGCATTCTTACTCTGGGGTCATTCCCTCTCTAAAACATGTCAACCTATCACGCAACTACCACAACCGCCAACGAACGAGCTAGCCATCCAGACACCGACGACTTCCCTCCCTCTCCCATCCCTCGCCTCGTCACCCCAGCCTCGTCCACGCCTGGCTCCATTTAAGAAAAGGGGAGAAGCCGATCGCATCTTGATGGCGCGATGCCGAAGGCGCGTCTCTGGATGCTGTACCGGTGAACATTGCTCACCTCTACTCGTCGTTAAGGGAGGGGAAAAAGCAATGACGGGGGAAAACATGAAGTACGTTGTTTGTGTGAAAAGCTAACCTTAAAACTAAGAACAAATAAAAACTTGTAAAAGCTTCAAACTAATATTCAGCTAAAGAATGTTTTTTTTTGAGCCTCATTGCATTTTAATGGAGTTTTAATTGATTTTTTGTCGGTTATAATTTTTATAGGTTTTATAATTTTTTCAGAATATATTTTCAGTTTTTCTCTATTTCATATTTTTTTTAATTTAAACATTTTATCTATCTTTGATACAATTTTTTTCTTGCTAATGCGTAGATTTTTTTCCCTTTTTGTGAGTACATAGATAATAATTGAGCGGAAATTGACACATTCCTTTTATTTTTTCAGGAGGCGTACTCGCAAGATAGAAATACGGTGAGGCCGAGTATAGCAAGGAGGGGAAGGAAGTAATTCTACGAAAAGGACTGATTTAAGTTTTATGAAAGAACTACTAGGATACAATGAGTGGTGATTCAAGGGAAAAAACTGCGAACAGTTGTACAATGCAATGATAAAAATAGTAAAATAAACTGATATAGAAGAATGCCTAGTTTATAATCAATTATTGACGACTGGAGGCAGGCAAAAATAAATAAATAATTGAAAGACAAAGGAAAGACTCAAAGATTAACACGTTTAGGCAGTGGGTGTGTAGTTGGGAAGAGAGCGTCATAGTTCCAGACACCCATAAGGAGAGGGTTGTCGGTGAGGGATGAACGGTTATGTAGTTGGTTGGCTAATTGTTTGCTGAAGTCATGAATGGAGGGTAGGTTGTGAGCTTCCCGTACATCTGGCATCCTAGTGAACCGGCTTAATTTGAAGATGGAGCGAAGCGTCTTATTCTGAAAGACTTCCAGCCGGTTCTGGACGGTGAGCGAGTTGGCTAAAACTTCACAGCCGTAAAGGAGTACTGGTCGAATGAGCGAAGTGTACAGTAAAATTTTGGAGACGTGGGAGAGAGTAGAGGAGGAGGAAAGGAGCCCGTTTAGAGCGAAGTGATATTACGAGACTTTGGAGATGGCTTTGGTGGTTCGAGGTGCAAAGGAAAGCCGCCGGTCGAGGAAGACACCAATAAATATATGCGTTTGAGCTCTAAGTAAGCGTGTTTTCTTTAAGTGAATAATGTCGTGGACTTCGTGTTTTCTGCCCCGTTCAAAGTGAAGATGTCTGATTTTGTAGGCGTTGATTTTTATTTTCCATGTACGTGTCTATTTGTATGCTATGGAAAGGTTTGTGTTGAGTTTACGGATGTTTGCACCTAAGGATGTTGCCGACAATGCAGTGCCATCCACGTGCATGTGTAGTGATGTGTGTTAGTGAGACGGAATGTCGTTCACGTAAATGTTGAATTGAAGCGGACTGAGCAGGGGAGGTGAGAAGCCTCCCCATTTTCTTCTTAAATGCCTCCATCCTTTTCCCTCTTCTTTCTTCGCATCTCATTCTCTGCTCCTCTCTACTCTTCTGACTCTATTCATTCTCCCAACAACACACAGTCAGTCCCTTTTCCTCTCATCAATTCTCATGAGGACTTCTCCCATTTCCTGCTCTTTACTTCAGCATCATCTTCAGCATGTCCATGGTTTTCCACCTTATATCACCACCTCCGCCTTTGGGTGCCTTCGAATTCCTCAACTTTACCTTGGTGGGAGGAAAAAGCCGACCAAATATTATTCGACGTTTAATTTTATTTCCTCATTAATATGTTGATGGATTTTGAGGACGACAAATATTAAAGTATTGAGTAGGGATGATTCGATTCCACTTTTTTTCTTTTCCGATTCTGAATCTTTCAAATCGATTCCCGATTCTAGATTCCATCGATTCTTATTCCTAATAACACGTGGGATATTGATATAACAGTAGAGTACGACTACTATTTAAATTCAAGTACTGGCTGAAATAAAATAAGAAAGTCAATTAAGTCGCTCAAAAAGTGTATTAAATGACAAGTAGCAAATACATCCTCAGCTTATAGTCTATGTTTAAAATATTTACGTGTCTGGAATCGGAATCGACTTTAGGTAATCGATTCTCGATACCGATTCTAAGCCTGAAGCGGCGATTACACACAGGAGTTGACTCCTATCTGATCGATTTATATCGAGTCGACTCCACTTGGAACCACAACTAGGATGTCGGCTACTCCAAGTATCGAATTCCGCCACTATCGATGGCGAACTCCTATAGGAGTAGCTATGATACACATCCAAGTTCACCTCCCCAGTGGACTGGTATAGGAGTCAACTCGTGTGTGCAATCGCCGCTTGAGAATCGGTGGAATCGAGAATCGACATTTGGAATCGACTCATCCTTAGTATTGAGTAGTACTAATAAGCACTGTTGAACACTTAACTAATAAACACTGTTGAACACTAAACAGTAGAGTAATAAACACTGTCTTAAACCTAACGGATATATGCCATTGCTAGAGACTAAGCTAACGGTGCCGCTGGGTTTCCAAAACAGCGTTTTTCTTCTCATATTGCACCAAGTTCTATGCCATGTTATTTTTAAAAATTCAATCTCCTACTTGGTATCCCTTTTTGTTATTAAAAGTTGAAAACTAGCCATTTTGCAACAAAAAAATTATCGGGGTGGTAGTTTTCAGTTAATTTATCAACAATTAAGCTCTAAATGGGCCCAAATTTCATGCCAATTTAAAGTTGCCAATATTTTCAATACTTACTCCAATGGTAGTGGCTATAATGTGTTAAATGTGATTTGCACATGTGTCTGAAAAAGTTATTCTGTGTGGAAATCTGTCAACACTGCCATGTTTGAATATTTATAACAATAGAAGTTTACAAGGGAGATTATTTGTGATAGGTTATTTAAAAACTATAGTTGCATGTTTACGGCATCGGAAAAATTGACTGGCTTAGGTGACTAATTTAAATTTTTAAAGAGGTACAAACATGGTTGATTTGCACAATTTGACTCACGGGCAGATTTTTCCTCTGTGCCTCGGTGTATACAAATACTCATATCTCAGAAAGTATTGGCATTGGAGCTAAAATATTTTGGATTTTTCTTAACTAAGCTTGAAACTATCAACAGAGAAAAAATTATGAAAATCTGAGATGGTGGGCGTGGGGCCTTGGTTGAGTTGACATGGAATGACCCATTTGATAAACTGGATTCAATACGAGAACTGCAGAGAGAATCTTAATCTTATCATTGACTTCCGGATATTAACCACTAATAAAGGTGAGACAGAAAAATTAATGGATGGACAAGTCAAAATCTCTCCCAATCAAACGCAACTCGCGTTTCTCCTCTGGTACAACGTTTTACACTTTGCCTCCAACGGCAACGTTCAGATTCTTCCAATTTCATATTATTTTCAATTATTTTCGCTATATTTTCAAAATACTATGTTAAAGGATGTTTTAGGAAGCGTAGTACCTGTGCATTTCGCGGATAATACAAAATCCGCTATCGGCATCGAGTTGGAAAAAGTGGTCAAATCCGCAAGCGGCATGGAGTTGGAAAAAGTGGCCAAGAGGGGAGACTGTGCTAGCGTTAAGTTTTCCTGCAATGTCGTAAATATTCCTTCTCTTTACCTGTTGCAAACGTTCTTCACTCCAGGATATCCCATGTGCCTTCTATTTGATTTCATTCTCTACTTTTCAGCGGAGTCCACGCACGAATACTTATCCGAATTCGAAGTATTCTTCTACCTCTAAGTGAACCTCACCTCATTACACACGGTGCGCTCAAATTTACGTTATCTATCGGCGATAATCGTCATTGGCAGGAAAAGCTCGGAGAAATCCCAGGCAGTGAAGCACTCCCTCTCCCCGCTACCAATTCCCACCATCGCAGCTCCCTCCACTATCTTTTGCTTCCATTTTTCATCCCCATCCTCAAATTCCCAACTCCCACGCTTCCTCCGTCCTCACCCTGCGCTATTCTCTCTCTCCCCCCTCCCCTCTCCTCTGAAACTTTCGTTCCGTAAGGTTTTGCTCTTTAAACACCCCCCGTCCATGTGTCACCACCACTTATCATACTGTACACTTCGTTTTTACATTATTCCCCAGTGCCAACACTAACCACGCAAAAGATATCCACCCACACCCTACGGCCTGACTCAATTTTTTCCGCCCTACATCATTTACGTCTAAATTATGTGGACTGTCTTGTTCCAATTCAGTCTCGTAAACATCCCTTTCTACGAACTACCCTTGTCCACGTGAGATAAGTAAACCCCCCACATCCCTTCCTCGGATCATTTCCCCTCTTCCCATACGCATTGCTCTCAGCAGATTCGATCGCCTCCGCGCAGCCGTGTGCCGTCCTCCCTCCCTCCCTCAACCCCCAGCACACCTCAGAGGATCAGTCTATATCCCCCCGCCCCCAACCACCATCATCTCGCATTCGTAGAAACTAAATCAAAGCTGCTCCAAACCATCCCCTCTGTCTCTTCCAGCTTCTCTCTCTCACGGTTTCCCTTCACCACATCAAACTCCCGTCTTGCACACCCAACTTTCATCCCTTTCAATTCCACTGGGCAAGGAGCTAATTCGTTCCCTTAAAATTGCGGGGAAGGGCTTTAAAAACCTCAAATGAACCCTATTCTTACATCTTTTTTGTAACTTATCTTTGTTAATTACCTGATAAGTAAAATCATAGTTACGCTTGTACATCGTTTTTACAATGTAATGATATGAAATAGCCCTAACTTTTGATTTACCTTACGTTAGATTATCTATATCGAAGTGGCATTATTTATTATTTCCAGCTCTTTTACCTGATGCATTACCTGATTAACTGACGAACCAGTAGTTTTGCTCATAACATTTTCCCATTTTATAGATATGAAATGTTCCGATTTTTTATTGAGGTATCATTTACGTTTTTACTAATATGTGGTTCCTTAGTCCAATCCCATGGCTTTACACTTACTCACTGGTAAGAAAAGAAATCGTCGCTGGTTAGAATACACACAAACATATCAACGATAGCACATATTCGTGCATTTCTACTATAGGTTTCAACACAAAACCTCATTAAGTGCTCATTCTCGTCTTTGTCGGGAAATTCAATTGTATAAATTCTCCAATTATGGGCAGTTTTGTATTATTCCTGCAACTTAGAGGAGAGTTATACCTGAAGTTATTGACACCCAAATAGGCATTAGGATTAGGCAACAAGAAATCAGTGACACAGCTGGGAATTGAACTCGAGTACTTAGGGATTAGAATCAAATACTCAAACCACCACGCCAAACCGATCCCCACGCCAAAGAATCTCAGGATGCAAAAACCTGAAATACTTTGGAAGTTCAAAAGCTGGGGCGTGGTTTATGGTCCATCACATTGATGCAACAAAATGGGTAGCAATTTTTAAAATTCGAACGACTCTCGGACTTTATCAAGTATTATATTATTTATACATATATTCCCTGTATTTATATATTTTATAGACATATATTAAAGGCATTATATAGTATTCAATCCCATTGTCAAGTGAAGGAAAAGCGAGATGTACATTCGTTGGTTAGTTTAAAGATACAGGTGACAGCATTTCGACCCTCCGTTATGTTATATCCTTAAGTGACTATGTTCATAAACCGGCCTTAAACCCTTATTGAAGGCCTTTACCAAGTTCACCTTTCCTTATCCCCTTTCCTTCGTCTTTTACTCCCCCGCCTCCCTAATCCAACAGCCCTCTCCTTCCAACCAGGACCCACGATATTTGCTCTCGCCGCCAGATGACGTGGTCGCACCGCTCCACCCGTAAGTGTTAAATCCGCACGAATTTCAACCCCACTTGCGCTGACACTCCGTTAGTATATACAGGCAGTTATCCCAGTTCCTATCTCCTTTCGAAATGTGATAAAACCAGACTGCTCGTGGGGTGAATGGGCAAACTTATCTTCCCGAAGTCGGTTGGTAATGAACTTCCCATTTGTGGTCGCTGCTAAATAATCTTGGGTCAACTCCCAAGTAATCTGTCGCTTTCTGTTTGGTCCAAAAAAATTAAAGTATCACGCAAAATGCGTACTCGTTTATTTTCGGGGTATATTTCTTACCGCATGCCTATATAATTTACGATGGCACATTATGGAGACTCAAGTACAAATATTAACACAACCTCCACATAAATGTTTCTTAGAGGTCGCCAAATCTCAGTGAGATTGAGGTTGCTTGCTTAAGGCTGGTTTTCGTCCGAGAGAATGAGTGCGTTCAGACGAAAAAATTTGCTAGAATTTTAAGTTTCACTTAAGGAGATAATCATCGTAATAATCGTATCATCTTTCACTAACGTAAGGACGTTTTTCGCTTAAGATTTACTTTGATCATACTTTATAGATTTACTTTTATTATAATTCAAATCCCAAGAATTCTAGGTATGATGCATCACATGAAAAGTATTAGGCAAACGCAATCGCTATCCGGTGTTATGCGTCATGAAGACAATAGGAAACCAGAAGATAAAGAGAAAGTGAGCCATTATTGGGAATGAGATATGACCTTTCCATTTACATATTAACTTATCGTTGGATAAATTAATTTTAATGATCCAATAATACACAATAGCTCATCATTAATCATTTTATAAAATGATTTTCCAAAACAACTAGCACGCTTTTCAAGTTATGCAAGTTATCAGCCTAAATTAATTTATCATAAAATATTACTCATGCATACATGTGGTCAAGCATATTAATAATGAAGGGGTAATTCCATTCTCACATAAAATAACAATCATTCAAAGGTGTCCGGCAACATTAATTTGTTAATGCTGTTTTCTTATGTTCATATTTTATGAATACCATTCTTTGCCAAGGAGGGGAAAACCTATAGATTTCTAGACTATCCAGCGGAATGGAGCTTTTTAGAGAACCAACCGGTAATATTTCTTTCACAAGCATCGTCACAGGAGTATTAGCACGTCGATATGACATTGAAGTGTTGTGTTGTTTGTAAATTTTACAAGCTCACAATTATGCTTTCTAGGTAACAATTTATTAATTTGGTGAATGATAATGAATATGTATTATTGAATAAATATACAGTACTACTCAAAATCAAATAACATGATTGTATTACACAACAGACAATTTGGTATAAAACATTAAGGCATTGCTTTGATAGAGCCCTTCGACTTTCCTTACAAATCTTCGAGATCATTGATAAATAGAGGGTCGAATGTATACATTTTAGTGTCGGAATCGTAGCGGTAAAACGTCGCTTAACGGCACTCAGTTGTTATACACTGCTTCATGGGGTCGCCATCGGGTGCCAGGACTTGGCAGGGGCGACTAGAGGCCCTATATCAGGAGAGGCTGGCCAAATCAGCGACAGGCGCCATTGTTAGCTCATCGGGGCACGCCTGATACGTTACCGCTTACGGGCGTACGATGTAATGCCTACAACATTATCGATTTATCCCACTTTCAGCCAACTAAATTGACTTATAAAATATTTGTAGCAAAAAAGGAAGGTTTTAACACAAAATAAAATGATAGTCACCGCAAAACTCGGTCGTAATTGATAATTATATCCCAAAGTAGTGGAGTTTGCGCGAAGTATGTGCCGCAGACACAACTTCGACTTAAGAAGGTGTCAGTAACATGGATGTAATAGGTCAATCCGTTTTACTGATTCTTCAACATCGGTAAGGATAAGAGGCTGGACATTTCGCGGATAAATTCAAATTAGCTAATCCACCAAAATTGTAATCCCAAACGGGTGGATACGTCTTCGCAGGATTTAATGCACGGAATCAGCTGATAGGGAATAAGTTATCAAGTTCATACGATAAAAATGCTACGGAGTTTATTTAGACATACATATATGTGTGCATATCCCGGTGTAAATAATAATATATTATTGATAATATCGCTCTGCGAAAAAATAGTGAAAATAGTAAAACTTCGGGGCGTGACTTTACGCGTAAATCCACGTGCCTAAACATTTTTTTCATAATTGTATAATCAATTGAATCTGGACGAATTTGTCACCAAAATTTGACACATTGTGATTATCGAATACTTTCATGAAAGCCGGAGGACATTAAGCGTTTGAAATGTGTTAAATGATGAAAGAACTCAACTAAATACCCATTACAAGAGTTAGGCAGAAGGTCTTAAAGAGTTTAACCAAATTGAAACTTATGTTAAAATCATATTGAAATAATGAAAAAACATATTAAAAGCCTAAAAAGAGAGAGCTAATATGTTTTCAAAATAATTTTAAAATGATTTTATCATATTCTTACAATAATTTTAAAATACTTTTTTCATAAGATATTGCTAATTGAGCGATCATATAATGCATTATCTCATAGGTTTAGTAAAAATAATATTACGGTCCTGCTTATGCCACTACCCAATTACGATGGGTTCAATGAAATGCTGATTCATAATGTAGCTAATTGGTAATATTATATTACGGCTCAAGCCGGAAAAACTCGGGGAAAATTAATCAACTGAGGAAGAAAAGACGTTTTCGTGGAATGTCGCTATCACTAAATTAGTCCTAAATGGGAATAACGAGAGGAAAAATACGCTTGGAAATCCTAAATGGAAAAAGAAATATTTTTGGGGGAAATAGAGAAAGTATTCCAAGGAAGGGGCAACAGTAAGATGACAGAAGATATTTTAGATTATAAAATGAGGATTCTAAAGAAAATCGTCGAGCGTCTCACAGCGACCTCCTTTCTCTGCCTGCTTCAAATACCAATAAATTATACGCGTTAAACATGAAATCATTGTCACCTGCGGCAAAAATTTTCAACGCCACTATTCCCGCCATTTTTAAAGTTGTCTGTTAGTTAATCACGTGACTGGTAGTTGTATAGCAACGACAGTAACCGTTCAGCAGATCGCACCACTCATCGCTCACCGGTATGTTCCCGGTGAGTAACCGGTCACTCCCCGCAAGTATTTTCTGAACTTAACCATTGATAAATTCTGGGTTCTAGAAACGTTAGTAATTAAAAACTCACACAATTACAAATCGTCGTTACTTAGCGATGGGAACAAAAACGAGGGACTATTCACAGCGGGGACAAAAGTCTTGCTCTCACTTTTCATGCATATTCCTCGGAAAATAATTAATTCATTGTTCGAGAAACGTTAAAAATTAAACACTAACATCATTATAAGTAACTATGAAACACTTCATACTCATTAGTCAAGCACGGATAACAATACAACAGGATTAGTACCAGGGGTTGTGAATTACATGTGGCCTGACCACGCCATCTCATATTCACTTCCACCGCATATTCGATTAATAATATATATCCAGGGTTTCAGCGTAATGGACAATAAAAAATAATGGGATAACTTTTTTGAGATGAGTTTTACAAAACAAAATACCAAATTAAGAGAAAGAAACGGGTACTATCACATGCAAGTAATTTCATATAGCTTTAAAATACGAGAAACCTAATGAACACTCATTTCAATTACTTCAATTGATTCATCAGTCTTAACCCGTAATTTCATCAAACATAGAGGCGAACTTACCGTAAAAATGTCTCCGAATAACAAATTAGGAATCTCCTCCCGTACAGTTCCATGCTATGGCAGAATGAACTAACAACGGCGTCCTGTACCTTCCAATCAGAGGGAATCATGGGTAAAAAGAGCTCAGTCAATAGAAAATGGTCCGAAACTTGGCCAACCTCTCCTCATAGAATAGTCCCAATCAATAGGTATAAATCCAATGTTAATTTTACTCCAATTCTAGAGTGGATGAAATGTGCTCAGGGGTGTGGAGGAGGGCATGAAATGACCCCCCCATGTGCGTTCGACTCGAGATTATGGGCGGCTGCTAAATAGTGATTGTTTATAGTGCGCCGAAATGACTTTTTTTATTATTTCAATAAATAATTAATTCACAAAATATTCTTTCAGACAAAAGTTGTGGGTAATCAATAAACATTTAATTTGAGTCGTAGTGCGTTGAAACCGATGAATTAGTTTTTACAAAAAAGCCAAACAACCGGTGAAAATGGGCGTTTTATGTTAATTAAATAAAAATTGCAAAAATGATGTTTTCAATATTTTATTGCTTTGAAGGAAAGCGCTTGTGATTCTGAATGCAACAATGTTTTTTATAAGGTGATTGTTGAATTATTTACTAAGATATGGTCTATTGTTTATCCAGAGACAGTTTTTTAAGTTAATAATTGCTATATTTTCGCGGAATTATTGAGTCAAATCCAACGGGATTCTACTCTTAAAGACTTATATTACAGCTCTCGCGAAAGCTTATGGCGTTCGGATGCGCAGAAGAAGACATCGTGGAGGGGTAAAGTTTGGTGGAAAGGGTAGGGAAAAGGGACGTATGGGAAAGCGAAGACATGGTATTTGTGCCATGCATGAGTGCATTTCAAAAAATTGAATTTGTATGACGCGGACAACACAAACGCCGCGCATCCGAACGCCATAAGCTTTCGCGAGAGCTGTACATGTAGTATTAAAACCAATTCGAAAAATCATTAAAAAGTCATCGAAATAAACGTTTAAAAAGCATCATTTTTTAGACTAGCGTTTTTTATAAACAAATAGAGCTTCCGCGTCGGCTAAAATGATTCCGAATGATTAAAAAGATTTAGTTTCATAACAAAATTGTTTCCCAACTGCGTAACGAATTACCAGCTAAAAATGCTTAATTTTGTTGAGAGTAGTTATTTTTCAGTCGAGAAAATAATGAAAATACTTAACTGATAAAACTTATTTATATTTGGTTTGACGGACAGGTGATAAAGAAATGTCAGCCACTCATGCTAACACGATTTCAGCGATTGAAATTTCTTTTTCATATTCCGTCATCCTTCTCTTCGAAATTGGAAGGAAAATTATGCGAAAAATTATTTCATATTTCATTGCTGTTCCCTTAATTTGCATTTCAGTCCCGGCATTACCATTTCACTGCACAAGGAATTTTTCAATTTAAAAGTTTAAAAAAATCGAATAAAACGTGGATTCAATTACCATTGAATTATTTCACTCTTTGCAGTATTGGGATGACTAAATATCCAATTAGTATGAAAAAAAGTTTGCAAATATTACCTCATGGAACTTGGTTATTGTTAAATCACTATACGACTAATATTTATTTTGTAGGTAATCATTATATATTATACGAAATTCTGTAAAAGTCAAATTGAAATTTCATTCGGTTTATAAACATTTAATTGACTTACTGTTTGTCATTCTACCATTATGCTGATTATCAGGCGAGGCCTAACTGCTGGGAGTTGCCAGCTACGACACTTTTATGAGAGTGTCTAATGTCTCTCGCATGAGCACGGAATAGCAGCAGGCGCTAGCTATTTAGACTGCACTTTGAACTGAATATTGCACGTAATAGGTATCGTCGGAAAGAAGTTAAATGAAGATTAAATTCGTAAGTAAAATGCTTCGTTAGACAGTAATGAATGATACGACTCCAAGTATATATTTAATTTATACTAGCATATCATATATATATATATATATATATATTATTTCTCAAGGGCTTTTTTTTGTCGGTACGCCCTAACTTCCTTAATACTTCATCAATTTTCATAAATTAGGCATCATTTTAAAGCTTTTCTTAACCGCTACACCGGAAAAATATACAAATTACTCACATTTCAGTTGTTTTCCGACAAATTTCAATTGAAAAAAACGGTTTTTTGAAATCCCGCCCTCGACCTATCGATCCTCTATCGAGAATATCAAAATATATCGAAAGGAAACCGATTTCGATTTCATGCATCTATTATCTCATTCCGCATTTAATTTCTACTTAAAATATTGATTTAAGGAGTTCGATCTGCTGATCTATTTATAAAATGAATTAAATTATTCAAAACTTGAATTTATATTTACTTCCCCAAACTGCTTGATTAGAATTTCTGAACTCATTAATACCTTCAGGTTTGCCACCTCATAAACACATACTAAAAAAGAACCCTATTATCATGTTGATTAGAAACCTAAACGCTAAGCAGGGCTTAATTAATGGTGCCAGATTAGTTGAAACTCACTTGGGCAAGTACACTATCACAGCGAAATTGATTGACTCCGGTCAAACTGTCGTCATACCACGCATTAACCTCACCCCTTCTGATCCTACCGTGCCTTTCAAACTGACTAGGAAGCAATTTCCCATAAAAGTTGCCTTTACCATGTCTATAAATAAAGGAAAGGGACAGACGCTGACAAAGGCAGGATTGTACTTGCCTGACCCTGTTTTTCCAGGGTGCGCTCTTTCAGTGACATCTATGTCTGTGTAAAACAGACCCACCAACAAACAATCACAGATGACCATATCATCACTTCAAACATAGTGTTCAAAGAGGTCCTGTAAACATGTAAATATGCTGTAAATATGTAAATACCTTAACCTTATGTTTCAAAAAATATATAATCTAAAATTTAAACACACATCTATTCCTGACTTCAACCCACACCTACATCAATGACGCACTAACTACACGGTACTAACTATTCGGGTTGCACTTCAATTAAGTGGGATACAGTGCGAATGCTTCGCACGGGTCGACTAGTATATTTTAATTATAATGAACAATATTCTGTGGAAGAAACAAATACCGCAGGTAAAGATTATGGAAAAGAATGATCTGTGACCTATGTTACTGATAATATGCCTCAGCATTTAAAGTTGTCGCCCATCGTTTTGAGCACCCAAGTTCATTGTCTCCTTATTTACAGTTTTTAGAACATTACTGGAGCCTGGTGGCCTAGTGGGTAGAGCGCTTGGCTACTGATCGAAGGGTCCCGGTTCCATATCCAGGTGAAGCATTTGGACGCCCCCGAACAAAAAATCCTCGGAGTGCAAGGTGGCCCAGGGAAAGGAACTGGCCCCCCTACCCTGAATGTGTGAAATTCACACGCTTGTGGCCCGGGGTGAGCTCTACCCTCAACTATCAAAACCAACCTTCGGGTTGAATCGATGAGTGAGAGTGAGAACATTACGTATCTGAAACCGTCAACGATGGTTGAAATTTTCAGTACCGATTGATTGAATAACATCAATTCCTAAGAAATGGACATAGCTCGGGCCTCATCAATGACTATTGCTATCTCTCAGGAAAAATCACATTCTCAGAAAGACCTAAAAATCCAAATAATTAAATTATGAAAAATTAACCATCGAAAGAATTAAAAAAATTATTTAAGCAGTATTAAAGTTAAAAATAAACTAAGAAATTGTTTCAAAGGAAAATTTTCAATCATGAAGTAATTTAAACGTTTGGCTTGGGATAATACAGGCATCTATGATATAAATCTTCTTACCACGCTACATGATAATAGTTTTATATACCAGAAGATCCCTCATTGTAGCAGGAGATCCCCTGAAGCCTTTCTAACAGCATATTCGCGCGATAACTTTTTAAATGACACAGATTCAAACTCGCATTAAAAAATAAATTTACTATATCATACAACGAATGCGTAAGACAATTAGCTCAGCTTTTAGAAATAAACATCATCTGTAAAAAAAAATTAGACTTCTAAGGGAGTGCACAAAATATTAAGTTTTCCAACCACAAGTTATGCTAATACGTACGCCCACTGAAAGCAAGGATGAAAACATCGACATTGAAAGAATAGAAATAAAAATCATAAGTTGCTTCGCTACGTGCCAGTTTTTATTGTATGCGGGCGCCAAAAACTTGACGCATCGCAAATAAAACCTACGAACGAGTGCAAAGATGAAAACCATCGTGATTTCGTATAAAATTTATTTGCATTCGAATTTTGGTTAAGAGAAAAATAAAATGACGAGGGTATCCATGAAGAGGAAAAGCTTTTGAATAAACAGTCGACGCCACTCTGAATATTCATGCGGAGGGATTTCGCAGTTTCGGCGAAATTTTCCAACCGCTACCCCCCATCCCTTACGCCATACCCTCCGGTACACGACGACCACCAATCGGCTGCTGCCGCGTGTGTGCGTGAGTCGAGTGTCCGACGTGGGCGCTCCCTTGTCCGCAGCAGATAAGCACGTCCTCTCCCCTTTCAAATCCTTACCCATACAAGTTATCACCAAACGTCCTCCCTTCAAAGATGTCTACCCCTAAGGAGCTGACCTCACCTTCCTGCGGAGGTGCGCAAAGGTTGTATCGAAGCCGTAAATGTTTTCCGCTATCTTCGTGCGTCGTCCGCGTGAGTTCTTCTTTCGCCCAACCTCGCCCCCCCCCTCTCCACCTCCATCTTCCCCTTAACTCATTCCTATCTCGTCCACGTCCTTCCCAATCCAATGCTTCAACCCGAATGCTTCCCGTCCAGATTAACGAATCCGATACATGAACATAATGTTGCGTCTCCGAGCAGGTCCTCTGCGTTGCATCCCCACCCCGATCCCCTGAAGTTAGCCCTCATTCTCTTCTCGAATCGTACACAAATCATGTGTTCTTTCTCCAGGGAGATTTTCCGAAATTATGTTCAACGGCAGCCAACATATATGTTTGCTTAAGGGCTTAAGCTTCTACCAGCACATACTATTGAAGCAGACGAAGTCTGTTTATTTTGCATTGCGTTTTTAAAGGCATACTGTACGATACAACCGATAAATGTTTAGCTTTTTACCGATAAATGTTTACTATTTTGGAATCACACGCGTAATGATATAATGACATGTGAGGGTTTTCTGAAATAATTAATTATTTTTTATTCTTTATACGTAACTCAATGAATTTTGAAAAGTATCCTGTACGTGCATGTCAACCTTTACCAACATTTTTACAATTTATCATCCAGTCTACAAACTAGAAAAAACAGAAACTGACAACATTTTGAGCAGAAAATAACAAATTGACTAATATAACTTTCATTACTTCAGCATGAACAAGTAACCGAATCTCATATGTAATGACAGAATTGCGTACAGAGGAATATACTAATCTAAAAATATTTTATGCTCGGTCTTTTTCTCTACTTCTACTGCCCATTTTTTACTATCAATACTACACACATTTTTCAACGGCATTTCATCGCAATACGTTTTACGAAAATATCTTATGTATCCCTGCCTATAGTGAACTCTTGTTTCCTGCAAATTGGCGCAAATTGCCTAAAATTGTTTAGTGGTCATGCCTTCCTGTAACCTTTAAGGCTGATACTTGTTATCATTGGAAGATATAACTGAAGAGTAACACAGACGTGGATTTCGACAGTAGATGCTAAGTGTGTCATCTACGACTAATTGTTTATCCGTGCTGACGATAGACGAGTAACCTCCCATTTAACCATAATTCGTCAGTAAGTCAATCAATACGTAGACGGCGGGCAGAAATTGATTTTTATCACTAGACTTCAATAGAATCGCATTAGGGGCCCAACAAACTGGCGTTTCATCTGAACGACACAACGGTGACGCAGTGCACTAGAGTGTATTTTGGACTGAAATATATGAAAAATACAGCCATTCAAGGGGGGATTCAACCCTGAACTCGGGTTTTCGTGGAACTGTCAAGTCCACTGCCCAGCTAATCCAATCCTCAGCCTTATTTATTGCGCTTGGCATTTGGACAACCAGCTGCAAAAATAAAGTGTTCGGACGATAAACGAGATCAATCACAAACAAGTTTGGACGCACTACCGAGGGGGAATGTGGACGAATGAAAACAATATTGGCCAAATTTCCCCGTTACCGATTGAGTGACATTCGCTGCACTCACCAGTAAGTAATAAGTCAACGCCCGATCGCTGCATCTGCAATTTCTGCTTGAATTTAATACTTTTCCCCATGACTTCCCCATTTTATTTCGGATTGAGCTCTATGCCTACACCATTTCCCCTTTGCAATTAACCCCACTAAACTGTCTCGCCCCTCTGCTCTGCATTTCCCATTAGCCCGTGTGTTTTCCTTCCCACCACCTTCATCTCAGCGCCCCCTGGTGCCTTCCTATCTCGTCCCCTTAATTCATTTTCGTTCTGGCCTCTCTCCCCTCTCTTGCTTTCTTATCTTTACGCCTTCCTTCTAGCAAACCCTTCCATTTTTCTTTGTTTGGTCTTTTCGCGTTTAGTCATCCCGTGTTGTGAACACTGCGACGATCTCTTTCCCTCATCACTCACCGCTGCTTTTCCTCGCTCTAACGCTCCCTCTCTCGCCCTTATCTCTTGTACAAACGAGGTGACCGTTTTTCAAGTTCCGTTCGGCAGAGGGAGTATTGCCACTCGTTCCGCTTCAATACCCTCCCCGCTACGGCGCCGTTTTGTGGTTCATTCAACCGTTTTGCTCCCATGTTTTTATTTTCTGTTTCTACCTACCATTCGGTCCGGTGTGATATTGACGCATTTTGTTAGCGGGGGCCAAGATAAGCGAAGTGGGTGGTAAGAGGGGATTCGTTTTACGTTGCCACCGGGGTCCGCCACAGTTTCAAAAATTTATGGTCCCCGGTGCATTTGAGAATTCAAAAAGAGGAGAACAAATCGATATTCCCTCCCTCCTTCCGCCGCGCATGAATACATACATACGTTCCTTAGCAACCCATGTTCTGACTCCCAGCCCTTCTGCTAGTAGTATCTACATCCTCGCCGCACGCCATACGCTGGATCCAGAATCTAGTCTCTACTTGCGGATGGTAGAGGAAAAAATGTATGACGAAATGCCGCCGCGCAACAAACTGCGGGAAAGAATCTCGTGGGCGCGCTCTTATTTTTTTGCGGGATTATATTTTATCTTATTATTCGGTGGCATACATTCGCCATCTCGAATCTCCACAGCAATCAGTTTTTTTTCCGCCGGTATCGCGCGCACGTCAAAAGGTCTTGGGTGGACCGCCCTCTCGCCACCCGTCTCGCTCCCGGAAATCCATCACGGGCTAAGGAGCGCCGCACCCCCGAAAAATCAGGAACTAAAGCTAGCGACTGGCCGTAGTCGATGACGCTGCTGGCACCACCACCCCTCTCCCTTCTCGCCACTCCATAGGTCACCTCTTTGAAAAGTGGTGCATTGGAAAAACGAAAAAAAATAAACAAAAAAGGAAAGGTTAAATTTTTGCGGTCCGCCGGCATGAGGAAAAAAATCGTTTCTCGGAGCGCCCCCTAAATCCGGACACGTGATGAAAGCTGGGTCCGTCATTTCTCACTCTTTTGGGATGCCGCTCCCACCGCACGCTCGGAATAGCAACGATCCACCGCCATGCGTGGCGGTACACGTCCTTCTTCTCCTACGTGCGCAAATCCCCGACCCCACCTGCGCCAGGGAGCGGAGCCTGCGCTTCCGCACGGCTGATCACCATATATTGTAAGGGCACATGTTTTATATTGATTAGTGTCTGACGGCACTCGAGAATCAGAGAAACTACCACATTCTAATACTGATCGAGAGCTCGCGCAGCCATCTGGAGATAGACTTGAATAATCATAAATCGGCAGTCATAAATCCGAAAATTGGTTTAAGACAGCTCTTCACTAATTTCTCTGTTCAGCTGTTTCATCATAGTCATAATTCCTCAATAAGTACGTTAAATCTATGAGTGAATGAATCAATCAATAAGTTAATACTCTTCTACTTCGTATAATTTTCATCATGCATCTTTTGTCAATAGTTTTGCGAAGAACTCCATCATTATCTCCATCGTCTCAGGGTCAACCTTGTGGAAGTTCATTTTATCGTAAATGAAAAGTAAAACTTTGTTATATTCCACCAATTTATTTTCAAGTACTACTAGTTTCGACGCAGCGGCGTCATCTTAAGGTATATTCAGGTATACTTTGTTATATTCCACCAATTTATTTTCAGGTACTACTAGTTTCGACGAAGCGGCGTCATCTTAGGTACCTGAAGATGACGCCGCTGCGTCGAAACTAGTAGTACCTGAAAATAAATTGGTGGAATATAACAAAGTTTTCCTTTTCATTTACGACAACTCCTTCATCCGTGATTCTCTCAGTCTGTTCGTCTTTCTTCATTCTCCGATAATACAACATTTCTTTTTTTCACCCTTCGTGGTTCTACCATTGTTGTAGTCCAAGCTCCACTGCCGTAATAGTAGGCTCAAAACGAGATAAATAGGTAAGAGGAAGGAATGGGGAGGGGGATGAGAGGCAAAGAGGTTTATGCCGAATACCACGATCAAGAGAGCGAAATCATATTCCAGCGGCTCGGCTGTTACTCCGCAGCCATCCCATTAAACCAAAATATTTGCTCTTATCTTTTCTCCGACCAAAACATGAATTTATGGGCAGACATGAAATAAACGGATGTCTTCCATACGGGTGTAAAACTGCCGTATATTGAGACAATGCAATCTTTTCTCTCACAATCAAAGGCCAGTTAGGTGGCTACTACTCGAAGTACCCAATAAAAAGCTGAACATTGGTATTCTTTTCGTAACTGTTGTTTTTAAGAGGTTTTATATTCAAGCAGGGTTTCAGCAATAACTATGGAACTTCCATACTCGTTCATGTTGCCTTAATGTGATACATTGAAGATGATTCCTCGTGACGCGGAAGTAAAGAAACATTTTCATATATATATAGAATTTAAACGTATAACATTTCTTGACATGGGTTGACTTATGGGGGGAGGGATCAGGAGGAAACAATGCCTACCCCTTTTTTCCTAGAGTTGTAGAATGTTTCTCCATGCCCGCCCTCCCTCGTTAGCATTAAACATGAATTAACTTTGTTTTCATATTGAATGCGGATGCTTGACTCGGGTGAACACACTGGGATTGTCAGAATTTCAGAAATAATCACTGCACAAATCACATGAAATTTTAAACTATGGTTCCACCAGCGACTTTTGATAGTGTAATACCTTAATAAAACAATCAACCTGAACTTTAAGCTAAAAACACCCCTGTTTATTCACAACAAGATAAAAAATTCGGCCTGTCTCCTAGACGGGTATTTTCGCCCCATAAACTCCATAAATAAAAATGCCGAAGTGAACCAGCTTCTCAGTTTACGCGAGTTATTCCGGGAAGTCAATTCATCGACATAAGGGAAATAGATTTAATGATATAAATCATCTGGCTCACATAATGATCTTACGTATACAACCAGGCACAGAAATCAACTCTCTGGATGTTTTTGATATTGATTACATGTAGGCATCATATTGATAGGGCTCTAAATAGTTATCTGATGAACGCATCTCTTTTCCGGAGTACGGTGGGTTTTATCGTTGGAAATGAAAAACAACTTCGGCTATAGCTTTGACAAAATCTACTAGAATTTCCTTGAAAATCTGATAAATGAAAATGACTCAATTAAAGCTACATCCCACAAATATTATTAATGATTTTAGTTTAGCCACTACTTAAAAATAATGACAAGATACTGGCCTATCTGACATATGGCTATGAAAAGTTAATTTCTCAATGCATCGCGAATAATACATATATTAAGAATACATACAATTCTAGGATGTTTTAAACCTCAATTACATGAAAAATTTCCTAAACAGCGGAGCAACCACCTGGCGTATGACTGAACACTGATTTATCATAAAATACTTTCTAAGTTTTTTAATAAACGTTTTTGAAAAAATCACATCTCTCTGTTTTCCATTTACAAACACTGCTACATCAACAAAGTATCTTTTTTATTCATATAGATGTGGTAGATAAAAAATTTTTACGACATGATTGTCAAGAATAAATAAATGAAACTACAAATTTCACCACCTTAATATAGTTCATGAAATGGCCATTGAAATCGGCTAAATGTTACCATTCAAGAATTTTATTTCAATTTCTAAGGTAATGACTAAACTTCACATTCTTCGGCAACTCATATCAGCAGAGGTATGAGTCACGCGAGAAAATTTATCCATAATTGATAAACAGCAAATGACCACCATTGATCCTGAGATAACACATTTGCAATTTGAATCAATTTTCAGGAGTTTAAATTAAAAAATCAAAAGCCACATACCCACATTCATCTTCCGTGGAGCATGAGTCGCCGAATCCGGCGCGGTAACCAAGGAAGCCTCACTCTGTTCCACCCCATATTTCAGTCACTATGCCCTCTACTCAAAGCCATTCAATAATTACTATTCACGTTGATATACGTTTGTAAACTTGAAAAACAAACGCCCGTATTTATGATGTCTGGGTTTGGTAAACCACGTGAAGTCGCAGCCCTCTCGTCAACATGATCTTAAACAGAAAGTTCGGATTTTGAATATTACGTAAAATTATCAGTTAGCTGACGATATTTCAACCCTCAATCTTCTGCCTTCCAGGCCTGCAAATCAGCAACCTGGCTACCGTGGTAATGAAATAATTTTTCTGGGTCGCAACTGGTAATTTACTATCACAGAGTTATTCCGTCCTTATTAAAATTAAGATGGACTATATCATTGAAATAACATATTTTTCTTAAAGTAAAAATTCATAATAATTACATAATAATTAGCGTGAGTGGTGCAATTCATTTGATAGACAGCGCGGAGTAGCTTTCATTCCCTGAATATGAGATAGCAGAAAAGGTTATTCAATTAAGATCATTCTAATCATTAAGTGCACTCCGCTGTAAAGATCGGTTTGGATACGAATTTTATCAACACACTTTTTCGAAATTATTCAATTTCCTTCTCAGATTTCATTTTAATTTTGTTTCTTTTTCATGGATGGTCATCTCAACGTCGCCTGCCACAGGCTCTTGCGGCTACTTGCATCCCGTTGCTTATTAATAGACTGCTCCATCCGCAATATTGTATTATTTCATTCATTTTTCGAATGACCAAAATGTAGTCACAAAACTCAAACGCTTTTCCCGAGGCACCCCTTGCCACTCATCCATAGGAAGGTTTTCAGGGTTGGACGTAAGAGTGGGTAAAAGGCATATAAAATCTAGTACAGGAGTAGACGCAGGGGAAGCGCGGAAGTCGCAGGCCCGCGGACATCCTAGGCGATGTGCGGGGAAGCCTGAACCACCTTCGCCCCTACTTTCAGCCACATCTGTAATAACTGAAGGCCATTAAGGTATTTCAACTTGTACGGCGTTCATAATCGTCACAAACACAAAGATATACAATCACAATGCATGCAAAATGTTAGCGGCACGTGAAAAGACAATTCTTTCGGCGTGGAAATTAAAAAAAAATGAAAGTACGGCAATTTTTTGCACCAACGTTACTAAACATTTATTCCAAGAGGCAAAAATTTATAATTTATCTGTTTCTTTGGACATATAAAGTTTTATTTCGCCACCCGCATAAACCGACTACCATTTCCCTTTGATAAGGACATCCTAGCACCTCCACGATATGGTCATATTTAACTTAACGACAAAAATATTACACTTGGAATTATATCGCACCGTCAAATCTATGACCTTAAACAACATCCATGTTCGCAGTACGATCCGAGGTTTAAGGCCATGTTAAACGATGCAAGATTTTGTACAAACGAATGTACGTGAGATTGTGTGTATGTACGTTTGTCTCAACGAAATTAGAACAGGTTCTATTATCCGTTCAGGCATTGAGACATTCGCACAAGCGTTCATACAATTGGCCGCTTAGCACGATACATTATGCCTCATGCAAGAGTTCACGGAGGAGTTAGTACAAATAAATGTACCGTGTAAAACGGCCTTTAGACCACAACCACGATCACAACACATCAATGCAAGAAAATTACGTTGCATTATTGCGTCTCTCACTTACTGAAAGGAAGGTGATGAAAAAATCGAGAAAAGGATTTTTGTCTCAAAATCAATAATCGTAGGCCTGATATATTCCTATTACAGTATGTTGAATGACGAATGTGATTGAGCTGCCTAGCGAGGCGGTCACGACAAATCGCTCTCTAACCCGGATATTGCAACTACGTTATTGTGGTAAATAAAAGCACACGCTGAAATAAAAGCGCAAGAATCTATAATACAACAAGGTGGTTTTTCTATCAATTTCTATAAGAAACGAACGAAAAACCTTCTCGATATCCCTCACCTAGGGATGCCAGCAGGATAGCTGGCGAAACTATTGTGATCCGAAACAACATACGTGGATAGAATTCATTATGAAAAAAACACAGAACAAAAATTCACTACCTATTTGTTTTAATGCTGTCGACCGGTTTCGACGTCTAAAGCGTCATTTGCAAAACAAACAGAAGGAAATATTGCCACTGCTAGACTTATAATAGGTGGGAACATAGAGAAATGAGGGGGGGGTCAGGAATTGACGGTTGGTTGGAAGGAGGACGGGTTGGGGAAAAAACTAAGTTACGTGGGGCAGGGGGGGGTGGGCGGGAGCAAGGTCGGATGGTGGTAAGATGCAATCGAGGGGTGGGTTTGTAACAAAGCAATCACATTTATCGACGCTAGACAAACAGGATAGGAACATTTGAAATCCATCGAGACATCTGAAATAGTACACACAAGCGAAAAAACGGGGGGGAGTCAGTTGACGGTTGGTAAAAAGGAGTACAGGTCGCACATACGTGGACGTCACCCGAAAAATGTTGATATCGTCTGATATCACGCTGCGTGAACCTGCGAACGGACTATGTAAAACATTATCAAATAAGATGAAGATGGCGCCAGCTAATGTAAAATGTTTATTCAATGAGACGCAACTATGGTGACGTGATCTAGACCAGAATAAAGCAATTTAACTCTCATGCTAGACTTAAAACGCATGCGAAAGCATCATCAATCATAAATGCATCATAAATCTCAAATCGCTTATCTTGCCGAGACTTACAATTTAAGGTAGATTCCCACAAAAAGTGAGAAGTATAATTCACCTACGCCTACGGATGACCATTGCGGAAATTACAAACACTCACGAAGCACAATCAAAATTCAATTACATTAAAAAGAAGTATGCTCACTTGAAACCCATCAGGAGCCGAGGGACGAGAATTTCAGAATCTCCGTAGTTGGTCCAACTGCCTTATTCCTCCTAATCCACTCCGTAGATGATGATGACTCCAAAACCAGCGAAGAAAAATATTAACAATGAACACTCAACGGACGACGCAGGAGGAAATGATCGAATCATAGCACCACGTTCACTCATCTTGTACGCACGATAGCACAGATTAACACTTGTCTTGATTCTAAGGAATAATGAAGATATCACAGGCTGATACAAATTACCGTTCGTAAGTTTGACGTGATAAAAACACCAGCATATGTGCTGAGAACACAACAGCAAGTGGACGGCCCACAACTGCGATGACTTTTGGGATTTCGACAGCCGCGAACACTCCACTGCCGAAGAACGATCCCCGACAGCAGTCGCCTCATAACTGACCCGACAAATATGAATTTCAGTAAGCTACCGGTAGGTGGCGTAGGTAGTCTTTTAAAATAACTGAGTCAACGGTCAAATACAACCCCCACCACTCACACATCACCCCACTCACATAGTCCAATGAAGCTCCGCGCTAGGGGATGGGCGGCGAAATATAATACCATCGTTGTGCAACCGGGGTAGCTGCTCATATTACGCAAGGGAGTGTTTGTTTATTTCGCAGGAATCACGTTACGCTGAGAATAACCATGGTGTTAGATTACCTGCCCAACTGCAGCGGGAACAGAGGTGTCCCAAGATTTATGAGGCAGTGAGTGACACATAATCAAATCTGGCTTGCCAAAGATAATTATATAATTTATAAATTTATCATAAAAGGTCTAAAACATTTCATAAGCTGAAGAGGGTAGTACAATATATGTACATTATTCCATCAAGGAGATTCACGATTTTAGTAACAGAAATGACTATTTCGGGATTAATCAGATCCTGAGAGAAATTATGATAACGGATTAATATGACAGATAGTGTCGAATGAAATATTCACTGCACATCTCCTCGACTGATCGCGTACTCTCCAGTTTTGAAGTATTTTTTCAAAATAATTTGAACATTTTCAAGCACAAGTAATTTCACATTCATCAGAAGAATCCTCCGTCAATATGCCCCTCTGCGAGCCTAAAAAGATAACGTGTATTCTAAACGTACAATATTTATTTCTCCATCATTATTGCCAACGCATACGAATTTTCTCATCATGCTTCTAAATGGAGATATGATTAATGATGGCACATTTTTGCATTTGCATTAAAATGATATGATACTTTCGAGTAATGAACTGCGTATGACAGCTAAAAAGCCCATTTCCTAAAACAAATTGCTCCATGTGAAAGGTTATATTTAATCTACTGGCAATAAATGAGCATGTGAATTCTCTTCAGCTACTTTTGACATTTTATTAATAATATTTTTGTTTCATTTTAATAAAGTAAAAATTGTCATTTTTCATGCTCCATTTCAGCGACATATTCCTTCTAGGGAACAAGACAAGTCAAACTATTGCTCCACATTAACAGAAAGGCCAATGAAATTCAAGTGGTGCTCTCTCCTATTCATAGGTAATTTCTCTTATAGAATTTCAAACCGTCTACCGAGCTCCCTTAAAGCTGTTTTTTACAATCACCTAACCCTTCCTAAACCTTTAGTCAACGACAAAGACAGGCAAGATATACTCCTAAATTCTGGTATTTTAAAAATATAAGTAATGCAATAGTTGCAACATGGCATACATCGGCCGGACTGGTAGAAGTTTTAGCACACGTATCAAGGAACACACAAGGAAGTTACAGAAATATGGATTCCACCTCACCTTTCGCCGAGCACCTACTTGATAACAATCATAAGAGCGATTTTATACCAGAAATGTTACACGTTCTTCCCTAAGACCTGAAAATGGACGCACTTGAACAAATAGAAATTATCAGACACTCCAAAAACCTTTGTAATGAATCATTATTTCCGCATCCCTCCCCATAAAATTAATCTTTCCCGCCTCACCAGCCATTAATCAACGTTTTTCTTCCTTCCTCAACCCTGCCCGAATGTTTTTTTCCCCTCTCCTCCCTCGCTTCTACAATGACAATCAACACAGATAACATAATTCTATACCTGACGATGCCGTAAAGCGATGAAACACGTCGTACATTAAAACTTTGGTAGAAAAGTACTAAGTTTGTCTTTAATCATGAGTACTAATATAATTAACTCCTAGGAAGTGAAACCTGCCACGGTCATGTTTAATAACTGTCCGTTCATCTTCACATATGTTATTGTCACGGGAACACTCTCCAAATGATTTTGTCATTAATGTTAGCGATAACTTTTCAAGACACTTTCAATGGCACCATTTTCATAATGAACTTACATTGGAATCATATTTTGGAGAGGTATTCGGGAATTACGATGCATATTTTACGAAACTATCTAAGTCGTTCTAATGGTTGCAGGCTAATGTTAACGATTTTAATTATATTTTTGTCAATTTTTGTCAAAAGAAAACCACAGCAGAAGCTACGCCCGGGAAACTTTCCTCGTAAATAAAATAGGGCGCGGATATGCAGTTGGATTAGTACATACTACATGCAGAGAGTGTGAAATTTGATAAATGAAAATCGTTTCCTGCGTCCTTCCGTCGTTCCGCAACATGTCACGAAAAAATAGAAAATATGTAACGGAAAATGCTAGTTAGAAGGGAAACAAGGATATTAGGTGCTAATTAGAATTGCATACTGTTAGAACGAAATTACGAAGACAATGGAATTAATGTGGGAGACTCAGAGCGAAGACATAGAAAATTCCTAGTCCATCTAAGCTATCTTTTATAGTCTCTGGGTAAGTATTGTGAATCTTCACGATGACAGCTATGGAAACCTTTTTAAATTAAAAGAAATTAGTTTTGATATCACACCATATTTCTTATCAATGATGTTGGCTTAAGAATAAGTTGATATTTCCATGCACATTAATGTAATTACCATTCAAGTCGTGATTACAGCGAATTGCCGGGTGTGTCAAAACACAAGTAACTGACGGATGTGAGAGTGAGACTTTGCAACTGATTTATTGCACGGTAATATCACAACCTAGTTCAAAGACATTTTTCCAAATTAAAATTTAAGTTGACCTTACAGTTAGATACTACAATTTTATAGAACAAAAAAATTTAAAAGTTTGGAAAAATGTAGTTCTGCACCCTAGCATTAACGTCTGAGTACTGTCTCATAATCAGTGAGTAAAAATAGGATTAAAATCTTTTTTCTCAAGCTTTCAAAACATTAATTTTCTCTCAAACAACGGCATCTTTTTACGAACATTCCAATCCTATAATTTGAAGTATAGTTATACAATGCAGGCTTAAAAAGAGAGCAACAATCGTTCAGGTATATTTAAACTAAATGCGTGCACATGTATAAAAGTTAAACTATTTTAAAAATATTAAAATCATGAGCATCAAAAGATAATTGAGAATGAAAATTTTAGGAATTTAGGAAAATTTAGGAAAATAGCCATACCATACTAACCAACCAATCGTAAAACATAACAAAACCCATAAAAATCAATTAAAACCAAAAACAAGCCCAATAAAGCCCCAAAAAAAACAGTTAAACCTTTAAAAATTCACGTAGGTTGATTTTTTAAATAGGTACTTTGGTTTCTCAATGCAGTTTTCTACTCAAAACAACCTTAATAATCACTAACACTATTACTGTGAAACTGAATTATCCGATTTACTACCATCATAGTGTATTATCATTCCCATCAACATTATCGCTATGATGTTATTACGAGGAATAATAAAAAACCGATAGAAAAAATCACCTACAATCGCCGACTCTTAAAAAGTTTCACTTACAGCAGTCACGGTAATAACTTTTTCATTAGAGCTTAAAAAGAGGTTTTTCACCAGGGATATATGTTGAATATTAATCAGATTTATAGGCCAGAAGCATTCAAGATCTTTCTTAACCAAGATAGGTATTCCGCAATCAAATTTGAATAGGCTGAAAGAGTATAATATTCGCATCCATTAAATAGAAAAACTACATCGTTTCTCTTGCAACAAAATGTCAGCACTATCGAGCTTAGGAATTACTCAAAAACATAAACTTGGAGTCTTCAGCGGTCATATCCGAACCAAAGAAACCTAAATTCAGAATAATAGGGCATTATGAGGGACATATTTTAATTCGCGCCAAATAGTTATAACCAAAATGACTTAGGCGGGCGGTCAAGCCGTGTATTCGTCCACCAGAATTGCCTTCCTTGTATCGAATAATCATGAAGATGAGTAGCTTTAGATTGGAGCCTTCCCATGGCGGAGGAAACATAATCTCTAAAAGGAGAAAGTCGAAGATCGCAGTGATGTAAGGACAAATTAAACCTCGGGATGGTTCGAAAAAGGCACAAATGGAAAGAGGCCGTAATGTTTAAATAAGGTGAAGGGAGCGTTGAGGAAATAGAAAAATATTAAGCACGAGCATGTTAAATATCCACATCTACATTCTACTCTACGAGCCGTCGCATGGGCGTGTGGCAGGAAGTGTTAGGACACCAACCGCGTAAAGGTGTAAAGGAGAATTTTATAGGTAGGTGAAAAGGTGAAGTGTATTTCGGAAGTATTTTCAGTGGATCTCAGTTTTTATTAAGGTCACTTATTGTGCGTGGGAAGAACGAATTTTTGTACTTATCAGTAAGGCAATGTATTTCTCTTATTGTATCTTTCCTGTCCGGCCTAGAGATGTGTTGCGGTGTCAAAACGATAATCTCTTTGTCACAATGATACACACTGTTTGAAGTTTCACAAGCAGTCTAAGCCTAGCGTGTAGGATCCGTGCCTCTCGTGGTTCCCAAATTAATCCCCCTAAAAGCAGTGAAATACTATTTGGCCACCCTAAGCAGTTTTAAACGAGGCGCACAGCATTTCTTTGTATTTAATTTATTTTTCGAATAAAATCTTTCTGTCCAGGGTCACAAATGCTCGCGGTATATTCGAGGTGTGTCATCACCTGAAGACAACACAGTGTCGAAACCCGGGTCGTGGTAATAAATATTACAAGTGGAATTACCTTAGGTATTTTAATTCTTCCGTAACTTCCTAGGGTTAGAGAAAGCACCTTTGACACAATTTCTGGGCATCATGGGCCATTTTAATGCCACCTCAGGTAGCTAACGTTGACCCGATTCAGCCCCTGACCCGGATTCTCACGGTCTACCCGACTGCGAATTTGAATGTTACCATTGAGGAATAGGAATGCAATTTCACCCATAGAACTCACCGTCACTAAAACCTATCTCAACATCTATCAACGAGGCACGAATAGGAAGTAAGCGATTAATTGAATTCAGGACGAATAATACGTGGTTGATGTTCGTTGCTTCTGCAAGAAAAGATGAAAATGATTTGAGCAGTTAACATTCCTTCCTTCCGATCGAGGAGAACGTATCAGTGGATGACGTGCGTTATAAAGCTTTTACCTTACATTTTAGTTTTAGATCATTAATAGCGATCTCTATATATTTTACTCCTAAAAAATATGAGATCCAAATTTGACACACCCGAAAAGTTTTTGCGACAACGCAAATGGTGTGTTAACCAATGTACATACTTTTTCGTTAGTTAAAATCAAAGTATCTCAATAGCTGTGCATTTTTACATAATTTGCAATCGATTCCAAGTTTTATATTCAACACAAGCACATAGCAAGAAACACGAAACATTCGATTTATATTCAACGTTCAGAAGGCTATAGCATAGCAATTTACTACACCCAATACAAGATGAATGAGTTTCAACAAATGACAATTGTGTCAAAGACAGAGAAAGAATGACAAATTATGTTACGTTTTCAGGGTTATCTATTCCGACTGGATAACGTCGTAAATTACTACGCGATTGAAATAAACGTGATCTCTTTCGGTGAGGTAGACAATTACGATGAGGGCATGTCCTTATCATGGAGGCGCGAATGCGGGGACCCGCGGCAATAGACGTCCATTTCGAGTGATGGCGAAAAATTTTTCGTAGTACAGCAGAAAGGGTAAGAGGTTTTCAAAATGTGACTTAAGGTCATAAAAAGTGACAGGAGTTTCTTACCATCCCTACCATAGGACTCCTGATTTGTTCCATAGTGCCGCAACATAATTGGCTGAGGTGGGAGAGTAAATAGCAGATAAGATGTCATCCATCATCCGATAACTGGATTGCTATGGAACTAATTTTGAAAAATCTCCCAAACTACCAAAAAAAATCACCAGTATTGGTTCTCTTTGAATGCAAAAATTTAGAACAGACGATTTACAATAGGTACACTTCTGCTGCGAAAATAGTGCGCAAGGCTTAACACATATAACGATACTAAAATGGCATTATTAACTGCAAACGTGACGTCACTCTGACAAAAGGTACCTTTGTACCTAGCCCTCATATTTACCATTCCGGTAATAGTACCTATAGCAGTTCCCCTGCCAACTTGCAAACTGACAGACACTGATTTCTATCATAATTCGGAAATACTCGAAAAAGAATAAAAGCAGCAGTCCACTAGGGGCTTTTCACGATTGTGAATTTTTCCCCCACAATGCATCAAAATAATACGACGATAGAATGCGGGTGAGAGATATGCGGAATATTCCAAGAACGGAGTGGGATTCACTTCGCTCACTTACCGAGTGTCGAGGCGAGCAGAACGTTTCTGCTCAAAAGTTTTCGTGGAATTTGCGAAGAGGGAATCGGAATTTGAAACGGGGAGAATTTCGACGGTTATACCCACTCGTACTGTTTCCATGGATTGCCGTCGGAGTCCGCACCTCGAATTCCAACGGTTACTCGAAGGGCCAACGCCTGAAATGCCACAAGACGTCCTGAGAGATAGAGCTTCCATTGATAGCGGCAGCCTCTCAATCAACAATGTGCAAGTGAGAGGAATATGGTTTCAAGTTCTCATATTCGATCTTCGAATGAGGATTTTTTAGAAGGCAGGCTTAGATGAAGACAATATTAACTTAGACAATATTTCATACATAAGATGGACGTATTTCGGGAACAATCTGAGGATATCCAGCATAATAAAAAATCAATTTTGCTACACCATTTCACAGGCAGTAGTTCGGTACAATCGTTTTCACCTATAAAGACAGGCTAAATTACAAATCAAATCATCCTCAAGGTGTACCAAAGAGCGACTACATAAGATATTTTTGTACTCATGATCGTTCAGCAATCGTAAGGCGCGACCCTCTTAAACAACTTCATTCTTCAATTCTGTGTACAATTGATCTGTCTTCAGTCCATTCATACAGTCAATTCAATATCTCCGATTTCCCCAATTATTGTTCAGCGTGGTCCCCTTTTGTCATCAGCGTCCTCTCTTTCTTCTTATCACCTGCTTCATCAATCTACTCTACAATTTCCAAATCTACTCCATCAGTTTCCTCTCCTCCCCCAAAATTCCCAGTTATTCGTCGTTTATCTTCCTTTTCCCGCGTTCTCCATTCTCAACCACACCCAAGTCTTAAATGCCACCGATTTGCTCTCATTCTTCCTCTACGTCCAGGTTTCTTCAATCTACCAGGAAACGCTCAATATATGACTTTTCATTATATATTTCATAAAATACCCAAATGCCCTGTCATCAGTTCTCTCCTCTTCGTAAATGTGTCCTTAACCATCGCAATTCTTCTCCAAATATCTATACTAATATTTTTATTTTTCTACAAAACACTACCCAGAAAACTGGATATGAAACATTTTTAGGAATATATCATGGCGTGGAAGGCGGGAAACAAAATACATTTTAGTGTGGCGTATAACACTGTCAGGACTGTCATTGAATAACGAATAATTAACACGTTAAAGAATTAAAACCAGGAAGTTTATATATATACATACATATCCCTTGGATTGTCCAGTATTTTTAATTTGTCAGTAAATTGATAATTAATTTGGAATTGCCACATGAAAAAATCGGCCCGGACCGGGAATTGAACCATCGACCTTTAACTTACCGGGTCAATGCGCATAACACTACACTTCCCATGCTTCCTAATTTCGGTGGCAATTTGGGAGGATACAAGGAGACAGCATGTTTTTCCCTGTGGCAATGTTTCCGTTATTTCATCACCATATTTGCGGCAGTCATGAATACCTTTATTCGTAGCCTAGCACGGCATAAGTGCTATAGCATATACGCTAAGGTATAGGATCCAACCGCATGGGTTGTGGCTTCCTTAAAGTCCGTTGCTCCCTCGAGTTGCCGTCTATGGTGGACCGATTTTTTCCTGAGACTATTTCTCCGTTATTTCATCATGAATATCTTTATAAAGAAATTGACCAAGAAGCCTAACCATGCCTTAACCAAAACCGTGGTTAACACCTTCAGCGTATCAATCTCATTACACAAAGCAACAAGTACGAGTTTTATTCCTAAAAAAAAGCGGACGTTATCTTCTTTTCGATCAAAAAAGAATGTTAAGGCGAGACTTATTCTAAATTGCGTCAATAAAGACTGGCTGTTTTACAAGACACCTAAAATCTGAGACACAAAAAGTTTGCTAAGTTTAAAAAAAACTGAAATCACCGGCAGTGTACGAGATCCACAGGTTCATACTCCCTTTTTCTATATTTTACTCTGTCAAAATAAAAGCCAGAAGGTTTACAAAAAATATGTGTACTAAAAATAGGAATGTAATGCTCATACCATTTGAATGTCATCTAAATTTATAAACATAGCTAATTTGGAACAATAACGTTTTCTAAATTTACACAACCAAGTGAAAAATTGGAAAAACAACTTCTGCAATAAGCAATATTTATCCTCAAATGTTTGTTTTCAAAGGGAGACTATAATTTTTCTCTATATCTTCACCATTTAATATGATGAAAAAATCTTCAATTAACAATCTCTTTGTAACTGATAAACAATTAATTTGCATAGCATGTAAATCCGATAAACATTGATTAAAATTATCTAATTAATTCAGTTGCATATAAATATATTGTTATTCTTATTACCAATAACGAGTGATCAAGGCTTTGAAATACAGGATAGGTATGTACGTTTATCACAATACTTTAAAAAGGCCTTTAAGAAAAATTTCCGTTTGACAGCTACAAAAACACATTCGATTTTTCTAATCGTTGAGAAATCTCTAAACGTACAACGCCATTTCCATGGCATACAATGTTGTGTAGGTCCTAAAAATCAATAAAATTTAGCTCCTTCCCACACTCTCTTTTTCTTCAGCTTTCCCTTACGACTTTTTATGAATGATTTCGATTTACGTTAGGGAGAGGGCGTATGAGTGCGTGATCCTCGAACCGGGTCTAGTCTCACGGCCATCCAATATCTCCAGAGCTCGGTGAAAATAAAAACGCAAGGGTTAACTCTGAGAATAATAATTTCACGGAGCCAGAGAGGCAAGTAAAGAGAGTTTGGGGCCACGCCACCTTCGTATCTTCATAAGGAGGGCTTGGTCACGTACCCCAATCAATTTCTTTTCCAGTCCCTGGCCGGGTTTAGGTGCGGTGTCTCCTTTAAGTGATTAAGCAATAAGACACGGGTAAATTAACCTAGATGCGTTGTTGATGCACGTCCCTTGAGTCCTCCCAACTCTGAGCATCTCTGGAAAAGTTAGTAGGCAATCGCTAAATCCACAATACAGTGGCGGTGGACTGTAGTGTAATGATGGAAGACTCCATGCCAAGATAAGTATGCCGGTACTTTTCATAGTTTAGTTGGCATAGAGGTGATAAAAAATCAACTAGTTTATTTTGTAAATGCCCTTCATTTTCAATACAAAGTTAAGGTGGTTCTACTAAAAAACTAGCTAAAACAAAATTAAACACCAAATAATTCACAACATACCTACCACAGATATAGGAACTATATTTCATTTAGATGAATATACGTAATAAGTTAGTAATGATATCACAGTGTCAGGAAAATATATAGACAGATATTTTCTAGGCCAATACCGAGTACTGGACGTGAATGTTATGCAAATAGATCATAACAACTCCAACCCATACTATATACAACATATTTACTCCAGCAAAAAGCACAAGTAAAATCACCTGAAGATGACATAATGTGTTGAAACCTGGGTCGTGAATAAACTATCTTTTGTGAAATTCGCATAATTTTTATCATTCCTAACAAGTAAAATCGATTTGTAATACCCGGGGTCATAAGCCAAAGCGGTGACAGTAAGGTAAGGTGACTTCAAAATTGTATTTAAGGAAACGCTGCCATCATTACTGAGAGTAAGATCAAATTTTAGTTTTATTACATTTCCAACAGTATTTTTTACAACGAAAGGATTTTTTACGGGTCATATAATTACCATTTATACTTCTAGTCTAGGTTTCATGATCACACGCTAAAAATGATCCATTTAAATTGAAAATCTAACATAAACTAATCAGCAAGTTATCATGCTTGTTAGACAATAAAATGAAAGCCACGAACAGGAAGGTTAAATATTACAACTAGTGCCACGAAGTCTGCGGAGAGAGGAAATATTTTCTTCGATCAAAATTTGGACTCGATAGACAGACTTGACTGTCACTGCCACGGCATTGGCTGCAGTTTTATTTCCGAAAAGAGTCTAGGTCGGAGTATTTTATTTTTACATTTTTTATTGGATCAGAATTCACTCGACGTCTCTCATTTCGCGAAGGGCGGGAGAGAGTGTTGATCTGACCGCTAGGATGCGGCTGACCAACCACGCGTGGTCTGACAAACACAGTGAACCAACTGTCTGTCTCTTTTTAACGGGCGGTGGCGCTGTTTACGAAAATCCTTCTTCCTCCTCTCTCTTTAAAAAACGAGCAAATGTTAGCGTGACTCCTTTCTCTCTCACCAGAGGTCTCGCTCACTCACGTGGCACTTGAACCGATGAGCACTTTGGCCTCCCAACAGCCCCCGCTCGGCGCCTACCGCCACGAGAATTCTTTTTCCTCCATGTACCACTCACCCATCCAACTTTTTCCTCCCCGCTTACTCCATCGTTCGTGCTCACCGCCTTTCCCACTCTGTAGTGTACATCTATCTCTATGAAGTAGGTACTCCATATGATAAACCTAATTTTATAAACGATAATAGATGGATTATTGGTGCACGAAAGTGGAGCCTATTTATTTTTAACAAAGGCCATCTATACAACATGGCCAATGTGCGAATTTTTTCCAGCTGCGTTATCTAAAATGCTGCTTGATGTGAATCATTTGCAGTTCGTAGTTTTCAAATAAATCATCAAGATGTCCATAAAATGTCACGGCATACTACCATGCCGCAGAGCTTGGTGGCAGTCGGCAGCGGAGAGCTTTAATTCATGGACATTGAATAGGTACTTTTAATTTGTGAAAAGCTAAAAATTGACAAGATAAAGTGAAAACAACAAACCTAAACGGGTAAAAGACTGAGTACACCCTTACACCCCTTTCTTAATAAGCTCCTTCCCCCAACCCTCCCCAGATCCTAACTTTCCTCTCCGTCTCTCCACTTTCTTCTTACTACGTCCCTCTCTTCTTCCATCACTACCTTCACTCCCCCATCCCAGTGGCACCCCTCTCCCTCCCTTGCAACATCCCTCCTCGGGGGATGTTCGCTCCTTGGAGCAATATTCACCTCCTACAGCACCAACACCCCTTTCCACCCGAGCCACTCCCTTCTTCTCCACACTCGCACAAAGAGACACACCTACCCCGGCCGTCTGCTCGTATCCGGCACCCTTGCGTGCACGGGGAGCCAGAGAGAGAGGGTTGCATTTGAAAGAGGGATGAAGGCGCACAAGGAGGGGTGGAGGGTGGATGAGATGAGAAGGACAGCGATGACACCAGCGAGGATCACAGAGCGAAACAAAGAGAGAGCCTTGCAGAGAGAGACAGTGGAGAGTGGCAAGAAGGAGAAAGAGGTGAAGGGACAAAATTCAAGGAACAGTGAGAGAGTAGATAAGGGGAAGGTGTGGGGGATACGAAGGGAAGACAATAGACAAGGGTAGAAGGCAGGGGAGGACACTCAGTTGGAGTGGGTGCGCGAGAAGTGAGTCCCTTAGTGGCTAGGGAGGCACTCGAAGTTGGTGGTTAAGGACGAGAGGATGATGTAAGTGGGCGAAGTTCAAAGATCCCGTCCCTCTCTTCCATCCCTCCACTCCACCCACTCCTTTCTGTTCGAGCAAGAAGCGACGCAGATCCCGTTGGCGTGCAAGAAGCGACGCAGTGCGCGCGCAACAAAAACCATACGAGCGTTCAGGAAAACACGGATATTCGCGCAGTTTCAAAACGGGGAAGGGAACCACCGCCATCGACACTCCCCCATTCTGTAAGGTTAGTGCGTTCGTAATGAAGGAATCGTAAATTGCGAGCAGGGCAACTTGTAAGAGTGCACCAATGATGACCCTCAGGCCAATAGTGTGGGCAAGGGATAACCGACCTCAAAAACCCCTTTTCCGCTAAGAAAACTCACACGTACGCTTCTAGAAGTCGGACAAAAGACTGAAAGTATTAGAGGTGAGACAAATACGTTGCTTTTGGCCAGAAAGTAATCAGGCAAGTGACTGTATTCAGTGCAAAGGACTTTTCATCGTCTTTCTGATCCCTATGGTGAACATATTCCTCAAAAGGGACCCCCCAACCCCACCTAATCCCCACAACCGTACCTTCCTTCCCCCACCCCCATGAAGAACGGCGAGTGGATGACCTAATCACTCTACCATAATGTTGACCACCATCCTTCCACCTCCCCCTCTTCCCCCTCAATAGCGGAAAATCCTAACCCCCACACCATCCGTATAAAAAGGACGTATACCGACCCACTCAAACTGAAATTTGAACACTGTACCTAAAGATGGCTAAGTAAAAAAGCCGAAACACGTTAAGTCAATTTAAAATGAAGTGGACAGTACCATATCGATGACTTGTCATTTTTAACTTTATAGCAAATAAACACTTAGGGTTATTAACGTATAAGGTAGTATATGTATTAAGACCCTAAACGCATTATATTTTTAATAAAAGTTTTACTACTGATCTCTCCAATATTAATTGAGTCAATGACAGGTGAGTAGAATGCTTTCGGAATGGAGTCTACTGACACAACGTAATTGCGACCAGGAAATTTACTAAGTCAAGAGTAGGTACGTATTTAAATCTATTTTTCGAAGTAACTAATCTTTTTCATGGATTTGAGGGCTCAATAATTTATTTTAGCTTCAAATAAAATCACAAGAACTAGCTTTGATATTTACTCTCCAACTAATCTATATTTACATCTAAAAAATACCCTGCAAGCCATCTCAGGGGTGTGTGGCAGGGGGTGAGTATTCACCAACATTCATTACACTATACCCTAAAGTTAGTGTAACTACGACTAAATATTAATTAGCATAAATCACTAATGCTTGTCACGAGGCGAAGCCCCACAAGCATGCACTACACTACAGATATGTTCACAATGGAGAAGGGCCGTTAGTATATATTTATTTTGCAACTACACAAATGGAAAGAGACTCAAGACCCATGTAGAAAACATGCACGGCGTGCTGTTAGTACTTGGTAACAGATAAGGATTCAAGTATTAGGGAGTACTACTACTACTAAGAACTACACTACCTATCGAAAAACCTAGATAAAAGTCTCATTGGCAGCTGTTATGGTCCCTTATCGTTCGTGGGAAAAATGACATTTTAAATCTGTCCGTTCTGCGGCCTAGTTCCCTAATTTTATTATCATTATCTGATCTACCGCAGTACGTCGGATTTCGTAAAATATTATCAACGTCGTCAGAGAATAGATTGGTTTGGAACTTACATAATAGATTGAGTCTAAATTTCAATCGATGGTCTGAAAGCGTTTCCCAACCCAGTTGCTGCAAAAGGTCAGTAACACTAGCAAGATTATCATAACGGCCTTTAACTTATCTTGCCGATCTTCGCTGCACGCGTTCTAACTCAGTTATCAAGTCTACCTCATAAGGATCTCAAATACTGGCAGCATATTCCAAGTGGGGTCTAACGAGGGAGAAGTAACTGATTTCTCTAACTTTATCGTCGCACTTGCCATGTACTCTTTTAACAAATCCCAATTTACGATTTCCTTTACAGGCCATTTCTCGAAAATGTTTACTCCACGAGAGATCATTAGTCAGTTTAACTCCGAGGTATTTTAACGATTCTACAGTCTCTAATTTGCTGTTGTTCATGCAATATCTGTTACAAGGAGCGTTTTTCCGTTTCCAAAAATTCATAACAACGCATTTTTCAGGTTTTATTCTACCTGTCACGTGTCGCACCACTCCTGTATTGCCTCGAGGTCCTTAGTTAGCGCTTGCTTATCATTAAGGCTACGAATTTCTCTATACACCACCGCGTCGTCTGCAAATAATCTAAGCTTACTGTCAACTGTTTCACTGATATCGTTAATGTACAAAAGGAGCAGAAGTGGGTCTATGACACTTCCCTGTGGGACACCCGATGTGACTTTTACTTCATTAGAGATAGCGTCGTCTAATAAAACCCTTTGCACGCGATTGCTTAAGAATTCTCTAACCCAGGAAATTACGTCGTCGTCTAACCCGTAGGATTTTCATTTCATGAGTAGCTTTCTGTGGGAAACTTTACCAAATACTTTTTTAAAGTCAAGAAATATTGCATCAACTGGAACGTTATGTTCACCCGAGACTAAAATCTCGTGAGAAAAAAGTGCTAATTGAGTTGCGCAAGATATTCCCTCTCTGAATCCGTGTTGCGTTTATGTTAACAAGTTCTGCATATCGAGGTGTGTCATAACTGAACTTACAATTATATGTTCAAGGATGTTACTAATGTCCATACAAGGCCAACCAATCACAATCTGTGTATTAATTCCGTAAAATACTATTAACAATGGTGATATTACAAGTCCCAGTGATACATGAAAACATACAAATATGAAATAGAATGGAAAGATGGAAACATTATAAAGGATTGAAAGAATAAATACAATGCTAAATATGAAAAAAATGTCTCAGTAATAATCTAGACACTTCCTTGGGAGCTAATTTGAACAGTGTCAAATACTTAGATGGACATAAGGTGCCACTAATTAAGAATGCACAAGTCCCTTTCATAGAGTAATCGAACAGAAGAAATGCTTCAGTATTAATGAAGATATAAGTTGCATCTTCTTCGAGGAGGCCCTCCTTTCAGATATGTCTTAATAGACATGGATTCCCCTAATTGATAACTCAACCTTCTAACACTCTAATTTCATCTAATTCACCTTCCAATTTTAAACATCAAAAGGAAGATAAACAGAAATGAATTGAAAGTTTTAAAATCTCGATCACTCACTACTTAAATCCTCAAAATTTCCAAAATCACCATTTAAAGCACATAAGAATTCTTTTTCAGACATTTCAGGGTTTTATACATTCTTCGCATGAAGTTTAAGTTCGGACTGGAAACTTTTCACTTTCATTTACTGACATGCCTAGGGTAGTATGTACAAATAGTTCGTTAAAATTTTGGGCAGTGCGTTTAAAATGAGACAGAATATAATGATGATTTATCACGGATTGAATTTGTATTCCATCTAAAAGAAAGAGTTGAAACTTCCCAGAGTTAAAATACTTATTCGAGTGTTGCTGAATGGAAGACTGCAAAAATTTTATGAGGAATGAGAGAGGACTGACTCCACTCGTGAAAACTTTAGCTGGGAGAAATATCCTTTTCTCCGACAGGAAGATGAGAGTGAACGATCTGATTGCACTCGCTTCCGAATTCAATGAACCAAACGGTCCACAAATTTCGCAGGGAAAATTTGAAACATTTTTCCTCACGCTTTTCGGAATAATATACACAGGAAAGCAATGAATGTGTCTTTGAAAGCGGAGAGGGAAACTGGGAGAGAGAACTCCATGACAAAAAAAAGCAGCGAGGTAAAACGCAACAGCCACGTTTAGCAAATTAGAAACAGACTTCCCACGAAACAAGGAAGACTAAGAGTGGAAGCCGCGTAAAGTTTGAAAAAAAGCTTAGGATTCGGTCGACTTTGAGTTAGCATAAAGTTTACGCCAGTGCATACGACCGTTGCGTTGTCGGTTCTTTATGGCGCTTTTTCTGTCTTTTGTTGTTTTCTCGTGCACATCACAGGAAGAAAACATAGAAGATAGTGGGGAAAAGTATTTTGTAGGTGATCATTTAACAACTATAGATAAGCGCTTTTCCGAACGAAAACGGATGATGCACGCCTAACACTTGCCATTAATTCATTACTTAAATCGTTATTTTCACGTCAAGTTTTAAATTAAACTCGGCGTTATTTTTCTCTAACCTTTCTAAATGGAAGGAGATATTTTTTTACTCTCACAAACGCTTCCCTACCTTTGTTTTTATCGTGTTTTCCCATTGAACCTCCATAGTCTCCTCCCTCTAGTGCTCTCGCTTGCCCACCTCCAGCAGGGATATCACTTCGATCACGCTTTGGCAGGTCCAGAATATAAAAAAAAAACAGTAACAGCTCCGCCGTGCGCGCAAGGGAACCGATGAAAAAAGAGAAGACCTTCGCATCTGCCCACGCGATTGACGGTCGAACGCGAGTAGTCCTCTTTCCGAGCAGGTGAACCCGATGGGGAAGGAGACCGCAGCCATCGAGAGGGAAATCGTAGCGTAGTCGGAGCAAACGAGGCGCGGTTTCGTACGAGGGGATAGATGGCCATGGAGGAGGAGGGGTAATGTAGCGGGGGGAGATAGATATTGGGGGAAGGGGAGGTGGGGGAGCAAGTGACACGGAAGAATTTGCTCGTCGATTGTCTTTCACCCTCTTCTTCCACCTACCCTTTGTGGGTGTGTTGAATCAATGGCACCGGCAGATATATCGAGAGAGAAATACGGGGGAGAAATAGAAGAGGAAAATGGATGGGGATTAGGGCTGAGCGATACACGAAGGCCAGTATCGATTTTCAACATTAATATTGTATTGAAACCGTCACAATATATTGCAAGATATTACACATAGTAATATAGTTACTCATGATGCAATTGTATTGGAATCGATCAATCTGAAATTGAGAGATTGTTAGGAACAGCCCTTGAAAGAAAACCGTTCATTGGTACAAAACCTAGAAGGAATTAATCATATATCACAGCAGGATGTTGCAGGATGAACTTTGTGCAGAGGGTCTATTTCAAAACACAAGTCACCTAGAATTTACTTTGAAAATGAAAGCTATGGGTGGGATTAAGGTGATAGCTATAGTGCTGGTATCCTTTCCGCTCGAGTACCAGAGGTGATGTAAGAAATTAGTGATAGGTAACCTGACCTCAACTTTGGTGTTTTGAGGAGGTACCGTATGGTAGTTAGCACCGTATATTGTTATGAAATCACATTTATGATATGTAGCACATTGAACATGTTATGGAATATTGGATAATTCTCTCACCAATACATTAACCTGAACGTCTGTTCGTTTGTTCCAAGGCTGTTTTACTGCATTCGACAACTGCCTGAACTAATTCACGGAATTAATTGATATTCGAAAATAAGGATGCAGCAAGCATGGTATGGAAACACAGAATTCCAGCTTATATTTCTAATGTGGCAGGTTGTATTTCATTTAATTCTGAAATAATTTCATAAAATCATAGCAAAACGTATCATATTGCATTCAAATCGCATTGCGTATCGCTTTTCTGATCCGTTTCACATCCAATATTGCCTAATGCTACAGAGAGATATATTATACGCAACACATCATACACAGGTTACACGCAAGGCTTATATTTCGGGAAAATTCACATCACTCGTAATTCAGGTGGACAAAGTGGAAACTGTATTAGCTGTTCCCGCACTACATGTCTGGAACTGAAATAAAAGACATAATGAAAGAGGAACAGTGTGTAACAGATACTAGCAAGGGTTCTTCTTCCTAAAAGAAATTACCCTCTATTACAAAAACTGATTGAGAGGAAAATCCGTGAACATATAAATAACGTCCTTTCACCCTTCCAATTCCTTTCTTCAATCCTTACCATTTTAACTGCTCGTTTCGAAACATCCCATGCCACACGCCCTTATGCCGGCTCGCATTGTAAAATGTATTCTTCTACGTAAATTTAATGGCATACGGCATTTAGCTTCTCACTTATATTAAAAAATATATTTTAATAGTATAAACATTGCAACCCGCATGATTTTACATTAAAATCGTAAATTGCGCCCCTTTAATGATCGTATTCATATTATATATCGCGCATCGCATGATACTGAATACACAGCGTTTTAATTTTTACAGGGTGATAAAGCATTTGAATTTTACAAAAAATTACTAGGCGATGTATCTTCTAGCCTAGTGGCCCGACACCGATGTGCGTAATCTTGTGGTTATTGAATATCATGGCATCGCTACCTATCAACTTCATATCGGATTCCGTAGGTTTCATGATGTCACGGGGCAATATATCGCATAGCCCAGTAACGAAATAGAGGAATAAGATACCTCAAGTATACCGCATATTGCATTCGATACATCGCAACATCGTTGGGGCACAATAGGAAGCGAGGGATGATGGGATTGGAGGGTGTGGAGGGATGGATTTAATGAAGGAGAAACAGGGAGGCAGAGCGATGAAGGGGAGGTAGGGGAGCAATTGGAAGGCGGGGTAAATGAAATGAACGAGCGTTTGATGATGAGAGGTGGGCAATATATTTTCGGGTGAAGGGGAGAAAGAGATGCTGGAGAGAATAAAAACGCACACACCGTTTGGGGCGTGAGAGATAAGGCGCGGTTGATGAGGTTGAAACCGGGATCCCAGCCTTTGAATGAGTGATTTCTTCTCCCGAGGATGAACGCGGGAGGCCGGCCAACCTTGAAACGAAGATTTCATTTTATCAATCCTGATCGGGACATAAATACAATTTGAGGCGCTGAAGCATCTCCACCGAAGAGAACAACGTATGAAACTATTCCGATAAAATATTCTGGTGTTCAAGAACTTATCATGCACTCTCCTTTTCACCCGAGATAACTAAACATTCTCAAAAATAGAAACACATTTATACAACCAGAGAAATCTATTTATATTATATATTTATCTATTAAATTTTATAAATTTAGCTGTATAAGACCTTACGCGGAGGTATTTTCTGGAATCTTATTTCATCGCAGATTCAGCAACTAAAAGATGGCGAGTCAGCTAATATCCATGTCAACACAACCTAGCTTGAGATGAGAGTCGAAAATTCAACCTTCCTAGAAGTAAATGATTATTTTCAAAAGAGGCAAATAAAATGAGAAATAGTCAAACTGAGAAGTTATAGCATTGCAGTAGCCATAAAAATTAATGCATTTTGGACGAACTTTAACAAGAAGGAAGCATTTCCAATGATTATTTCCCAAGCTAACAACGCAATTCATAACCGTTGGATGATTATGTCCTCAATGACCTCAGTTTCTGCAAGTATAAAAGTTGGTATTCATGATTTGAAACAAATTACTGGGAATACCTAAGCTATATTTTTAAAAACTTCCTTGAACCACATTCCCTGTTTCATTCGTCTAAATGTCTTCATGTGTGCAGGGCCCCATATTATCTTGCTTATCGTTTTTATTGACAGTTGGAGGAAACTCTCGCGAAAAAAGGAGGGAACCTAAAAGCTCATTTATCACAAGTGCAAAGACTTAGCAGAATGTGCAGGAAGAGTGGCGATTATTCCGAAACTTATTTTTCCTAAAAAAATCCCTTCCTAATATTTAACCCCCAAATATAATAGCTGCTTTAGTAACAAATAATTGATCCGTGAAGTAAAGGAGAACAAATTCGGAAACTGTTTTCTTGCTAATAAGGCTAAAATATACTATTCTCCGTGAGATTCAGTATAAGATGCAAGAGACACTAGGGTTTCTCATATTTATTTGGATTTTATAGTCGTAAGGTGAACCCAAGAAGTGGTGATGCGAAGCAACTTTCCATTAGGTCGTGAGTCGGAATTCGAGAATAGACTTCGGCTAATAAGCTTAAACAAACGCACCCAAGGTTTTCTGATTTCTTGGCATCTTTAAGGCCAGAGGAAAAATATTCTGAATAGATGATAACCTATTGATCATAGGTGATAGCATCCTTTATATTCAAGAATTCAAGAAGACAAAGTTTTATTCCACTCAAAATTTTACATGAAATTTTAGATATAACAGCAAAATAAGTTTTTTCCTAAAGTAAGCTTAAGATAAAATTAAAGTTTTGCTTCAAATGCATAAAGATTCGTTAATTGGATTTTCTGTATCCTCGATGAATCCACTAACCGGTATAATAGAAACGCTGAAATGAGACCACCGGATCCAATCCTTTGGGTTTTTGGCACAGGGAGCGGCGGCATGTGTTGGGAGACCCCCGAACACTGCAAATACCTTGAATATATACTTCAGGTAATGAAGAATCTTTATGCCCATGTACTTCACACACATTTGGCTTTTGAATGAAACCTCCGCAGAGGGTGGAGCATCAAGGTTTTTTAAGTCTAGAGAGAGAACGGGTATCTTGGAGGCCGGGCTCCATAGCATCATGAGAGGCTGTAGAATTTCACCATTCCTATCAGTGGGTATTCATCTAATTTAAAACCATTCATGTATCGTTTCGCTTGCATAGATGTTCGAAGCGTGGCGCATGCGCAGACGGGTCCTGACGTGCCATTTTCTAAACGGGCGCGCGCGTTGCAGGACATTATGTTTGCCCTTTTTTAGGATGTTTGACAATATAGCCCAACAATTTGACTTTTGTTTTTGTAAAAAAAAAAAGGTGTAAACTGTTTTAAAATACACATTTTAACCTATTGTAAGTTGTAAAACATCGCTTTTTTTAAGCAGCAAAAATCGCAAACATTTCACCTTTCACTTTCTGTTACTCCATTGTGCCGTGGATGTGCACCACAAATAGCATTTGATGAAGTCTGCGTACAGTCCTGCCTCGTGTCTGTTCGGAATAGTTAATTTTAACGCGTTCTAAGAATTAGTTTAGGAGTTATTAGGCCCTAAACATGGATCAAAATTCAAAAAAATAGGAAAAATTGAAGTCATCTAAATGATCAAAAGAAATGTCTATGTAGCCAAAAGTTAAAATAAAACGCAGATTGTTGTCTTTTCATTACGAAAATGTCATTATATTTTAAATCTGACACTTAGATCGATATTTATTGGACTTGCAGTTCGGAGTGCCATTTTGCGCTAACTTGTGATATTTGAAGCGTCATAACTTTGACATTTATAATTATTAAGAGCTAATATTCAGCAGATTGTCATTCCTTATTATATTCTTCCTTTGTAACAAAATTCGTGAGAAACGAAGATGGTCGAGCCACGGCCTTGGTTGAGATTGCGTGGAGTTGCACAATGGCGATAGTTTTCTAACAATTACCACATGGTTTCCCTGGTTAAATTATTCAAAAGTTTACATGAGGAATTTTAGAGTATGTTTTACGCAATATAATGCTTTTTCTGCATCTGTTATGTTGCCGTATTTAATTGGGATTATTGGCTATAAATATGAAGCCATTAATAATTAATGGGAAAAATGTCAGGTAAAGAGATTAAAAAATTGGTTAATAGAGGTCTATCCATTATGAAATATCCCTTTAATTCACTCACTATTCCCTGTAAATCATTTTAGTGCTCTTTTCAGATACTCTGTCCGTTACGATACAATGTATTACCATTATAATTTGCTGCAGCCTCCATAAACTTGAATTTTTGCTGTTTTTAAAGTCTGAATTGCAGGTTGGATGCAGATCGAAAACAATTTACTCGCGTAATTTTATGGAGAATATGTAGCTTTTTTAACGCAACTTTTTGATTTTCAAATACTTTTTTAAGTGAACCTAACGCAAGATTTGCGTGTTCGATAGCAGTCACGTAAAAAGACGCCTTGAAGAGAAATTTTCCATGCCTGCTTGCAGTGCGCCATCATCAAAAGGTACTTGAGGGAATACTTGCAAGTTGTTACTGATTGAATCAGCTAGGCGTAGCGTATTGACTGCTGTTTATGAGCCAGGGAGAGAAAAAGACGATACAACGCAATCGAAAGAAGTTACCGTTGAGCATGAGGTTTCATGGTAAACAGGATACGATTTAGACATTAAGACACACGGGTATCAGAAAATGTAATGTTTGCTAGAAAAAATAGGTGTAACTTATCAAAATGAAAAAGGTCCTCTTGAAATATTAGTACTATCAAACGCATCAAAATAGCAATTTGAAAACCAATGCTTCCACCCCTGCGGTGGTGGAAGCAATGTGGATTCTTTGTGTTTTCCTTTTAGAATGGCATTTTGTGCTGGATCGCTAGGTTCACTCGCGGTTTCTCAGATAACCGATTTTGAGAAACCATGGCCCCCTCCCCCTCCATGTGCATTCAGGATGGTGCTTCGTTCTAATAGCGTTTTCGCTGAAATCCTTGGTTCCCCCGCGGTTTCTTGGAAAACCGATCCTGAAGATCTATCCCCTCCCCACCTACGGTCGTATCTCGTGTGATTTCAAGCAGAGGTTCTCACAGCCTTTTTCACTGACGTGCCCTTCCGACTCTTGGAAAACCTATCATTGAGAGTCTATTTCTTTATTCATACGCTCGTGCGTAAGAATATGTATTCTGCCTTTTCGAGATTGTCTCTCATTTTAATCTTGCCTCTAACGCAAGCAGTGTTATTTCAGAGCGCTTGTTATGCATAGCAATTTCTTGGTTCAAGGTGGATGAATACTTTGCAGTGGAGTCATATTAAGAATTTACTTTTGTTTTCGTTAAATCAGTTCAAAGAAGATCTCAATACTTGAGAACACAATATTGGAGTTACTAACAAAGAGTGATAGCGAGGACGAGGATTTCTATTCGGATTCAGAAGAAGATACCTATAATTGTGAGCCAGAAGCTTCGACTTCGCCTATGCCGGTCCAAATCCCGGATGAAAAAGAAGCATGGGAGTTTTAATAGGATAAAACCTTGAGAACTCATTTTTGTAGAGTTAATACAGTCCTACCCTAAATCCGTTAATATCAACGTTAGAATTTCGTTTAAAAATTTAAAACGCTTAGAAAAACACGCTTAAGTTAATTGGTGTATGCAACAAATATTTTATTAAAAACACTGAAATAGCAATCAGTTGATCGTGGACTAACGCTGAGAAAGAGGTTTATATTTACCTCTGCGAGGTTCCAGCGCGAAAGGGCCAGAATACGTTCGTTTGCATTAAAGCAGGCAACGTAAAGAAAAACGAATCCAAGAATACAAATGAACATAAAAACAGAGGTTAAACAAAACACTTAAAATTGTAAACATCTCACTAAATTATAAAATAAAGGTCCTTACCACTTCCACATCGGTAGGTCAATTAAACAATGAGATAACTTGGCTTATTTTCAAAGAAAACTAAAAGATTTTTTTTGATGGAGAGAGATCAAAATAATCGAAAATATCACAGAAAAACATCCAGAGAACTTATGGGTACTTATCTTTCTCCTTCTTTGCTGACATCCTTCTCAATAAATTGAGCACCAATGTTTCTCTCCATTCCCGCATAAAAAGGGGATCGCGTTGTTGAGCTGGACAGAGTGCTAGGGCAAATCCGACGCCATGTTTCTATCCATTTCTTCTACTATTCCCTTCCCTTCTACCTTATAACCTATCCTTTAATGGCGTAAAGACCTGAGTTCTCGGATACCTTCCAAAAAACAACCAATACTACATAAAACACTGAAGCCTAGTTACGGAAGAAAATGAAATCTCAATTGCTGAATAGAGCGACATTTTACCACGTGCTACTTTTCTTGTGGCTCATGATGAAACTGATGGATCACGGAGGATGAGGTGGAGGACACAGCTGCGCTCACGCCACCCTCTGCTCAGAAGTTTTTATCGCAAGTAACACACACGAAGGAGATGTGGGAGAAACTGTCAACATGCCAATCGGCTTTGAGTGGTTACTTAATCTTTAATCCTAGATGGCTGCGAAATCCTACGCAACTTATGTTCTACACACAGGTGTACGGTATTCAACCATGTAGGTTAATTTGATGGAAGGGCGAGGGCAAATCTCACTTCATACTCGAAGCTAAGCCCTAAAGCGCGTGAAATTCAAACATTAAGGTTGAGAGAACAATTTCTTTTCCGTGGGACACCTGCGTTTTCCCAGGGAATTCTGTTTTCTGTTAACTTGAACATTTCGCCACTGGCAGTCAAGGAGCATGACACGGATGTGAACCCAGTAGATTCCGATCCATCACCGAGATGTTTAATCACTCCGCTGTGAAAGTATTGCCAGCGGATAAAAGTTTTCAAAATAAAGTAGATTTCTAGGTATTCCCGGAGGAATAAAAATAAATAAGATTTCTGTGCATTATTAGGTAATGGTTGTTGACATACTAGATTATTCTCCTGTTCACCTATTTAACTGTCTTCCTTACACATGCTGGGCTTTATTAAGACTGAAAAAACATAATACCGGAATGGTAAAAAATAAATGGGCTATTTAGTAAATCTTTTCTTGAGGAAATTGGATTAATGTGCCAAAAAAAAACGCAATTCACTTGACTACTCTCGACATTGTAGTGTCACAGGGCATACGTGGAAAAAGTTTTGAAGAAAATTAACCTAGCAAGCAAAATGATTTCATGCAAGAAATAGGAAAAAAGAAAATCAAGACGTAATAAAGAAAAAATATATCTAAAATCAATTAATCAAATTTCAGATTTCATGATTTGAAGGCATAATGACCTCAAGATATTTTAAGCGATATGACTTACGTGACCTCGTGAAATTACCCTGCCATTTTTTGTTTGGCACAACGAAATCTGTGAAAGCCAAGTAGAAATTTCACCATTAGTCAAAACCAAAGAGTTTTAACGGATTTCAAGGACCCCCCTGTACCATATTAATGTAACCAAAACTGAAATTGGCGAGGTGAGATTAGCCACTCGCATTCTCAGCGCAACTACAAATATTAGCAATGTTATTAGCAACCGTGCTGGCTGCAATAAACATTTTCTCAAAGTTCTGACTTAGAAATGGGTAATCGAGGCCGGTACTTCTCTCGTTCGATTTCATGGGAAGAGGAACTTTTCCGCGTGTTGATTGCTCTGAAGATGAAGTTTTAATTCACACATCCAGCGCTACTGAATATTTAAGAAGTCATGCCCCTGCTACACTGGTGGTGGGTGACTGCTTAAGCAGTCCCCAGGATTAAAACCTTATAAAAACCTTATTGAACTCTCGTCTTCTCCAATTAACTTCAAAATTGATAAGCACTGAATGTTTTAATAATTATCAATAATTCTTAAACAAATATATTAGACGGTTATGTGCTACTGCTGGCTTCGTTTCTATTTTCTTAGACTCTTTCAGGTCAATTGGTGGGTTAGTTGGCAAATTGGAAATATACTCATATTGCGATAGGTCGCATATAACTCAACACTTTTCGACAAAAGGTTAGCAAAGCGTCCTGTACAGATAGCCAATTATAAGAACAAGGAATTGTGGAGGGCTTGAACTCTGAAATAGGATCTTTATTACACTTACTAAGCCTGATATCATGATCGTCAAGAGAAACAACAGTACTTCATATAGACCCGAAATCGATAAGTGACAAAAGAAAGCTTGCATTTCCCAAAAATAACGTACGGGAGTTATCTCTGTGACTGATGCACTCGCCAACTAACTAAGACGACATGGGTAGGAGTCCAGGCATGAATTTTTTTCACAAATACAATTAGCCAAAAGAAAACATCTGTAGATCAGATATTCCCCTTTCCTACAAAAAACGGCATCAATACTTTCACTAATTCTGTAGCGCACCGATATCGTACCTAACTCAACACCGCACCAATATCGTACCTGTTCATCATGAACTTCAATTTTGTTTATTGAAAATATAAACGGTACAAAATTTGTAATACGCAATGCAGTTTGACGTTAAAAGGCATTAGATGCAAACTATGTATCTTACGATTAGTACGATGTAATATGATTCATTGAGACTCGGGCTAAACGAATACAAATATGACTGAAATATGCATGCACGGAAATAACAAAATTTATTGGAAAAATAAAGATTATAATATCACCGGAAAAGGTGGTGTAATGGCTATGATGAATACCAAATATAAATCTTGTAGCGTGCTCGAACTAAAAAGTGATGAAAATACATGGATTAATTTATATTTTAGTAGAAAAAAATTGCTATTTATTTTTCCTTTGCACTTTTCACCTGACGCCATTTATTTATTTAAAAATATTTTAATAAGGTAATAATTTAAGTAAAATATAAATAAAAGTAATCATTTTAAGTGATCTCAACTGTTCTGAATTTGTGTATTCTATCAGGAAAAATGAAGCAGTGCTTACATAAATCCAATTTTTTCAACGTATTATGGTTTAGAATAACTTTAACTTATAATTGGTCGTTGCTGAATGCTTTATCGCTACATTTGTGCTACAGAAATTATTCCAATAAAACTTTCCGTGAATTATTTAATACGTTGCAGTTTTTTTAACAAACGGCGTCAGGTGAGGTTCCAAATGGACAGAACAATATTTTTCAATATTTGCCTCTCTGAAAGAAGGAACCGCAAACACCAAAGCATCGGATCGGATTCAGCTCCGGATACCGAAAATTTTATATTTTCCCTATCTTTATTTACTCCTAATTCATTTACATTCTCTCAACATTTATTTTTTTTCCTTCGCCCATCGTTTATTCGAAAGCGATTAAGTCAACGTGCTCGATAGCTCAATATGAGTTGAAATTGTCCCTGTCGCAGTCCAAAGAAAAGAGGATTTTTAAAATGGTAAATCCAACCTCGATGACGGTTGCCGTCACCTCAGTTTCTGCTTGTTGCAGAGGGAGGGGGAAAGGTATCTAGCAACCGAAGCGGTCGGTTCTTGTTACGAGAGTGCCCGGTGGAACAACCAATGCAATCGGACTTGGAATTGGTGATGAAGGAGATTTAATGGGATAAGAAGGAGGAAAATTGGTGGGAGTATGAAGGACAGTGGTGTGAGAGGGGTTGTGGAATGAGAGGGATACAGAGATTTTGGATAGAAGGGGATTGTGTACAGGGTTAGGAAGGGTGAGGGCTGGAATAATTGAATTCCAACCGGGAGATCTGTTTGATCAGGAATTTCGCACGGAGGCATGCTCTCAATTGCCTGCTGTCCCAAACCTCGGAATTTACACATTTCCGTTGGTAACGTGCGATAGCATGGAGATCGTGAAGAGCTTCTGCGGTTTAATTCATTTTATTTCACGTTTTGATGGGCTATGAAATCCGCGTCCAATTGGACAAGAATAGAGCTAAAATAGATAAAGATGCGTATCCATGCTTGATTTCGTTGGTTTTTCCATCGTGGGGTAAAATTAAATGCATACAAGAAGGAAAGACTCAGTAATGTGAACTTGTAAGCACGATGATTTGGCACTGAAAATTAAATAATACAGGAAGGAAATGTCAATATTTGGGTCAGAGCAAGAATGTTTTGATCATTTCCCTGATATTTAACTAAGAAGTAAACTAACTCCTTCCCTACGTTTGCTTGTTGTTGCATTCATGCTGGTTGTTAAACAGTCTATGGGCCGTATTTATAGTCGTTACCTAGCAGTCCCCTTATCGATCCCCTACCCAGCAGGCCCCTTGAATTGTGCGTCATATAGTCAAAACTAAGGGAGCTGCTAGGTAGGGGAAGGTTGGGGGTTAGATCTGGTAACTAAGGACTACAAACGGCGGGAAATGGAATTCGTAGCTCAAATTTTTCAGTGGTGACGCTCGTTATCAACATGGATACGGATAAACAAAGAGCCAGACGCAGCATGAAAACTGTTAAGATGGCCGCTCGACGTGCAAATAGCATCAACGGTGTGGAGAAGAAATTTTGTGTGACCTGGTATTGAAGCATAAAGATATAGTGGAAAGTAAGAAAACGGACGCAGTTTCCTGCCACAAGAAGAAGAAATAGTGGGAAAAAATATGCTGCGAGTGTATATGAACATCCTTGGAATGAGTCTGGCGTCGCATCAGATATTTATCGATTTAGAGCAAATCTCACCGTTGTTTTATTAACACCAAATCTTCGAAACTGTTAATTTAAGGCTATGCACGTTCATTAGAGTCAGTTTAGTTATATCTGTTGTGTTATTTTTTCAATAAGGGGCCCCTGGTAGAGCATGCATCTACTGCCAGAATTAGGAGAGGCTAACGAGGCTGCTGGGGGTGGAAATTTGACTATAAATACCGTTTTTGACGAAGGTGACAGCTAGCGGATGTAGGACTGCTGGGTAACGACTATAAATTCGGCCCTATGTGTCATTGCTTGAAAAGATTTGGTACATTTATAAGTTACTAAAGTTAAATGCCAGCCGTTTTAGCAAGGTCTACAGTCCTATATGCAATCGAAAAACATTGGCCAGTAACAGGAAAAATATGTCACCGATTAATTAAAAAAATGATAAAATTAAACAGTGAACATTTTACGACACGAATTTTCTTATTTCACCCAACATATCTAACTGTCAGGCTTTACTTTTTGACGGGCTTTCCGCACCTTTAAATATGAGTTTTTTATGCTTATCAAAAATAATTGCACATAACTGAATCAAACAGCAGGAGTAGTAAAATCTACAAATGGCGTACCTTTTTCACGGAGAAAAAAAAACAAAGAACTTAATGATGTATTATTAATAAAAAGATTACCTTTTATTACCTAGTAACTAAAGTAAACGTAGCTTTAACATGACTTGGACGTAGTGAGTCGAGGAGGGTAAATGCCTCTTCGACTCTGTACCTCTGGATCCACTGTGGCGAAGGATGGCTAGATATTTTGGAAGCAGAAGAAAGTGAACGAGAGTAATGTAAAATAAATAATAGCAACGTAAAAACTGGAGAGAAATAGGCCAGAAGTACAATGGAAGGAGGGAAGTACACAATATATAAACAGTCAAATAATTGTTGCGATGAGAAGTAAAGGTGGATGCGGGTGAGAAAGAGGAGGCGAAAGAAATATCTAGAATGAGTGATGTTCTCCTTAGGTCTTCAGCATCCATTGTATCGCACTCTATAGGAAAAAGTAGATAATTAATAAAGTTATGAAAAAATGAAAGTGCATATTAAGAAAACATTTAGATTTAAAAATGAATTTAAGAAAAGATTAATTACATTTAAATTTACATGGCCTTATAGTTGCAATCTCGGTTTGGCTCCGGAGCTGCAGTCTTAATTAAGGTTATATCTAAATGAATCGTAAAAATATGCTTTCAGTAAACAATTCGAGATTCAAAACTAAAGTGAATTTGTAAAGATTCATGAATACAACGCTTTGCTGACCCTATAGACTAACTGAACTTTCCAAATAATTTGTGAAAATGAATATCTTTGAATACGAATTGCTGATAATTTACAAGGACTCTGAAATATATTTGAATAATCCCGAGTACTTAGAGAGAATGTATTACTTGATAAACATTTCATTAAGTTTCACCTTGAAGCTACACCTATGAAAGAGAATAAAAAAACAGCACCTAGCAAAGCTGGGCTGAACGTAATCCATAGTTAAAAATTTTGGGTCATCCAGGAACATGGAAAAGGTCATGATGTAAATGATTGATCACAAACTGAGAAAACAAAGTCGCCGTCGTAGATCCTTTTAGAAAAGCTACGCTGAATTGAGACCCAGCAAAAAGGGAGAAAAATATCAAAAAGCTGAACAATCTCAAAGAAATCTAAACCGTGACATGCATTCCTCTATTGGACAAAAAATAAAACCGCTCAACGTTTTGTCTCCATGCAACCTGTCAAGTTTCAAAACCTTGCCCTTTTCGGTTTTTGTGTGGTTCATTATGGTACCCTCGCAGGATATCCCGGGAAATCCCAATGCCGGATAATCTGAGAATTTAGCCAAAGCCAGGAGCAGAGAAGATAGATAGTAAATTCCGCCCACAGCAATCTGTAACGGTGCAATATCAGGTTGCGGTGGCGAGTGAAGAATTACAACCGCCGCCGCTTATCTTCAAACCCCAATATGTGCACGGGTACAAGAGCACACGTCCCATGAGGAAAATGAAAAGAGAGAAATACAGTGTTCCACCTGCCTCCCCTAATCACTCGGCATTTCGCCATTTCGAAAATCCCAGTGAGAGAACGGTGATCCTTTTCAAGTTGAAAGCCTTTGCCGTGCGTAAACCAACTGATGCATTCAAAGACTCCCGAGTAATTAAATTTAGCTCGTTTAACCACGCTACGATTTTCATCACTCTTCCCAAATAATTGAGGATTTAAAACGGATGTAGCTCTCGACAGAATTGCATCCTGCAATAATAATTCGACCAATAGCGGTGTAATCATCATGAATATTTCACCGCTCAGGCAACCTTCAGGTCCGCTCTTATGTAGACATGCATATACATTAGGTAAAGGAGGTATCACATGAAGTGAAACGATAAGCAGTTCATAACCATTAGCGTGGCAGTCCATAGTCGCAAACAAAATAGGGAAATATTTAAAATTTAACCTAATTTTTGGTAAGAGTAAATCTCGCCTTTCCCTAGAATGTAAAAAGGTCTTCTCCGACGAAACTACTGGTTAATTTCACTTGCCTATAGCTTGGTATTTAACATCAATTATTACGTGCGATATTCCACAGGAGAAAAATCATTCACCTTGACCGGGATCCCGGTCTGATGATTTTTCTCCTGTGGAATATCGCACTTCTGTGCACTTGCGGGTGACTCCGTAAAGGTTACTACCGTGGCTAGTCCCGGTTTTCTCAAAATCAATTATTACGTTTGAAATGGACAGTACACATAATCCTAGTCCCAATTTATTGTGGATCTGAATTACGTTTGCTACACGTACTTGTACTGAAGCTATTCCAAGCCAAAGGAACGTCAGAATTTCTGTAACTGTGTCACTATAAATTGGCAGAAATTCTGTATGTGAGCAATTAAATAGGTAAATAAATAGATTCAATTATCATAACTTCTATTTTCTACAGAGTGATTCACAACACGGTTTTACATTATAAAATCAAATACATTAAAGCATAGAATTATTCTTCCATATTGTCTAAGGAATCATTGGTTATAAGGACACCTCGGTTTAATTTTGCAGTTAAACGTTTTGTTCTTCTTCCATTTCTCCACCCTAATAAATTCACTCACTGCCTACTGATAATTTCACATTCCATTTCTCTTTCACCTAAAAATCACCTAATTGGCCACAACACATCTTTCCAGAAATAATCACCGGAATAATCACGGAAATAATTAACAAAAATTATTATTCTAATGATTATGATCAACATCTCTATTTTATCTAATTTAAGTTGTTTTTTTGTTACTTTGTAGTTTATATCTGTAATTCTCATTTTGTGTTTGTTAAAGGTGCACTTAAAGTGAACAATATTGCGGTACGTTGACCACTTCCTTTAAACTAAATAAAATAAGTAATACAAAATTTCGTTGAATAGTTCAATGTTGCGACCACCTTCTTCAGCGAGAGAAAGGTTTGGGTAAGGTGAAGGGAGTAGAGATGCGGAGAATGGGTGGCAAGGGAAAGTAAGAATTGAAGGAGGGGAATGAAGGAGGGAAAGAAGAAGGGAAAGGATAGAGGAGGTTGAAGTACCATGACCATGTGAAGGGAAAGAAAGAGGCAAAATATGGGTATGGGATGAGGGGAACACGGAAATTACTAATTTGCCTGTCCGCAACTAATGTAAAATAGCTCGCTGAATACAATCGGGTTCGTAACCCGAATGCTTCCAACGCAAAGGTCCTCGAAGCCCTCATGGATCCATTCCGGTGTCCACTGATTCATCTTCCTTTCCTTTGCATCCTTATCCTCAACACCTTTACACGCCTGGTGTCCTAACACCCCTTGCCACACGCCCATACGGCGGCTCGCAATGTAGTATGTAGACGTAGACAAACATCTTGATTCTAGTGTTTATACAATGCACAATAATTCACGAAATTGCTGAAGTATGAACATAACACGCACATACATAGATGAATACCCACTCAAAAACGCCTAGGAAAATCGAGGAGGATAGGCATTCGTCTGCATAGATCATTCCATCACGTAAAGTGATTTTCCCATGGGCTTTCTTCCATTCACGCGCGATATTTTCTCTCGGGTCGAGATTATCTGTTCCCGATTGCATTCCGGCGAAAAAAAGATAGAGGGGGGAAACGAAGGCAGGCAGCGACATCTGGTTCGGAAGCCTCCCGCTTCTCCATCATTACCTCCACGACTCCCCCTTAAGACACTCGTACTCCCGACATACAGGCATCAATCACTTCCAGTTAATCCGGCCTAGTTTCCTGTCGGCGAAGAACATCTGCCTACACACTGGGTGCTCTCCTTGCAGGGGAATGGAGAAGGGAAGGGATGCCCTGAAACGTTTGTGAGTCCTACATCGCAGGACAACGTACGCACTACCTAGTAAGGCTTGCAGGCCTTGTAAATAGGCCTTAGATAAAAAAAACGTGGTCTGCGTCGGACCAGACGGTGGAAGTTATACTTCTTTGGCCGGTCGCACACACCCGCTCACACACACAGGCAGACAGGATATATAAATGAAATAAAAGACATTTTTTCTCTATTATTCAATATATTTCTCTTCGATATATTGTTATTTTAAACAAAACTTCTTTTCAAAGTTCGAACGTACAAAACGAGTAAATGGGTGCTTGCAGTTTGCAAGCAAAAGGGGAAAAGTGTATGATAGTACATTGTAAATCATTAAAAACGAATGCAATAAGGTCTTACTTCTTTTGGAAATTATTTTAGCTGGGTCAATTTTTGACCTAAGAATATAATAATGAGATAATAGCATAAAACGAATGGTCCCATAACATATGTACTTTGTTCTTCTTAGTAATTGCTATATTTTTCCTTTTATTTTCATGCCATTGAGCAATTTTGAAGTAAATATTTGTAATTAAACATGATTACAGTTATTTGGCAGTATGAAATTCAATCAATATGAGCTAAGTAAATGCTATGGATTTTCACATTTCATTTTATTTTTGCTGATCTCAATTATTATAATTTACATATTAAACACATGGCGTAGTACTTGAATTCATAATTTCAAAATCCAAGAGATAATGCATCATAGAACATTATCATTTTACATGGTTTTGACTTGTAGAATGGAGTTTCGAGGTACATTTCAGAAAGTAGGTGCAAGGATTAATGTTTCCTGGAAAAACAGAGAGAGGGAAACCCGGAATAAGGTGTAAAGAGTGTTTCAGAAGCAAAATGGAGGAATCTGGAGCGATCCCAACGGATTCCGTAGACATGAGCAAATGGAGGAGTGTCAAAGCTACGAAACAGTTTATATATATCATAATAAAACATTGTAAATCGTACCGGTTGAAGGCATAATATTGTTAAAAGCTATTGAAAAACGCTCCGAGAAGGTCAAATTCTCTTAAATGCAGCATAGCCTGTGTATAAGGAACTGGAAGTCTCGGGAACAATGGAAAAATTGCTTAGCAACGAAAAGGAAAAAAGATCGAAATTTGCATTAATTTTGCGTTTAAACTTCAAATATTTCAATTTATCGATCGATAGAGAAACATCGGTTGCAAGAAGTAAATGCATTGATCTTTTGGCCTCATTTCAGTCAAAGAATGAAACTTGTATCTAAATTATTTCATATTTTAATGAATGAATGATAATTACTCTACACGTAAATTATTCGTTTTTCCCATTTAAACCCATTAAAAAACAAAATCCTATCTGGACTCGAAACCAATGAAAAATATTGGAATTTTCGATTTTATCCTGACTCGACACCAAATTTGAACCCTTCCCTGAAAATTTCATCATTTTAGCTCGATTAGAAATACCCAGGAATTCGTATCAATGAGTACAATTGTGGATTTTTCTCACCCAAAAGAGCGTGACGCGGTTTCTCGACCAACATCCCATCCCAAAAGTCTCCAACGGGCGCAAAGAAGTATAACTTCAATAATAATATGTTATTTAAGGCGGTGACAGCCAACTGAGACAATTTGTACCATTGAAGACAGGAGGGTGGTCGGTAAGAGATAGATTATTTGGGAGAAAGGGGAAGGGTGGAGAAATACCCGGCATCGCCAGTAGCCTTCTATAAACTAATGCGTCCCAGGAAACTACAATTTGACGTCCTTTTCAAAGGAAGAAATAATACAATTGATATGCTCTCTACATTTTACCCAAGTAGGGATCGGAATTCCATAGAAAATTCTCCGACGAAGTCTAAGGTTCGAACCCGGCCCCTCGGAATGGGAAGCCAGTACTCTAGCCAAAAGAGTCAATTTATCTTTTTTACAGTAAACTCTTCATATTTTGTCCTGTATGTCTCTCTTAAATATTTAGTTCGCGGGTATAATAATACCCGCCGAGTAAGCTTCAAACTCCTGAGATAGGAATCTTTCTTGTTGACTTTGACGAGTGTGTAACCTTCGAATATCTAGCAGCTCCCAAATCAGTCCCAACAACTAACCAACACTACGGTGATTTCAAACTAAATGTGCGGCTATTCATCGAATTTAATTGAAAGTCAAGGACAAGAGACAGAGCATGTACATGTGATTGTCCACCCAACACCACTTTTTACGATATCCACTTTGAGTAAACTCACTGGTCATGCATCTCTTTTCATCAATCGGGTTAGGTTGCGCGGGAGACAGGGCGCAGAATTTTGAACATCAGTAACGCCTCACGTTCTTGCTCCCGAGCCTGCCCGGGAAGGTGCGCCTGGGCCAGGTGCCGCCACACACTGTGTTTACGGGAAATTTCGCGGGAGATCCTTAGGACGGACCCTCGGCCGGACAAGTGCGAATCATTGGCCCGAGGTTACATCAGTTACACGTTCTCGACTACATACAGTGGAGATTTTCATAATCCTATATTTTCTCAAATGCAGAGTCAAATTTGAATCCTAGATTGTTTCAAAATCTCTCGAACTCCTCGACGCCTTTATGTAAGAATTATTATAACTTGAAACTTGAAGTTTTTACCTGAAATAACAAGTTTCGAATTAAGAAAGAACTAGAAAACATCATTCATTAAAGCTAAAATTGAATATTAAAATCGTTAAATATAGGACTATATTTCTATAGTGTCAGGCTGAACTTCATAATATTTCATTCTAAATGGAATAAATAATTAGTACTATTTTTATTTTTAAAACGACCGGTTTCAGGGACTTATGTTATGCTCCACGAAACCGGTCGCGTTAGTAAAAATCATGTAAAATCTACAATGATTTAATTAAAACTTTGCCTGTACTCATTCGGGCCAGTTTAGTTAGTTATTAGGGTGATAGTTTTCTATATTATGCATTTTAATAAACGTTTCAAGTAGACGTTACTAAAGCAAATCTATCGTTTGCTATTAGTCAATACGTTAATTGGTAATAGAATGGAAGGCTTCACAAGCATGACTGAGGACGGATACATAGGCCAGCTAATATGGGGTATAAAACAGAAGAGTAACAAAATCATACAGGAGTTAGCATGGGACAGGATAGAATGGTGGGCTGTATTCAACGAATATTAGGATTGAATGACTAAGATGATAATGGTAATAGAAAAAGACTTCAAGATTTGGATGAAAAAGACTCGAATGACGAATAAAACACGAAGGTTTTGAGTTGACGAATCTTATTTCAAGATTCACGCGATACTTGGATCCAAATATGTAGGCATAACCCTTAAGCATAATGAACTAACTGATGCTGGTGTCCCCTACCAGACGCCCATGCGGCGGTTCGCAGGGTAGTATGTAGATGTACCCTGACTGACTACGCCTATATTGTTTTCGGCAGACATAGACCGCTGCTCCGCCTGCATATCTGCCAACCCTCAGCTCAATCCATACTTGCACTTTCCTTCTCTATTAATTCCCCTCCGAAACCACTCCCCTGGGACCTGTTTTATCTCCCGTCCACACCTATCCCCCTTAACCTCCCACCTATCTCTCCCTCCTCCACTTCCCAATCTGCTTCCGGTCAGGTAAGCTTAATTCCCCGTGTCACTTGTCTCGAGAGATTTTTATTTAACAGCACGATCGCGCTGCTGTCGGAATCCCTTTCCCCGCGCAGAGTGAAAGTGAACTGAGCCGCAATACAACACACATTTCGCCGGCGTTCACAGTCGACGAAGCGTTTATTCCCGCACACTAATATATATGTCCGAACGTCAACCTGCGTTAGTTTTTAGGGTTCCAGGGACTCCTGTATTGATCGCCTGGAAGAGTCGTAGCGGTGTAAAGTCATGCGGGGCAAAGTTTAGTTCCGGAAACTTATAAAGCCGCACGGAGTCTCATCCGCATCGGTATCCACAACGACTGATTTAATGCTGAATTCACGCATTAAGACTTCAATAGCGGGCACGCTTTCGGTGTTTGATGGCGTTTTCAGTAATTAGGCAAGCAGGCAATCGTACAAAGTGCATTGAAACATTTTGTCGTCCACTACCTGTGATTGCCCTCGTGATGATGCTAATTGTAACTACATTTGTTCATTAACCCTCCAGTGAAGAGTAGTAAAAATAATTATTACCTGTAAACTGATATTCGAGCGCCGTAGGACTTCGTGCCAGCTTTAATTTTCACGTGTGAACGATCGAGGTGAATTATCCAATTCAATTAATTTTGTTCTCTTTCTGTCTTTTGTATAATATTCACATCATTTCTTTTAATTTCTGTGATCCCCTATTTTTTTAAATATAAAACTATGTCGATAAATGTAATGTACACGTCTAATAGGCAGTATCAAAATAAAATTTTTAAAGAATGAAAGAAAAATTTTCTATTTAATAATTTACAATGTGCTGAGGAAAATGATTAATTGATTATAGTACCAGTTACTCTGATAATTTATCCTGTCAAACTTATATTCTGTACTAACATGTGTTGTAATATGTGCCACAGGTGGAATTTATTTAATAATTTCTCAGCCATACTATTCATATAAACTGTACTGTCACTATTTCTTTCATGTACTTATATTATATTTTCTCCTAGTATGGCGACCTACTATTCACATGATAAATGATTTTTGTTTTTCAATTTATATTCTATTTTTTTTCTCTTTTGTATCTCAACAATACTATTCAGTTAAAGGACTACATATCAATTTATTTTCTATTTTCACTTTTGTTTAGTAATGACATTATTTGTTTCAATATTTGTTCAAAAATATGTATATGTAAACAAAATGTCTAAGAGGCCTATTGGTCTGTGACATTAAAAGCATATTATTATTATATTATTATCGACCTATAACCGAGCTTTATAAATACTGCACCACTCTGAGTGCCTATGTCTCACCCTTGCATAGAACAGTTCCATAAAAAAGTGTTGTTGCAACGGCTAGCACCTAATAAGGAAACATTACGTTTGATTTTCAGCTACTCCGGCGCGCGTGGCTCACAGAAATGAAGTTCAGGGTACTCGGTTCGTGATCTTGGCCGCGTCAAGTTATCTTTGCGAGATGGCAGTATCCATTCCTTTAAGATGCCATATCACATTTAAACTTTCTTATTTCCCCTCGATCACATATATAAATGGAATGGAGGTATAATAAATACTATATAAAACTAAGCAATCGTATATGTTCGTAATACGTTTATTAACATTCATAGACTGAAAAGAAAAATGAAACATTTCATTTTACACACGGGGCGATTTAGTTATAATGGATTGAAGGAAACATGTACAATAAAATGGCGAGTTTTTCTAGTTGCTAGGAAGTGAGGGCATCAGATGACCCTAGTAACACCCACCCCAGTACCCCTATCCAAATCCCGACCATGACCATACTATAGAGGTTTTAAATAGTTTGGCTTAAATAATTCCTGTTCTTCAATACACATGCTCACTGACAATTATTCTTGATGTGATTGATACAGTACATAAAATATCGGAATTCAAGCAACGTGCGGAACGTAATAACAAAGTATTTCACCAAAACACTGAGACAATGGACGTTTCCCCTCTTATTGATCTGCTACTTCTAATCATGATCTACTGTTTTTCAATAGATCATAGAAGTTATCCCACCTAATTGAAGCATCAAATTACCAACGCTAGATGGCATTGCATCTTGCACAGTCTTCGATGCCTGAAAAATGCCAATAAAAAATAGACGGTCCAGTGGTAATAAAAATTAATGAGAAGTACATCAAATACACTCCATAAAATACTCATATAGTTATGACATCGTTTACTTGATGTGTGTCGAATTGAATGCCCGAGATAATATATATTTCAAAATGAAACAATTGTTCAAAGTATAATGCGGTAAAAAATTAAGAAAGAAGCCACGCGCATTAGAACGGGTGGACGAAAATAAGAGCCAGGAACGTTTTTTGTTTTCATCACCTTTTCAAGTCAATTCATATTGTTACAAACAAATTCCAAACAGTATCTCAATTCCCAGAAATTACTTCAGCATACCCAAGTGAAACAATTCCAGTCATTAAGTAGAGCTTTAAAGCAAAATTCTTGAAAATGTAAATTATGAAATCCTTGTTTCAGTGCCATAAGCAACAGTTAGAGGAGCTGCCCTCATTACTTGAAGCTCCTGCCTATCACACAGCTTCCTCAGGTTTTCTCGAGAGAAAGCCTTCAATTCCGCAAAAAGCTTTCGTATGTGGCACATATGAAAAGCTTAGATGTGTTTGCAACGTTCAAAAAAAAAATATTAATGTAGAAGTTCCCCGATGAACTTTTTAAAGTAACATGGCTTTACAGATGAAAATTATTTTGGAGGAAGAGTTTTTCATTTCAAATAGTTTGTTTTAAATAGCATGTTGACACAAAACGTATGTATGAAGCGTAGATTCTAAGAATTTTCAATACAAAAGGAACAATCATGCATCAATAGCAAAAATATGAGAAAGCTAATGAATAATTCAACGCGGAATAGTAAGGGAGATTTTTTATTAGAACAGTCATTTCCGAGTCCTCATACATCAGTTTAAATTGATGCTCTGCCAGAAAAGACGGGATGATAAAATTTCCCTCCAAATTTTACGGTTGAAACTTTACATTGCCCTTTGGAAAGACAGCAGCCACGATTTGATGGAAGTTGAGTAATCAAGCTTCCATAGTGCGCCATTGTTTACAGGGTAAAAGAGATCTGCGGCGAGTAATCCAAGCGAGGTTAATTAGGCTGAAGAAAGAAAGGAAATGGAGCAATTACAACGCTGAGCAGAGAGAAAGAGTATTCATTCACCCACATAGCTGATTAAATGAATGCTATGCAACGAAATGAATAGGAGTGGAATTATGTGGTCACGAGAGAATTCTCCCAAGCTTTTTGAGAGAAAACTTGGAAATAATTCACAAGACCAGGCCACAGAATCGTAAGCATTTTCCAAGAGTTGAAACAGTTGAGCTCGAGACCATTTCGTACGTTGGAAAATGAGAGAAATAGAGATGGGTGAAAGTACTATCACTGAGGGGAAAGAGAATGATGTGTTGAGCATTACGTCAGGAAGTATGTGTCGGGAGCAGAGGGAAAGGGCCCAGCCAAATTGACACACCGGTACCAGTAAGATCACCGAAGCTAAGCAATGTTGGGCCCGGACGGCGGTTGGACGGTTGACCATACATACCTTCAACTTGGCGCTCTTGTCCCCTGTCTGCATGCGGCAGACAGGCTTGGGGTTGGCACAATGTACCAAGAAGATCTAAGTGCCCGGGCTCCTGTCGAAGGCCCCCCATACAAGCAATCTATGTATCTATGTCTCGGTAGTTATGGAGTAATGAGGTAGTACTTCTATTTCCGGAAACAAGAGTAATGAAGGCACACGCTCATGTGCAGTTGATCAAGTAGTCAAATGGATAAACCTTAATGCTAACAAGTGAGACGTAAGTATTCTATAAGCGCCACAGCTTTATCAAACACGGCCATAATATTTTCCCTTGAAATGTCAACAGCTTTCCAATAGGTATCTCAAGTGTTCATCAGAGCGGAGCACGCCTCGCAAAGCACTAACTTTAGTCCTCAGAGAGTCCTTTTCTCATTAACGATTGCCTCCCACCGCTTCAAACTTACAACCTTCCTTACACTTGGTGGAACTCATCCTAATTACAGAAGTAAAAGCATCTTCAAACTGTATAACGACGGCGTGCATCAAAATCAACGTACACTACATTTATGGGAAGTCTCCCCGTTTTTAGTCTGCACAGAATCATACATGAAGGCAGCTTGTCCATATTCATACCCCAAATACTCGCCGATTTAGAGGTTATTTTATACTGATATCACAAAATACATGAATTTCAGAGCAATGAACACAACATAGCTAGTAAAATAATGGTAAATATGGCAGACTATGAATATTTTGCACTCAGCTACGACTAAGACTATTGGTTTAGGAATTTTCAGGATTTTTATGTAGGGAAACTGTAACTTTTTTATTATGAATTTTAAGCTTTACATCCTTTTTTTATTATTTCAGGAGATGAAAAAGATAGGGACAGGGAATGAACTTTCGTCCGATGGAGATAGATAATTCCAGCTACTAATGCAATGTACTGAGTCTCCCTACCCTCCGGGTAAATCTGTACGTGCGGTGCATTACACCAAGGAATCAGAGCTGAACGAATGGCGGAGTTGCGGCACCTAACTCAATTTTCGTTCCATTTGCCGCGTTCAGGCCGAAGACCCGTTTCATTTGATGAAGGGCTGAATTTCCCCAATCCGCACACGGCAAACGAGATGAAACACATCGGAATATATTTCCTCGGAGGCATCTAAAGATTTACATTATTTACATTTACATTTACTAAAATATAACATTAGCTAAGAAGGTTCAATTTATATTCCCGGTAAAACCAATTTTGCATTAAATCATCATCTCGCTTCACTTAGGCATGAAAAGGACCGAAATGGGTGTAGCTAGCAAGATTTTTTATTGTGACTCAAGTAGTTGATAAGTACGAATATGGAAAATTCCTTTCAAAGCTACTTTAAAAAAAAGAAATCAATGTGCTTGGGTTTATCCCTCTCGGGTCCTAAGTATTAGAAAATCAATGAAAAAAGTTGCTTTACCATGGTCATGGAAGTGTCATCTAATTTCAGGTTGCGATGACAAATTAATCACAATAAATAGTAAATACCTGAAAGATGAATAAAATGTTTCCAGAGATGGAATAATACCAATATCAACAATTCTCAATGTCTTCCTCAAAATGTTTAACTTGCTTCGCTTTGAGGGAACAGTTTCTTAAAAATACGTAAGTACCAACTCGGATACGAGTATTTCCAGATTTTTGTTCAATCAGCTCCTTGTCTTTTTGAAAGATCTTCAAATCCTGACCAGCGACCTCTTTTAAACCAATTAAATGCAATAATAATGAGAAATGCAAATGGGATTTATCTTGATTAAGGATTCGAATGTTCAAATGGACCGACTGTAATACTTACACCTTATTCCAATTACCGGTACGGATAACAGACCCCAGCAACTGTAAATGGACTTAACGTAAGGGCGTTCATCAAGTTAGATTCTCATTAATTTCGTACAAATATGAACAATAGCACTCTTTGAGGCTAGTTCTCAGGGTATAATCCCAGTATCACGCACAATTTAGTGGTCTTTAAATGCCCATTATGGGAACATACGAAAAACCCTGGGGAGTTTCCTTGTTTATTCAGCACTTATGGCTGCCGCCGCGCAGAGATTTAGCCCTAAATTCCGAGTAGCCGTGGGAATGAGGCATACCGAAATGAGTCATCTCACTTCCTATTCGATTCGATGCGGGATAGAGAGAAAGAGAGAATAGAGGGAGAAGAGAGATTTGGATGGGCGTGCATGAAGGTCCCCAAGATCGATAGAAGTGCGGCACGGACCACACGAATTTAATGAAAGGCAATGGCAATGGTGTCGCAATAAGGAGGGCGATGGGACGGACTCCCTACGTACTCGCACGCGCACACATGTCTGCAATATAGCGATCCGATGCGCACGAGATAGGTGCAAGACAAACGCGCTCAGTGGGGGTTCGAATTGAAAAAAAAAAACATGTAAAAAGGAAAAAATCCAGGGAAAATAGAAGGTACAAAACATTAGTATACATTTCACATCAGTTCAAACTACGTGATACATAAAAAAGTTTAGAAGGCCTCGATCGAAGGAAAGTACATACAATGACTCTTGGTGGACACCTCAACGGAGTGTAAACGGAGAAAAACAGCAAATTTGATCACATTTTCCAAGAGAAAAACACGAGATTCTTGGAAGAAAGTAGTAGATCACGATCAAGAAAAAGTTGTAATAGCAAATAAGAATTAAAAAACAGAGATGTTAAAAGATAGACCACTGATATGCCCGATGAAAAGCCCCTTAGTTAAGTGATGATAACCTCAATCGAATCAACAGCTGACAAGAATATGAGTAGAAAGAAATTTCATGAGAAATCTGAATAAAAGGAGGGATAACTTTATCGGGAAAATGTCATAACAAAAGTATCACATGAAGACAGTCTTTGAAGGAAGAATACTTGGTAAGACCTGTAGAGTGAGATCTCGGATGAGATACATGGAGCAAAGGAAAAATTACGTGAAAATGAAGAAATATGTATGGTGAAGACCTTTCTATTAACGCCGTTCAATTCTTTTACCGGTAACCAACAACCACGCACAACATTCTGACGACTTTTACGATGACTTTTTATAAAACTAAAAAAAGGCAGAACAAGAAGAGAAAATTCCATTGAAACCTTCCTGTTGTTGAAAATTCCCTCCTGCTCACTTCAAAAGTAGCAGCCTATGTTGTGCAGCCACCCTAACCCCACTAACCAAATTGGATAGGTACCAACAATGCTCATAAATTTGGCGAATGGCCCAGAAAAACAGAATTTCCTGCCGACCGCTAATGAATGCAAAATAAACCTCGGAGGCACAAAAAGAGCACACATAGCATCAGTTGGGAGAGAAAGAGAGAGACGTGATTTAAGCGCCCGCGCTGTCACAATGAGATTGTCCAATCAAGTCCGGTTCCGTCAAGTAGAACTCGACGACTGTAGTCAGATTGTAGAGAAAGAGACCACTGGACGTGGGGGAGCGACCGAAAGAGACCGGGATAGCCAAACAATTGTCGCGAGTTTAATTAAACTCATCTGGCTCCCGCAAGACTTAACGGAAATGGATTCTATTGTTTTGAGAGAGCAGAAGCGAAAATTCATACGGCAGGCGGGCTTACGTGCGCTAACGGAGGAAATGGGTGCCATTTCAAAAGGAAACAAAGTCTAATACCCTACCGCCTCTGCATTGACGATAAAAATAAAACTCATCCTCGTGATTATGACGAGAAGCAGAGGCCAGTATCATTTTAGCCACACATGGGAGATTTAATAAACCGAAATTGCTTCTTTTCGATATGCTCAATTGAACAAATTACAAAGAAGTCCGGTATGGTATAATTGAGGCAACTGAACGGTTGACAAAAATATGTCGTAGATTTTGTAAGGTAGAAGTTGTAGTGAACATAGTATTCAATTAAATTTTACGTGGGATGCGGATAGTTCGCCAATATTAATTTTCCTCAGAAAAAATGCCAGAGAGATCAAATTACTCTTTATTTATTCACATAGGTAAACTCGAGATCGGCTTTACGAGAGCTTATTTCTCCCTCAGCATTTATCCATCACGGCAAATAGATAGCCAATATAAATTATGCCACCGAGTGAAATGGATAGTTTTTGTCACTTCCTAGCAAATTTCAAGGTGTATATAAACAGCAGAACTACCCAAGAAATATCGCATAAGGTAGAGAATTTATTAGTATTAAAATAGAGAAATAGAAGAAATAGTGTACAAAACAAATCCAAAATTGCCATAATTCAGCTTCTAAAACTATTGCGCCAAGAAAAATTTGGCAGAGAGCTCTATTGCAAAAGACTCACCAACCAGAATTCATGAAAATTAGTCAGACCAAAAAACATCTCTTTTTTTCAGTTCCTAAATTTAAAAATGAGTGTAGCGGTATTTATAATCGAAGCAAAATATACGATTCTCCACAGACGTTTCCAGATAGGTAGAGGTGAAAAAGTCACCTTAAAGTTCACAATAACAGCGAATGTTCTACAGTGCATAGGCAGGGGCAAAAACTATGCCAAAGTGATTGAAGGCACTTTACTAGAAACCATTACATGCTTCCATGCTTACAAGAAGAGAAAAGTAAAAAATACTTAAGCGACCATCGCAATAATAAATTTGACTAGCTGGTAACCCGTCCTTAATACGGGTCTCCGCCATTTTTATAAACGATGATGGTTTTTGATATCTTGAGCTTTGCATGACAACAACAAAAAGTTTCATTAAAATTCTTAAACCGGTTTTACCGTGAAAAACGTGCAAAATTTCATGGTCATCGGTTAATAAGTTCATATGTAATGAAGTAACTTTTTTGAGGCCTCAGGGCCTATTAGGACCCCACCCTCAATTCCGACCCCTGAAATTATATAATGTCTACATATATTTAGTACGTATATCTATAAAAGTGCGAAAGGTTCTAGTCTACTAAAAAAAGTAGATAGGGATATTTCATAAAACCTATGACTTTCAAAATAATCCGTCCACCGGTTTTCCCGTTGAAAGCGGACAGAGCGCAAAAAACTGAAAAAAGTGCTATTATTTTAATAATATAGATAGCTACAACGTAACCACAACGTTGAGAAACTCGGAACGGGGTGAAACGATAACCAGATAGCATATCGTAGGAATAAAATAAATATAGCATGGACGGACGATGAGAGAAAGGCAGCTGGGCGATCCATTCCTACGAACGCGTAAAAGTGAGAGGGAGAAACAAGGATGGGAGACTGTAATCCAGACATGGGTTGCGGCTGGCAGAGGAGGAACTTCTGGTTGGGAAGGAGGAATACGAAGTGGAATTCGGATGAAAAGGTTATCGCGAATGTGGGAGGAATGAGGACGGATGGCACAAACCCATATGAATACTTAAGCCGCAGGGAAGAGAGCTCGAGGCGGAGGAGAAGTAAATGGGAAGAAGATTGGTGGGAGGGTTTGGCGAGATGGACGATCTGAGGAATTCTGCTTTCCCTCCGTTCCCTTCCATTTTTCCCACCATCCCTCGGACGCGGTCGTCGTCTAGAACGGGGAAGGTGGAAGAGGAACGTGACGGAGGGAAAGGCGGGAAGGAGGCAAGGAGGAAATATTGTTGGGGGAAAGATGAAGGATAGAATGAAGAAAGAAATTTCGGAGTTTCGCCCGTGGTTATGGAGAGGAGAGCGAGAGAGAGGAGTGCACAGACATCGCTTGGCCTCCCACAAATATGGACCACGAGAATCGAAATTTCCGCCCGAATGAATGTGACTCCGATGAATCAAAGCCCTGGATCGCATCTCGATATCGATCCACCCATATTTAGGACAAGCAATGAAATGTGCTTCTCCTTCTCCACCATTTCCTCTTCTTCTTTCTCCAGGTTCGGAGAAGTAACTAAAATGGAACATTCACCGTTTTTAATAAAATGCGGAATTTCGAGATAGATTTAAAGGTCATATTAACACAATTTGGATACTGTACATATTATTATGATGATAAAATGCAAGATTTCACTACTTAACAAGATATTTCTATAAATTTCACTCGAATCTCAAAGTTTCGCGGGAGTTCTCAGAGTCCGTTCGTTCAGAGAACAAAACTTGCCGGATTCGTAGGTTGCGGGGAAAAGGCCAAGCCAGAAAAGACACGTTTGCCAGTCTCACCAATACAAGTTAACAGGTTTGAACCCTGATAATCTAGTAAGACGAACGATCAATCTCTCCAGCTTATTAATATTTATGATATATTAAAACGCAAGGAATCAGGATCATTCCGGCAACATGGTGGCAAAAAAATATAAATTATACCTCCTGGATTACCCTTGTTTTGAGAGGTTTTTCAAGTCACTGGGTTTTGATATCACTTTTCAAAAAAGGACCTTTTTACTTTCTTGCAATGCTTCACCCATTTATCATCATTCTATTTTCTGCTTATTTCGAGTTCAATATTACTTTTACAATATTCGCGCATTTGCAATTGTATGTAAGTAACGACTCTTACGAATCTAGGATAAGAGACTATATCTATTGTTTCTCCTCTCGCTCTTCTTCCTAGTGTAGGTGCATGAAGCTCCATAGTTTGATGAAAAAAAATTCTCCAATGCAGAGCAAGCGGAATGATCCAACTAGTAAATAAATGTATTTTCAGTCACTCCATCAAAGTCCGAGGCCTTCGCAAAAACTTCCTTGAGCATGTGCATGAACCAGATCAATATGACCACCGCGTGATACTCGCGAGGTTGACCAAAATTTCTATCCGACCGGATAGTGGCTCTTGAAATCGGATTTCATCGCTCTTAAGACATTTGAGAGAACTTAACAGATTGAATCTCAGCCCCGAGTTTCATCAAACCTTTCTCACACCCCTACATTCTTTCCTCCCTTACAAAATTGCATGGACAAATGAATATTGGCATTGAAGCCCAACTGTCAAATTCTGAAAAGAAAAAGGAAACATTTTCGTTCTCCTTAGTCTGGCCAAGTTCACTTGATGACGACAATTTCATACAGCCATACATGGTGTTATTGTGTTACTTATGGTTTCATTACTCTGATTTGTCACGTCAAAATTTCAAATTTTACTATAATAATTCACGGAAAATAGCAATGAGTAATTTTTGAAATTTCAGGAATCTTGTCCAGGGTTGGCAAATGTTGGTTGTCACAGGGAAGTTAGGTATTTTGTAACCTCACCTTTTTAATGACTCTTTTCAGGAAGGCAGGAGACCCGTTCCGCTACCTTAATGATCAGCTGACGATAGGCCAAGGTCCGTGGAAACGATTGTGGCTCCAATTTACGTTCCTTACGACACGTGGGATGGAACTAATGAAAGGCGGAGGTAAATGAAACGGATTAAGAGTCGAAAGAGCTGGTGAATCACGGGAAAGAGCTGAAAGAGCACGGACGTAGATTTAACTGGTGAGTCAGGGAAAAGACCTGCAGATCACCACTTGAGAGCCGAAGATGGTCACGCCGCCTGGTTGGCGGAGTGGAGCTACGAGGATGACGTAATTTTCCGTATTTGATTACGTAATTCTCACTTAAGTGAGATTACAAAATAAACCCCCAGATTTATGGGATTAAACGCTCATAGTTTACATCTATGCCATCTGGCATTTTTAATTTCAATAGCTATCCTCGTGAAGAGTGGGTAGAATTTTGTTTCATTAACTAAGTACTTTCACCTTCTAGATAAATAGGACATTGTTCCGTTACCATGATTCGCACAAACATGTAAGTCTATGGTTAAGATGTATTAAACCTCATAATGTTTTCTCTTAAATATATTTATGGATATAAATTTGTTTGCTGGTAGTGCACGTACAGTGCAGGAGCACCACCGCGTCTCCTGCCAACATCCTACCTTCAATAGTCGCTTCAATATTTTTTCCACCAACATAAGACTCCAAAAATAAGGTGCAAACAGGGTAAGGTTAAAAATTATACCATTACTTTGGCTTCTAATTCAGACCTAAGCGGAATTGCGGAACCTAAAATATGAGATTCATAGCACGAAGCTGGAAAGATAACTGTATTACAATATCATGTGGGGGATTTTGGCTTGCATGTCGGTAAGAAAATGTTTGAAGATGCCGGGAATCGACTAGGGGAAGCTGGCGATGCACTGTTGTAAAACACATCTGAGACTCTATCGTGAGCATCCTGGCGGGTTTATAGGGCAAATAATTATGAATTGAGGTATTTTATTTTCAAGGAAATTAGGGGATTGAGTTTTCAAAATAGCGATGGAGAGTGTTTTATCTGGTCCTTCACGGGATGAAGAACATGGAATTCTCGTCGATCGTTTCAGGAAATTTCATCCCCCGAAACAGGTGGACGAATTTGCTCTTTTTGGAGTGGGAGAAAAGTTTTTAATTAAAGCAGTACAATATCAGAACATTCCATAACGTAAGAGGTTGTACAAGGCAAATACATTTTCAGATAGTAGTATAAAACAAACTTAGCGAACCCAACATGTAGCATCCTAGCAAATGCACAATAAAAGGGTAATATTCTATGCTATATTTAACCTGTTTTTTAAAAGCTATTTTTATGACCGCTGTGCTGAAAATAACAAAATATTTTTTATGTGATTAACGTTGACTTTTGACCAAATCAGTAATCACCACTTTAAAAGTTCTACCATGGAGTAAGTATATACTTACTCTATGGTTCTAGTCATATTTATTAATAGATTTTAAATTTTATGCTCTTTATAATACATTATAACATTATAAGGAAACGGTAATTAGCGCGAGTATTGAGTTAACGATATTATTTCGCTTGGTTTCAGGTATTAAGCAGCACCCTTTAAAACGAACTGAAACACCAATTTCATAAAGATTTTCTGAGAAAACAACATTACAAAATATCATAAACGTTGGGGCCTAAAATCAAAGAAAGATTTTTTTAAGGATTACACTTAGATGGATTTTATCTCGAAAAGCAATTTTATACAAGACTAAGGTTTCCAAATTTGCTGCCTTCCACCAAAGCGTAATGGTAACTTTCCCTCCCCTAAGCCAACGAGGGAAGTATTGCTGCGCAAGTATTTTGAAGTTTCAAACGCGCCACTTAGCTTTAAAAGGACCTTTTAATTAAATCTAGATATTTTGTGGGAAGAAATTAAACATTTAGTTAAAATATAAAATTTTCTCATGGCAACGTAAATGGAGTGAGGTTATCTTTCAATCGAACTTCCCCGGAGTCTATGTATCACCACATCACTTCACTTCATGAGTTAAGACTTGGTGGGTGAGGTTTAGATACTTAAAGCGGATCCAGTTAGTTCAGCTAGTTAGTTAGTTAGTTATTATTCGTTTTTCATCATCACAGGCGCAATATACTAGTTTGAAGCATATTGTTTAAAAACAAATGTTAAAAATCAATCGTATGTAAAAGCAGACCGATTTAAAAAAATTAAATTAACAATACCGTTGATAATTACTCATAATACGCTACCAAATTGAACTAAAGCTGATGACAGGTTAAAAACATTGAAACACGTTGATTTTCAAACAATTATAGCTAGTGATTTTAAAAACAGTATAATCCCTCCCAGCAAGTTTCACTCATTATATAATTTCGTTTCTTACTCACATCATTTACATTCTTTTCCTGTTTAAGCCCTAATTTCCACTTTTTCTTTAAAAAATTCTTTTTCACTTCCATTTAATTTTCAGGGACGCAAATTAGTGTTTTAATTAGGAAATATCAATAGGTACTATCGTTATTACAATTAAATAAGTGAGCTTTAAAAGGACAATTTTATTCATAAATCAACCCATAATTAATTCAGACATCATAACCCAAAATATTTTTGGTAATAATGAATGATTTACAGCTCAGCTAATTCCAGCATTCTTTGAAGTCAATAAACCGAAATCCTTTCGGTGAGCTCTGATGTCTTTTTCTGCAATATCAGCGGAGATAGCATACGCAGTGCCTTAATAAAATATATACGTCATTTTTATATACCCACGGCAACCACTTTTCGTCCCCGTCTTATTCTTTATCGCGCTCTCCTTTTCATTTCTTTGTCCGAGGCAGTTTCCTTTCGGATAGCACAAACGCTGTCACACCATTTCACCACATCCTCAGGCGGGAACATCCTAATGGTATCATACCCGCGTTGAGATTCCCAAGATATACGTGGGTCCATCTCAGTAGCGCCATTATATCCTTTCAATAAAACTCCGGCTAAAGGCATTTTCTAACCACCGCCATACCCAGGGCGTATTCCGACAACCCTCAACGATTCAAAACAGTTTAATAACAATTTATGACGTCCTAAAACAATTCCATGAAAATTCGGTCATTAAACGATATCCTTCATCATGTCATCCCCAGGCAATCTCAGCTTGTCCTTCCATTCCAGCTTCTTCGGCCGATATTGTCGGCCTCCCCACTACCCTTCCATTTAAACCCGACCAACTCTGTCGTAGCGAGATAGGAAAGCAAAGCAATGGAAAACGGGGAACCTAGAATAGCACTCCGATATTGCGATGCAAACTGCAATATGTAACATTCAAACCAGTATCGTCTAGCGATGCTGAGCCACAATGAAATTTGATACATCGTCTTTCTATATGATATGATTTCACGTTACATGAGACGTAATGCATATTGGAATTTACGGCTAAACAGAATTAAATTAATTTATTAAATTGATGCAGCTATGGTTTAGATGTAATATCGCATAATCCGATACATTAATATTGATTACATACGAAATTATCAGGGAATATTGTGAGTTTTGCCAAGTTTACGCGAAGTTTATTGCTAGAGGTAATTTTTTAAAGGTAAGAGAGGTTAGTTTCTTATTTAGTTGAGCATCGCATCAGTGTCACTGGAGGAACTATCGACCTATGTTTTGATAGACTTTTGCTTTCTTAATAGCATTCCTACTTCACCATAATATGGAATGCATTTTTCTAATAGGAGAACTCACAACGAATAAAAATCCCAGGAATATGAATTGCTATGGGATTGGCCATATGATGAGCCATGAGGCGACATTCGGTAAAGTGAGCCCTTCTCTAAATTTAAATCGCTATACGACATCGAATTGCGAATATTGCACAACCCTTACTGATGTGAGGGAAGTGATTACCTCTCACGGATTTTTCTCGAGCCAATTCCCTTCACAGTATTATTGAGCTATTCAGTGGGTGACAGAGAAAGAGAGAGGGAATGGAGATATATATATAGAGAGAGGGGAGAGAGAGATATATAAGAGAGTTGGTGAGTTGCTCAGGCGCTTTGCGAGCACTGGTCGTTTTTACGGGTCGCGCGATACTTAAAGGCACTTTAGGGATTACCTGACGGTAGTGTAAACCTTTTATCCCCAAGTAATATCATAGGGATTCTCCTCGATAGACGGACAACTCATGGCCACAATTTCGCCCGCAATGATGCCCGTTGTCATCCTCCTCCGTAAACTTACTTATCTAATATGCCCTTCTTCCATGGCTTTCCGCTGTTTCCAACCCAACCTCACCTTCAAATCCCTTATAGGTCTTATCTCCCCTCCGGTATCGGGAAAACACTCGCACACAGGGGTAACTAAATATATAAATTATGATTATCACTAAATATACAATTTATATCGTGACTACGAGAATTAGCTCCGAACTTCGTGTGCTTGGAAATATCTACCGCTTTTAGGCTGAGCGGGTATTAAACTTGGCTTTTATAATTTCCACTGCAAAGACTTAACAAGACTTTAGGAAAAATGTTGAATGTCATCATTGGTTCTTATACGCGTACTGAATCAGGATAAAGAAAGATTTTAAATTAAAAGGAAATAAGCAAAGTAAGTAAAGCTTTTACCAAATTAGTCACTTAAGGCCATGACTTACGTTTCATTTCAGCGTTCTATGACTGTTTTCACAATAAAAAATGATGAATTTCACACAAGTTAAGCAAATTTGTATACTTGTAGTATGCAATATTCGAATACTGTATTGCATAAGAATATACTATCATGGAATTATGTTTTCATAGGAGTATATTTGCAAAGTATTCAACCGGAAGGTTTGCTTCGGTACCGTAACTTACAGCCAATTAGAGCTTATTTTAATAACAATGGTTTATAATTTCTTATTTATCAATGCTATTTGATTAAACGTTATCGATAAAATATTTATCAATTTTATATATGACGAGCGGAAGGTACCCGTTGAAAATCAACGGCTGTGAAAAACGTTAAACTTATTTTATAAGAAAACCGCAAAGCCTGAAGAAAAACTGTATGCGTGGTCATTCGAGGAGTTCGTAACCTATCTTGTATGTTGTGTTCGTTGTAGTAGACACGCTGACCGTTTTCGTGGTGCACGGAGAGATGAGTGACTATTGGTCCACTTTCATGCACGGGAAACCCAAAAATCGGCCATACAGACTCATTACTACTTAAATAGCAAAGGTTGATAGATGGTCACCTCGTCCCTACGGTTCTCTTGAGCCGTCTTCTGAGTGATTAACAGCTTGATCGCTTCCCTTGTAGACATACATATATATGCATTGAATGACTTAATTCAGTTGCACTATACAACGTTGATATGTACGTTGAGTATATTAATCAGGATTGGACAGAAGGGTACAATCCAGCAGTTGATAACGTCAAGAGGAGTAATGGCAGCAGAAGCCATGTTTATTTGACCAATGAATCCTGCATCACCCGAACTGCGCCTTCGGCATCGCCATAATCATTGGTTTCGGTTGCTAAATAATAAATATATGGTGATTCTTAGTGCACTTGTCGATTTTCATGCACCGATGTCATTAATTGCGCAGAATTTCCGTTCTGCTTTCGGGTAAGAGGCATGTAGTGACGTCATTATAATTTCCGCCATATTAAAACAGATTGAAGGCTCGAAACAGATGGGTCTGTATTTGAACCAAATTTAGAGCTGGTTACCCGTCTGAATGTTGCGTAAGGATGAAATTTGTGCGGATCTTAGCGTAACCCGAGAAAAACAACGGGGAGATTATTATGAGATCGCTGGTGGGCATGTCTTTGAGCATCCAAGTCTAACTTTGGTCGTTTTTATTGCAAGGACTTATTTTCTCGCAAAGAAGACATTCCTTTTGCTTTAGAAGATTTATTCGAAAGGTTACTCTTTTTTTCTATTAGGCATGTTGATGGATATATTTTTAAGCCCAATGAGGGGAAACACAGCGGCGAGCGAGAGTCTTGAATGGGTAACTCGATGATTGAGTGACAGTACTTAAGTTAACTGCACTTTAACACTTTTAAACATATAAATAACTCGTGACGTTAATGATGTGGGAATTTGTCTAACAATCAGTTCGCGTTCGTAATTAGAGGCAGACGGTTTCACTACGGTAATACATCTGAGTATTAAACGATAATAAACAACGCCGTGTTTGTTGTAGCAACAGAGGCATTATTAGCATTGATATTCGCTGCATGTAAATATTCTTGAACATATAATTGTTTGTGTAATCAATTATTTTCTTTATGTACATTGTTTACTACGTAAGTGTTCTCTCATTTACATGCGTTGCCCCTTTGAGAGCTACTTTGAGAAAGACGTTGAAGAGTATACTTGTTGTAAATACGCATTGAATTTATCGATTAACCCCTGAAGCAATCTATCATGGGGCCCTTGGGACACTGGGACCTTCTTAAACGGATTTGCTTTCTACGTACTATTATGGGCCTGCAGGAAAACGTGATATTTCAATGCTAGAGGCTGGTATATCCTTTGAAAATCAAATCTATGGTTGTCAAGGAAATATGTTATTGTTGATTTCAGATAAAAATGTGAGATTTTTCAGCTGAAAAGATGAATTTAAGATAACTTCGGAGGGTAGAAGAAAATCGATTGATAAAATTAGAAACTTCCTTTATTCAGCCATCCCATAAAAAAAATCCCAGGCCTATATCTTGAGTGAAAGTACTATTAAAAAGCAAAAAATGAAACCACTGCACCGAACCCAATGCTTAGCATGGACCACCAGGGGTGACCCTCGGGGGCTTTTGGGGGCCCTGAGGGCTTTTTAATATAGCATATATTACAACCAGACATTTTTTCTATCTACATGCGAAATTTCAGCTCAATCGGTCCAGTAGTTTTTGCGTGATGGAGCAACAGACAGACAGAGACCATTACATTTTTATATATTACTAAGGATCACACCCTTTACCCTGAAAAAATAGGGTTTCGGTTATTTGAACCCTACAATGTTTTTTGTCTAACAGTGACAAACTCGTGTTCCAAATTTCATCAAAATCAGTACTGTGGTTTAGGAGGAGATGTGGAACATACCCACATACCCACATACATACATACATTGACTTTTATATATATAAAGATGACCGTAGCAGATAATTGGGGTTAATGGTGGAAGAAACTAGAGGTGATTAAGTTTTCAATAGAAATGTAAATAATAGTTATGAAAAATACACTTGTGTTCAAATTATGTCTTCTAATTAGTAACTTTCCACTCATTAGTCGAGTAAAAACCAAGAATATACCGTACAGAACTTTTAACTTCCAACAGGAGCAAGTGACGATAAATTATTAAAAAGCTATGGTAATGTGATTTCCAAGAAGTAGAAAGGCTAGAATATATATTTATTTGAAAGAAATAAAAATATTAGTTGGAAGTACTCACCAATTACTGGACTGTGAAGGATGGATATGGATATAGCAGTAAGGAAGCAGGAACTGACCGTATAAGAGCGCACGTGATTGCGTTGATTAACGAATACGACGAAGCCCTGTGTGATAAAGAGAAATGAGAAAATATGTGAAACAAGCACATCTTAAAACGGTCACAACGTGGAAAATTTGACATTTTGGTCTTTGCGAAACTAGGATGAGAGTAGGACAGTATGAAAGGCTTTTGGAATAATGGTATGAGGAAGTGGAGAGGAACACAAACGAGTATGAGTTAACAAATGGTTTGAGGGAGGAGATGAAATTGTTGAGGGGAATACGTAACTGGCGGCTCAGTGGATAGTTGTTCTATGGCCAAGATGGCGTACGAGGTGGGGTATAGGGGAGGAAGTGCGGTGAACGTGGGGGGTAAAAACAATTGAAAATATTATATGCTATGAAGGATGACAAAAGATTTTAAGAGTTTAAAAAGACTTATACTAATTATAAACGTAAACTAATTATTTTGCGGAAAAGGTTTGAAATGATTATGTTAATCAAAGGCATGAGCTAAAAAGTCGATCAACCATAAAGTATAACAGCGAATAGTTTAACAAACAATTTAACGATTGATTGGACGAATACGAGTCATTATAAAATTCTCAAGACTCAAGTTTTCGCTTATAAGAAGTGCATTCGTGCAGTTATAAAATGAACTATTATTTTAGGCCTAGAATCGTGAAACAAATATATTGCGAACTCGAAGAGAAAGCATCTTAAGTCTTTGATGACAAGTGTGATTCAGTTTTTCCACAATGGGAACTAATATGCATTCGTGACAAACTTTTTATTACCCAAGATATAATTTTTAGAACCATCTACTGAATTAATAAGTTTCACTTGCAATATAATTTACTTGATGAGAGTTGTTGTTGACCATTACATTATATTAGGATGTCAATGACAATAACAAATGTCATTAGAGATAAAAACTCTCTGAATTGGTAATCTAAGTTTCCACCTCAAGGTATGGAAATATATAAATATATTTCCATACATTGAGGTGGAAAACTTAAGATTTCCAATTCAGACAATAATTTGTGTAAAACTCGGACGCTAAGCCGGCATAGAGTTGCCATCTCCACTAGCTACCGCTCATATAAAAACCAAATAGCATGTAGAAAAAATGAGACGAAATAATGTAAAAAGTCATGGTAATCAATTCAGATATAATTCTTATTTTAGCCTACATGCAACTGAACAGTAACCGAAATAAACACATCCAACCTCTGTACGGGCTCAACATTGCTTAACTTTGGTTGATCTTACGGGAACCGGTGTGTCAATGTGCTGGGCCTTTGCCCAATTATATAGGATAACTTCCCAATCTATCAAATGGGAGGCATAAAACTGCAATGAACTAGGTAAATATCAAAGCCATCGCGCTTTGGTTATATTTACAAGCAAAGGTCAATTAAGTAACAGATAAATGATAAATAAATACATTGAGGACACCATAAATGTATAATGTGTAAAACAGCTGTTTGGTCAAAATTAATCCACTAAAATAATAATAAACTCAGCTGTTAGAAATAAAATGTCACGGAATTTTCACAGAACTTAAAGCGGAGTTCTATAGTGAAAAAGTCTGTATAGGAAAAATCATTTTTTTTTGTAATATATTTTTTAAACTGATCATTTACTTGAATTTCAAGGCCATTAAACTCGTGGATAACCTTCAGCAGGACTAATAGATGATCAGAAAAATATTATTTCACACAAAAACCTCAATCTCAGCCATGAAACACAGAAAAAAACATTTTGTGAGCACGTGGCGTAAAATTATTCCTCAAAATCGTAAAATAAATAAAATTCAGAGTCTAGATGCAAATCATATTCCCTTCTCTGAAATCCAGCTCGGAATTGGGGTGCTTCTTATTCCATGGAAAATACGGTGCACCGCGTCTGCATTTCTTTAGGAAGCCCTGAATGTCAAAATAAAGATCTTTGAAGCGGATCAGAAAACTATTCGAAAAAGCTTTTGACTGAACGTTGGCGTGCAACCTCGTCTCTTTATGCACCTACCTGCAATCTATGTATGACATTGGAAATTTCAACGACAAGAAAATATAAAATTTTATAAAATAAAAAAGTACAAGCATCGAAAGAAGGAGTGTTCGCATCATCTGACTTTTTATTGTTTTATCGCGAACTAATATGTAATAAATTTCAGTATCGAAACACGAGACTCAAAAGGTTCGAAAAGCCTTGAAGCATTTAAATGATGAATAAAAAATTATAAAATCAATTATTATACGGAAATATATATCATGAAAGGGGATATAGAGGGGAAACGGAAGTTTGCTGAAAATCTATTAATTATTCTCAACGCGCCTGCTTGAATATCTGTCACCTTGCACACTAGAAAATTCCTTTGTAATGACGTTTTCTTTTTCCTTATAATTTTTTCCTTGTATTTAAATATATTTTAATAGCTACTGCTAAATAAATTACATCATTTTTATTATTATTGCTAGATATGCGTTCAATAAATAAATATTAGCCGCTTGTAATTCGGTGCTATGTTTTTCTCTCCGAGTCCTCTTTGATTTTTACAGGAAACAAAATCTACTTCACTACCCTTGAAGGAAGTAATCGGATAACCCATCGGATTTTACGATTCAAATACTAAATAGGAAGGTATTAAACAATTTCCACCGGAATTTTCTGAACACTTTGGGGGAAAATAGCCCTTTAGAATCTATTTTTTCCCAGCGGTTTTCCTGTTCACAGAATGCCGTTTTGAAAACCGTTTACGTCTCCAAAATTCGGAGGAATCCTGTTAGTATATGCCCATGCCTCTCATTTCTATTGTCATTCGGATATACAGATCACACTGGACGGGCCACATATTCTTCATTCCTCTTCCTCAACCCTTGTCTATAAATCCCTTTGCTCTCCCTGGGCCAATACTCTTTCTTCTCCCACGGCGTACGGTCTCTTATCTCGCTCTCATAAGACTCCTCTGGCACATCCTGTGGTCCATTTTAGCCGCAGATGGCCTGGGCTCGGTGCTTGAAAACGGAGGTAATTTGCAACACGATGGGTTTTTGGGTAAATAGGGCAGGGAAGGAAACTAAGAGAATTGGAAGAAGGTCGGAAAGAAACACGGCGCTGTGATTAGCACAATTGATAACAAAATACGGTAACCACATTATACTACATTAGATTCTAATACATACATACGCTCGGACTTCGTGTGTTTACAAACAACTAAAATTTTCCTCACAGAATAGTGAAAGTCCTCATATTGCCACCAAAGAGGATGTGGAATACAGTGTCAGCACAGTAGCAATTAAATTATAAGTTTTGTTGTTGGTATTGCTCCTTGGGGATTATATGATAATGCCTCCACCACGAGTAAATAAATGGAATATTTTGGCTTGAACATTTTAGCCCAAAGTTTAACCTCTAACTGCACTCATAGATAAGGGGTTTTCCATGTGAGTAGGTTAAAATTTAATATCATTTATCGACGGTCAAAGTTGATTTAGATATTGATAAAGCCCAAAAGTAAAACAAGATACAACATTATTGACTGAACTGAGGTTTATTAACGACCATACATGTTGTTAAAACAAAGAAATTATTCATTCCAATCTTCTAGTTACACAATGAGATATTATTGTGCGGCATGTTTGCGGTACGACGTCCTGAAGACGAGGCATGACCGAAGTATGACACGAGTCCGACTAGTTTCACACGTAATAAAGAAATTTTGTACCAGCCATCAACCACACTAAACAGGATATTACCGTTTGACTCATAATCATTGATATTTTTCCTGCCTCACGGCATATTAAATGGCAAAACATTGTTCAAGCAAAAATCTTAAAGTGCTTTTCTTCATTCGAAAGAATTTAAGAATAAATAAAACGCATAATAATAAAAATGCGCAATCGCTTGAAAGTTCTTGATACCATGCAAGAAAATAAGTGCGGCGAAGGATAATTAAGTACCTATATCTGTACTATTAAAGCAAATAAATACTTGGATGTACCTTCCGTTATCCGTGATTTGGAAGTGCTAGGAAACTTCGCTTAGCAGAATAACTTCGCAATGCTTTATGTCAAACTCACCGGTTGGAACTCAACATTGCAGCACAACAAGTTTACTCAGAATTTCGACTGACATTTCAGGTTTTCACAAGGCCATAATAAAATGAATATATGACTTGAAATGAGAAAGATGGATGATTGGTTATACGATACAATTAATATTTAGAAATATGATACAGGGGAAAGACATAGGTAATAATGGAGATTTGGTGGAAAATTATTGGGAAGTTGAAGAGAAAGCATGGTATAGGAAAGAAAAATGGGCTGTAATTCAACAATCTTATCATTGAAATGATGCTGACGGCACTATATTCATCAGGATATTACGCGAACTAAGGATTTGTCACAAGTGCATCGCAAGCAACAGAACATTTTTTGCTGGACAAAGCTGTCTTCCTCTCCCTATTTCGAGGTTTTGGTCCGTCTTGTCAACAGAAGAGAAGAGTTTGAGCAAAAACAATTTGGAATTGCTGTATCTTCACCCTCATGCCTACCGCAAGCGAAACACCGCATTCACTATTTCGAGGATTCAGCTTTTTTTGCTACCCCTTAGGCTGCTGCCGAATGCATTTACGAAATACCTTCTTTTCCTCTCCCTCCCGTCCCCCAAAAAAAGAATCCACCTCCAATTGAGAACATCTGTGACCTCCCCCACCCTCCCTCCCCCCTAGGGCGACCGAAAAGGGTGTCATTCGTCATTTAGCTAGGACGAGCAAGAGGGGCGAGTCCACTGTTGGATATCGCCGAGTGCTCGGCACCTGTGCCGGCTACGACGGAGTGAGGATGGAGGTCGCAAACTAAAGTATGGAGGACATCTATTGGCGACGGCGGGACTCAGGGAACAAATTGAATGGGAGCGAAGGTGGTTCAAAAAAGTTGAAATTTATGTTTATCTATGAGCCGTCATCGCTAATATTATTTCTACAAACACCAAAAGCATTGCAACGCAAGCCCGTGAAACTTGACGTCGCGAACGAATTGACTGATTTTTGGTGGGCGTAACGAGAGAAAAAACAATGAAAACAACCTTAGCTAGTTTGAAATAACTTCAATGACAGTATTTATATATTTACAATTATTACAGTATAACACAAGCCCGTAGGCTAAATACCGTTAGCCTTGTCTTTGCAAGACGATCACAAGTGGAACCCAGCCAACACGTCCTTTCCTCGCGCGGTCCGTTGCAAAGAGAGCTGCTATGATGGCGGTACACTTTGCCAGCGCAGGAGGGGAAAAGCTGGCCAGTGGAGGAGTAGGGTGAAGAGGGGAAATGTTATCACACGTTGGATTGGTGGGAATATCCGCAGGTCGACTCGAACGTGGAAAAAGATGTCAGCACCAGCGCGGACAGTATAAAAAGAGCGCTTCTGTAGAAGCCGCGATGACCGGAGCGACCGCGCTGACCGGGGCAGATCGCTGCACTTAGCTCTTCGCTCGGGCACTTTGACGAGACGCGAGAGTCTCCTGCGGTTTCTGAGTCTCCGAGGATTTTCGAGTCTCGAGGTTTCGAGGGGGGGAAATTTTGGCACATCCACTGGGGGAAAATTTTTGAAAATGGAAACTGGAGAAGGGGGGGTAGAATTGCACAGCACTGACACAATTATAGAAAGTTTCTGGCTTGCTTCTCTCGATGTATGAATAACACACTTGAGGTTCAAATAACCAGACATAATAACAATATAATCACTGACAAGAATACAAATGAACATAAGTCTAGATGCTTGCATCTCTGCCCAGAGAAAGTTATTTGTGTTGTCCCCAAGGGGGTGACAGACCTAATGGCACTAAGACTAAAGATAGATTGACAACAATTTTATAAGCTAAAGAAATAAACTTTATGAATATACATATAAACACCGTAGAAATAGGCGAGAGTGGGCCTAAAATGTTTTTTTTTGTCCAAATTCAATTTTTTTTCTTATTATTTTTTTTTTCTTTTCAAATTAAATTAGTCAGTAATTTTTTTTTTTAATGTATCCTTCTTTTGATTATTATTATTTTTTTTTATACATTCTTTTTTTTGGAATCTTTTCATGGCCCACATCTTACCGCCAGAAATTAACAATATTGGTAAACCAAATATGGCTTTGCACAGAAATAATACATCACTAGATTAATTATATAAGACCCATAGGAAGTGATCAATTAACATTTTAGCTAGAGGTCAAAATTTCATGCCTTATAAAGTTAGGAAAAAATAAACAATACAACTGTCCATGAAAATATGAAATCGAACTCAACGTTACTAGGAGACAGTGAGAGAACATTTCATGGGTTGCAACATAATCAAAATCAACATCCAATATAAGAATTAAAAATGTAATAACAGTCTAACAATTACCAATAAATGGGCAGAGATATAAGAAAAGCATTAAGAAAAAACAGAAATCCTATCCACAGCAGCATAAACAGTAAATAAACCAACTACATGTCTCCAGAATGATACTACACAAAGCCAAGTGGCATAGAAATAGATTAGCATTTGCCCAATTGATGGCTTAATTGTGGAAAATGGAAAAGATTTACAAGATCAAAAAGAAATTAGCAATAATAAACGTACGATAGGAAATATGGTGTGACTTTACAATTAATAATAATAATATGATGTGAAACATTGGTGTAACAAATATAGAAACAAATCCCCAAATACGTCCTTAAATCCTTAAACCTAATTAAATTTTTTCATGCAAGTGAATGCATTGTTAAGCCATTGGAATTTCAATGGAAAAATTTTTAATATAATAAAATTGACCTCTAAACAGAGGGTCAATTTGGGTCCAGGGCCGGTTAATGCCAAACGCGTTAAAGAAAGCTAAAAAGGGAAAACTAATTTAGATGGCCACACGAACGTTTTTTAATCCAAGGATAATTTTAGTTTTTTGGGGGACAAACCCCCAAAACAGCTATTAAAGCTGGGTGCTGTCTGCGGCAATTGCCGGGCGATGGGATCGCACCCCTACGCCAGAAAGTGGAGTGAAAGAATCAATCCACAAAGCCCATGAGAAAAACAATTTCATCACGGGGTGACACCCACTGTAGGGATATCACAGGAGTTCAGGCTATCAGCACAGAACAACTTTATCATTTTCCCCAAGTAAACAGCTGACTTGGGTTTAAGCACTCAGGCTCAAATTAGGCCCCAAGAATTCCAAAATCATCAGAGTTGGGTTCATAGGCTACTTGGGTTGAGCCTCTCAGACAAATTAGAACCCCTCAAATTAGGAAAACCCACAGACTATGGGTTGGACCACTTGGTCCAGAATTTCCACAATCAAAAATATTAAAGACAGCATCAACAGATCAAATCTGCCAAACCAGAACAGAGTTTACAGACCTCAAGAAGCAACACATTCCACTTTCCACAATTATTAACATAATTAATTTAAAAAGATAGTGTCTGGAGACCCATGCAGTGGCAGCATAACATTAAACAGTATAGTGAGTGATATTGAAATAATGATTTAGATATTCATTATGTATTCAATCAATTATCATAAAATATCATTTGAAACAATGTATCATTTTTCACCAACAATTATTATGAAGGCACAATCCAATATTTGATCATTGCACATCTTATCATCACCCTTTTAAATATATACAGTTTTACCTAGAAAATATTTTGTTCTCAAGAGACAATATTATTACTCATGGTATTCCTTTAAATGGGAGACATGAGCTATTCTCTCCCTCCTAGGTGATACCTTCAATACTACAGTAACTGGAGTAAGCATTTTAACAATGGCATAAGGCCATTCCCATTTGGGGAACAATTTAGCAGTTTGCTTTCTGAATTTACAGCTCAATGTATGTGTTTTCACAAGTACCTTGTCTCCAACTTTAAATTTGACTTCAGAATGGAGCTTATTATATTTTATAGTGTGTCTCTGGTGTGCAGTTTTTAAGTTTTTTAAAACATCAGACCACAAGGAGGACATGTCTTTGTTATTGACATCCTCATTAATTAAGTCATTTGGGATTTCCCAGACATTTTTAAGTGGGTGGGGAAGTTCACGTCCCAGAAAAATCTTTGCCGGTGAATGGCCAATGCTAGAGTGCATTGCGGAATTGAAAGCAAAACACAGATCAGGAATAAATTCTTCCCACTTGTTGTGAGCAGTGCCACAAAGTACAGTCAATGCACATTTCAAATTTCTGTGGACACGTTCTGCTTGATTTGACTTAGGATAGTATGGAGAAATGAACACATGCCTAATACCAAGCTTAAAATTCATATCATGAAAGGCTTTGGCTTTAAATGCAGGGCCATTGTCTGACACAAGGAATTTAGGATAACCAAATTTAGGGAAAATCTTCCTTGACAACAGACTTATCAACACAGAGGCACCTGCGTTTCTCATTGGTTCAATAAGTATGAACTTGGAAAACCCATCTATGATAGTTAATGCATATTCATTGCTGTTACCACTTCGAGGCATAGGACCCACGTAGTCGACGTAAATTCTCTCCCAAGGATAAGTAGCGGGAACAGAAGACATATTACCTTGAGGGAGACGGTTTAGTGGCTTTGACACCTGACATAAATGACACCGTTTAACCATTTCAGAGACTTCTCTCCTCAAATTCTCCCACCAGAATTGCCTCCCAATTTTTTCACATGTTTTGGCAATTCCCATGTGTCCAGCCGAAGGGAGAGTATGGAAATATTTAAATATCATCCGAGGATTTTCGAGTCTCGAGGTTTCGAGGGGGGAAATTTTGGCACAGCATTAAAAAAGAACTTAAGGCAAATCGTAGAGCGAGAACAGGCACCGCAAAATGGCCAAAGCTTAAAAAATGTGTTCAAATATCTTATAGGTATTTCTCACTAGCATTAATATTACCAGAGTTTTTGGTGGAAATAACGGTGTTGTTGTTTTGCTGTAATTTTAAGTTATTTCTATAATATTCGAAAAAACACTTTGGAAATGCGTTCAGATATATTTTATTAAAATATAATTAGTTTTCTTTGCAGCTTCAGTTCAATTCAATTCGCGTTGATTCTTCCTTCTGATGCTTTAATTCCTCATAATCAAAACAGTTTTCCCAATAAAGGATAACGGCAGATATTTCTTTGAATTATGGCACAGTTAGAATAAGGTCAGGAATGATTTTTGAAATCGGCTTCATATTTCGTAAAAGCGGAACTAGATAAGATAGATAAGATAAGATAATATTTTTATTACTGCTGGTTACATTCAGTAACATAGTAATCGTCAATTTTAATATACACACAACAATCAAATACAAATATAATTTTAAAAACATAGAACACAATATAAAGAAAATGAGGTAAGAAGGAAATTTAATCACCTAGGCCTCCTCACAGCAGGTGCATTGATTATTAAAGAAATCACAGACATTATAAAATGCTCTGCTTAAAAGGTACTTTTTAAGTTCTAATTTAAACTTAGGAATAGAGCATATGGACTTTATGTTTAAAGGTAAATTATTAAAAATTATAGATGCTGCATGGTGAGGTCCTTTTAGGGAAAGTGAGAGATGATGGCTATAAATATGGATATCATGAGTACTGCGAGTATGGTATGAGTGGAAACTGCGATTATCAGGAAAGAGATGTGGATTTTCTTTGACAAAAATAGCACAATGTAGGATATATAGTGAAGGTAGGGTTAAGATGTTGTGCTTCTGAAAAAGGGGGCGACCGGGGGTGCGATATGGTAGCTGTAGCATTGCCTTCAAAGCTTGTTTTTGAAGGGAGAAGACAGTTTTACTAAAGCTGTCATGACCCCAGAATATTACTCCATAAGTGAGGAAGGATTGAATTTTTGCATGGAATAGCAACATCAAGACATTAAGAGAAATAATGGGAGCCAGTCTTCTAATCATGAAGATCCCTATTGTTAGGTTACTTGCGATTCTCTTTATATGAGTGTGCCAGCTCAGGTCTTGACTCACGGAAAGACCTAGAAATCTAGTATTTGATGACCGCACAATATGGCTATCATTAATCTTTAGTAGAAGGCTCGTGCTTGGAGGAGCCCTTTTTAAGTGAAATTGTAGATATACTGTTTTCTGAATGTTTAGGTGTAGCTTATTTGCGAGGCACCACTGGGACATACTATTAATAGATGTTTTAGCTGCAGTACTCAATAAGGCTGTGTCATTTGATGTGATTAAACAGGTTGAGTCGTCGGCGTATAATATGGGTTGGCTGCAAGAAATGGAGTCTGTGAGATAATTTATAAAAATAATAAATAACAAAGGTCCTAATATGGATCCTTGGGGTACACCCTGAAGAACTTTCTGGGATTTAGAAAAGACAGGAATAGGGCCATTAGGGGTATGGTCAGTGTATTTGACCACTTGTTGTCGATTTATACGATCCCGGACGATAGTCGACTTTTGTCGATTATCATCCGGGATTCATTATAAGACTCCCACTTTACACATTCCAGAAATGAGTGAACGAATACTTTAAAATCAAAGTTTTGGCAAACATTTATCCCATCCAGGTATCCCTTTTGATTGAGAAGAAAGCTGAATGACATGAACATTTGAAACGGAAACTGGAGTTAGCTTTGATGACACTGTTAACGATTTTAGATAAAATTTTGTTCTGGTTTTTAATTCAATACATTGATAAATACATTGATAAATACATTTTTAAAGGAAGTTCAGCATTTTCGAGAAATTTCGGAGATCTCGATCACTTACCACAGTGAAGCGTTCATTAACGTTGATCTTAGTTTTATGATACGGACTCGAGTCTATTTTGAGATAAGGGAATCTGAAGTGAATATCTTTTAATAATACCCCTCCATGTGAACTTAGTCATTACTGTGGGTAGTAAATCCTCGTTTAGTTCCCCTGCCAGAAAAAGACAGGGACAGGGCAAGGCCCTATTCGTTTCAATATAATGATTAATGATTGTGATGTAAATTTTAATCACTTCTTTGTGAGGATGGTCTAAGTTCCTATCTCCCATTCAAGAGACTTCATCGCCTAATTACCTAAATTACTCCTAAAAAAACTCAATCACCTAAATTCTTAATTTATGTAAGGCCTATTCGTAGTCAAAAATTGTTTCTTTGCAATTAATTTATCGTAAAATTAAATCAATGTTTCTTAGCATATAGACATAAATGAGGAATTGACTTCAGTAAAGCTACTGCGTAATCCCTTGGACCTATAATTTAATGGAATTTTCCAATCAACAATATGCCGTGCTGGATAACTGAAGCCGCATATTTGATAATAACGCTAAAATCAATAATTACTTTACGGCATTTACTTTTCTTTCTTCCAAATTCTTTGTGATATGGTGGATTATGTGAGATAATGGATCAGGTATCGAAAGGTTGCCTAAGATCAATTCTTAGTACAAAAGGTAATGGTTAACGCTGAAGCTGAGAATCACTGTACATGAATTTTTGGTGTTTGAGGCATTTGTTCTGACATAAACAAGTGCATCAATGAAAATTTGGAGATTGCAACAAGTATAATTTATCTAAATTATGGGAGTTTTATTCTCATCATGCCCACAACAGACTTAATTTGGAAGTAAAATCTTGTAGATTGAAAACTTATGTAGAGCGCCACTGAAGTGTAACAAATAAGTTTCAATAAATTACTGAAAAATCAACCTTCAATGCTTATTGTTGGAAAATAGAAATCTTCTATTTCCTTTTATGCGAAAAACCCCTTTAATATAATTCAGAAAAAATTCCATGCACTTGATATTAAAACATTTGTAGCGAACTTTCTGCGTACACATTGTTATCTTATGTTAACTATACCTACATTTAACTGAGAAATTTCCACAGGAAAACATAGGCCTGGACTGGGATTAGAACCACGGACCTTTGGCCGAGCCAATGCGCAGACCACTACGCTACCTAGGCTTCCTAATTCCGGAGGCAATTTGGGAGGATACAAGTGGGCTGGATGTTAAGCCCTTGCGGTCCAACCATGATGGCAACGCAAGGTAGAAGAGGACTTTTTAGAAGCCAATACCCCTGCGGTTGCATCCTATACTAGCACTTTTGCCGTGCTAGGCCACGAATGAATATATTCATGCCTGCCGCAAATACGGCGATAAAATAATGGAGAAATTGAAAAAAGGAAAACATTTTTAGCTGTTTAGGCTCCGAAGGCAAACAAGCGACCGAAAGAAGAACCAAGACATCACGTCATGATACCCGCCACCCATGGAACTACTACAGCAAGGAATACTTTATTTTCTATTATTAATAATATTTCATTGCTTATCATAGCTTCCAATTGTAGCCAAACAGAATAACATATCGCGACTTCCACTGAAATCCTGGATATATTTATGCGGATGAGAAATATATTTGACTACATTGTTTAACTACATAATTGTCGCAAGTGTTATTTTATTCCAGCCGAAAAGCCAACTATTACATAGATGATCATCACATGAAGATGCGTAACTTTTAATTATTTTGAACCACCCTATTGGGCGTCCCCATTAGAATTTGAAATTATTCGATGCGCTATGTAATTCTGTCGTCCAATAAGGAAGAATTTGTAGACTTGCGCGTATGTTGCACTTCTCTTAGGCGAGTTAGAATGTGAACTAAGGAGGGACACATCCAGAGCAAAATTATGCCATAGATTGCTTAAACAGAAGCAATAGTCGAAATGTTATGAATTACCTCCTCTCTCAAATTCCGATAACAAGTGAATTAATACTCAACTAAACCGGGATTGTCCTTGAGGTGGCTCGATTATTGAATGACACTGGTTCCCTCTAAAAAAACATTGGAGTAGCACGAAAAAGTGCTACTCCAATGACAAATTTTTGCGTCTTTTGAATTTATTCCTTTATTTTCTTTTTGACGATGCTCAGCATCCTAAAGTCAATAGGTGCAGTAGTTCCATATTTTCATGTTCACTGGTTAAATTCATTTTTATTACCAGATTAACCACGTAAACATTTCTATCGGTCTCTTTTTAAGACTACCTGTTCATTAGTATAATTACCTAACAATATTTCTTGGCAAACAGGAAAATTTGAGCGCATAACGTAAATTATCAGACCCACATTTACACTAATGTACTTTCTGTCACATTTCATATTTGGACAGCCAAAAGACAAACAGGCTATTCGAAAGACATTGTCATTGTAATTGATGAATGTAAAGAATAAAGGAGATAGATGGAAAGAATGGAAAAAATATTAAGATATCTTAGAAAGAGTCCCGATGGAAAGTTTCTCGGCGATAAAAGATGATCCATAGATTCTTCTATTATGATAGCCATGGGAAGAAAAAAACAACCCCAAAGAGACAGTTCTGCGAGTTAACTTCCGCAACTCCGTGTGAGTGTGAGATGAGACAGAGCTCACTTTTCTTTTGGGTCTCTACTCTCTTGAGGAATTCTCCTAGTTTTTGTCTACCACCCACATGCTGCAGCACCACCATCGACGCCGCTGTCAACGTGGATAAGGGCTCGACGGTGGCATCTTACTTCCGATACGATTGATATTGGACTTGGGCGCGTGATTAATGGCCGATGGGCTAACGGCTGAAGGGGGATATGGGATGGGACTTGTTTATATATAAAAACGGCGCCCACGACACCATCCAAGTGGTGTTCATGTGGGAACGGGCAGACGAGTTTGACCGATGCAATTTCGTCGGGGATTTAGAGATTGATGTATGACCCAACCTTGTTCCTACTATTGCCGTCATCCCTCTCCGTTATGGCACGGTGACGCGAAGGCTATGACGACCATTGATGGATTTTGTCCGCGTTAGTTGATTAAATTTCCGCGCGTGAAAACGCTTCAGCGTCGTTAAATATTCCTCCAACCCCTTACATTACTACCTAAACGAAGTGGAAGGCCTTGCACGTTTAAATGACCCCTAGAGACTAGTCAGAAAAATAAACATTGTGTCACGATAAAACAAAGGCTCGGATAGGCAATGAGAGGCCAACTGAACTATTTTCTCTTGCTAGAATAAACGGTAATCATTGAGTAATAATCCCTATGAAATGCGGGACTCAGCCTACAAGGACTGGTGTCGTGCCTGGTAGCGAGGGAGTAAAGGTCTCTGCGGTCATCATCGGACGAAATCCTTGAGCAATACAAGCTGATAAAAGGATCGTGACACAGGAAATGACAAGAAGGGAGAAGCAGCGTTAAAACTGGTACTTTGGATGTAAGAAAAATGAAGAGATTCGGTAAGTAGGAAAACAAAACAGATGTCAAAGGGGATACAGACTTGTTGCAATTGTGCGAGATGAGATGGAATGACAACGGGGACTTACGGATTGTATATTATGCGTTCATGTACAGTGGGGATGACGATAGTGAACTCTGGGGTGGCTATGGTATTACAAACAACATTGAAGAAGCTATTACATAGAAAACAAGTGAGTGAGAGATCAGTAGAAGTTAAAATTAAAGCACACAACTAATTTCAACTTTGCTTCAGGTATACGTGCACAAGAAGGAAGAAGTGGATGGCTTATACGACCAATTAGAAGAGATAATTAGGAAAATCTCGCGCAGTAAAAACTTAATATTGATGGAGGATTTTTGAGGAAGTAGGAGAAGAAAGGGTGAAAATGCAGAGCAACAGGCAACGGACAAAAAAGGATCGGAATGACAAGACGTTTGAAATTTGCGAAAGAAATGAATGGATAGTAACAAACACTTGGTTCATACATCACCAAAGTCATAGATTAACATGGAAAAGACTAAGAGACCTATGGGAGATAATAAATGGATTATATACCATGGGCAGCCAGAGGTTTAGGGACAGTGTCAATAACTCGCATAAATTTCCGAGTGCGGATACGGACTAAGATCATAAAATAGTGGTGATAAAATGTTAGATTCACAAGGCTAAGTAGTAGTGAAAGCAAAGTCGGTCTTTTGAGAGATCTTGGTCACGCCTATCACTCCCACTTGTGATTAAATCGTGAGTGTAAGGTCATGATTGATTGATGCTCCAGCTAATGATCTGGTCAAGTTGCCTACGATCAATGATCTCACAGGAAAGTCGAGAGTGATACAAAATCGTAACGAACGTTGCTCTCGCTAGCCATTCGTAATTATATACTGTAATAATGACCGATGTGTACAGCTACCTCGTTCAGTGCCGGTTTCCGTGGAGTTGTGGGTAATTCTTCGAAAACAATTGAAGGCACAATTGTGCAATACGTTCGAAGGTTTGTTTTGTTCTTACACAGTCTTCTTGGTTTGTGATTTAACGCTTAATTAAGAAGAATATTAGAAATATCCCTTATGATTATAAAACTATTGAAAAGTGACATTTTTATGGACTACAAATTATTCAAAACTCATTGTAAAAACCAATGACAAATAGTAGCATAGTACGCTGCGAAAGTTTATTTTGGAAAGTAATTTGAAGATATCAAAGTTTTCTTTTGGCTGTAAGAATTTAAAGCAAATTATCCGAATGTAGCACTTAAATTTAATTTTCAATTACAGTCGGTATCACTGTTTCACTTGTGCAAGAGGCGCAATATTTGTCGAGAATATTGAAACGAAGGTTTATCGTGTGTGGGGAAGTCGCACCATGACCTCGCGGCTACGAGCAAGGGGGAAGCCCAGCTGATTATCGGTCGAACCGACACGACATATATATAGTCGTTATATAGTATCCATGGTAGTTACCGTGAGTTGTGGCGGGTTCCAACTTCATGTTTTTTGAGGAAACCGGGACTAGCCACGATAGTAACCTTTACGGAGTCACCCGCAAGTGCACATAAGTGCGATATTCCACCATGCTCCTATAAAGCCACCAAATAATCCACAGGGGAAAAGGACGCCTCGGTAGCTTAACTGGTTAAAGCACTCGGCGCGAAATCGAGGGATCCGGGTTCGAATCCCGGTCAAGGCGAACTTCATGTTGCCTAATTAATCCTATTTTGGGCCAATAATGACTAATTAGTAGCATCATAAATTATAATTTGTCCTTGGTAGGGAATTAAATTTTAAATGAATATGGTCTAAGCTTCTCACTGTACAAGCTATGTCGGAATACACATTTTGATGGATGATACGATGATTTTGTTTATTACAGATAGCCAGCGCTATTTTATATACAGATGACTCTGTTTACTGCACGCAGAAAATTACGGTATCGGTGGTATGAAGTAATAAATTGTCTTCCTAAACATATTAGTACATACCTACCTTGCCATTATTTCCCTTTTTGATTGAAATAAATCCTTGCCGATTTCAATGAGATCGCCTAAGGCTGATGTAATGACCCACTCATATAATTCATTTTTGCTTACAACCAATTACAGTATTACGATATTTAAATTGTACCGTTTATTGAAGCTGCACTCTTTGCAAATGCAAACGAATGAGTCCCGTTACCTTGGCCCAGAGAAGCAGCCTAAATATAGATAGCATAGCGATAAAGTAACAAGCATAAATCATAATTACTGTCATGAACTGTTCTGGAAACTTATACTGATATTCACTGATCAAGCCTGTACAAGATTTTAATTTACTATTCACTACAAAAGTATAATGATGAAAGTATAAATCAAATTACCTGTGGGTTATCATAATTTGCAGTACCATGTCTCGACACGTGTTTGGATCTAACCTGGCTCTATATTAACCGGAATCACGCTATTGTTCCTGAAATTCAGTTCTTAAAATACCATTTCTCTAGATAAAAAGGAAACATATTGGCATATACGAAATTTTATTCTCGGAAATCAGGATTCGCTGGTTAGAATTACAGTAAAAAATATTTGCAAGAACGACAAAACAAAACCGTATTTCAAAAACAATTCGACGAAAATGCATAGCTGGATGAATACACCGGTGATTTTAACTCGCCGGCACTTCGGAAGATATATATGGGAAGAGAATTCAGACGAAAGGAAAACCCTAGGACATCCAATGAAGCACTGGAAACATTCTTGAGAGACAGCAACATCATCAAAGCCCAGAAAAAGTGATTGAAGAGAGAGGAGCAGTGTTGAATTTTTAAAATGAATTGGCTATATGAAGCACAGCTATTAATATAGACGGCCGGTATGCATAATATCGCGGCAAGGGTATCAGGTTTGATTTCTAAGCGATCACGTCATATACTCATACATTTATATATAACACAATTTACGACTCAAGGGAAGGGCAGGGCAGTCTTAAGGGAAGACGAGCCATAATGAGGCATGAAGCCAAAGTTGCTATATTAAGGGAGGGCAAAGTTGAAGGATGGAGAGAATAGAAACGATTGTAGGTACGTAGGCCAAACGTTTTCCAATTACCACCGTGGAGCATCGCGCTGATAAGAGCACCGGGATAGAGACAAAGAGCAAATGCGCTCCAGGGACACCTCTTCCCTCCTCTTTACGAACCACCAAACTGATGCACTTACTGCAGAAGTACTTTATGACTCCGCCTTTCCACCCTCGCTTCTCCCGTCCCAGTGAGTGCGGGGCTGTCTGAAGTGTGCGCTTGAGTGTGCAAGTGTGTGTGTGTGGGACATCGGTGCGCCCTTCTGATGAGGTCGGAGAGGGACGCCAGTTGATCGAGAACTTCCGCAGTGGAGGTTTGAAGTGATCACTACAGAAAGTCGGTGGGCGGAAGATAGTAGATGAGGGAGAGGATGAACAGCGAATCCTGGCGATGGGATCGAACACGAGAGATGGGAAGGGATGAGGTTTGCCGAGCACAGGGGCTGGAAGCGCCATCACAAGACCACAGGATGGGCAGGGGATGAAGAGGGAGGTAGGTATCAACATGTCTTGACCCTAGGGTCTTTGCAATATTGAACTTTTTCGGCTTTCCAGTTCCACTTGTCTTCCCTGTTTCCTGGACTCTCTCCGCCCGGGTCTAACTTGTACCCTCAAACCCTATTTCTATTCCAAAAAGTCCCAAGTCCCTCTTCATACCTAGCATGGAAAATTAGCATGTGCCAGGCTAGAATTCACGAGCTACATAAATAGGAAGAATATGTCATGTGAAAGACTCATCGTAATGGCGAGAGTGAAAAGAAGATAATATATTCCCATCTTTACGAGCGAGACGAATGCACACTGCGGTCAGAAAATTGTTCGGCGATACGAAAATACGTGAATCCCGTCCAGAGAGTTTATTTTCAATTTTCGAGCTTAAGAAGAATGTCACGACCTCCTCAACTCCGTATTTTTTGCTGAGAAAATGAGTGTTTACCTAAGACCTTCTTATGCCACATGACGCTAGTTTACCATGTAGATACGGCAAGGGGTGCGCAGTAAGGAGAATCTTTTAGCCAGAAAACATTTAGAGAGGAATGGATGTAATTCATGAAGGTTTCATTAAAGCACTCTTTAGAGTGACATGGATACCTTCTCCAGAGGGGTAAAAAGCCGAGCAATGGAAACATCAAATGAAAAAGGAACTTTATCATATGCAGACCAGAAAAATAAATAAAGACGGATCAGATAAGCTTATCTAAGCAGAAAGAACAATAAGAGAGATATGTAGGAGTTTCAGACCTGAAGGAAGGCAATGTCCTTTTTTCATTGCGTCCTAACACTTGCTTTCCAATGAAATGTTAGCACTTTCATTCGTCAGTGGTCACCTATTATTTTGCACCTCAAAGTTTAAATGAAGTTATGTTTGGATTTTTTCGTGTATTCGGGTTTGGACTTATAAGGATAAGTAGAGAGACTGCTGAATTATATTTGCCAGTTCAGAGCGCAGTTTGGAATACTTCTGAAGCGGGAAGCGCATTACGAAACCGAAGCGTTCGCCCATTTTCCGTTGCTATTCAAAAGCGGAATTTATCGCCAGAAAACCTAGGGTCCAAATATCGCTCGGTCTTAAACAAAGAATCTTATCAACAATACGTCGAGAGTAAAACTATTTGATTTCACATAATGGCATATGAAAAGTTAAGCCAAGACCAAGCGATGAGAAAACCCCACCGAATTGCCAAAAACCAAAGGTTTTTTTTATATTTTCACCATAAATTGAGCCAAACAAATTTCATTTTGGAGGAATACGCTTACAAGACCTACATTTATATTTTTGGAACGTATTTAAAAAAAACTGACATGACTATATCATGGGGCAAAATAAATAATCAGAAAAAGCATTCTTCAGCATATTAAAACTAATAACAACAAACATGAGCAAAATTCCACTGAAGAGTTTGGGATAATATTGATATGGAGCGTGGTGTTGAACGGTTCCGATATCTGGAACATGTGGAAGGGAGATAAGGATAGATGGGAAACCTTTTGAGATACGGGAAATTTGGAGAGAGGTAAGGCCAATAGGATTGAAGACGAATGAAGAGGTGCCAACCATAGCAGTAAAAGAGAGGAAGTAACTGGAGAAAATTCATGGGTGAGAAAGTGGGTGGGTGGAGGAAGTAATTAAAAATATTCAGTCCCTTTGACATTCCAGGCTGGAATGTAACGGATTCTACGTGTAGAACAAGGCGTTAGGAAAATTTCATCACATTAATGTCACCTCACAACAGCGTCACAGCTTTACTGTCCATTCTAGCATATATTTGCTTGATACATTTCTGTAATTGATTTGCACACGATTGCACGCGATTAATTACTCATAAATAAACGTTTCCACGGCAAGACTAATGAGGGAGTAATTATCGCCTACTCCGACAAGGCCAGTTGAATCGCCCATGAGAAGAATCGAACGAGTACATATAGGGGAAGGACACGGCAACCAACGGCCCTTGTGCGCTCTCCTCTCATTACTTCAAAGCACGCCCTTCATCTCGTCCCGAGCGCTACATGGCATCCCGCTATGTACAACCTTTTTTTCTCTATCCGCCATAAGTATCCCCATTCTCGTGACGGTGCCGTGGGTGTAGGTGTAATGCGCTAAACACAAGCCGGCCCTCGTTTATGACATCAGCGATGCTGGCCGCGGTTGCAGGTCACAACACACAGGACATAATTACTGCTCGTATCAAGGATTAACACGTTTAGATCGTAATTTGGTCAGCTTCAGCATACAATCAATATCTAAAGTCTCGTCACTGATTCTAAATTCATAATGAAGCTGTACTATGAGTATCCCCCTCATGGCTGTATTACAAGCATGTATTTTTCACAGGGTCAACGGTAATTTTTGGTACATGGAGAATTTTAAACGCGCGTTCAGTTTGATTTACGTCCAAATCAAATTCTTTTCACAATCATGATGCTTTAATTTTATACCTATTTTTATCCGTCCAACATTTGCATCAGCAGAAGATGATTGTTCATCGAAATCAAATGTGAAAGGTGAGTGAAAGGACGAAAACATAGAGGCAAAATAAAAAATAGTTTTATTCGATTCTCTCTATAGAGCCACAACTCCATTATCGTGTTATTTTAACGCTACAGATCACAGAAAAACAAAAACGCAGTTATTTCTTATAGTAATGACAGTTCCCAGATTAAGTTAAATTGCGAGATAATTCCCAAAGCTAACGGATTGTTAACCTGAGAAGCCAGCTCACAGCTTCACAGTGATCTCTCAGTTAATGCTCTCGGGCTAACATGGCAAATGACCTTAAAACCCTGTAGCACAATACGCAGAAGCATGGGTTAAATTATGTGGATGGCAACGTAGATTGTAATATCAATAAAATAGCCTTACTAGGCCAATATTCTGATAGAATTACAATAGATTGACCTATAACGTCTTCATGCTCATCATGAAACTGAAAGAGAACACAATGGGTTAAGGGAAACAAGGAAAAGAGCAATGAGGAAAGCGCAATGTTTTACCTGTAAACACAATCTTCCTTAGAAAAGTTTTTTACTGAGCTCATTCTGATTATCTAAATAAGGGTATTAAATTCAGCCATCAACATGACATCGTCTCTAATTGTTTCCTCCAGCTTTTTTTGCCCAATTCTTATACTCCGATAATTTTCTTCCCATTGCACTTATTTTATACTTTACTTCACATATTAGCTGAGCCCTTTTGATCTATTAGTAATATTGAGACAAGAAAAGACCCTTCTTTAAAAATATAATACATTATAGACTGACAAAAAGCGAGGTATCAGGAGGTATTCCAATGCTTGTCCCCTTCCCCTTCCCCCCTCTCGACACGTCGCGAGACATCACCCCTACGAACTTTGTTTTTTTTTTCTTTTAATTTTAATGATATTCTTGAGTAAATAATACTCCCTCCCCCTTTGACATTTTTCCCCTTCCCCACTCCCTCCCACCACTTTCATAACCTTCCCCATCCACCTTCTCTTGTACCTACCTTGATTTGCAAAATTATGTACCTGATTATGATGCAGTGCATCGAAACCCGGGTCGAATAAATTTTTATCTGTGGAAAATTGCATCTTCTGAATTATGTATTATAGACTGAACTTGGCTGTCAGGACCTTCTCCAGCATTATGAATAAAGCATTCAAGTGGATAACAGTATTCGTAAATCCCACCAATGGGCACAAAAAAACTATTCCATGTTCCATAACACCAATTTTATTCGTCTCGGTGAAATGCCAAAAATTAATTTATTTTATATTGTGACAAGACCACATCGCAACAATGTCTATACGAATACGCCTATATCTACTCAACAATTAAGATTTTTTTATAACCAAGCGTGTAGATTGTATAGCGTTTTGCTTTCTTATGTGTTCGATGTTTGTTTACTTTTCTTCCCGCAGAGCGAAAGTGGTTGCGCATGAAAAATACAATATATATTTACATAAGTGCGATATTCCACAGAGGAAAAATCATTCGCCTTGACCGGGATTAGAACCCGGATCCCTCGATGTCGCGCCGAGTGCTGTAACCAGTTAATTCCTCTGTGGAATATCGCACTTATGTGCACTTGCGGGTGACTCCGTAAAGGTAACTACCGTGGCTAGTCCCGGTTTCCTCAAAATTAATTAAATATATTTATATCTTTTTAATTGATACATCCACATGTATGATAAGGCTAATATATGAGATAAAGTAATATAGTATGCTCAGAGGGATCATAACAATTTCTTATTTATTCATAGTCGACCTATATTCCTATGTAGTTGAAATGTGCATAGCATACAGTTGATAATAACTATACAACATGCACAAATACAAAATATTATTACCATTAAAGGCCCCAGAACTATAATAAACTGCCTTCTGAACTGGTTTAGAGCACCCAGAGGATTTTGTTCTTACTCTGTAGGGTAAAGGGCGAAGGCTCGTATCCCATGTTTGGAATTTGTGGAGTGTTTCAGTCTTGCATCTTGTTTTCTAATTACGGATTGGTGGCCCTCCCGGACCTGCTTCATCAAAACCTAGGTCTTTCCAGTAACAACTCACGACGGTCTCTTTCATGGAAATCATCAAATACTGAACGCAAAGTAGGACGAATTTAATCAAATTGATATTCCTCCGATGACCGCAGCCTCGCAAATCTACTTGGAAAAGTATGATACCTTGCTTTTTGATCGCTTTCGCCTTCGATGATTGGAGTCTTGGTCATCAAAGAGCAAAAGTGATCTTCAAAATGATTCATCAAAGAAGAAAAGTAGGTTATCTTCTGTGCACAAAAGCTGGTATTTTAATACACGCATCGGCCAGCTGCAACTGTCAATTTCTATACTTCTGCCAACGTCAAATCTCATTATCAATCGCCTAGGACTGCATCCCTTAACAACCCTGTGTCTATCATATATTCTTGAAGTTGAATTAAATTTAATTCAATCCTTGAGATATTAAGTCAATTAGAAGATCATAATGAATACTACTCGGCTTCTTGGTGTCAATTTTTTAAAATTTACATTCAACGTTTTGCGTCCTTTACTAGATCTAAAATAATACGTTTTAACTGCATAATTAATGCAATTATGCGTTCATAAATACGTTTCTTACTTTCATCAGTCCTCTGTTCAATTGCCATTTCTGTATCCGGGAAATATTTGCTGACTATAAGTTTCAAGATTCTACACATGTATCTGAAGTAAGATCAGAAAATTCAAGCATACTTATTAACAGGGCATTGTCAAAGTGAATAAAAATTATGGAATAAAATTATAGTGCAATGGAATTATATGGAAAGGGAATGCATTTTCTTTGAATTCTATTGAACCACAATTTCTTATCGCCTGAAAAATACAACTGCCACGAACTCTCCCACATTCTCTCCCACAAACTTTTATCATTATCTTAATTCTTATGCTAAAGCAAAAAGTTTTTGATATTGAATTTTTCCCCCATGTTCTTGAATACTTAAAGTCATCAATGGGGCGTGGGCCGTGAAAGAACATAATGCCGCCGACGGCGAATTCCATTAGCATTATTCCCAAAAATGAAACAGCGAAACAAGACCTGAAGAATAACGAAACAAAACGTTTTCAGTGGTCATCCTGCGAATATTCCGTCTCCTCGGGCGCTGGAAACGTCTCCCTTTGAGGCCGTTTCCTGGACTTTGGAGCGGCTGAAGGCGTCGAGCAATTTTCCGCGACAATGGTTTCTCGTTGAAACGGATGCGAACAAAGTGACTGTTGGAGTGACCCCGAGACTTGAAGGGGAGAAATGAATCATTGAGTCGTTTCGTGTTGGCTGCAGAGTCCGTCTTCCGCTCTCCACTGTGTCATCTCACCCAACAACGTCACACCTCTACAGAGCGCGCGGTCGGAAACTCCAGCCGTTTGCCCTGAGTTGACAGCGGCAGCTTGAGGATCAGGAAGACAGGGTACAGGTGAATGGAGTAGGTCGCAGTAGGAAGAGTTTGAGAAGAGAGGCAGTTGTACTGGGGAGGAGGGTTTTTTCACGTTGAAGGATTGCGTCAAATATTTAGCGAAAGACTGTTGAGCCAGGAGGTTGCGCCTAAATTTAGACCATCTGCAAAAGATTTGCAAGGTATAGGAGATGAAAGAGAGCCTTGTTACACACCCCCTTTATTGGTGGTTCATCGTGCAGCAAGTGGATCTAGTCTCGCTCAAGAGAGCCGGATTCATTTATACTTCAGCGCGGCAGTGTTAACAAGAGTTGGGAGTATTTTAAGACAATGAACTCGTAATGAAAATGCCGAAAAAAATCTCCGCTCTTTCGGAAGCCAAACGGACTGAGCACTCAAAACGTTTTTTTCTGAGAAAAAGGTGCAAACGCGTAAAAAAAAAATTTTCAAATTCATATATAACCGTTTTATGCTCTATAGACGTTAAAATATCTCGGTTGACATCAACCACTAACCCCAGTTTATTTCACGTGATTGTTTGTATTCTGACAAATTCTAAAGCTGCTAATATATTGACATGTATTATTTTTTTAAATCATTTCATTGAACTATTATTTGAGCTACAGTTAAATGATTAACTAACCCAGACTTTTTAGATACATACCTACCATCATAAATTACCAATATTGCAACACTTGCCGCACGGATGCCAACGCTAACAAGCCTAGGGTAATTCTACAATATTTGTCAACGCCGGAGATGGAGAAAACTATTAATACATACCTCTTAAACGACATACGCAAATAAAAATTAAGTACAATAATCACTATTCATTTCAATAATTCTTATTAATCTATTCACGTAGAAAAAACAATTCATCCGATGCAAATTTAAAATAAATATACTTCATATCATGCTTCTCCGCAAGAAAATTTTTCTCTTTAACAACAAGTAACGGTATGGTACAGCATCAATGAATAAAACCCGACGATATTAGTAGATTTTTGTCACCAACCTGATAGAGTGAGCAGTTGGAACACGAAATTCAAATGAAGGATAACACAATTAATGCATGGATAAAATATATGCTACATTGCTACAACATACGACACCTTCAAAAACATTAATACAGAAACAGTGATATTTGCCATTCAAAGTCAATCGGAATTTCTTAAATTCCTAAGTAACATTGCGGAAGCTGTACAAATATTCGCACCTAAAATTACTTCTTGAACTGTATACGCCACAATTACACATAACTGCATATATTTGAAAGGCAGAAAGAAAACTTGAAAATGTATTCAAAAGAATTGGATTTTCCTATCTAAATATTCATTAACAGCCATTTGCCCATTATTTTAATTCCTGAAATAAAACAACTGATTTAAGAATATCGGCTTTTTACCGACAAGAAATACATTCCTATTTTGAAGCATTATATATGCAATTATGCCTTTAAACAGAACTAACTTCTTTCCGGAGACGTTAACAATTGAGAACATTAGCCCAGATCGGGATACCTACTGTCCAGATGATGAGCACTAAAGTATTTCCTATAAAGCAATTACTTTAGAGCAATAAAGTATTGCACTAAAGTAATATTATTCAAACTCCGAAAAAGACAAATAATCAAAGAACCTAATTTATTTAAAATTAAATGAAAAATTTAAATTTAATCACTCAGTAATTCAACCCCAAAGTTGTTCAACCCGGACTAAGCCACAGGCGTGTGAATTTCACACATTCAGGATAGGAGGGCCAGTTCCTTTCCCTGGGCCACCTCGCACTCCGAGGATGTTTTTGTTCGGGGGCGTCCAAAGGCTTCACCCGGATTGGAACCCGGGACCCTTCGATCAGTAGCCAAGCGCTCTACCCACTAGGCCACCACGCTCATTATAATTTAATACAAAAGTTTAAATAAATAACCTAAATTGAATTATATAATTTCCTAACAAATATTCCATCGATGAATCGGTAAGCACAAATGAAACAAATTTGATATAATAGACGGATTAGAAATAAAAATAACAACTAGTTACCTTAGAATAATTTGATTCTTTGTCAAAGTTCATTGATGCCGAGAGTCGTAGATTATCCTGATGCATGACATTAGTATCCTCATGAGCCTGGTGAGGAAATTCTCCCTGGAAATTGAACGACGGGGCCTCATATTAATATAAATTTCATTATACATTGAAACAGATAAATCAGAGAAGAAAGATTCAAGGAAATGTAGAATTTGAACCACTGATTAACCACTATAATTAAATAAATTGAATCACTGATTTTTGTACCTGAAGCTGACGCTGAGGAGTTGAAACGCGTCGTAAATAAAATTGATTTAGTGGACAATACAACTTGTGGTCTTTATTTACACTGATTAAGTGTTCTAAACTTTATAATAATAGCAAATTAATTTCAACAAATTGTGGATGAATTTAAAAAAGGGTAATTGGATTAGAAAATTTTCCTGAAAAAGCTCGAATTTTTTTTCAGGGAATCTTTTTCAGAATATCATATTAAAAAGTATGTTTTACTATTTCGCTATTCTAGAGAGGTAAAATCCACCCTTTCCCTGGAAAATCCACCCTTTCCCAGCAAGAAGCAGCATTTACCGCGTGGAGTGAGTGTTTTTCGTCGTTTGAATGAAAAATTTCACATTTTGCGCAAAAAAACTATCAAGTGCACGTCATTTAAAATGAATACGAGTGCGCCTTCATCATTTGTCTATTGAAATTCATTTTCTACTACCTTAAATCATATAACACTCACGTTGGCCATAATTTGAGACAATATTTAAATACTAAGACTTCGTTTAATAATCTTTCATTTTCTCGCATTTTTCATTTTCCCACATTCAAATCACCTTTGTATGGCTGTGGAGTGAGAAAAATACCCTTAAGAGAAGGAAATTAGTCACAGAAAATTAGGGAGATTGAATTCCGAACAGCGCCAGCGTAAACGTTTATCGCATAGCAGAGTAGTTACACGCACTCCTCTTCGTGAAAGGAAATTCATATTGCCCACTGCGAATTTCCGCCGAACATTAAAGGAAAATTATCGAGGTAATTTTCAGGTGTTTAGATTTTTTTTCTAATTGTGGAATGCGCTCACTTGCTAATCCATATTTCATGGGGTGCCGCACGGAAAGAGTGTTGTAATCATTCAAACGCAACACCAAAATCCATCCTACCCATTTCACATCATCATATTTCATCCCCACACTGCTATTTGTATTCATGAGTACCATTTTGTCTTATCGATACATTAATCACCTGAAATTTATTCACTAGAAAAGTATTACCTGTGTTAAATAGTATTTTAATGTTTAAATATGGAATACATGTACCAGACTAATCACACATAAAAAGTTCTCATCAAAGTTATCAATTAAGACGTCTAACGTATTCGATGTAAATATTTCCCACGTTGCCTTCAAAATGAGGCAAAATTCACAATTCATGATTTTATTATATATGCTGATAAAATTCCTAAATAATATTTCCTAAGAAGACGCAATTATTAAGGAATTGTATTTGTGCGTATTGAAGAACAAGTGGCCTCATTTTCATTCATGCTATTAAAAAACAATGGAAAAATAAAAAAAATAATAATGCAAACATTTAATAACTCAAAGACTGCAGAAGTTGAAAGGAAAATATGGTCCATATAGCTTCAACATTAATGGGGGAGTTTCTTACATTGATATTACGAAAAAATAAATAAATTCGCAATAGAAAAAGTGTAGTATTAGAAAGCAATGATTCATTCCCATGCTTCGCGACGCCGGATTTGATAAAAGATAAGGGGGAATAAATAATAAAATGATCAGTAAAAAAGAGACTCGCGCGTACCATTTTTGTTCGGGGTAATGGGAACAGGCCAAAATTCGGTTAAAAAAATATGACTCCCGTTTTTTCCCCCACACTTTTCATGGCATCCTTTTCCATTTCAGTGCTAATATTAGAAGGTCAGTTTTCTTCGAAGGCTTTCTGCCACGGCAAAAAGACCTCCATTCCACGCTTTTTACAAAGGGTTAGCACCTATCTTGTAGAGATTTATCTCATTCGGCGCAAAAAGGAATAAATAACGAAACAACGGTGGTTTAAGCGGAGGGAGGCTGTCTTTCCTGGTCTAGTGGGAGGATGTTCAAAAGCGGCAGAACGTTTATCCCCCGCCTTCAAATCCGTTCAAGGACGGCCTTTCGCCGTCCCTTCCGCCATGCTCCCATACACACACTCAGAGCCCTTCCGCTTCCCAGGTTTCCCTTTAAAAGCGTTCATCTCCGCCTACCTAATATTCTCCACTCCCTCTCAAGCTCGCGAAAACCCTTTTCTCAACTACCATCTTCCTTTTACCGACCCTTTCGCTTAGGGAGGAGGTGAGTGCTAGCCCAAAAATGATTCATCCTCGAGGAGAAAAAAAAAGCCCTCCCGCCCATTTACCCCTAACGTTGCCTTGCCAAACCCCTGATTTAAACCAACACAGACGAACGTGGAATATGTTCTCTCTCTCCACATTACTCCGACGCAGGAATTTGATACATGCACCTGCTACCCGACACCCCAGGCCGCCTACTGAGCATCCTTTATTTCCCTTCCTACCCTTTTCCTCTTTCCACCCACTCGAATTCCGTCTCTTAACATTTAGCACCTCCGAATTCTACCCCACTCCCATTTTGCCACCCAATTTCCAATTGGACTCCTCCTCAACTACCCTTTGTACATGAGCGCCCATCCCATCATTCCCTCTACTCTTCCTTCTCCCGAAGCAGTTTCATTCCTCTTATTCCAGTCAGATATGAGATCCTTGTCAAATGTATCACCGCAAAAACCAAATCGATTTCCTTCCTTCCGCCTTGCGGCAGAGAAGGCTCGACCTTTACTCCATATGGTATTGCCCTCTCAACTTATCTACCACTTTTTAAAACAAAACAATACCTCCACACAATTGTGAAAACAATACCTATTTTTCCACATAAATAGTATTATTGTTCGACCCGGGTTTCGTCGAGGATCGACATCATCAGTTACAATACAAACAGAAATCATGATTTATACACTTCTTTCAGGAGTGGGGGAGGGAGGAGATAATATTCGTTGGAGGGAGGATTAAGTTAAAAAGGAATGAGGGTTCTGGTGTGGGATCTGGGAGGTATTAAGGATAAAAGGGGGGGAGGCGCAAAAGGTGGTCTTTACGTATGTGATTCCCAATGTATAGGAGGGGGGAATGGGATAAATACAGCTCTAATACAGCTCAGCTCTACAGGGCTAATGTAGTTCATGGCGGGCCAATTGTTACATTGTAATCTATATACTCCACTTATATCCATTATTTTAACTTTTTCTTTTGGGCGGCAAATTAAGTTCCTCAGGTTGGACCTGTTGTAAAAGGCAACGCCGTATCCAGGCATGTGTTCTTAACTTGATAGGAGATGTTCCCTTAATAATTAAGTTTCCGCCATTACCTACCACCTCCGATTCACATTAATAATCTCCTCATACTTCTCCAACATTTCACACAGCCCGAAGTGCTCCGCATCTCGAGCCTACAACATGGAGACAGTTACCGTATAAGCTTCATCAAGCGATTCAAAATTCCTGCGCGATTTATCGACATGTGACCACAATCGCGTTATCTATTGAAAACCAAAATTAAGGCAAATAATTTTAAGATTATTCCACGAATACATTTTTGATGCACACCTTTGTATTGCCAGAGACACCGAATATGGCGCCATTTCTAAGGAATGACCACATTTTGACTTTAATTATCGCAGTAATTAGCTAATAACTTAAGAAAAAGGTGGTAAAAAGCATACATTTTATTTTAATCAATTTCCCATGAGTCTCGCTATTAATGAACAGTTTTTCGTGTAAATGCCATTCATATGGCATGCGGAGCATGTAAGTAACCCTGTCTCATGACATTACGCAGGGTTACTTTCATGCTCCGCTATAAGATGGTGGCCTCGGACTACCCCGCCTTGAACTTGTAATCCCAGATTGAAGCTAGATCACTTCCAAAAGCTCTAATCGAGCTGGTTTCCTGCGGCAGTCGCAGCCTATGGATCCTCTGTGATCCAAAACCAGTTGATCTGGGCCTAAAAAGCTCTTCACACCAGAACGGGAGCGGAAATTCGCGGGGCGAAATGTCTGCGGGCGAAGATAGTAGAAGCCCTACACCAGTCGGTGGACGGGCGGGAGCTGAGGGAGTCTTCTGGCTCCCCTCTCACACTACGTTTACCAATCGATCTCAGATCGATCTGACCGGCTCAGCTCAGTATGGTAAACGGAACGAGCTGGCCAGATCGATCTGAGAAGCGAGCCGAGTCAGCCCGCTTTCCCTAACCGGTCTGAGATCTCAGATCGATCCGAAGAGGTCGGAGCGTGGCGTTCATCGTTCTTCTTTTGGTTGCCGATGGTAAACAAAATATAATCAAGTTCATTTATGGCGTGTCTTGTTGTAAGAAGGGACAGGAGAGATGTGTGCGGCTGAAATACGCAAGAAATCTCAAAATGATTTAAACTACTTAATTCGATAGTTCAATATCGATATTTGCAGACCGTGTTGGTAAACCAGGCTATGAGTCAGCTCGCTGCTGAACTTTCAGATCGGTCTGAACTCAGACCGATCTGAGATCGATTGGTAAACGTAGTGTCAGTTCCGATTTGGTGTACAACCGAACCCGGGGAATTATCACGTTCGGATCAACTGTCTACCGACGCGCGTCAGGACTTCCCGCTGGAAAAGGAGCCAGGGAATGGATACGAAGTGTCGTGCCGTCGCGTCGGTTCCCGTGCGACGGAAACGAGCGCTCACGTGATCCAGAACTGTCACTGAACCCACGGGATGCGCGTGAGCCGGCACGACTGCTTGGTCCGAGTCCTCGAGTCCGGACTCAGGGATACGAAGTTGAACGCGAGTGAGTCTATAAAACTAGAGAAGGCCCCAGAAAACCTGCCCCAGTCGTGAGGAGGGAGCACTTGGTGACTATACTGGAGGGAGTAATACAGACCACCAGAATAGTCCGAGGGCAAAAAAATATATTAGATAGAAAAATAATAAATTTTCCTGTGTTTCTCCCATTCTACCATTTAACACCATGTTATTTCCAGTTCAATTACCGAGAATTATAGCGTGGAAAGGTAACGTGTTGTTCCTAATGCCAGATACAGGACTTGTTTTTCTATAAGTATCCAGAATATGAATGAAATGACATTTATTCCCCGTCACGGAGGAACCACCTTAAGGACGCAATTAATATTCTGGGATTTTATTGACTCCTCCTACTTCCACTCTCTTTTAATGCCCTTCCAGCGTTTACTTTTCCCATTCGGAGCCGCAGGAATATGGAACGGAAAGTGATTTCAACGATTTCATTTGTGATTGGAGAAAAATTTGTCCTGAATTGCCGTAATTACCACGAATTCTGGATTCTCTGCCTCCCTCCATGTAAAGTTCAAATTATTACACCGGAGGATCTCTTTACTGGAAAGGCTTTAACTAAGGCTAGTGTCCTAAAATAAAACCCGAGAGAAAAGATTAGTAACTTGATTGTGCGGGTTGTATAAGATAAACACCATTAACTCAGTGTATATTAATTCCAGTATATCGCTGTCTAAAATCGCACAGGATGATACCAAATAGCTATAAAAGGAAATTGAATTCGTAGACCGGAATGTCTAATGAACATTAGTTTGCGAAAAATCAGCACCAACTTCTTCAAATATGAGATATACGAAACGATATTCTAGTATGCACACCATTTGAAGTTAGTTGTTTTGATAAACTTGATGATGCCAAGAGGACGATTAGTACTCATCTCGCAAATAAGAGCTGACAATGGCTGATATATATATATATTGTTTCGTGAAAACATCAGGTTCTACTATTCAACTATTCAAAGTTCATGTTTAATATTTATTTTATTTTAAATATATATTACGACCGAAAACAGCACATATTGGCCTTTACATCGGGGTATTTTAACAATGAACAACGGACAAGCACATAAAACCATGTGAAGTGAAAAATCCTCCCCAGGCGGGATTCGAACCCGCGACCTTTGGGTTAGCAGGCGAGGACGTTACCCCGCCGCCACCGAGGCCGACATTATTTCATGAAATATTTATGCAAACATTATAAATCCAAATTGCTAATGCCACTTTTTCAGAAGAATTTTTCCACTATGTCATTCTATATTTCAAATCGAAAATTTAAAAATAAAAAGTTGAACAAAAGCCATAAACGGTTGAATTGAAATACGTTATTAGTTAATTTGTGCCATCTACCTGAAGATGACGCAAAGTGTCGAAACTCGGGTCGTGACCATAAATCTTACAAGTGGAATTACCTAAGGTATTTTAACTCTTCCGTAATGGATAACTTCCACGACCGTTGTCGTTATGGGCCGTTTTACTTGTGAAAAGCCGTAAAATTAAAATGAGTAAATATTGTACCTTAAGTAACAACTTGTTAGCAATGCAACCCAGCTTTTGGAATATTTAAGGTGGATGTGAATTTACCGAATTTTTAAACGTCACAAATCATTATTGGGTACCTACAGTTAGTTTTCCACTCGCTCACCAAAACAGCCACTCAAACGTAATTGTAACCTCGATCCGAGCTGTATATTCTTGTCCTTTATTTCACAGAAGCAACTTTTGTTGCGCATCAATTAGTTTGGTACGATGCACTATCCTAATTGCGTAGTCAATGAACTAAAATACAACAATATGCACACATAAAAATAGAAATATTTAGTCATGTTCACGATCTTTCGTAAGGACTAAGTAATAAGGACAGAAGAAACTAATGACAAAAATACTCAAAACAATGAATTAGGCTGCCGTATTTTTTCATAAATGGAGATGTAAAACTTAGATTAGTCACTTCCAATCCTCAAGCTGCACTTGCTTCCTGTATAATATTATTGGTTCCTCTCATCCCGTTTCTACTTCCCTTTTAAAGCGTGACGCAATGATTGAAGGACCACTTAAGTGCTCCAAAGCCTTAATTTGGACTGCGCTTCTGACAAATATCACTCTTATCTCGAGGAAGCGAATCGTAGTTTCAGAAGTATTTCGGGTGAAAATGATTGCGAGCTAATAGTAACTTTTAAAAAGTAAGAAAAATACGATAGCTTCAACGCTTCCCCCTCATGTTGCCAACGGAGAAATACTTAAAAGGGACGGCGGCAGTTCCATTCCATTTTGTGAGGGCGCTGAGGTCGGGGAAGATAACGGTGGGGAAAGAGCTCACTTTCTATTTGGTCTTGTGATACGTGAGGGAAAGGGAGACCTGACCCTTATCCTCTGCCACCTTTTCCCTTTTCAGGAATTATTCTCTATCTTAAAGTCTACACCAGAGGCTCCCAACCTATTACTCTTCGCGAACCTACCCCTTAAGTTATGACAGCTTTTGCTGAATATTCCTACGCTGTAGGTAAATCTCGCGAAATGAAATGATTCACTGGACAGGCAAAATATATCATAGCTGAACTTCTTTCCCTACTAAAAGGGGCTTAATACGAAATCACTCTCATGCAATCAGTCCCATTTTCATGATAAACACGTGAAAAATGTATAAGATTGTTCCCTTGAAAAATGGATAGTACTATAACATTTTTTGGTGTTTCAAGGACTTTGACGAGATGTAAAATTATATATATATATTCTTACGGGAACGTTTGAGACCGGTTGGTCCTTCGTCAGCTTTAGAAGCCTTCTAGAAGACTTCTAAAGCTGACGAAGAACCAACCGGTCCGAAACGTTCCCGTAAGAACAAATTCTTTTTCTATATCTCTTTCTCCTACCTCCTGTAAGTTTTATTATATATATATACTTCTAACTTCATATATACTCTCACTTCTCACTTTTTCTATAGCTGAAGAAGGGCCTACATGCCCGAAACGTCCCTGTAAGTATTCTCTCTTTTTACTTTTCTTTCCCCACCCCCTGTCAAGTGTTTTTATTGTTGTGGCCTATTGGCGAAATTTTCATTTTGTGTGTGTGTATATATATATGTATATATATATATATATATATATATATAATCTTTGGAAGTTTTCGCCAATTGGCCACAAATATATAAATTCAAACTTACAGGAGGTAAGAGAAAGAGCTTCTAGAGCTGACGAAGGACCAACTGGTTCGAAACGTTCCCGTAAGAACGAATTCTTTACCTTTTCCTCTTTCTCCTACCTCCTGTAAGTTTGAATTTATATATATATATATATATATATATATATATATATATATATATATATATATATATATATATATATACATATATATACACAGGGTGATTCGTAATGACTCTAATATTTTAGGATATGATTAAGCAGATCAAAATAAGAAAAAAATTCAATTTAAATTATCTTTGTCTTTTGGTTTCATACTATTGACCTAAATCTATTGACCATTTGTTTGTCAAAGTAGGTATGAACATTTTATTGATACCATTTTCTTTGTACATAAAAGGCGCAACTTTTTCATACTTGCACTGTTTTAATACGATTTATGTGTAAAGATATCAGGATTTAAAAGTTTGACTGTCCATGGTGAGTTAGAAAATCATTAAATATTGTATGCTAATAAAAAACATTATTATTACCAAATTAACAAAATATCAAGCCTTTATCTTAAATAGTTTTTATTTAGCGGGGTTTCCGTAAAAAACGCATACCAACAGACAGCTGAATAACGGTGTGTTTTCGGACACATTTTCAACTGAATTTTTTATTTTATTTTGATCTGCTTAATCATATGCTAAAATATTAGAGTCATTACGAAACACCCTGTAGAGAGATAATAAATATTTCAAAGAATGAAAATAAATAAAAAGGTAGGAAAAACTTTGAATTGAATCTCACTGAATTAAAAAAATAAAATGTTCACAATTTACATTGAAATAGAAAATAAAACTCTATGGCGAAAGCATTTCTTATTTTTTTTACTGAACCAACTGAATTTAATACTAAAATTTTCCGTTTTTATCTCTAAAAAACTTAGAGGAAAAACAATGCGAATGAAATTCGAGGAAATTTGCTTTGGTAGAAATTGAAAAAATAGAAGGAAAAGTAATTAATATAATTGGATATAAACTGAAAAAGTGAAGATATTTGGCCAATTATGGAGTGATGATAAATAATATTATGAGCAGCGAAAAATAAATATAAGGAGAACGATTGATAAAAGTAAAAGAAATTTAAATATTCATGAAAGCTTATAAGGCTAAGCTGCAGATTAAGGATGCTAATAAATCTACAGTCGAAAATCTAGCATGGAAAGTGAAATTGAATGTCTACAAAGTCTAAATTCAGTGGAAAGGAGATCCGTTGACAACACGGGTTTGGAGGAGAGTTAATAAATATGGACATAAAGGATGGTATGCGAAGAAGAGCAATGCATGGTACGGGAGGGAAGGAACATGGAACACACTGATGTATAATACCTGGATACAGGAGTTTAAAAAACATTCGTGGCCTTTAAATGGTCATAATAACTGTCAAAAATGTAACGTAAAAAGGGTAGGTGAGAGGATAAAAATTGGAGCAGATGAGAGGTAGCAGGGTGGGCAACGAGCTGAACCAAGGGTTGAAAAGACGCAAGGAAAGAGGTGTTGAAAAGGGCTAATCAGCGCAGACTCATTAAAATTTCATGATAACATTTTACACAAAGAACAGTAATATTAGAAATAAAATTAAATCTCACTTTTCACCTAAAAACCAGCTCTACAAAATTCAAAATTAGGAATAACTCAGGCGACGATTAATTTCTTGCACGATAGAAAGCTGTAATCTCACTGCAACTGTGCAAAATTGGCGTTTTCAGTTCCTTCTTAAAAAGACAATGAAATATAGTCACAAAAAATACGGCAACATCCAATATATTTGATTCTTTTTCAAGTCTGGATATGAGCAATGAAAAAGGGGACACCTGAGCCGAGTCAAATAGGACATATTTTGGAGTACCTATTGAAGGAAGTCATATTTTCTCAATAGGTAATGATGACTTGACACCAAGAAAGATGCAATAAAATTAGTACGTGTAATATAACAATAACAATACTTTCATAAAAAAGTGGACTTCATTCATCACCGAGGTTAACATTTCACAAAAATAAGAAAAAACAAAATGTAACAGCTGACTATCAAAGTGAGCAACTATGAATCTTTAAAATGGGGTGTTAAATGTTAATAGCATTTAATTACAAATTTCCGAAAGATGCACCCTTAAAATATTATTTCCAAATGGACGTTCGGAAATGGTGGTTATGCGAACAACCCCAGGTGGCGATATACTTGATCCATTTCAAAATAGACGTAATAGGACAGCGAACTATGGAATTTCAAATTTATCTAAGAAACAAATAACTGATTTTCCAAATACATTCACAGTGTGACGGCAAAATTTCTAAACATGATATTCGTCTAGTGTTTTTTTTTCAGGAGAAAAACATTCACGTGTAATGAGATGAAACTGTTGTGATGATATGGCAGAGTTTAATGCGGTACCTACGAGTGAGCGATATCCATTTTTCATTTAAAAGTCGCAAGAGCATTACATCGCATATGAATTTCCATTGGTAGCAGTCAAACAGCATGCATCTTTGACTGAAATAGAGCTGAAATGTGATGGAAACTGCTAGAGTTATTATTTTGCTGTCCGATACGAGTATTTATGGAGCATGTTATCCCAGTGACTGCCGAAGAGATCTGTTGGCTCACGCAGCAATAAGCGTCGCATCCGTTTCCATGTCAGAGTGACAATTAATGTCAGCCACGTTTCATCGACCTACAATCGGTGTGCTTAATACTTTATGCTAGCTGAAAATTAATCTACTGGGTAGCGGTAGTTTAAAATACATTGAATTCAGTGGCTCATAATTATGTAGAGAAAACTACATACATATACGACCCAGAGAAAACTAATAAATATGGTAAACATAAGTTCCTTAAAAGCCACCACTGGAAAAGCTATTCGCCATAGAGAGAGCTATTCACAGATGCAATGAATTAAAATATAATTTCTATGAAAATTAAATTCCGTAAATATAAAAAAAGATTCTCCTCTGAATTCCTAACTGGTTTTAAAACATAAATCGATGATATATATGTACAATTTGAACTTATAAATTGAAATAGGTTTTGTATTTCCATTACCGCACTATTATTTTTAAAAAGCAATGTAAGACTAGCATTAACTGCAGTTAAAGAAGTGTAAGGTTTTCCTGAACAGGTACATACCAACTTCTCTTTTATGAATTACAGTATCTAAGAACATAAGGATAAAGCGAAAGAGATTAAATAGATTAAAGCTTTATTATTTTTCATTTCTTAAAGCGTATTGTCTCACTCTACGACCATGAGAAGACCAAGAGAGAAGCGCCAAGTAAATAATATATTTCTGCCAGATTTGGGTGTATGTTTTAAGGAACGCTTTTTTTGGATCAAAAGATAATTTCAGACAGTCTTGACTACTTTTGTCTTTATTCCTTAGATAGTAGACCTCGTGTGCGATACCACATAGGAATGACCCAAGGTCTGCACAGTGACCTAAAAATTATATAGCTACAATTCCACAGAAGCTCGCATTCTGTGGAATTTCTTACTCATGTGCACTTGCGGATGGCTCCGTAAAGGTAATACCGTGGCTCGTCCCGATATCCTAAAAACATCGTTTATTGCAATATGCATAATAATCTAATCAGATTTCCATGAATTGCACAACCAATACCTAGGTTTACAAATAATCGCCATTTATTTTCCGCGGAATACGAAATTTCTCACATGGCCTACAAAGACTTTTCCTTTGCGACTGATGTCTTAAAATAGAAAAAGTTATGTCACGTTTTCCCAAATTGATAAACATATTTGGCCTACGACATACCTGTATTACATATTTCTAAAACATTTAAATTTAGGTTATTGGTATGAATTTACTCCAAAAAAATTAAGAACTCTGTGTGAATATCAATAAGTGAGGCATAGACTAAATATTCAACGAAGCCTCGCACCCAATTCATCGAGTATTCATAGCAGGTGATACAGTCGATATCATGCGCCGAAAAAATGCGATTTCGACAAATCGCTAGCAGAATCCCTAAGTTTGCGGACTACTTGTATAAAAAATCGTCATGTATGTCAACTCAAACGTAATCTTTTTTTCTCAGACGTAGGTCGATTCTAGTTTAGGTCGAAAGGAGACGCGGACAAGCGTTTCATACGAAAAAAATAAATGCCCGCTTGCTGCCTGCACTTCGCCTTTCATAGGGCTGAACAATGAGGGAAAAGGGTGACGTCAAGCACTAACGTGCCACCACTTGGAGCGGTTGCCTGATCGATTCACCTGGCTGAATAAAACCCCAACGACGTCGCAAGGAGAGCGGCAGGCAGCTCCCTCTCTCACGTGTCGTCGAAGGCATGCAAATCGTGGCGTGGCGAATCCTTTCAGAAGAGGATCAAGGCCGAGTTGGTCCCTTGTCGCAATTCCTTTGCAATGATCGCAACGGAATAGGTGGGAGCAGTTGACAACAGATGAGCACTCGCCGTCAAAGGCGAACCAAAAAGCACTTCAACTTAGTAGAAATCAAGGAAAAACACGTCTTATTGTATTAAAAATTCCTCAAGTTATGCTACAATTAAAAAATTATAAAAACAATCATCTTCGACAAATAACTTGGTGTTTCAACAAGGAAACAACAAGATGTTACAGAGTAGTGAAACTAGTTGTAATAATCAAAATATATTCTACGGAATAGCGAAGTTTTTTGCTTGAAGTTTTCTCAATTCAAAATGGAATTTCACGAAGTGTCACGAAGTTTCGGATATTTTTCACGTTTTCCAGTGGTATCCCCGATCCTACTTGGAGGGGTGGTATGATAAACTGTGGACACATTGACCATCTTTCGTTAAGAATAGGCTAATGCCAACAATTCCTCAACATTTACCCTCTCCAAATTAACCCTTCCTATCTTCCCAAGCAACCTACCTGTCGCAAAAGGTAAAAATGACTTAAGTACCATGCCAAGTGGCCAATTCCACTAATAACCAATTGTAAATCGAACTTTGGCACCATGAATACCACAGAACAGAGTTAGCCAATTTCTCCACAATAATTCTCTTTAACCCATTTATTTATGATTTTCATAAGACGGTTAGAAGATTTTGATTGACCCGCAGTCACTCAGACTTTATTCGGGTAGTAATTTCCAGTAATTCAAAAATTTTCGTAATGCAACACTTTCCTTTTTTCTCTACTATCCCAAATTATACAATTCTCGTTAATGAAGCGCCTATTAAACGTAACATCATGAGAACGTTTTTTAGCTCAATCTGTTTGCTTATTTTTGCTAAATTTTCGACATTAATGTGCTCCAATTTTTTTCATTTGGTGTCACCTGCGAAATAACAACGACTGAATTATATTACCCACCCTCCTTACAGACGGTTATTACCTAAGTGATGCCAATATTACCTGCAAACCCAAAATACGCAAGATTTGGAATCAATCACAACAACATTTATTTTAATTTTATGGTGAATTAGACTCCCTTGGAAACGTAGACACTGAATGTAATTAATACTTAGATCTGGATTATTAAGTGAGAGTATATTCAACCAAAATATATTTCATTTCATATTAAAATATGGTTCTAAAAGTGACATTTTTTCAGTATTTTAAAACATGCCATTAAATGTACCCTGAGATCTTTTTATTCCCTCTAAATGCACGCAGAATTATTTCTTTTGAAACTTTGTTAAGTATTTCTCGGATCTCCAAATGTTGAGGGGAATGAGATAACATGGATCGTAGCTAAAACACCGGAAAAAACTATCACCTGTGCCAAAGATGAGTTGAACAAATCGGAGCCGTAAAACATTTACTCTGCGCAGAATATTGTCTAACTGTAACTTATTAGCTGAAAGAAAGAGCCCAGAATGCCCTAATTGGAGAACAGCAACCACATCATTATCTCAGATGATGACGGCGAAATTGCTTTGACGAATAAAATAGAATCCTTACTGAACCGAAAAACTATTTCTGTGTCGCATAGTTTCGATTTTTTCCTTTTGACTGCATTTGAGTGACCAACCGCATTCGATGCGGTAATTGCCGTGGGCACAGACTCGAAAAACAAAAACAAGAAATGAGTGAACAAAACTGGGGAGTGGGTTATTATTCCTGAAAACAGTGTGCGAGGTGTTTCCGTACGGCGCAGCACAACGATTGCGGATTTATTGGAAAACATGCTAAGGGCAATGTAGTGCATGTTTTGGATTTTTTCCACCTGGCCTGCGCAATGTACCTTGAATCATCCTTGCAATCTCTTTATCTCAAACACTCACTCCAAGCGTGATAGAGTAATTGATGTTTCCACTTTGTCTGATCTCTCCGTTCCAACAATCTGAACCAGAGGGGTTAGCTGTGGACATTAAATTTTCCACCCCTAACTCAAACATATCCACCTTACTAGATCTAAAAATATTGTTTAGGTTTAAAACTGTGCATAAAAGAATATATCAGTTGAACCTTGAGACTTCTTTTTGTTCCAACGGGGGATGCAATATTGCTGGTATGAAATTGCATACGCCTCTAAGTCTGTTTTACACTTGATGCATTCGTATATGTTTGTAGATATATATGTATAATCCGTGACCGTGTTTTTGGTCAATTTTTAGGATGAAATGACCACATTTACTATTCGACTTTACTAAGAAGTAATTCCAGCAAACACCGTTGTCCGAATCAGAGTAATTCCCGCAGTATATCAATCGATCGTAATTATTTTTCCATTTGCATTAGAGGGAAAAACTACTTTCGCAAGCCCAGCAGTAAATTGCATCACTACCTTTAATGAATTGGAGTAATTTAATGCGTTTAATGGAGAATTGACGGAGGCGTGCATTTAAAACACGCAAACGTAATGACAGTTCTAAATTAGGTTGTACCGGCCAGTACAAAGTAATTGAAAGATATTTCGCGAAATGTAACAGGACCTAAAAAAGTGTAATAAAAAATAACCAATAATTCATTAAAAATAATTTCACTAATTCATAACAAGTCAATTATTACATAACATTCAAATATAAATCATTATTTTCAAGTTAAAGTATTCATTAAAGCTAACGTTTATTTTAACGCTTATCCTCACATATATAATATCCTCTTAAAAGTCGTATGAAATAAATGGAAAGTTGCAGTGACAGGAAATCGCATAAACGTAAAGCCCCTTAAGATATATACAGGTATTAATTTTTCACGGAATATTTTAAAAAAATTATATGATGACATCGATATATGAGGCTCAATGCCTACCAGTTAATATCAAGGAGAACGGCCTAACTATAACGTTGGTGATGAGACTTTAGACAAAAATTAAGATTACTAGCCATTAATAAGATAATGAGGTTCACCAGTATTTTTAACCCACTTCGAATGATCCTCGCAGTCATGCGCATGAGATCAGTTATTTATTTGAGTGCACACTGAACTTAGCAGAGTGTATGTTCTACGTATTTTTACTATCCAAAACTTGATATGAACCATTTCATTTCATCTAGCCATAAGAAATTTCACCATAATCTTCTGAAGAAGGGGTAATGCATTAGATCGCAACTCAAAGTTACCAGAGCTCATGGGCATCCGTTGGTTAGAGAGGTCCCTTCTCTCACCATCGATCCACGTTAACATTATATCTAATAATTTAAAAGCACTAGCTAATCGTACGCAACCCGAAGAAGAGTTAACTGTGCTTTCGCTTTATACCGTTACATTCTTTAGTCATGAAGCCCAATTCCAAGGCCAAGCCTGGCTAAAAAAGGCTCACGAAAAAGCTTCCATCAGGAATGGGGTAAATGGAAATTATGCATAATTCACTACGATTTCTTACCATAAAAATTCAGCAATGTTCACCCTAAAATAGTGAATAGATATGATGTTTTGTTAAGAGGATAAAAGAAGATATTGATTAAAAGTTATGTAGATATTTAGATTGGAGTGATGATAGCGTGTGTAAAAATCTGTGTTTCTAAATTTACCGCAACTCAAATAGCATTTCTCTTTTTTTCAATATCAGGATATCATCAAGCACTCTTACAACGTCACATAGAGCGTATCTTAAAAATGAAAGTCCCCCATTCCAACTTCGTGCCAGAGGTCTCCTTCGAGGCTGAACAAACCTCCCTCTACCGACCTATTTTCTGGAATTCCTGAATACCTGAGAGGCAATGGAATCCACGGGGGATGTGAGTGCGAGGAAGAGAGAGGGCGAGATGGGAATAAGGGATTGGACGGGGATGGTGAGTGGTGAGCGAGAGATGTGGGGTGGGGTGGGAATGAGGATAGAGAGCATGCTGGGAAGGAATGACCGGGGACGAGAGATGCATTGTGGGTCGGGGAGGGAATGAAAAAAAATTAATTGATCTGTTACAAATTTTCCCAAAGAACGATAGAATTATAATTTGTGCTCTGTTTGCATAATGCAATGAGCTAGCAATGTCTCCCTTTAAAAGGTGATATAATTGCATTCAAGTCTATGAGTGAGTTTCCAGCATTCCAAAACCCACAAAGTAGCTATTGGAACAATAATCAGTGATTTGGAATGAGAAGAGTAACTTTATAATTCCACACAAAAATTTATTTCACACACGATCTAGGGTTCAAAGTAGCATGTCATCATTAAGTTTAATAAATTTATGTGGAATTACGAAATTACTTTTCTCCTTCAAAACGCTGAGCTAATTTCATGAAGTCACGCCAGAGACAACGAATATTCGGTGACCTCAAATCGTGAATTAATATTTCCTTCTTTCTAGTCAGAATTAAGCTCTAGTTATAAGACAGTGTAAAAGTAATCAAACCATTTTCCATGCAGCTGTGATATATTCAGACTGATATAGTTCGTTTACAGCATGTGTATTGCATGATATTCAATGCTGAACAATAAAATGAGCATGGGAAACAACTGCTATTCCAAGAAAAGAAGATTAAACTTTCAAACGAAAATGCATATCACAAGTAGAAAGTCACAATTCATTAAATATCTTCTAAAGGATCTATTGAGACACTTTTTACCTAGGTAGTGACTATGCAAGGAACTAGTTCTGTACAATGTTCTGTTCTCGAACGTTCGGCGGATTTTCCCCCAGTTGGAGAAGAGGGCAAGGAGAGACGGAGCGGACCAACAGGTCACCTCCTGGTGTATACCAGGGGGGATCGTACCCAATTCTACGGCGGTGGTAAAAGCGGCGGTGAAGGATACGGGCTGCTCTAGACTGCGGGTGGTGATCTAGTGATCACTCTGACTTTGAAACTCTATCATCGGATTTAAACAACGTTCATGTGTGGAGCCAAGAGTGGGGACTCGAACTTAATCTGTGCAAATGCACGGCGGTACATTTCTTGCGGAGGTCGTCCAACTATTCCCATGTATATGCTGTGAATGGTGTTGACATAAAGGCGAAAGATGAAGTGAAGTATCTAGGAGTTACGATAACTTCGGACCTATCGTGGGGAGCACATATAAGAAATATTTGTGGCAGAGCTCTGAAGAAGCTGGGATTCGTCAAGCGTATTGTGGGAAGATTTTCGGATGAAAAAGTAAAATAGAGGTGCTATTTCGCACTCGTCCGGCCACACCTTGAATATGCAGCGAGCATATGGGATCCGTTGCAGAAAGACTTAGTCCGGGAACTTAATAAAATACAAAGGAAAGCGGCGCGATTCGTCAAAAACTGCTACGGGCGTACAGACAGCGTTACACAGATGTTAAATGAATTAGACTGGGAGCCGCTAGAGACTCGGAGGCTGCGCGCTAGGCTTAGATTGCTTGAACAGTTGAGAATAGATATCTTTCAGAGCGACACGGAGAACATCATATTAGAACCCCACTATATTTCCATGTCCGACAGAAACGATAAATTAAGAGAGATATTTTGTTTTCAATAGGCTGGGTTGTCGTAAATACTCCTTTTCTCCTTAACTCTTCGCAGAGCTTCTTCATTTACAATTCTCACCGTCCACTTGATCTTCACCAATCAACGTTAACTCATCTCCTACCACTATAAGTCGTTATTTTGCAGCATACGATTCAATCGAATGGTAACTACCTGAAATTGGTAAACCGGTATTTTCTGCAATTTTAATCATATGTAATGAATGCAATCCAACATTATTCATTCTAGTCACTTTTTCACAATGCTATAATTTTTGCGCATAAAAAGAAAACGCAATGACGAAAAAAAAACAATGATAACAAATAATACTTTAGAATCCTAACCATGTGTAAAATACATTTCTGGTGAAACGTGTAGTAATTGGAAGATTTAGTGATAAAAAAGGATTAAAAAGTGCATTCTCTTCCATAGATAGAAAAAAGGAAATTCAAGCCATGAATGGGGTAATATGGAGGCTCAAGAGAAAACACCTCGGGAATTCCTAAGTTTGAGTCAAAAAGGATTATTTTCACTTTCATGAAGATTGGAATACTTTGGCGTCAAGCCGCTAGCAGCGGTCATGTTTCCGAGGTCTCAAACGAAAGGCAAATCCGCGAAGCGCAAATCATGTAAAGATCTACACCACCACTCGCAAGATCAAAGAAAATGAAACACTGATGATAATACTGAGGAGTGATAGAATATTCTACTTCGAAGGGAAGTTTCTCGTAGTCATATTTCAAAGAGGAGAAAGCCATCATTATCTCCTCAGATTTTATGACGAAAAAGAGATAAATAGAATGAATAAGTCGCAACTGCCTTTCATTCATTGACTGAACTCATAATGGGCCATCTTTCTTCAAATTCCGTTAAAGGAGCCTACACGCTAGCAAAGCATCAACTTGCTGCGTCTAATAACTAGGAACAATAAGTGTATGGTAACTCCACAGCTGTCCAAAATAAAACAGGTTATCAATTAAGCAGAGAAAGTTACATACAGAGAAAAATGTGTGAGAAACCCAGAAATAACTAAAGGGTTTCATTAGGAATAGTGAATAAAGGCCAAAGGTGAAAGTGTGAGTAACACAGAGGAAAACAACTCCTCGCACGACGTCTCAGCAAGGCGAAATCTTTGCTTGAAATTTAAAATCGTTTCTCCAATAAATATAGAAACCCTTTCCTTAGTTTCTGGGTTCATGGAAATAACAACCGCGCCAGTTTCCATATCCACATTACAACAAAGGGGGAATTGATAAGAGAGCTTTATCATAAGATAGAAAATGACGAGCAAAATACTAAATCTAGCTAACGCTCTAAAAAAGTTAAGTTTTTAAGTTTGATAAGCCAAAAATGAATTTTCAACGATTCTATAAGCATATGCCATTATTTTTTAAGAAAAATTCATGATGTATATTTCCTGAATCTCGGAAATAAGCATAAAATCAAAGGCAGCTAAGGTCAGATGCAACAACTTTTATTCAGAATTATGTTTTTCCAGAAGAACAATATAGTAATTTCATTATACGATACACCTCTCTCGCTCTGCTAACGGTTATTGGATATCAGGATCCTGCATTTCAGCACTTGTCACTACGAGCATATTAGGTCAAAAATAATAATACGATTAAATAATAGGCTCTTGGGGAGAAAGAAGCGCTTAGAATTGATTAGTAATTTACCAAAAGTTTCAATTAAAATTCATACGACATCATCCATACATCAGTAGCTTGAGTCCATTCCCTAATCTAGCCGCGAAAATAGAACTTTCTTCATTTACATATTTATCCACCCTCTGTGAGAATAACATTTGTAGGGAACTTATATTCAAGATGTGCGTTCTCTTAAAAGTTCTCAAGTTCCTTCCGTGCCTGTCTTTTGTTACTTCTCGTTCTCCTGCGAGAAGATAAGGAGCACTCCGAGGGAAAATTTAAAGTAGACGGAAACGCGGAGAAATCTTTATGGCACGGCCAAAAAAATAAATGAAACACGATATTTGCGTAGAAGTAATTTTTGACGCTACAAAGTTTTCGAAAAAATGAAGCAGCCCCTCCACTCTCCAGCCAACAACAGTTCAAACCCTAGTCCACCCCCAGTCCATACATACGCATAACCGCTTGAGCTTTTCCAAGTTTCATATCTACATATACATCTACATACTACCCCGCAAGCCGCCTCAATAGGCGTGTGGCGGGGGGTGTTAGGACACCAGCCATTTAAATTTTAAAAGGAAACGCTCTAATGAAATTACGCCTAGCATTTATTATAGTCCCTTATTGTTCGGGGGAAAAACGGATTCCCATACCTATCCGTTCGGCAAAATATCTCTCTTAATTTATCGTGTCTGTCGGACCTGGAAATATAGTGGGGTTCTAATATGATGTTCTCCGTGTCATATCACCAAGACAACTGAACATCTTGCTTGAAGGTAAGGATGTCCTAACTCTGGCTAGAAGCATTTTATTGCCCACGAACAACTCGAGCATTTATACTTCTATCTCCGAGGCTGAGGTGATATTACGGACGGGAAAACGTTTAAGAAAACAACGGAAAAATTACTTACCTCGCGAGCCTCCGAAAATTGGCTGGAGCTGTTTTCCAGTGAAAGCCGCACTGTGGACACCATGCCAACTAAACGTTTGCATCGCGACAGACATTTAATGCAATTTTGAAAAACTTTTCGTAATTTAAGTGGGAGTAATGGAGTGAGAACGAAGGCTTTCTCGGTGCTCTAAGTTGAACTTCTTCATCTTCCTAGTGCACTACCGCGTTGGTTGTTGTGGCGACGACAACAGTAGTGGTGTCAGGAAAAGTGTTGTCTTCATCAAAACCAAAGCGGAAGTGCACCTGGAAGATGAAGGGAGTAATGAAGGTTGAAATGGAGTTTTTTTGTCCTGCTTCGAGCGATGTTAACACTTCATAATCCTTTGTCTTCCATATAACTCGTTGGACGAACACCCTCAACCATTCCCTGAGACGTATACATTTCCTACCCAGGCGAGATTCAACCCCTCTACCTTCGGTTTGGCAAGCGAAGACTTTACCCCGCCGCTACCGAGGCCGGCAAGAGTTCAGGAAGGAAAGAATACAGGAGGAAGTAGGAAGAGAGCACACGAGGAAAATGTTGGAGAAAATGGAAATAAGAATTGGGAGAGGGCTCCGCACCATTCCATTCTCTTTTTCTACGTCTCCCACCCGCCCAGCCTTCCGCCCACCTTCAAGCCGTCCTTCCGTACTCCAACCCTCCCCTTCCCTCATCTGCATACTTCCCACCATGCCCCATAATCCGCATTCTACAGGAGGAGGAGGAGCAGAGCAGCGGGAACCGTCTGACCAACAACGGTGCAGGGAGGCGAGGCCAACCTGTGGACGAGAGGGAATTCCGCGGACGAGGCGAGAGGAAGAGAGGAGGAGAGATGGGTTGGGGGTGGGAGAGGAATGAAAGTGAGGGTGATGGGGAAGAGGGGAAGGAACGGTGGGGAACGGACATACAAAATGATAAGGAGTGCGGGGAGGGTTTATGAGACAAGGGACGGGCGATGCGAGCGTTTCGGCCGAGAGGTGAAGGGGGAATACAGGGGATGGAGGGAAGAAGAAGCGGACGGGGAGGTGATGCGACGGATGGGAGGTGGTGGGGAAGATTAAAAAAAGTGGAGCGGGGAAAAAGGGTGATGAAAAAGAGTGGCCAAGGGAGAAATAGTAACTGGGTGAAAAGTGAAAAGAGAGACAGAAATGGAGTAACTGGCGAGGTTGAATAACCATCTCCAAGAAAGAGAAACAGAAACACTGGTTAAAATGTTCACACTTGTAATTACCAACGACGAAGGTTATGCCATCATCAGGGTACAGTTTTGCAAATATCTCGGTCTTATGTATTGCAACATGGAGGTGGGGTAGGAAGATGAGAAAAAGGGGGGTTGAGGAAAAACAAGAGAAGGTTGTTTTATGTCATAGATAGTCTGAGTTTTAGAAGTGAATGGGCGACAGCAATATCATTACATAGTTGAGCATTACTAATAATAGTAATTATTGCAATTGTTAATCCTAAATAACTGTACCCTGATGATGGCATACCGTACCGAAATCTTGGTCTGAGGTAATTAAAAGTGTGGAAATATTAACCAACGATTCTGTTACTCTTTCTTCAAGATTGATATATTATTTTTCCACAGTGTGATGTGAGTACACTGTGGAATACGGACTCCAGCTTGGCAACTCAAGTGTTGGCGGCTGTTACTCCTGCCTTCGACACGGATACAACGCTTTTCTTACGAAAAAGGTTCTAGGTATGACCCTGCGGAATAACTTCAGTAGTTCTAACACCAAACACCTAAGGCTATTGTTTATTTTTATTATTATTGCATCATTGCTATTAGCCCTAATTCTCCATCACACTATCTGCGCATGAATAGCATAATACTGTCTAAAGCTGATTGCGTGTAGGGGAAACTTGGTAATACAGGATAAAGATAAAAATTAGCTCCATGCACTGGATAAAGGGCACTTCTGAAGTATTACTAATAATAAGAAAGAGGATAAATCTGGCGTGAAGTCAGGAGCAGATACTCTGATGACAGATAGGAATGAGAGAAAAGATTCATTGTTTTGGTCACATTGAAATAATGGATGTGATGGACATCTCCGTACTTACACACGAGAGAAGAGTAAATAGCCTCACACAACGTAGCTAACCAAGAAAGCTGTGGGTGGGTGGATCGTGGGTGACTCTTCAGAATTCAGGTCAGTATAGTCGATGCTTGACCATTAAAAATGATCGTTTTAGCCTCCGTATCTCTTCTCTTAAATTTCTTAGAAATAAAAACGTCCTTAAAGTACAGTGGTACTCGGTGAGTTATATTAATACCACGAAATAATTAATAACATGTGTTCATGGTTCCTTCTCCAGCATAATAGGCAATTACGAGGGAATTTTAACATGTTATAAAGGGCTTTAAATGAAGCATCAAATTCTTATCGTTATACATGGGCTGTTTTTCATCTTCATCCTCCAGCACCCTAGTATTCAATGATTTTCCGTTGTAGTGTTTCTCCAGGCAGTCTCTTCATCCGTTCGCTTTTCCTTTATTCTCAATTGGAATTTTATTTCCTTAGCTCCGGAGACATGACATTACATTTTATGGAACGTTCTTTAAAGACTTTTTACAGCATTTACTGTAACAGCTTCAACTCTTCCCTGCGAGAGGTTGTCTTGGGCCTCTTTGCATAAGTGTTCCGCCCATTCTTCCCTCATATTTCTAGGTTCACGACCTAACATATTCCTCATCATTTTTTTCAGCTGCTGCCCTTTTTCTGTATTCGAATTTTTATATTTTCTTCCCTTCTCCATTACATCAAGCACTTCCTGCTAGATCCATCCATTTGCAGTTAACCGTCCTCCTACTTCCTCGTCAACAAGGCTATTCATGTATCATTTAAGTTTCATTGAATTGAGTTCGCATTTTAACATGGCCAAATTGTAAACACTCACGATTTAAAAAAAAGGGTACTTCTATCAGTATTTAACTTGATAATTTCTTCTTCCTCCTGGCATGTTCCACGTTTATCTTCTTCGTAAGTGGTTCCACTAAAAGTGTTTGTAACTGTGAGGCATAACTCCCCTATCGTACCACTTTCCCGACCTATATTTCCCAACAATTTTCAGTTCTTGACTTCCTACTGCGATCATATTCAACTCGCCAAAAATGATCAAGTTTACATTCCCTTTCGCATTCCTGATAACTTATTTTCTATAGTGAATTCCAACCAACTAAAGGGTGACTAAAATTCATCAACTTATCAACTAAGATGATCGATATCTTTCACTTTTGCAGCCTTGAACTTTTGGGACATAAAAAAAAATAAATCGATTGCTTTTTTCACCCCTTTATGTCAGTTAACAAGGTAGCATCAGATAACGGTCATTTTCAGGGTCTATATTGCCAGTCAATTGCTCTTTTCCTACTCAGTGCAGTGCCATGGACAGAGTGATATTGAGAATAGAGAGATGGGAGCGAGAAAACTGCTGGCAACACAATCTTCCCTTTCTCCTCCTCTCTCATATGTTCCACATACACCTTCCTAGTTACCCAGGGAATAATGAGTTCTACCAACCAAATATCGGTACTTTGAAAATGATAGACTAGTTGAAACATTGGATGATGCTTAAACAAAAATGTGACAGGCTATTTGCTCATTGAAAAAAACGACAAATCCCTGATTAATTGCATCTGAGTATATGTTAAATGCACTCCAGATTGTTTTCAAGTCTTTTAGAGCTTAAATGTGCATACATTGAAAAATATTTGTAGAGCCAAAAAAATCAAGTTCGCGAAAAGAACATGGTCCGCACCCGAAATTACCATAAAAATCCAGATGTTTAAGGTCAAAAAACGTTTACCCCGATTTTTCAGGGTTTTCCAGATGGTGTGATACCCTGATCATATATTCGCTTCCTTGACAAAGCTTGTGACATCGCATCGGCTATAACATCAGAAGACTCCTCGACCACGGAAGGGATCGCGTGTTTTCCGCCCAAGCAGATGACACTTGACCGCCATCGATGTGTAGGTCGCTCGCCCGCACCACACTGCATAAGGTGCACTTGAATAATCGTTCCCCATCGGGTCAAGTGCAAGAGACTGATGCGATCGTAAGTCATGAACTCGATCTCGCGTGAATCCAGATTTAAAATTCACATATTTCACCGCAAACACCTCAGGGGAATGCGGGCAGGGTAGGCTGATACCTCACCCGGTACGAATAAGGTCAATGTAGTAACTTTTTGAAGGCTGATAGCTTTTAACGGAAATAAAGCGGAGAACCTTATGCGAGGCAAAGAGATGCTGAAGTTGGATATTAGGTACGCTTAAAGAAGCATCAGTGCAGACAGAGTGGTTCCCCTCTCTAAGAAGTAGCGTAGACATTTATGACGAAAAGACAACTTCCGTGTTTGAAAAAAAATTGCATTAACCATTCCAGAAGCAATGAGTAAACTCACTCCCATCGAGTGTAGAGCTTAACGAATCAGAAACATGGACCATTGGGAAAAAATTATAAGTGAATAGACTCTTCCGAAAGCCGGTAATTGAGGCTGAAGATCAAATGAACGGATATACGAGGGAACATACGAAAAAATGGAAGAGGAGAAATCCACAGAGTGCATTCTGAGAAAAACAGGATTCAGATTGGTGGCTATACCCCAAGGCACAATGAGATTGAAAGAGATAAGATATATATGATTGAGAGTTCCGCTTGGAAGCCCGAGGAAATAAACTGATGGTCAGAGATAACAGAAAATGGAACAGAAGGGATATCAGAACATACAGGAATTAGCTGGGGACAGATAGGTGTGAATTACTGCAGTTAACCAATCGCAGGATTACATTACTGTTGATCACATATTTATGTTTCTATACGTCAATATTTCTTAGTTCTGTTACTACGGTCGTGAATTATGCAAGATAAAATAGCATAATTAATTCAGCTCGCATATATAAACATATTACTATTTTGTCATTTCCTTTGGTGCGTGGTAGTCTGAACTTCCACACTACTATTAAAGCCCACAAGTTTGATCTATTTTCAATCAATCTAATCTAGTAGATATTGCGGTTCCTTGCCTATCAAGGAAACAATCCTAGGAAATGGAATTATAGGTTACCTAACACCTCGGATATGAAACTAATTGCAAACAAAGTTACAGGAATTTGTCATACTTCGTTTCTAAACCTACTTTTCACTATTCCAATCATTAAAAAACTATTTTACTGGTTTCAGCACTTATGCGTCGTCCTCAAGAAGTACTTAATTGAAATTGCAATATAGAAAAATTATTTTATTTATCAAACACTGTGTTCCTCGCAGCTATAAACTTTTTAGAATAAAATTTTTCGATTCGACGTGGTCTTTCAGAGTAACGACTTCAATTTTTTCACATTTGTTTTCTGCGATAAAAATCAAATGGCTACAACGTATTTGATGCAACAACTGAAAAAATATGTATAGAATCCATCCAGTATCATTTTACTATGCAATTCAGCATTGAATTCACTCCACCTATAGTGAACGTTTACGTCACTTAAACATAATGACCTTTAATTCTGGCATGGCCTCTATTTCAGGGAGTTATAACGGCATCGATTCATTCGACATCGGCCAAATAATAGAGACGCCCCCAAGGCCACGTGACCTCTTAAGTCTTAAGTCATATTTTTTTATTACGCGGGGCGTCGTCATTTTCGGCATCGATATTGATGATGGAATAAAATCGATCAGCCGAGCACAAAGGCCAAACCGGATATCAGTGGGTATTTGATTTCGGCCATCAATCGCATTGTACTGAGGGGAGGGTGCCCTTTTCGGCATTCATTGGCGAGAATCGATATTCTAGCCCAGAGACGTACGTGCTCCTATACGTCCCTTTCCTCCTCCCGGGAACCATCTTCGACGGAATAGCGTACGTCTCTGGGCGCCCATCACGACACGTCGAATATTGATCGGACGAGGGGGTATTGACATATCGATCAAATATACATTTTTTCTGACACCTTCATAAACGAATTGAGATGATAAAACTCTCTCGATTCTCCTTGACCTCCTGTAATAGGAAATATGAAAGTCGAGACTTCCAAGCACACATAAATCTCAATTTTTTATTGTGATAAAGGGCGATTTCGGAAAAAACAGACATACTATGGTTATTCTTCTCCCATTTCGAATGATTTTAAATTATTTCTTAAAAAAAAGTTCTAAATAATACCATTGTTGAAGATAACCGCGATCCGACCTTTCCAGCACGCTTCTCACCGTACAAGAAATACACCGATGTACACAATATTTTAAAGGCAGAGGCTTTGAGGGAGTGACATCGTGTTAGAGGTGGATCCAGTGGCAGGGGAGTGGGGGAGTTGAAAGAAGAAGCAGAATTTAAAGGCGAGAGTACGAATAGGAATGCGGGACGGGGGTAGCCGTTAGTGTAGGGATAAAGAGGAAAGAGATATGAGTGGGTAAAATAAAAGGACGGGGAGAATAGGAAAAAGGCATTAGGAGAGGAGAGGGATGAACACTGAAAGAAGTAGTGATAGATTAGTAATCCGCTCTGTTTTCAATAACCTATCTGTCACCAATGGTACTTCGGCAAAAGATAATTCTTTCACAAGTGTGTTCAACAGTTATCTCTCGCTATAGTGTCACAGTTTTTTTTCCTAATAATACAGGAAGTTGGGGATAAAAGTTGAGTCAACTGAGGGACAAGCGAGTTTTACGGAATTTGACATTTCTAGAAAACTTTGCCTTGTGTTAACTGCCGACTCTCTATCTTCCAATATTTCGGGTACACGATCTATTAGCCTGTAGCTTTTAGTTTAACAAATATGCCGTACTTACTTTGACCTTTGTGTAGTTCAGTACTAAATTTTATCGTAGTTAACCCAAATACTTGCTGCGAGCACAAGATGAGAACTAATTATGGCGAAAAAGCGTCTATTTTTCACTTTTTCTTACGAGGGCCTTTTAACTATATACTGGCAGATTCAAGGGTAGCTGGGGAAGGAAGGGTAGAAACAGAAGCAATCGGCGAAGAGCGAGAAGGGTGCGGTGTGGTGCGGTATGGTATGGGGAAGGATGTTAGAGGGTGAAGGGGATGAAAGGGAAAGGTTTTTTCCTGGAAATAAGAGCGAGGGGTGAGCAGGGAGAGATAGAGACAGAGGGAAAGGTGGGTTTGAGAGAGAGAGAGATGGGGGAGGGGAAAGGAATGGGTGAGGGCGAGGTTTGGGGATGAGGATAAGGGGAGACGGAAGGAGAAGGGTGCCTCGACTGGCATGAAGAAGGGAAAGATAAGGGAAGAAACCTGGTCGGAATTGGTCGGCGGGGAGAAAGATTAGAAAAAAAAATTCTGCTCGGAGAGAATGCGCTGGGTTTTTGCGGGAGCGGGGGGTTGAAGATGGGCGGGGATTCGGTAAAGCCCGCGTCACACGAGACATGTTTCTTTTGTTTCTTTCCCTGGGTGGCGTCTAGCATGCTACCTTGGGATCCTCCCTGTGTATCATTGAAAGGAAACAAAATATCTCCAGGATAGAGCTGGTGCAATGGTTGTTTGTGACGGGAGAAGCTCATCCAAATCAGGAGTCTATAGTAATATTGTTAAATTTGGGAATTCCAAGCGTTGGATGGTGTATGTAAGCATAGTTTAACCATAGGCCGTAATAAGGGATCCAACCGATGTTTTAGAGATTCATTACAACGAAACTAAAATATAAGGTTCATTTCTGCTTACAGTTTTACTAGGTGGACTAAAGTTTTTGAGCGGGGTGTGACCGACAACTATAAAGAAGAGTCTTGTTAGTAAATTAAGTATCTGGCGCAAGAGAATACCTTCAATTGAAAGTATCATAGGTGTTTAAGGTGGACACTACTCGAAATAAACGATTATGGCAATCAAACTTTAATGTATAGGTTGACTTACGGTCCATGGCTATATTATGCTTAATTTAGGCTCTCCAACTACAGTCTAAAAACCCAAATCACCTGAAGGAAATCGTGAATCCTGATTTAACCACGCTCCTCCATGTAGAGAAAAAATCTCACAGATATTAACTCAGAAAATGCCGCGTATTATAGCAAAGAAAACCTCAGCAGATCCCAAGGTGAGTAGATGGATGCAGAGCAGGGAAAACCGCAGGAGGAAACGTCTTTTTGAAGCCGGTTTGATGGAGAGAGGAGGAGAAGGAGGTGAGCTCAAAAGTGGAATGAGGTGGGAAAAAGTTGAGTCATTTTTGGAGTTGTCTCCGAGGTGCGACCGCTCGCTCCGATAAGCACAATAGAATTGCGCAGCGCGGGCGGTGGGAGCCGCAGAGTGGCAGAAAAAGAAAAGGGGAAGAAGAGAGACAAGATTAACATCTAATTGGGATACCCATGACATTTCGGAGTAAAATCCCTCCCTTCAGCAGACTTAATTTATATCGACTAAATGACATTGGGGTAGGGAAGCGAGGGATCAGGTGGAAGAGAAGGTTAGTTCAAAGGCTTTCCCACTCGCAAGACAGGGCAACGGGCCCACCGAAATCACACTTCCTGGTTTTAATCTCATGCGTTTTGTCACTAGTCGCAATAAATTCAAAGCTATAAGACGACGTTGCGTGAGTCCTCCGGTTGGTATTCTGCCACCCTCAATTCGGACTTGGATTAGCGATATTTAAGGGCTTACGGCTTTTCTTCATTAGGCATAGATCAGAAAGGAGGCATCCCACGGTGGAGATTATCCAAACCTTTTTGATCGCTCACGTAAAGCACTCGTGTTTTAATAACTTCAGTTCTAATCACCTGCGAGTTTAGAGCTAACGATCTGTCCAGTTGATTCATGATAGCCAAAACACGTCGCGAAAGATATCCCACAGATCAGACTAAAAGTGACGACGGATGGCTTTCAGAAACACAAATCAAATATTACATTTTCCGAATCACTTGTAAAAACACTGAATTTGCATTAAAATAATGAAAATATTATCTTCAAGTTGGCACTTATATGGTCAGATCATCTAGATACTCCGATACTAATTAGAGACGCTTCTAAAGAGATGCTACAGAGGTAAGATACCGAAGATAACTTTGATCTTCACTACTAACCTGATCCCACCATCTAATTGTTGCGATGGGTAGATGGATAATGGATACATTAGAGTAGATACATTTAATTCTTAGTTCAGGTAAAGTAGATAAAATTACTGAGAAAGTATATTAGCTAATCACCAAACAGCATGAAACTGATTAAAAAGTGGAGTCTGCACTTATGCTACACTTTTTAATCATATCATTGAAATTCAACTACTTAATTGCAATTTTTTGGTCGGTCAATGTTGAAAAAGGAGAGAGATTCGAATAACGAAACAGATACTAAAAGAAAGTAGAGTAAGAGAAAGGGACAGACCTAGGATATCGCGCCTGATCACGTAGCAGTAAACATTAAGAAGCACATAACGAATCCTTGAAAAATAGAAGGCATATGAAACAATGTAATAAAGCCAAAGAATTGGGAAAGAAAAGGAAATTTATGACAGAGCAGAGAAAATGTTTTTAACAGAGCTAGCATGCTAGATCCAATAGATCACCAATAATAAAGGTATATTTCACCGAGCCAACACAAAAATTAATTGCATGGGGAGACGACATACACGGAAATCATAGAAATCAACAGTTTTCAATTAAATTGTGATTAAGTACCTTTAAAGGAACAGCATTTAATTTACAAACAATAAAACCAGGAAATAATATCGTATGCACGAGAAAAGACACAAATTACGAAACTAATGGCAAAATTCCTCACTTTTTCACGGTTTCATTAAAGAAATAACGTGCGCTAATTGTTCTTGATAGTGGGATATGAGTAGTTCATCCTAAATTCTCAGCGCAAAGATTCGACGAGATAAGCAGCAAAACCCATTAGTTTTGCGTAAGTACAAGTGTTTGCAAGGGAAATGACGCATGTAAATTACTTTAATCTTACTTAATTATATATTTTCCCTTTTTAATTTATCACGTTAATCCCCAATTTAATTCAAAACTTACAAGTTCTGATATTTGATTGTAAAATAAAATATTCGCTAAATAACAAAACGAATCATTATAAACATCACCTGCATAATTATCAAAGTGGGAAAAAATGTAATCTGCTTACGTCTAGTTTAGTTTATAATTAGATTTAATTTTTCGAAATTTTTCTTTAAAATTGAATTAATCCAATTTCCTCGACTACATAGCTCATACCAAATCCTCTGCTGGAAGAGTAACAGTTTTACTTAAAATCAAGTTGACACACTGTAATATATTTTGCTTTCTTCCTCAATCCGCGTATAAGGCCACGTACCCTGGTAGGGTACCCATCTGTCATCCTGTGCTTCCTCTCCCTATGCAATTACAATTTAAATCTTCCAGGGGTATTATCTCTCTGTCCGTTAGGACCGTTTAAATTAAAAAATTCTAAATCGAATCCAGTGGCCTTATTATTAATGTTGTGTCCTTATGTACATCCGTTCAACTGTCGCAAAATTTCAATTCTTGAGTTTGTATTCCGCTTTGCTGTTCCTTTGTTATCACCAATGTTTCACTCTCGTCTGTATCAGTTAAGTTATTGTTTTGTAAAATTTTAATTGGATTTTCATTTTTTATTTACTTTATACCGTACCAATATTTTTTAGTCTCACATTTATTAGTCTTTTATATACGTACACAACTGTAGTCAGGGGCAAGGTCGCAAAGTAGCTGTTTGAAAAGTTTTGTTTGCTCTGAAGTAGTTGTTAAAACTGGTCTGACTCCACTAGAATAAGATATTGGAGCATTTTCATTAACACCATATTTCTTAACACGAACACTTAATTATTGCTGAGGAAATCTTACGTCGTGACTATTTATCATGTTTCATCTTCATCGTCCTCAAAAACATAAGAAAATTAGACATATAAGTGGGTAAGCAGATTTTTTTTAGCCAGATAGCACTCATTTGAACTTTTTAAGGTTTCGCGTTTCAACATTTTTAAATGAATAAATACTGTCAGGAAATTATCGTTTCCCCGTCTCACTATAAAACCTTTCCGTGCGAATTGCGTAGACTGCTCCTTGAAATAATGTTTAAGATGAATGAACGGGAAAATTACCTCTTTTACAAAACGTGCTCCTTCGCACCAGCCACTTTTTGCACTCATCGCAAATTTAAAATCTCGCTCCTTCTTGCCCCTCGATACTCTATTCATCGAGGAAGAACGGCGGACTTCGATGGGCACCCACACACCATTTGCTCTTTCCCAGAGCGGCTGGCCTCTTTTTTCACACCAAACTCCACATTCAATTATCGTGAATAAACGGCAGTCACAGAATAGTTTAAATTACTTCTTAAGAAAGAAGTGATATTCCGTTTTTATTTAAAGCGAAAAACCTCTCTCACTTCAACAATTGAAATAGAAGCCATTACACCTATATTTTTTTACTTTGATCAAAAATGTTTCCACAGTGAATGCTCGTTTCCCACGATTTTTTTCGTTAAATATGGGCAATTATCTAGATTTTTCGATGATAAAAGAGAAGTTAAATTTGATTGTAAATCTAGGACTAAATCGAGCTATCATCATCATACTAATATATAAAAATTGAATGGTGTCTGTCTGTCTGTATGTTGCTCAATCACGCAAACACTACTGAACCGATTGAGCTGAAATTTTGTATGTAGTTAGAAAATGTACCGGGATGAAACATAGGCTATATTAAAAATCTGTCAGAGCCCCCAAAGGCCCCCCCTGGGGGTCCATTGTGGTCCATGCGTAGCATTGGGTTTGGTGCAGTGGTTTTATTTTTTGCTTTTAAAAATTACTTTCACTCATGATTGAGGCCTGGAATGTTTTTTATCGGATGGCTGAATAAATGAAGTTTCTAATTCTTTCAATCGATTTTCTTTTACGCTTCGTAATTCTCTGAAAATTATGTTTATAGCTGAAAAATCTCACATTTTTCTCTGAAATCAACAATAGCATATTTCCTTGACAACCAGAGATTTTATTTTCAAAGGATATTCACGCATCTGGCATTTAAGTTTTCCTGCCGGCCGATAGCACGTAGAAAGAAAATTTGTATAGGAAGGACCCAGAGTCCCAAGGGCCCCATGATAGATTGCTTCGGGGGGTAATCGATAAATTCAATGCATATTTACAAGTATACTCTTCAATGTCTATTCTCCAAGTAGCTCTCATAAGGGAACTGCATACGAGAGAACACTTATGTATAAAACGATACACATAAAGGAATTAAACGTGGAAGAATAATTACTTGCAGCGATTAATAATGTTAATAATGCCTCCGTTGCTACAACAAATACGGCGTCGTTTATTATATTTTAATACTCAGATGTATTACACGTAGTGGAACCGTCTGCCTCTCATTACGATTGCGAACTGTTTTTTAGACCAATTCCCACATACACTTTACGAGTTATTTATATATACTTAAACGTGTTAAAATTCAGTTTACTTACATTCACCTAATCATCGAGTTGCCTATTCGAGTCTCTCACTTGCCTCTGTGTTTCCCCTCCTTGGACTTAAAAATATATCCATAAACATGCCTTATAGAATAAACGGTAACCTTTTGAAAAAAGTTTCTAAAGCATGAGGAATATCTTCTTTGCGAGAAAATGAGTGCTTGCATGAAAAACGACAAAGGTTAGCCTTGGATGCTCAAAGACATGCCTACCAACAATCTCATGATAATCTCCCCGTGGTGTTTCTCGGATTACGCTAAGAAACGCACAAATTTCATCCTAACCAAACCTACTGACGGGTAACCAGCTAAAAATCTTGTACAAATATTGAGTGATTTTTTAGCCAATGATTATGATTTAGGAAACAGTGAATATAGCCACCCTTTATGCCAAAGACTTAGTCCGGGTATTGAAGGATTTATAGGACAAATAAACATCGCTGCTATTGAAAATGCTCCTTTTGACGTTGTCAACCGCTGGATTATACTCTACTATCCTATCCTGATTAAGATACTCAACGCACATATCAACGGGGAATGAACTTAACAACAATGTTAAGTCATTGAATGCAAATATATTTATGTACACAAGGGAAGTGCTCAAGCTGTTATTCACTCAGAAGACGGCTCAAGAAAACTTGAGGGACGAGGTCACCATCTATCAACCTAGGTGCTATTTATTAAGTAGTAATGAGTCTTCGTGGCCCATTATTGGGTTTTCCCGTGTATTAAAGAGGACAAACAATCACTCAACTCTCCGTGCACGAAATGGAAAACGAACGAATTACAACGATCACAACAAACAAGATAGGATACGAACACCTCAAATGATCACGCTGACAGTATTCTTCAGGTTTTGTGGTTTTCTTATAAAATAAGTTCAATGTTTTTCACATCCGTTGAAGTTCAACGGGTACCTTCAGCTAGTATCATATAATTACGAGAAAATTAGGAGTTTTAGACGCCCATAAGGGAGATATGTTATAAATGCTACTGAAATTAATTAGGAAAAGGTTGAAATTAATTAGTTTTGTGACATAAACGAAAGGAAACACCACTAACTGTCGGGGAAGTTCCAGGCAAGCGAGAACATGGCATGAACTCATATGGTTTAAATGACACGGATACATTCTGGGTACTCTCGAAAATTGTGCATAAGACATCAAAACAAGCATTTTAGCTAAAAGAAAAGCCTCGAGTTTTCCGTGAATAAAATACTTTTCCGAATACATATAAAAAATAGTCAAATTAACTCATGCAAGAAAGTTTAAAAAATGATAGGAACGATTACGTTTAAGATGGCATGCAAAATTCACTAGGATGTTAATAAATTTATAGCAACAAAAATTTAAATTGGAGTTTAACAGCACTCCTGTTCATTTTTCGTTGCTGTTTTATTATTTATTATTTGCTACACAAAGTAGTAAAATTTCCAATTAGTTTCAACTTCAATAGAGAAGATAATATTATAAATATCCGCAGACATTTTAAAATAAAATCATCATAGCTCCCGCAGTAATATAGCTCTTTAAAAACCTATATATATATATATATATATATATATATAATGGATGTGATTTTCCCTTACATGCATCAACAAAATGACTCACACTGGTAGTGTAATAACAGCTCATGCAACATGCTCAGGATGTTTTGAGAAACATTCCACTGTGGGCGTTACGAGAAGTATTCTTGTATGTATTCTTTTATGGGCTATAGTAATAATCGATTCAACAAGTAAAATGTGAGAATGTTGGGTGATAATGCAAACTGAAACTCTACCTAACTTGCTAATCTTCTAACCCATACTGAAAAATGGCTTTCGGATTCGGATACAAAATTGAATAGCATTAGTGGTACCTATTCTAATTTAAATATAACCCGTATACTTCCTGGCTTCTACTCCGGACGGATTTTATGTTCGTAATTCAAGTACACCGTCGAGGAAACCGGTTCCTTAATTTTAATTTTTATACCATAGAAAATGTCAGAAAAATAATTATTGGAAGAGTCAACATCTCCGTGGCCAGCAAAACCTTCATTATATTTCAAAAGCTACGTCAACCTTGTATTCCAGAGAGCTATATTTACACGCTAGGGTTTTGATTTGATTTCTAATTTCAAATACGCTTCAATAATTTTCCCTTGCTGAATACTAAAACAAACAATTTTCGATTTCCTAGGAAGCTCATAACATTACTTATATTATTTGTTCATGAATATTCCATGAAATCGAGGTTAGTGATATAGGCCGGTAATTTTTTGTATCTGGTTCCCGTTTTCAAATAATAGAGTGATCTGGGATATTTTCCGGCTATGAGGTACTTTACCTTCAACAAACTATTTTTTAACACGATTTCTAGAAAGACTGAGATGCTTAGAACTATGTCATTGAGCACGCGTGCGGGTATCTCCTCTAAATCTGAAGATTTGATATATATGTAATCGAGCCTACTTTCTTCATTCCATCGAGATATACAGCGTTTCCCTAGTCTGGACGCATAATTTTATTAATTACTATATAATAAATTATACCGGGTAAGTAAAAGAAAGTTAATAACTTTTCCTTGGTGACTAGACTTTAGGAACTCCCAGTATAACTATGTCGCCAATCAGTTTACTAAGGACTGGAACAGGGAATGTTGTAAAGCGCCATGCTTGGTCTCGCCGTTCATGTACACGCTTTCGAAGGTGAAATTTAATATGTTGGCTGTATCGATACGCTTTTAGACTTCATTTGCCATATTTGTTCAAAAGCTCCACGGTTGAAATTTTACCCTTAAGTTCCCTAGCGTAGGACGAAAAGTATTTCGGGTTTCCACTCAATAATTCGCCAACTAATTTTTTTCTTCAGAGGAATATATTTCCATATAAAAATTGGCCGCTCACTATGAAACGCGTTTAATGTGTGGTTGAAAGTAAAAAATATGATATTCGCATCTAAATTTTCTCCACCACCTATTCCATAGTTAATATCCTCCATTTTCCTTCCCCATTTTTTCATCTCCGAGAAATAATTACGGATGAAGATGAAAAAAGAGATTGGGGAAGGAGAAGGAAGAGGTGCGTATGAGGAAGGGGAAAGAAAAACGGACCACTCGGCCTAGAAAAAACATCCCTATGATGAGTAATAACATTTCGATTGCCCATGCGTTCCCGGCACAATTCTTGCTTGAAACGTACTCTTCTGCCCTTTCCCAACACCATTATCCTTCGCTTACATGGACTTGGAACGACGCAGTTTGTGGTGTCGTTTTATACATCCGCAGGGAAATGGATGAATGACGATTAATTTTCCTTTTGCCTAGCTGCCCTCCCCCTTCAGAAATTAGTTAGTAGGCGATTAGCTGGGAATTACTTTTTATGAGATACGGCGAAGATACTTAGTGTGGTTAGAAAAATGAAACTTTCTCTGTTTTTAAACACCCGTCCATTTACTCCTGGCCCGATATAATGGCGGGCTCCCCCTTATGTCCTGCGGGGGTCCCATACGCGTGTGTTTTACGAGTTATAATTAAGCATGATACAAAAAGAACAACGACAAGGGAGAGCTGACATCAAAAACAAATTTATTCGGAATATCGCAGCGATTACATTTTCAATTCAAATTACCACGGGTTTCTTTAATCGTCAAAATAAAGGAGTTGTATGAATTTATAAATGCAATACTCCCTTTCCAATGATGGAATTCATGAAAACCTGCGCTTGCCAGGAAATTTGGCGTGTCAAACGTTAATTATTCAAGCGATAGAACCATCCGGCTGTTAAACATTCTGAAGGTTAACGAATGTTTATGTATTAAAATATGATGAATAACTTTCGCATAAAATTTTCCTTAAGACGAAGCAGAGTTGGAAGTCAAGATGCTATTACTAGGCCTTTGGGAGCCTGAACACAGATTTTTTCGTCAGTCATGTGCAGGGGACAGGCAAGCAGAAATATAATAATCGTCCCAAAGCAGTGTACTGGAAATGCACACGAAAAAAGTATTTATGGTTGTTTCCAAGACACTTTTAAGAAACTTAGCTTACAAATATTTCACGATTTTATATCCATGCCATCTATATTGTGCTACGGCTTGATTTTCAAAAATATTTTCACAGCCACAAAGAGCAAACTTTATATTTTGAATACCTGGGTCAGTAGGGAGTACTTTATAGATATAGCAATATAATGGAGGGAGTTTTATTTAAGAAAACACATTATTATTATTATACAAATCATAGCAATATATGTTGCCCTAATTATTGAGGTAAAATGACACCCTCAACATATCGCAACTACCTACGGACGACTTTTCAATTCGCCACTCCGTGGTCCAGAAAATACAATCTACACAGATTCAAGCAAAACGGGTGTAAAAACCCTTCTATTAGCGTGATACAAAAGAGCGTTTGAATAAAATTGTAGTTACACCACTCCCAAAAATATACTCAAATTGACCGTGTTTTTGTCTTTTGTTTTGTCATTGCAGGAATATGGCAAAATAGCTTATGCGAAATTTGACAGCCTCATAACACACAAGTGGGTCTGAAGCAAGGTTTCAGCTAAATTGGCATTTATGCCACTTTAGACGAAACTAGTGATATATCAGAAGAATTTATAACGACGCTTACCGAGATCAAAACCTTTCTTCGACGAGGAAGGGGGCAATTATTTAGATTAATTTGCAGCAAAAATATCATTTATTTACCCTCACATTTTCATTCAATGAGGCACGTTTAATTAGCAGGTGCCTAATATTGATAGACTTAATTTTTTACGAAAAGGTGAGTTTTTGCCGACAGTGGATTAAACAAGTCCTTTAAAACTCTGGCTCAATAGCCGTAACGGGTGAGATGAGGCGAAGCAGCATATCAATAAAATAAATACTTCGTTTTATCCAATGGAACCTTAATAATAATACGCGCTTCAACGTCTCATCGTCACCATCAGGGATACAATGAGTGCTTTGATGATTGCGGGGCCAGAGTATGTCCTGGACGAATCAACGGGAACGTGCATCAACAGTGGTGGAACTTTTAATCTATCTCCGTGTCTGGTTGTACTAGGGAAGCTATGAATCACGCTGCATCGAGGCCACCCAAAAAAAAACCTTCATCGCGTCGGCGACTTCGATAAGCGAGAGGCCTCCGATCGAGATAACGACACACACAAGCCTCGCTACTTCAGAGGGTGGTCACGCGTTTGAGCGTTGTCTGAAAATGGCTTCGTTGCGCGTCAACATTAATATCGCGTGTCACGACACGGCTTTTAATTATCAGGACGCGGGGAGAGGCATCACTCAATATGTTCCCAGTACCCGCACAAAGCTATTGCAGACTTGTTGATCGGCAATCCGAAAATGGAAACTTTGAATGCCAACTGTTATACGCGCTACGTCCTCGAAACATATATGGTCGGATTCTGGTAATCACTGCACTATAATCTGAGGAGCCGGTCGATCAAACACTTCGATGGACAGTGCAAAATAGGTGGGTTTTAAGGCATAAATTAAGCAACACTTCCCGCAAACCTAGATGGCTAAAATAAGTCAGCTACAAGGGCGGTATTTGGGAGGGATAAAGGAAAGGAGTCTACGACACATTAGATTGTTTATGAGTTATTTATTTCTCGTAATTTCAAAATTTACACAAGTGTATTTTAAAATAAATCCGGCGGCATCACCGCTGAAAATAAATCCGTATCGATGGTTTTTGTTGTAAACACACGTGAAAACATAGTTGCGCAAGGAGAACCAAATATATATGCGCTCAAAAGAGAAGGTAAGGGAAGTCTACACAGCAAAGAATTTAAGGAATAAAAATAGATGATATCCAGGAAAACGTACACATGCATATGCCAATAATGCAGCCTGAAATAAATTCACAATGAAAAATAAAATATTTTGGAGTAATTTTCAGAATAATCAAATATTCAGTATCCAAAAACATTTTCATTACATTTCGTACACTACATCGTAGAACGGGCGTTAAACTTAGCAAATGAATACTAGCAATTGATATTCACGAGTCGATACCCTCTGTCTCGCGTTTAAAGAAATTATGATGGTGATCCTTTATTTTGTCAAGTAAGTCAAGCATAAAAGGATGTCTTTAGATGCGTCAGTGCAATTTCTCGTCACAATTAACAATTCATCTCAATTCTTAATAAATATAGTAAAAATGGCTTTAACGCTTTAATTGAAGCTAATAAATGTAGTATCACATGTTCATTGAAAAAATCATGTTGACATAACCAGATAAATTACTAATATAAGGAAACTAAGTAATTATACATCCATACTGAAAAGAATTAATCTAGTACTTTTTCTCAGAAATGTATGTGAAAAAGTACTATATTATTATTTAAGCATGTATAATAAAAACTTCCATTAATTGAAGCCTGAAACTAGAGTGTAAGTAGTAAACACTTCTTAAACCATAGTTTTGAGAAACTAAATTCGACGGAATAATTTAGAGCCTCTGAAACAAACAACCTAAACCGGAAGAAAGCTATAAATATGGCATATGGTCACGAGAATTTACTATAAGTATATTTCAGTGCCATATATTAAATATGGAAACAACAAGTTTCCATGTTACCATTGGGTTCAGGAAAAATATTATAGTTGGAGATAAATAATTGAAAGTCGGTGGAAAATACCTCATTACATTTAAATTGCACGGAATTCAAGCTGAAAGATATTTCTGTAAGAATAGTTTCTCTGAGTGAATGTTGATCCCGATGGCAATACACAAAGGAAATTTTCTTCAACTTCGTTCAGCAATATAGGGCACCGTTCTGTTTGTATTTTTTTAATATAGAAGACAAATGACGAAACGAGCTTTTTCCTTGCACAGTGATATCCGTCCGCAGAGTTTTTGCGTTGATTTCCGAGTGCCCCCATTGCGCAACGCCTTGGGGCAATTTGGCTTTTAGAGAGTTCGTGTCTGGGATATAAGGGGTGTCCCAGAGTGTTGGTTTCCACGCCCCCTATTGTCTCTCTCTATATATATAGTGCCTCAACAGATATACGAACAGTAGGATTAAGAGAGAGAGAGGCTCCGGGCGAGTGACATCCTCACGTGCGATCCACCTCAGAGAGAGCGCTTGCAGCAGCAAGGGACATGATGCTCGCTTCAGGGTCATCGCCCTCCACTGCACACCCCTCCTCTAATGACCCACAATCCCGTACTACAGAGCACTTCTCATGCACTATCATACAATGCACCTGTCACTGGCATTTGGCTGTGTGATAGGCTTCTAAATCTCCATATCACATTTCGGCATTATTTTATGCCTCAAAGGATGCGATGTACTGCGCATTATCGTGTATTATTTCAATTCACTATATCTATAAGTGGAATCGCATTAGCATACCGACTATCTTAATTATTAAATGGGTGTCATTTAAAAACAATAATAATAAGTTATCTGTTTTTAAAGGAGAGGGTGGTTACTAAATGTGGTTTCGACTTGGAAGAAACAAAAAGTGAGGAATGGATCACGACAAAAAAGTGCTTTTTCCTCCATGGTCTTTTATATTTTTATTGGAAAAGTATCAATGGATTTAATAAAGAATTATAGTAAACATAAATGCATGTACATCGAGAAACGATGGTCACGCCACGCTTGGTTAATGAAAAAATGAATTTTGCAGAAAAGACAGATCTACCGAGGACACTGGTTTGCATGGACAAACTTCACAGACGCACTGTCGTAAATAGAACCAAAACTATTATTTGTGGAATAAATCAAGAGATCAAAATTACCAAGTCACTCGAACGGTAAAATTAAGGTGAGTGGAAGAATTTTTCTAACTCGGTAGATGGATCTTTACCGATAGAAGAAGCGAGAAACGTAGAGCAAGCAGACTTGCAGGAGTAATAAGGTGTTATTTGAGTAGATAACACATTGCTAGCACACAATATTGGAAGCATCTAAAAAAACATTTCATTGAAAAGTATGCATTTTTATATAGCAGTGGAACTTTGACAGTAACCACGGCACAGCAATGAATATTATGTAATGGAATTGTATTGTTATCACACAATGATGAAGATGAAATGGACAGAGAGAAACAACAATGCCCGCGAAAGAAAAGAGAAAACAATATTAATCGAATACTCGGCGAAATAGAAGAGGGAGAAAATTTTGGACATATTCTGAGACGCGATACACTTCCGAAAATATAAATTAAAGGTAAAGTGAAAGAAAGAAATGGCCAAGGAAGGAGGTGGATTCAATACATATTAATATGACTAAATATGTAGAAATCAAGAATTATGGAGTACAGCAGTAAGCTGGCAATCAAATGGAATGTAAAGTACAGAAAATGAGTATTTAAATTGCAAACAGCAGACGACTATTTCGATATAAGTTTTTCATCTCGTCCTTGAGTCATTCATTTACTTGGTGATGATTGGTGGTGTGGCCATGGTTACAATTATTGTTGCATTGACATCGCTTCCCGAGTGCTTCGAGTGTGATAGGTAAAATACATGTACTGTGCCCTTATTTTTGTGAAGCCTTGGAAACCACTAAAGGATAATAGGTGTAGCCTATCGATCTACGATAAATAATATCCATCGTTTAAATATGCAATGCAGAAACCACGCGCCAACTTAAAAAAAAAGAATTCTTGTTTGGATACGCATAATAATTCATAAACCAGTTTTTAACCCCACGTAGATACTTAATTACAGGAATGTAATTTGTAAATCTTAGGTATTTAAACCGATTAAAACCTTATTTGAAATAGGAGTACATTGCGATACGAAAAATTATGATGATGAACTGTTGTACAGAACACTTTAATAAAATACTTTTAAATGTTTAAATTTAACTATAGATCGCAATGCAATATTTCTTCGATGTCGTGCATAGAATTTGATGGATCGTAATATCTCAAAGCCCCAAACCAGCACACACATCAAACCCCTACTCCGACGCATCCCCGTAAGGGTGAGGAGTGAGGTAGAACGCGTCGGGAGGAGGGGTGAGGGCCCGAAGACCATTCACTCACCGCGCAGGCGTCGGCCCCCTCGTGGGAGAAACTTCCCTCGGACGATCCGACCACCTCCGCGCTCGGCACAGTCGAGTCTGACTCTCCGGTCTCCGCAGGTGTCGGCTCCCCCCTGAACATTTCTCCAATAAACCCTATTCAAACTTCGACTTTTCCTTATCTATAATCCTCTTTCGACCGGTGATGTTCGACACGTGTTCGCGATGGCAGCGTGCCCGTGCTCTCCAGTGATGTGTCTTTGCATTGTGTCGTACGGCTGTCTCTTCGGGATGGCCGTCACCTTCCTCTTCTGGCCCGGGTTCGACCCGGCGAGGGAGGAGGCCGCGTTCAGTAGGGCCTGCAAGGGCGGTGGCGGACGCCACGGCCGGCCTGCCTCCGCATTCGGCCACCTTCTCCGCGACCACGCGTCTCCCGCTACCACGGCGGGAGTCGGTCGCGGCGTGGCCGGCGGTCTCACCGCTTACCTCTCGCGCCAGATGGGAGCCGGCGTGGCCAACGAGAGCGGTGGCGAAGAGGACGACGGCTCGGGCAGCGGAGGTGGAATCGGCGGACTCAAGATACTCGAGTGCTCGGCCGTGCACTCCGCCACCGACCTCGAGTTCGTGGCCGGCGGGTGGACAAAGGCTGTGTACAGGGCCAAGGTTTGGGGCCGGGACGTGGCCATCAAGACTGTTAACCTCAACGGGCACGACGTCCAGGAGTGTCAGAGGGATGGAGGGTCGCTGTCGGCGTGTTACCGGAGGGCCGCGGCCAAGATCCTGAGAGAGATGGTTTTGCTGGGACAGCTGAGGCACGAAAACATTGTCCAGGTATGACCACTTAGCGCTGTTGAAATATAGAGGTCAAATTATGTAATGCGTGGTCGTCATGAGTTCCATGTGCTTCTGTAGCGAATTTTAAAGTGCCGGCAAATCTTCGGTTCTAAATATTCTTATACCTCGATCTTGCCACTACGGCTATAAAAAATAAAAAGGATCGTTTTTTCATCGTTGAACGTATATGAACTTGTTATGTACTAGTAATAAAATGACGGGCAAAAAGTAAACAATAAAATGGAATTTTGAATATGTGGAAGTAAATTTGAGAAAAAATTCGGCGCCAAACCTATTTCTAATAGCATTTTCTTGTATCATATCACCATCAACCATCATAAAATTAGACAGACAAATTCAAGCAAACGAGTGCTTGGAAAATCATTGTGGAACAGGACTCTGTACCACTCTTTTTTGCTGGATAGTGCGTAAACATCGAATTTTACGTAATTAGATGTACTTCAGGTATGTTTATGATTTTTTACTGTAATCTACAGCTGAAATTTTGCTGCTGATCCGCATTTCCGAACATTGTGTTCATCGAACATTGGATGAAAATATACTAACTTTATCTGAGCATCCATGGAAAGTTTTCATAAATATTAAAAACTGTTCTAAACAATGATTTGAATGGATTTAAACGTGTTTTTTCGTTGAAATTAAACGTCCGTCGGGAATTATTTACGGAAAAATGAAATAAAATATTCCGAACCAAAATTATAATATCATTAACCCCGATATATTTTTAAATATTTTAGCTGTTAAATTCCAATTGAGTGGATTATTATTTTGAAGTGCATACATACTAATTAATGATAATCTATTAAAATATTTTGAGCAAACCGGGACAAGCCACGGTAGTAACCTTTACGGAGTCATCCGCAAATGCACATAAGTGCGATATTCCGCAGAGGAAAAATCAATCGGCGTGAAATCGAGGGATCCGGGTTCGAATTCCGGTCAAGGCGAATGATTTTTCCTCTGCGGAATATCGCACTTATTAAATTATTATTTCAGGTTCATAGTTACATACTTGGCAATACTGGAAACTGTTACAAAATCGCAGTCCATACGAATTAATTTCGTGCAATAGAAAAAGTCACCGTCATTCTTTTTTTTCAGTCAATATTTTCATCATTATATAATATTTGTAGTTATCAAACCCTTTGTATAGTCAAAGAGACAACAGCTTTTTATACAGTACTTAAAGTTCCGAGCCGACACTATAATTTGCAAAAAATTTAATTTTGATCTCAAACGTGAAACGATTGAAGCATTTCTATCCTCTATATAGTCAAGTAAATGCAATTAGGCGAGCGCTTTTGGCTTTTCGTGAATGACTTTTTCATTGTTTATATTTTTTTAACAGAAAGAATGTACACCAATCCGGTTTTTTCTCAGTTGCCGATTGAGCTTTGGATGGGAGTTTGCACTCATTAACACAATTTCGGCTACACTGATTAGATATTTGTTTCAACTGTGCAATTCAGTTTTTACATGTTGACCACAAATTATTCTTTTGAGTAGATCTGCGGGGCTTTCTAGTTCAGCATAATAGAGAACAGGACATAATGTTCAAAGTTGAAATAAAAGCACAAAGGAGGCAGAACTTGCCCGTTTACCAAGCTCAGTATCGTATATATTCCTAGCTCTCTGAGGAATGTTCCATTGTTAAAAATTGATACTATTTACATTACAAACATTTCTCCATTAGAGAACGAAAGGGAAGGAAAGGAAAGGTTAATCGTCCTAATTGCTCAGCCCATAAGTCATAAAATATTCCAATCTTGCACCCTAACTTCCACACTCTCTTCTTATCTTTTAAAATTCATCCATGCACGAATTTCGCAATGTCATGCTTGTTTACGGAAACCGGGTGATTATCAGATTGAAGAATTTTAATGACGGGCGTTATCCTGAAAAACCACTTAACTTTGTTTCTTCACAAGGGGGTGCGAAACCCCAAGGCCCGCCAACTCCATAATGCTTCAAGCAAAGAGAGTACTTAACTTCGACATAGTGGCAACGCAGATCAGAACCATAAAACACAACTTTATTCTATTTGCTCATTGATGATATACGTCAGGTAGGCTAGGTTGTAGACTCGTAGGAGTGGTTTTGCAGCGAATCTCACCCGCATGCATGTATGTACGTTGGGTTGCCTAATCATAACAAAAATTGTAAGATACGTTGCCTATGTTTCGGGATAACTTTCATTACCATCGTATTATCATATTTTATTCTTTCGTAGGCATAGGACAAAAACCTCTTCAGAAGCATATTTCTAAACGAAGTTGAAATACATACAAGTTTCATACATGCAAAACACGAATAATCAAGAACGTAAAATAACCTATTCTCACTAATTTTGACGTTGACAATTATTGACAATACTGGGACTATCCACGGTATTGCCTTTACGGAGTTAACCGCAAATGCACATAAGTGCGATTTTGTCACAATTTTGATGACATCCAAACTGAGTTGACAAACACACAACTCGGCAGAAGGCAGATAATAATAATTGGAAAACTCCTATCAAGGTGATCATACTATAGGTAATGTTCGCAACACCAAAAGTTTCTTGCTATCTCCAGAAGTTTGTTTCCATGATTTATACTGTTATTATGTCCTGTGCTTTGTTATACATTAAGTTCTATACTCTGTTCATAAAATACACTAGTATACACTATAATACATTAGTGTATATACTATATATTATGTTCTGTACTTTTTCCAGTACATGAAAAAATCACAGAACCTATCAATGAAGCTACGAGGTAATTTCTCTCTTACATTAGATTTCGGTGCACGGACTTGTCACTGATCCTTATTAATAAGCGACTAATTTTCCAAAACATAGTGGCCTCTTCACCTCAAAGGTTTTTGATGGCAACCCAGAATTAAGAGGGAGTAATTATTTGAGGAAAAAACCACCAAGAAAATCCCCCAGATTATTGTGCATTACATGGCATGACAACTTGGAATAATATAGGAATCAATGCCTAGCTAATGGAATGCGTGCATAGCACAGTTGAGAATTTTCTTCTCGTCAAGTCTTGATTCGTGCAGAACTCTTTCACTCAATCTCCTCCGCTCCTTCATTTATATTTAATAAAAGTTTAGCGCAAGTGATATATCCCAAAAAATATTTTAATTTATATAATTAACGCAAAACAAGAACATTAAGATGGACGTGATTCGTGTTCCATGTACCACGAAAATCGAGAGTTGAAAAGTCACAAAAACTTCCCGGATAAAATTACCTGTGAGTAAATTTTGAAATGTCTTTATTACAGACAATTATTGTTAATATTACCGTTGATGTCAGATTAAACGCTAATAATGTGTATAAAAAGGTGATAAGTTAGCATCCCTAAACCTATAAACTCCCTCTCGATTGTCAGTTTGCTTCCGGTAAGGCTCTAGTCACTTTCAGAGACATCTACCGGCAGTTGACAGAACCATTTACTCGCAGGCTATGGCATCGTTTGAATATTTCACGGGAATGAAAAATCACGTTAACGTAAGCAATCAAAAGTTCAAAAAAACAATGAAATAATAAATAAAACTTCTTTTACATGGCACTTCACCGTTTTTATCGATGTTCCAAGTAAGGAAGAATAATTCTTTACGTTCAGATAGATAGTTAAATAAACAAGAGGTACACAAGTTTACTGGTTTGGAATATGTGAAATTCAACACTTAGTAGAAAATGAAACCACAACTAACGGTTCATCTAAATCTATTTCAAATAGGGAAATACTAACGAACGATGTATCCATAAACTAGCTGTTTTTTTCAAAATGTTTCTCTACAATTAATTCACATTCGGAATGAGGGAATTTTAAGTGTACGGTTATAGCCGGCAACCCGATTTGAGCTAAACTAACACGGGCTAAGCGAGGCATGACTGTATCTCGATCCCTAAAACGCCTGCGCTACGTGGAAAGCTTTGGCCCCCAGTCTTCTCCCTTTTCTCTCTACATACCACCCAGAAAAAATGCCTATGGGTGTCCCACCCAAAGACTTCCTTCGGCAGTCCATTTCTTTTCTTTCTCTTTCCAAAGTATCCCAGGCGACCACCGTTTCAAAGGTAGGTAGGTCACCTAGTGGGCGAATCTGGATTGTAATTGAGACAAAATGCATTTGTTCCTCGATCGCCACAGAAAATACGCTTCATCTGATTCATCATTAACAGCAAACACAAACCCATTAAAAAACCAATGCCAATGTTGTGTGTGTTTCCACAAATCACATGTGTAATTTAATAGCACATTACTTTCGAAGGCGTTCGCAAAATTCACTCTTTTGCACGATTTCAGGAAGAAGTTTAACGTTACAATTATGTTATCTCGAGTTTTTTACACTCTCCAACTTGATTTAAAGCTATCAAAAGAATTAACAATGTGAGATGTTCATTTAATACATATATAGTCAACCCGAACATTTTAGGTTCAATAATCAGAGGTTAGAAAAGTACATATTTCCCTGGGCCGTGGAAGAAATGTGTAAAGAATTATCAACGCCTCCTCCAATAATACATATAAATTCGTCCGGTTACGATTAACGAAAAATTTTAATGCACACTTAAAATAGAAGGAAATATATTCATAGATCACATGATTGTCATAAATCCTTTTAGGCGCAAGTAACTTCCTGAAAGATTACGACCCTAACGAGCTTACAGCGCTCCTTGTGATATTATTTTACACTTATATTTTCCCAAAAACTATGGTCCGTCAGTAGAGCATCCAGAATAACGACAACAATAAAAATGGCCAGTCTTTTAATGGTTTAAATGCATTATGTAATGGAGAACTCTTCTCTTTTATCTTTCTCTGGTTAGGGTACTCAATAATTTACCCCAATGAGGGTCTGCAAAATCTGCAGTGGTAAACGATATCTTGAACTGTAGATCCTAGTGAAGTAAAAGAACGAACTGTTGTGGAAAAATAATAATTCAGAGCGTTTTGTGATCTTGAGAATTCCGTTTTCCCCCACTTATGAAATATTGGCGGCAAAAACGAGGAAAAAACTTCCCCTAGCCTCACTCCGGTCGCTCTATTTTAATCCACGAGTCATTTCGCGGAATAACGGACTTGACATTTTTCCGCCTTCTCCATTTATGTTGCGAACAAGTTTTTTTTTTAATTTTCAACTAGGACGAATTGCTCTAAATGAATTTTTCCCCTTAAATCCCACCATACTCTTTCCCTAATGTAGACACTCCATGGAACTTGTCATGGGTCGGACACAGTAAATCACTCTTTCCAGGAGCATCACGTGGAACGAATCAATTACGAGCGTTTTTCTGATACCAAGTTTTTGGATGAACTTCCTGCGACCTATTGCGGAAGCAGAATAAGCTACTGAGAGACAAGAAGAAGCATCGAATACCTGGGAAGACCGAAGATGACAGCTTAACCGTCGTAATGTCCTCCATGCATTACTCTATGGCGCCGGGATTTCCTAGCGGCTCAAAGGGTATACGCGCATCCACGTCGAAAATTTCCAGCACGTTGGTCAGCAGCAAATAGGGGACTAAAGGAAAGTGAAGCAAGTCTAACATCCAAATTTCGAAGGGGGTGCAGATGATGGATTATCTAGGTATTATGGCAGTAGGATGAGTTATTTTTTTTAGCATTAACGATCTAATTCAGACGCTCCGAAATGTTAGTGCATTATTCGAGAGCTCAAACATATGTTGAATATTCCTAATTAAGTTTAAATACCTTCAAAGCAATAAGTTATTTTACAGGCATTTCCTTATTCAGTAATTCGTATTTCACTTCTCAGTGTCGACACGTTTTCGCTCACTTTGGCTAATTATTGAAACTTTTCGTAAAAATATAATGCCGCATTTGTGCAATATATGTCCCGTTAGTTGTTAATGTCACACCGATATTTTCTAAGAAAGCGAGAAACTCTTTACTACATAGCCGATGTTTAGATAAATAGCTGTAGGTAATGCCGCTTTATGGATGAACGCCAGAGATCGAATTTAGTTCGGACCAACAATAAATCAAATACTCCATATTCGTGGGATTTATGTGCCTAGCTGTGTATCAAATGCATTTACGTCTTTCATCTCCCAATAATAAAACACCAAGGAGGAATAACCAAATTTCGGAAAAACAAGAATTTTAAATACTACATTTGGCATTTATGGTCGATGAAATCGGTGCCCGAGTTATTGATGACTTCGGATTTGGATTCCAGCTATTCAACCACCAATCATTAAACCACAAGGCTTCCACGTCGGAATCACATCCTTTTGAACCGCCAGAGTGGATCTGTTTCGAGATAAATATTTCCCTGCCTGCCTGCAGAGCCGCGACTGCTCCTCTCTTTCGATCCAGTATCCAGTACCTCTGTATCGAATGCAAAATTTATGACCGTAATCCCATAAAATTTTGAAAAGGCATCCAGAGAGGAGGGAAGATATCTATGTATCAGGGGGTTACTTAAGAAACGAGCGCATTTTTATTTATTCTCACATTTAAATGAAAATTGTTTTCCTGCATCTTAGCCTCCAGGTCACTTCTTTAACTCAATAATCACAAATGGAGTTTCGGGAATTACCCTGGGAAATTAAAGTTCTCGTGACTCTTCTCGCGATTGTGACACGTTTCTTGATACTTTATGAATATTTTATTAGTTAAAGCTCTCCTTAAATGCATGCCATGAAAATTGACTTTCAGTACAAAAGCTGATGCATTCCAGGTACCAGGCTGCAATTTGGAATACTTTTTAAACTCTTGAAGAGGCAATTGGCTTTAAAAACATATTCATTGGATTCATATCTCACTTCCGTAACACAGTACTATGAAATACCGCAGTTTGGATATGGTATAAAATATTATTATAATTAGAGCAACTTTTGACGGAATCCGAGAAAAACTATAGACAATTAGAGATTATTTTTACACTATTTTTACAGTAACATAACCTATCTGTGAATACTACTTTAACTTCTTACGGAAAAGGAAATTCTGTAAATATAGGATGTATTTTCATCCTTTTTGATGCTTTTCCAACATCAAATAGATATGGAACATAAACAACAAGATTTTATTTACCTTTGGAGTTATCATGTCGAATATTTAAAAAAGAGCATGAAAAAGACACGAAAAAAGGTATTATGTCCGTTAAAGAATATAAATACCATTATAAAATAAATAATGACATATTATGGATAAACAAAGGTAAAAAATTTCTTTTTAAGCCTAACTAGCCTTGACGGTAGGACATTAAAAGCCGCGTGATATAAGAGGAAATACAATGAGCATGGCGTGAAGCCTTGTATATGACGCATTGAAAAGAGCCTCTTGTCGGAGTCCCCCGGCTAAAAATGTCTCTGAATCCAAGAAAAAGAAATAGATCATTACAATGTGAATTGTGCTGAGGGGAAAGTACTTCTCATCCAACCACCCATAATGTGGGTCAAGTGTTTCCACTGAGACTTTTTTGAATTTAAGACTAGCGTCATAAAATCACGTTCCACGAGGCTTAAGGGACTCCTCAACGTCTAACCGAAATCATGCCACGTAAATGCTCTCCTTCCTCACCGTATGGATTCACCGAGCCTTGATTATACCCTCTGAAATTTTATAGCAGCATTTACTTTCTATAAGTCCTTGGCTGACTTAAATCAGTGATCAATTTCTAGGGTTAAGAATACAGTCATTAATGACTCATCTGCAACTTCTCGTCTCAAAAGACGTACATAAAATTAAAAAAATGTAAACTACTGAACAAAATACGATAGTAGAGTTAATATTTCCTAAACATTTCTTTTACTTACTTAATTTTTTCATTTCTTCTTTCCTTTCTTACCTACTTTGATGAATGGTGCATAGCGATTCAGAGTGAAACCTGGAAGTGTGTTGTTCATCGATATCGACGGTGTGAATATACGTGTCGATTGACTCGGATTCTTAGACTTTGACGAAAAAGCTTACTTCGTTCCTATCTTGAGAAAAGAAGTAGTCTGCATTCACTTCAGGACTGTGGAAAGAATGACGTGGAGTGGGCACTGGTGGGATGGGGTTGGGGCTCAAGGCGGCGAGGAAGGAGATATCATCCTCGCTTTGCTCTGTAAGCGCGAGCTGCTCTTCTTTCTTCCTCCTTCCCACTCCTCCATCCATGCTCACTGCTCCCATTCCCACTCCCCAATCCCACGCTTCCTTCTTTTCACCTCCAGAAGGGAAGTCAACTTCTTCAGAGCGTCGCGTCGCCTACCGATTCCACTACGCTTGTTTGCGCCGAAGCAGACGGCCATCCGGATTAAGTCGTCTCGGCTTTAAGTCTCTCTCTTTCCTGCCGAACCGACAGCCTCCTCGCAGTTCGAGCCATGAAACGAACACGGCCATTGAGTTTTCCGAGCGGATGAATCGCACTAAAGTCCCAGATCCGATCATGTTCCCATTCCCCCGCCCTAAAATGGAAAGACGCGCGCCGATAAAAAATGAAACGTACAAGGGAGTGGTCAAAATTTTGAACCGCTCGCGACTTGTCTTCCGCGAATGAATCATAGAATGCAGAACGTAGAATCAACATTATTAGAACATTCTATCTCTTTCGTCAACTTCTGAGAAAATACGGAAAGAGTTTTCGCTCGAGGGTCTATAATCAATTTTCGAATATGTCCCAGAAATGCGGAGGTTGGAAACAGGATTCTTGATCTCATATACGCACCAGGATTATCACACCCAATACATTCTCAGAGTCAACTGAAGTTCCCGACCTACTCCATCGATGATCGAGTTATCTAAACATCTGCGCCTCGGCGTTTCAGTCACGAAAGAGTTTTTCATCGCGATAACGCAATTATACATGTTTCACTCGGCAAACAAAACTTATGCTCAATGATCCTTCAATGATTTAGCTATGATGAGATAAATGTAATTACAAGGGATAAAAATAGAGTGATAGAAGTTGCATATCTTTAAGAGTATCTTCGTTAATTTATTTAAATAGCCTTTGGCAACTTTATATGAGATTCCACCATTAATGAGACCTTTAAATCACATACGATATTATGCATTTAAAACATTGATACTCTGTACTGAAGGTAATGAATATCATTCGTTGCGTAAAAGGGAGTTACATGTACAAGGAATTACCCGAATTGTTAAATTAATCAATCCACGTGCAACTAAGTTTTGGAAATTTCACAAAGAAGGTAACCACGTTTCGGAACACATATGAGATAAGCTTCCTCTTCAATGCCGTGACTGCTAGTATTATCTTATTTTCTAAACCAAGGAGTTCATTCTTTTAGACACCATTCTTCCATTTAAGTCGCATAAACGTATATGCATTTTAAATACACATGTCGCTCAAACTGTACATTACGCGATTGTTTTTCTTTGACAATCATATTAACTGGGTTTCTTATTTTTTAACTAGCGAATGAAAAACAAGGGAGACAGAGAGAGTAGAGCGTGGGGGAGTACAGGGTGCTGGGTGGGACACATTTTATATTTAAGAGGCTTACACAGGATTTAAACAATACCACTTGCTTGGAAATTAGAAAAAATATCTTCATTCCCGTTCCGAAAATTCCTATGCATTAATTACAGCGACGATATTTAACCGTGACGGGAATTAACCCAAAAGAACCCTTTGAACTAATATTTAAATGGCCTCAACGGCACGGCTCGGAATGATTTATTATTTGCCTCTTGTATTGGACCGCAGCATCAAAGGCTGCGAGAAAAAGCAAAGAAGAAAGACAAAGGCGGTGGCCCTCACTCCTTCCCCCTGCCTCCCACTCCGGTAGCTAAGCGGATAGAGGTCGAGGCAAAGGGGAGGACGAGATGGAAAACAAAAAAACATACGGAAGATAGGATATTGAGGCTGGGTGGCGGAGAGTGAGGCTGGGTGGCGGAGAGTGAGGGTTGGGAGTGATGTGTGTGAGGAGAGGGACTTGGGTTCCCACGGCGCACCCTACCGCCCCCTGGGGGGTATTGCTTCGTATATTCTGCCGTCGCTCACTGAACACGCCACACCCCTAGGCAGCCCCGCAAACCACGCTCTCCTTTCTGTCATTACGAGGGGGGGGGGAAAGATATGCTTCGAGTTAGATCGACGGTTGGCAATGCGGCCAGCAGTATTTTACGCTCCTCACATTTATAAAAAATGGTTTTTAGAAAATTTAGAAAAAAGTCCAATGTTACCACCCGAATGGCTCCTGATTATTTAACTGTTCCGCTACATAGAGCTACTACATATCAAAAATCCTTCTGTGTTGCTGGTGCCAGGTTGTGGAATAGTTTTACTGTCGATATTAAGGAATCCAATTCCATATAAAGAATTATTTTTTCGGGCATCTTTTTAACCAGCAAGGCTAATAATTTAAAATGTATGTTATAATAATATAGAATGTGCTGTTTAACTTCATCTTATTAATATGTTACCGCCTTTCAAATGAATGTACCATGTTATGTTTTGAGCTCAAATACTAATGTATTTTTTGTTTTTTCTAAGTGGACGAAAAAGTCCATGAACAATTAAACATTTCTATTCTATCCTCCTCACATTTTTACTTTCAGGCCGAAGTTTTAAATTTTAAATGCCACTGCGCCATCTATTGATGGCGCTAGGTCTCAAAGTGAAGGCCAAAATATTTTCCGATCGTGTTCAAGAAAAGGGTACAATAATTGAGGACTTCGCCGCGAAAAAAAGAGAAAGACATGCAACGAAACCGGCTGCGTCCACCGTGGAATGCTTTATAAAGCCGTGAGGCAGCCGGATTTTATTGTTCGAAAAAGCTTCCGTTTGATTATTTCCGTGTCGCTCGATTCAATAAAAATAGATTACGGTGATTAATCATAGACATACTTATTCGCAGGGCTCTCTGCAGCTTACTTTTGTTTGCCAACCCCACTCCGAGGTCCCCAAAGATATATCGTGCATGCGCATGAGGATGAATGGATGAGATTCCACGGATTAACACAGGCACACGCCATTATCTCTCTAATAGAATGGTTGAGTTCATGATGGTAATGATAATATTTCCGCGCAATATAATGCAATGAAAAACTTGTTCAATGTCTGAATTTAGTGAATTATTCACACGTTGTATCATTGAGAAATACTTATTTGAATTCCCCAAAATACCTAACATATATAATAAAGACAATTACTCACGGCTAATTGAAGTCACTGAGCATGAGAATTCGTAAAACGCTGTGCATGAATTCGTTTAAGCAGAGCGATATATATTGATAATATTGTTCATTACTCAACAGAATTAGAAATACATTAATCTTTACAACATGAGTAATATTAGGTAGTCTAAAATAAGGTCCTGTATTGAAACTAACATCATTTGGTTCTTTCTCCTTAACATGCAGATAATATCTGAATATTAAGGAGGAAGTACAAATCCGGATTCTGTCTTAACTGTCTTAACTCTCATTTCTATGTACCTAAATGTTTGGAGAGGAACAAGAGTGCATGCGATCGAACTTATAAGCATGTAAGCGAATAATAGTATGGATCTTCTTCGCTCGCCATAATTTTTATTCGTATGCTAAATGAAACCAAATAGACCTTAGGCTTAATTCTATACCATGTTGCAACAGCCGAATGGAAGAAGTATTTTGTTAATTTAAACATGTAAAAATTTAATATGCTTGAGAGACCAAACTTTATACCGCTGAATGCGCCGAGAGTAAACATGCATGGAATTTGAGCTATACAGTGTATTAGACATGCAAAAATATAAAAAAAGCCATTTCAATTAATCCATATTGATAATTTGAGCAAAAAGTCAATTGTGCGATTTATTAACCGATTGATTTCCATAAATTATATAGTAAACCCTTGGTCCATACCTTTTGATGCATTTCCCATGTAAAATAGTTATTTTATTCATCTGTCATCGCATCCTCCAACAGACACTGCACAAACTTCAAACACATTAGCAGTGTTGCTATGTAAGAAATAAATTGCGCGAAGGACAATGGTTGCCTTTTCCATTTCTCCCACATTAACATCCTGTTCTACCCGAGGCACTAATGCTGAGAAAGCTACCAAATAATTTGAACAATGAAACCGTTTCTGCATAAAAGTTCTAATCTAGCTTGTGTTGAGAGCTAAATAATTCTCATGTCTGCAACTGTGTTAACTCTTGAGCCTGAGAGTGTTTTTGAGCGTAAGGTACGTCGTAAATCGGCGCCATGTGGGGTTTAATGTACTGGATTTCCATACGGAGAGTCCAAATCTCGGCGTTGGTGGAGTATTTATTTTAATTCCGATCTCTAATTGAGAGCTATATGGAGAGCACTGCACATACAGTTCTCCCACTCTTGGATGGGACGATAAACTGTGGACCCCTAGGCACCTTTCGCTAAGAGTAGGCGAATGCCGACGCCCTTCCTCCACAGCCCACATAAATCTTCCCTTCCCGATATAACCACCTATCGAAAATTGTACCTCCATATCCATCAATACTCATTAATCTTTTTCGGCGTAGTTAATTACATATACTTATAACCTAAAGTAGGTTAAATATACTTTCAAATAATAATTTGCAAATTCTTTAGCTACAATGAGGGAAATATCTGATGACGGGTCTCTAAACAAGACGTAAAGCTCAACGTATTTCCATGACTAAAATGGATTTGAATAATCGGGAAGTTTTTTTAGTCTGGATAAAAGTATTAGTCTAGGCCTTACAAGAGAATTTGAAGTTGGAAACGAGTCTTCTACAAAGCAGCACATTGTCTCCTAATTTGTAGATGAAATATCGATTGATGATTAGAATCCTGCTCCAATTTGATCCACTACTTTGATACAGTACTAAAAAACTACAGTAAAAGTAATAAGAGTAACAACTTTACTACAGGTGCACATATTCAGTTATTGCAGGCGTTTGTCCGTTATAGCCAAAAGAGCGCTAATAAGTACAGAAATATCTCACTTCTCATACTAATCGCGACATGCAAAATTTAAGATGTGAGAATCAAATTATTTTTCCATACGGTTACCATATTCTTCCCCAAAATTCAATTACGCGGTCTTAAAATTGCATGAAGGATAGGTTTTCACCTAAAATAAAAAAACTACGTATTACCACAAGGAGCGTGTGTCCTACGAAAAGGTATCCACGTAGAATAAGGATCCAAAGAAAAGCACGTCTTAGCTGGGTTTCTTTGTTGGTCCCCTAAGTTTGCCTAGGGCAAAATTCACGTTTTTCTCAGTGAGATCTTTGCAAGATATTTCCTCAATCAAAGAAAGGGATGCTAAAATACGCTAAAATTAAAAACATGGGAGAGAATAATAGCACAGAGATGTGGCAAAATTTTTAATTAGCCTCTTTTCATAACTATAGGAATCTAAGATCTTACTCCGAGTTAATTCTTTATTTGAGATCATTGACGGACGTTCTGGGCTATTTAAAGAGTTGCTCCTAAAATATTTATGTTGAGTGGAAAATTACGCCACCGAGGGGAGCAAATCTTCAGATACAGCTTGCGCAAAAGGCAAGATGTGGTAAAATGCAAGAGACTAAGAAACGGCCCGCTATGTTTTAATGCTGTATCAAAGAGGACACTCTCTTCAACTGCTGTTAGATAAATAAGTTAATCCCTTGGTAATTTCATTCTTAGCAATTGTCAGCACAATTTTCGGCAATGAAAACATCATTCTAAATAAATTTACAAACCTTTTAAAGAAATGTCATAATTTGACACTCAAGTGACGCAAAAAATGTCTTGCTGCGAGCTATTGAGAGGATACTGGACTGATTTATCACTTATTGAGCTGATTTACATTTTTATTCCTGATAAAAGATGGTCTTAATTTAATTTAAGATATCAACTAGGTTTTTATTGCTAATTTTAACTCAAAAGCACACATTGGCAAAAAAACGATTCTGCGAGACTGGATGAACCATCCAGTCTCATTATCACAGTTTCAACTGATCAATACACACTTGCCGACTGATCACCAAAGTTAATTTGACGGATGGTAAAACTGTACTTATTACATTTATTATCTTTATTATCTTTATTCATCTACACTCGTTAAAGATAACAAAGTCTCTTAGAAAACCGCTACATACCGCAGTGGCATCATCATTTTAAATAGTTACAATTCCTTAATCAAAAACCACAAGTACACCGCTGAAATAAACTCACTGGGAAATTTTAACAGGGAATTTGTCAATTCAAATATGAAATTTGTTAAAAGAACTACTTGGGCCATTTTATAAGTTTCTAACGATCTTCAATATGCTATGATTTCCTGCTGAATAAAATAAACTCTAAGAGACTGTGAAGACCTTACAGGTGACAAAAAAATAGTCGTCATACGCTAGGGCAAAAAGAAATTTAAACCACAAGTTTGACGATTCAATATTTCTGCGTCGATAGCACACAAAACCTCACCATACGGGCGATATCGGATGCCGAAGTGATAACACTAACTGGTGAATACTGCGGAACGAAGTGGGGCCTTCCCAGATAGTAAGAGCAACGGTGTCGGCGCAAACCCACTCCACGGCGACCTAATAGTCTAAATTCGACGGCAAGCAGAAGAGTAGCTTGATTTCCTCCACAATTCCCCCGCACGACTGCATCCTACAGGGTGAATGACACCACCGCATTTAGCCGGGAGTGTCATACCGCTCACCACTACTATTTCGTTTGAGCAGTGTTGGCGGTGTTGGTGCTTTGTGATGTCTCTCCCACGTTGAAGCATGCACACTAACACACACACAAGTAGCGAGCATCGCGTGCTCTGAGAATACACAAGGGAGAAGGGAGGGAGTAGGTAGTAGTAGTAAGTGGTTGTCAGGCGCGTGAGAGACCCCCAAGGGTAACGGCTGAAGGAGGGGGAGTATGATTGGGGAGCTCCAAGTCAACCGCGAACGATCTCTCGGGGGCGTGATGGGGATGGGGGAGGGATGCAGAGCAGGGGAAAAGGGTAAGGTAAAGTGAGGGATACGACAAGGGTGAGGTGAGAGAAGGAAGTCGGTTTAGACCACCTATATTGGAACCCTCAGCGTTTTTGTTCCTGATACGTTCTTAGTTATAAATTTTTTAAATGATAAGCCTTCTGGTCCTAGTTTGTTCTAAGCAAAGTGAGAGCATATGCATAAGAAAATACCCAGTCGAATAAAGGAAAAAGAATTTTTTTATCCGAGATAAAATTCCGTTTTAGAACTATGCTCCTTTATTTTAAGCAAATACCATCCTAATTTGGACCAGAGCAAGAAATTAAAAGAAACAGGTAAACTCTGGTTAAGTACAGAGTAATTTAATTTAAATCGAACACAAAACTTTGCACTCGGTTAGAGAAAACACTCTTTTGACTTTATTAATACCAAATCAAAATCTTACCTACATCGGGAGAATAAGCGGTATGAGGGATGGGGAAGCAGTAGGGTTCATCCAACGGAAGCACACCAACGAACACGGCAGGAAGGAGGGGAAGGGAATAGAGGTTGGGGTGGGGATGAAGGGGAAGAGAGGGAGAGACCCTCCGCCACTTACTAATTGGATTCCCGACTCATTAAAGAGACGAGAGGGCGGCGGGGAAGGAGATAGTGAGACATGAACGAGGGGAGGCGTTGGGTTTTAAATTCGCTGGCCTTGCTGTCTCAATAGCTTTACAGAGTGAGAGAGGTCGATCGATGGCTCGGGTGTATAATTACGGCACAGCTGTCGATTAGAAAATGCTTCGTCACCGTCGTCACCTCACGATTACGCACGGACGGAAATCCTGACGTTGCCGTTGAAGCATCTCCCGCGGAGGAGAGATTATTTCAGCTCTTTTTTTTTCTTCTTCTCCCTCCCCACTAGTGTCAATGGGGCGAGGATGTAATTAAAACCTGATACTCCGAAGGAAATGTGAAGGCGCCCTTGGACCGAGTGCATTCAAAGGATGACGCTCTTCGTTTTTGATGATAACGCAGAGAGGAAGGCTGCGGACACGTCTAACGCATCTCGTGGGCACCGTATCGTCGGAACTTTGAAGCGTTCTTGATTTCCGTTGCCTCTTACTTGCTTTGCATTTGTTTGCGTTACATGAAAAAAGAAAATAATCGAGCGTGCGGAGTTATTAATCTGTTCAGCTGCTTAAATATAGAAGGTCTTTCACCGGATTGAAAAGCAATAGGCAACCACAGAAAAATAGAGAATAATTTTAAATCGCCGCAGAAGAATATACGCACGCAAAAGATTCAAATCTTTTTCAAGGAGGCGAAAGTTTTAATGTGCGTCCAAGAAAGGGTTTAGGGTTTTTACGAAATAAATAGATTGCCCTGCCATTTTTCTCAATTATCTTCTAGCCTCGATTTAAGACAAATCTTATATCTACTGATAGAATAATTTTTGCAAAACTCGAATTTGGTCTAAAAATACACCTAACTTGCCTCAAGCCTAATACATATTGACAGATTTTTGGAGATCACACCCACTATTCCCAGTCACCGGCGGCTCTCTTGAAGTCTTGACCCACTATGGGACCCTCAAGGGTGTCACCCTGTGTTCCTTGCCTCTTGTTTGTCTCTCCTCTCTCCCTTATGTCCCTCGGGGGATCTATTCTATTTTAATAATAATATTACCATTATTTAGTCGCATAGTTAGTTCCACGAGTAGCTAGGGCAATAAGAGTTCCACCCATTCAGAGCCGGAAGTCGACTAGTGTTTAGAACATTCCCTGTTAGGTATGTCTTACCCTATACCCTACAGACACGGTCAATTTGGCATAGGGACCCGCAGAAGTGAGAGGATATTTTTGGAAAACTATCAGATCTATTCATGTTCAGCGAAAACCATAAGTTCCTAGAGGAGAAATAGGTTCTTCACCACGCATAACGATCTTGACGGACAATGAGTTAATACTGCTCGATATCCTACCCTGGGAGCTCATATCCCCCACCCCCTTCGATGATATAAGTATTTCCGGCATCGTCAGGTGGCTCAAATTTCATCATTGCTAGTACATTAAGATTTTTGGCGTTTTTTTTCAACACGAGGACGAATAAAAAAACGGTTTTTTAGAGTCAGGTAAAAAATATTCAGCGTTTGCAATTTCTAACGCATGAAAAAAAATAACACCATGTTCATTTTAGACATTGCTCAAAAGAATGATTAACATTTGAAACGATGAGACTAAACCCTCACTTTACCCTACCCAGGATTCAATTACTGCAAAAAAACAAAATCCAAATTCAATCAGATACTTCTCCCATACTCTCTTAAAATATTCGTAGAGTCATAAAATAAAGGATACTTAACATGAAAATCGATATGAATGTCTAACTACTCGCCCTACTCTTTTCTACCTTCTTTTCTTTGACAATTTAGTCATTCATAAATTAATTCAAATTAAACAATAGATGAATACAAACGCTGAATGTGTAATGTGGACGTGGACTTGAAAATCAAAGGGGTACATGTGTATATCTACTATTTTCTGTGATGGCTGAATTCAATGTTTAGAAAATTATATTAATTATAATGTAAAAATTATTTTAAATTAAATTATCTCCTAAATTTTTGTTCTTAATTTATAACATAAAAATGTAACTATTTATAGAAATATTACTTCTGAAAATAAATTCCTATTACTAATCTGTAACTAAGATTGAATTTTATGGAAAATTAAACTTCGTCGTGATAAAAGACCTTGATTACAACCATTCACATGTTATTACAGCACAAATAAGAACTCTTTAATGCGTTGTGTCTCCTAATTATCAGCGTGTAAGGTTCACTTATAATACATTTTACACTTTCTCTAAAGGGAAATACCGTGGAAAAAATTCCAAATTCCCTTATCACGAATTTTAATCCCTTCAAGAATTTTATCGGTGATACCAATTGGAGGGAACCCTCGTAATTTTCCCTAAACTTTCTTCTAGGCTGTATACGCTCTTTTGTAGATCATGTTACTTCGTAATGGTCTCAGGAATTACACCAAATAAATAAACTATCAAAAATATAATTACAGGAACGGGATTAACTCTGTTTCAAAATGACTCTCAACAAGAAATCGGTTAAAAAACTATCCTATCGTAGGGTATCATATGAAGAGGAATAAAAAAACTTCACACATTTATAATGGCTTAAACCTTCTTGAGCATGCGTCACATTATGAGTGTTTGAATTTTCCTTTGTCACGGAGAGATGTCTCCACATGAATTAAAGTCTCTTAATGGAAATTTTCTTGTAGCATTTTCCTATAGCCGGATAGAATGGGAAAAATCGGATTTCAAATTCCTAGATGACCTAAACAAACACGAATCAGCTGGGTATCAAAACATTCAACCCTCAATGGTTATCAACAAGGGTCAAATGAATTATAAATCAGCAAACGCGCTCGAACCTGCGGAGTCATTTGTTGGGCAAAAGAGGGTGCTCTCCAGCTCGAATTTCCCTTTCTTTTTTACTTCCTATGAACGGAGTAGTTTTCAGGGCCTCTTAGGAATAAAAGCTCAAGTCAAAGGGAGGACATCATAAAGCTTATATGAGCGGTCTTGATTATTTGCCGTCTGAGTGAGACAGAGAAGTCGGTTCAAGAGAGAGGAAAGGTTTGTTCTAAAGAGGAAGGATATCAGAGATGGAGTCTTGCTAAGAGCGGTCACGGCGAGTAGTATGAGCTTGTTGGGCAAGTGAACTTCCAACGGGTGGCAGACTGGGAACATGACTGGCGAATGGGGATTCTGGGGTTCCTCTCTCCCGGCGTCTTGACATGCGTTCATCGGAAGGAGAAGACGCGTGTTTCCCTTCGTCCTGAGTTAGCTGACACATAAAAGGGCTTCGCGGCTTGGCTCTTTCCGAGTGTCTTAAATCGCCGATTCCGCCAGGAGACTTGACAAAAAATATCTTCATCCTCCGATATACTAATTCACACATTCACGAAGATTTATCTTGAGTATCGCATTGGGGATATTTTTCAGTGTGCAGAAACCAGTAAGTTAGGCATTGAAAAATTTTAGGCTCACCTAACTAGACTGAATTATCATGTACCACCGCTAAAACAGCTAACCCAGCCATCGTAATTAGGTTTAAGTCTAGCCCTCACTTAGCCAGAGTTAACTTTGATGACAAGGGCTGAGTTGGCAGTTGAAACGATGGTGCATGATAACCTAACCCAGAGTGAAACCCATGAAGTCTACATTTAAATTAAGCATTATTCTTCCGAACGAGGTTTCAATACAGATCCCAAGTTCGATATATAACGTTCAATATTATTATCATTCATTGAAATACTAAATGTAATATAATAAACATTTAAAATTATAGAAACAACATGGGAATTTTGGCGATCAATGCCAGGTGAAATCAAACATATTTCTAAAGGTTAATTTTCGCACCATACATTTTCATTGGGATTGCAATCGCCTAAATGTGTGCAACATTAAGTGTGGGTTTCAGAATGAATCATTCAGTATTTAATTGATAATTAACCATAGGGTTAAGGCAACCGTACCTTACCTTACACCTACTGTGCTACCATGCAGAAGCAAAGCGAGAACATCTTGGCTGCAGAAACCCCTTTGAACATTGGAATAAATTCGTTCGTGTAAAGAATAGTTTACTATATCATTTAGACATTTTTGTGCATGGACTAAAACAAAATATTGAAGGAAATCGAGGAAATTTGAGTGCTTCTACATATATTTTGGCGATTCAATGAAAATATGAATATAGGATTCTTGCCACTGGGATTATCTTGACACTATTGTAAGTACTGCATTATCTAAATACGATTCAACTTAAAATTGGCAAGTGCAGTTTTTCCCACACTATAGATTATACAGAATAAAATTAGGGGGAACTAGTCTCTTTCGCTTCGTTAAACATGTCCAGCTAAATTCTGGCTAAGTGATTTTTTGCATACTATATCTGGCTGGGCAATCACTGAGCACGTATGCCAATACATTTAAATCCCTCAACCATGATATATGAATTTAAAAAGTTGCTGAGTTTAAAATTTTCCAAGTAAACATTCAATCATCAAATTAGAGTTTTTAACCAATAGACTGCGGGAAACGTACATATACGTATGTACCGGTAACTGCAGGAAAAACGTTCTTGTACGTTCGACCCTCTCTGTCTACCTGCTCCCTCAGCCCTTTCATATTTTTATGACCCGAACTCTTACTTTCCAGCGATGAACATTTGGGAATCTACCCTTTCTACCCAAACCACTCCCTTCCCAAGCTCTTTAGGGTTCGCATACCACCGCAATGGGGTACGACCCTTTCTTCCGATTGCTCGCTCAAAGGGTTGTCTCAAAAGTTAGTTGTCTAATGCTCGCGCCCGGCTCAATTATCAACTGATTTCTTTGGTGTTTGGTATCAAACTAAACAGAAAATTGCTAGAAAAAAATATTGTCATATTTGTTTTTAACAATTACGCCTATAAACAAATTTTCCAAATGTGTTCGAAGTCCCACTAATCCCTCAACAAGTTCCGGTGTCCACCCCCTCGGATCCCGAGAAAAGGGTCGGGAGGGGATTACATGGGTCATATAATTGCCCGGCCTCGGCCCGTGGGAAGGAGGGACAGGTTCCGTCCGAATAGATATTTCCCGCACAGGGTAGACGACATGCGCTCTAGCTGCAGCAGCTTAAGGGTTAATTATTTTGGCACCCGCAACAATTAGCCAAAACTATTTAGGAAAATTTAGGACTACGTCCAAGCTATTTCAACTGAAAAGGCAGTGTGATGCATAATTTGCTAAATTGGCGGCTTTAACATTTACAATTCCCTCAAATTTGACTGGACTAACAATTTCGTAAAAACTAATCTTTAAATAAGTTGATGCATTTCATTGCAACAAAACGAGAAACATTATAAACGAAGTTTTAGGGAATTTTACACACTATTATAATGACTATTCCGATGAAAAAACAGTTTTTTATGAATAATTGCAATAATATAACACAAACTTTCATTATTTGTCGAGGCACTGTAGATGAAAATCATATTAATAAAGGCTATACCTTAGGTTTGGTCAATACCACCCTTCGCAAATAGAGAGCATGAATAATGCAATATGACTTTTAAAGATTTTTATAAGCATCCGAAATGTCTTTTGTGCATGTCTTTATATATATGTCTTTTCTTGGGATTGATTCGTAATTGTTAGAAAATGAATATCCTGTGAAATTTAAGTGCTGTAAATTTATATGAAGGATAGTACCAAAATTGAATAGATAATAGTTACAAAAACGATCTACATTAAAATGTATATAGGACACGATATTCAGCCGTCAATTCTGGCCCTCACGCCATTAAAACCCGGCCAGACGCCATTAGCCTTTTATTCGGATTCCGTCATAAACTTAAGGGTAAACATCGTCATTTCGATGCTATTCCGCTTCATATCCAATTAATTCGGCACCCAATCTGCTATTATGCATCACAATTCTGTCTCGCAATGAAAGTCACGATCCTCTGTCACGGTAGGTATATGCTCACATTTTCCTGTCGGGTGCCCGAGAGAAGAAAGCCCAAGAACAGGTTTAATACGGCGTCTGTCGGGGAGAACGTCATATATTTGGTGCTGCCGGAAAGTGTACACCCTTGGTTGCAGCCAGTCTCCGTTCAGTGTTTTAGACTTAGGTACCCATTCTTTAGAGGAACTGAAAATGACGTAGACTATTAAAGTAACTGTTCCGTGACCCTAAGTATTCAATTCATAGTCAAATGTTAGGCATCCTTATATTTTACAATTAGTTTCCAACTTGTATAATAGTCACGAGTTTTTAAAAATATCGAATGCGTACCCAAAAAGTATTTTTCATTGCATTATATTCAGCCCTTCCCTTGAGACTTGATGTGGTGGAAGGCTTTGCCTATTCCATTGATGCCCAAAGCTGGACTGGCATGAGCAATTACTATTGATCCTAGTAGAGCTACCCATGCCAGATAGATAGAAGGGTAGGAACCAGACGGAATGTAGTTCCGTGATGGTGTCACGTGAAAAGTACCGCTGGGAAGCGGGGGTGGGAATCCCTCACAACTATCATTCCCCCAGAATATGCAAGCCATTCATAGAGATTTGAATCTGGGCAACTACGGGACGACTCTGTCTGTGTACGAAGTGGGTGCTTTATTTGATTAATTGAAAATGCTAAAAGGTTGTAAGAGAGGGTAAACGATACCAAAGGTAAAGGACAAAACACGGAAGATATTAATCGAACAGGAAGATACCCAGGATAGGAGGAGGGAATGCGTAGAGGAGTTATATGACAGCGAGAATAGACCAGTGAACCTATAAATAGAGGATGACAGAACAATAGATTAGGATAACCTAGGACCAGAGTTACTTGACAGCTAAATAGAGAGGGCATTAAGGGAGATGAAGGGTTCAAAAGCCGTGGGAACCGATAACCTACCTACTCCTTCTTCGAACTTATTCTTAGGATATACGACGAAGGAGTATGGCCACAGGATTTCGTGAAAACAAGATTAATACCTATCCCGAAGAAGAAGAAAGCGTCAGAATGCGAGGAGTATAGAGCAATTAGATGAATTTCACAATGGAATATTAAACATAAGTTTGGAGAGTATAGCAAATTACGACTTGACCAGTTTGGGTTCAGGAAGGAAAGGGCTACTCTGTATGCGATTGCGGTGAATAGGACACTTGTAGATAAAATTATAGAGTATGACCAGGATGTTTTAGCTTGTTTTGAGCTTGGTTTTGAAAAGGTTTTTGACAGAGTAAATTGGGAGAAACTAATGCAGATACTCGAGAAAATGTGAATAGATTGGCGAGATAAGAGACTTATCCGAAACCTATATTAGGCCCAGAGGGCACAGGTGAGGGTGGCTGACGGTGAATCGGGGTGGGCAGTTATAGGTTGCGGGGTAAGGCAGGGGTACCCGTTTTCGCCTTTGCTCTTTAGCATCTATGCATAGGAAATGGTAATAGAGGAATGGAAAGAGCTACTAGTAGATGTAGGAATGAAAGTAGGAGGCCAGCTGATAAAGTCGGTTAGATTCGCGGACGGCCAGTTGGGCTATTACGTACATGAATATGTGATGTACATGGTAACTAACAAACATGAATGAGAATGCATCATAAATAATTGATTAGAGGAAATAGGTCATTTAGAATTTCCTTTAAAAATTCACCCATAGATAACTTCTCCAAATTTCACAAGCTTTGAAGACTTATCTTGCTTCTCCGCGAGAAAGTAATTGATTGAATTGAGGAAAACAAAATAAAATTATCTAGAAACTTCCGTCAAAGAAAGAGGATGAGGATATGTTAACCAGTTGTGAAAACAGAGTGATTAATATTTCACAACCTGGCGTCCATACCGAAACGAAGACTTTATTATTATTTAACCATTCATATACTCCTCCCCGAACTACGTTACTCCCTCATAACTTAGTTGGAATGGAAAAGGAGTGGGGGTTAAATAAAGTCCTTAGCTGGAATAACTTATCCTTCAATTCCCTACTACTTCCTTGAAGGCGCGGAATGCCATGGAGGGTGCGAATGGATGAAGGTTGTGCCAACCTAAGTCTCCCTAAAGTTCACTTCCGCGGCTGCCGGAAGTGGTGCAGGCAGCACACATCCATCAGAGGCGCGGGGGAAAAGGGAAAGGGAAGAAAGAGAGGGGAGATGGAGGGAAGGGGAGAGTTCGGAGAGGGATTAAGTTTACGAGAGAGGTAGGAGAGAGTCCTGAACGGGAAGTGGAGGAAGTTTGGTAGGGCCAAAGAGAAAAGAACTAATGACGGTAATGAAAGAGGATAGAGTTGGCGGCGGAAAGGGGACAGAAGCAGAAGGAATCGAAAGGTGGGCAGCAAGCGATAAAAGAGATGGAAAAAGATGCGAATCAAATAGATCAGGTTTTTGTGGTAGGTTTTGAGGGGATGTTTGAGTGGAACTCCTATACCTATCAGGATTCAGGATTCCTTGACTTGGCAGTAAGAACTTGAAGTGCCATGTAGTCCATCGGATGGATGTGAAACTGTAGACCCCTTGACATCTTTCGTTGAGAGTCTACGTTATTCAATGTACACAATTAAATATACACAGATTTGGACTGGCTTACGGTATTTTTAGAGTCGTATGCCTTTAATGTTCCATCGTTACATCTGATGAATTTTGTGGAGATCGGGAAGTTACGTCTATAGGCTTGGATTGAGAGGTTCCAGGTTCGAGGCGGAGATTTCTCAGTGGAATCACGACCCCTACTTGGGTGCTATATAAAGATCACTTTAAGTGAAATAGTTCGTCCAACGGACTGGAGGTAAAAGCTGCGGTCTCCGAGACGCCTTTCATTGAGAGTAGGAGATATATCAACACTTGTTTTTATCAAACTACCCCATTCCCCGAATAATCATACTCTTACCGTCCAAACCACTTATCCTTAATAACGTATATTACATCACGGTTGTCAACTGAGGTCATATGCATTTTAGGCAACCAACCATTGGAAAAAAGGTGGCCAGATGGAAGTAGAAGAGAGGGAATAGGAGATGCAAATCATTTATTTGACGTGTACTGCAGGTGTAATCAACCAATGTTCGCAATTCGTGCCGGAATGTTTTCAGTTTGACTTATTGTTTTATTCTTCCATAAGAGGTCAGTTAGAGATTCCCGCAATGTTAAAGTTTTTTTGCAATGGATTATAGATCCATTAGGAGTAGTTAATGGATCTCCTTACTCAGCAACATTTCCATTATGTGATCCAATTGTAAATTAATAAAAAACACGATGACAAGTAAAACAATGGAAGCAATTCACTACATTCAATGCCTTCTTATTTGCATTTTAAATATGATTGAGAACTTCCATTGTCAATGTGCATAATATTTCCGCCAGTCTTTTCAAATGCACATCCATGGGTATTCATCTCGTTAATGGAATTCATCAGGCATTAACTCCTTTGGGAAATTTTAAAGCTCGCCCGTTTGAATATGAACTTAATACCTACCAAAGCAAAAACATTTCCTTATTTGCCGGAATAAGTACCCAATATGCATAGCATAGCATGTGATAGCCTGTCACTTGTTGCGATAACCTATTATTCAATTAATGTAGCTCAAGGATGTAGACGCTAGTGGAATCGAATTCGAAAAATCGGCATTCATCACGCCATTTACGAAGAAAAAATAAGAAAAGCATTGCGGCTTCTTAATGTAATACACACTTGACACCATGTATTACCTAGAAAATTCTGCACGAAAGCATAAAAAATTATCGTAGTCGGAGTGCTGAAACAGTCATGCATATCAAGGTCAAGCAGCGAGCTGAATGTAAATGCCGTAACTGCGAAATTGTGAAAGAGGACAAAGAGCACTACCGTATTTTCCCCGACAAGAGCATCGAGAAACATCGAGATCAGCAGAACTGTTCATGGGTTGATGAGGATAGGAGTATAAGGTACCACAGTCAATGGATATATGGCACAATATATTATTATTAACTCGTATCACCATAATAAATCTCGCGACTCTATTTCACATACCTATTAAACACGCCATTCATTTTTGATGTAGGCGCAGTCTAAGACCTTAGTTATTTTAAAAACATTAAAAATTCCCTTAGTTATTGCTTGTTCGCATGTCCCATTGTTGTAATAACTTTTCCCATATCCTTGAATTACTCCTTTGCTCCAGTTACATTTATACATTGTTTCATACACTAGTTCTTGTTCTTAAGTCTCCTGATATCCGTTCTCTCAAGAGTCTCTTCCACCACATTCGCCCATGACTTTCACAGCCTTCCCTTTATAATTGCTAATAACTTACAAGAAAAAACAAAACCCAATGCAATGTCAATATATTTATATTATTCCAGAAAAACAATGTTCATAAACCCTAGCATTTGCTACTTTATTTAAAGGTCAAGTAACGTGGAAAAAGCAGGAATGATGGCAAAATTTTAGAATATAATGGAAAATAAGGGCTCCATGTAGTCGCGGAAAATATCAAATTATGTGAAAAATATGTTTTCAATATTCAAAGTGAAACTTCTTAAAACTGGCCGAATACTAAAACATATTCACGCGCAAGTCTGAGCTCAAAGAACGTAGGTACTTAACATAATTTTGTTTTCAAAGTGTACATAATACCGGGAATAAGCAGAATGTATTCTTTGCTACAAATAAATTAATCAAATTATTTTTCATAAACATAATGAATTTTCATGATTTTTTTAGATGGCATCCATTCAATAGGAATATATTGCCAAACATATTCTGGCGTGACGGGGAGGGCCATTCTCCCATTCCTAATTTCACTCCAATTAAGTTTGTAATGGTACTAATTTCTTCATTCCATATTTCAATTGAATGCATTCGATTTTTCACTTGTCACAACGTAATCTCCCTCTCTCCCACTTATCCAGTAGCTCTAATAGCACAAGGAGGAATTTATACCATCCAGGGAGCGGCCTTATATACATATACTGTCACTTGTTGAGATAATCTATTATTCAGTTGTAGCTCAAGGATGTAGAGGCCAGTGGAATCGAATTCGAAAAATCGGCATGCATCACGCCATATTCTGTAAATTTCGTAAGCTGATGACAACGTAATGTCTAAAAAAACATGGGATTAAGAAAAATGTTTAAATAAAATTGCAAAATAATTATAATGTTTTGAATAAAACTGGAATTTGACATAGTACTTTATGTATTAGATTTTATTATTTACTTTATTTATTAGTAATCATTGTCTTCACATCCAGTTAATCTTCCTTCTCCACTCAAGCCTTTGTGAACAAAGGCCGAATGCCAGCGAAGATGAAGAGCTAAATCTTTGATGAATATCTAAGATGTTGGATACATCTCAGATCTTTCAATGGAGCCATGGGCTCTCAATTTAGAAAGCATGACTCAGAACTATGAAATATATCTAATCTACCGCATCAATCAACGTTTCCACGGCAACTTCCCGATTCCTCTCCTTTTATAAAATTTCTAATGCATCCCGCTTCAAAAACATTATGTTCCATAACAAATACTACTACCTCACACTTCAGCTCCACAGGTCGCGACAGCCAGTCTAACATAAACGAGTTTACATGAGTCCGCGTTCACCAGCATCTGAAAGGAGCACGAACTCCAGCTTTCATACGCATGAGCGGAAGCACGAGGGAAGGCAAAGATAGATTCGATATTTTTTGCCGGAAAAAAAACCTAAAAAACCACTAATACGTTTCTTTCCAATTCACAAAAACAGTGCATACGTTCGCTTATAATCAATTTTGGATGTAATATTTTTGTTTTATATGATAGATGTACACACTCAAACTTTGAAATCAAAGTGTATCGGACTATCCAAATAAATACTAAGCACTATATACACAGACCATTTCACTTGATGAGTGCAAGAAAAATAAATTTAGTAATTCAGTTATCGTTTAGTGAGGGATTGATTATTTTCTAGGATATATTAGTTCTAATTAACTGCACATTTATAGTGACTAATTGCATTCATTCCATATTAATGACTCACACATGGGTATATATTCCCCAGAGAAAAAAAAACCTACGAAATGGCCTACACATACATATACCTCAGTGAAAAATGTCTTCGAAAACGCAAATTACACTTATCTTCTGGATGGGTCCCTCTTAGCCACATATCTCGGCGAAATTAAAGTCGGGGTTTATTATCTTTACGTTTATCTGTCTGAAAGGGGGTTAAAGAGGCGATAACGAGGAAACTGAGACAAGGAGGTGAGAGAAGGAGCGGAGAGGGAAGAAAGGATGACCGGGAGTAAAGAGCGGTGAGTAGGAAATGGAGGAAGAACAGGAATGGTAGAGGTAACTGAAAGTGGTGGAGAAGGGGTAAGACGATATAGCGATGCAGTGGCTTATATATTCGATATTCTGGTGCAAGACGAATTTGATCACCACATCTACGCAACATATACTGTGAAAACGGTCGAATAATGTCCAAAGTAAACAATATGCTATGCAAAGCAAATTAAATGAGCTAGATGCGGCGAAAATCGATTCAATGCATTTTTTTCGAAGCAAAATTTACGACGCAATGCGATATGGGAATTTGAACGCCGCACAGCCCTACGTGGTAAAGGGGTTAGGCGATGGGGTTAAGAAGGATGATGCAGTCTGCAAGAGGTACGTGGGGAGGAATGAGGTGGAGTCTCCAGGAGAGGGTTCTCTCTCATCCCACACGCGACCGCGGAATTCACCGGCCAACTGGCCACCGCCCCGGGAACTCACCACGGCAGCTGCGTTGGCGAAGGAGGGAGTCAGTGGATGTAAAAGGGGTGTTTTCGAGCGGTTAAGGGTTGGGAAAGGCAGTAGGAGGAGAGAGGGAAAGGAGAAGAGGTGGTGGAAATTCACGATAAGCGGGAACGTACTGTTGGTGGTCGATCCGGGGCCCTCTCTCTCTCTCGCCGTGCGAAGGAATGCGTAGGAAAACGAGACGGATTAAAGTGGCGCCCTTTAAAAGGTTAAAGGGAAACGGATCGCTAATATCAATCGGACCGGGGAGAATTCGGCCGCTCACTCGCTCAGCGGAACTTTCGACTCTCGGAGGGCCTCTACACTCCTCCATTCCCTCCCAACCAGCCACCCTCCTATCTATCGCACTCCCTTTGGACTCAGCTCGACTAGGGCTTTCTCCAATGTGCGTGATTGGTATACGAGAAGCTATGGTTGATGTTTCCTATTTTATCTCGGTGGGAGAGAAGGTTGGTGGATCCTTCCCGGAATTCAAACCGGGAATCCGGGAAGCAAGGCGGGCGGACAGGTAGTGTGGCCTATGAATTCTATCTGCTGTATTAAATGGGTAAATTTGAAATACCTCCCTCCACCGCCGTTACTTCGACCCCTCGGAGGTCCAGAAATGCCAGAGTTGAAGAAAGGGCACCTCATATGTGACGCTGGTAAAAATCTCTTGAGGGTTTTGTCTTTTATTCCTCTTTGATAAATGGTACGGTTGTTACACTATGAGATCTAAAACATTGGGGTTAAATCCACTCTCGGATATGGAGAGAAAGAGAGAGAGAGAGAGAGAGAGAGAGAGAGAGGGACAGAGTTATCCAATAGATCGGCACGGCCACAAGACTCCTGGAAACCATTACATCTCCAGGCACATAGTTCTCACTGGACAATGGAGTCCATTACATTAGTACTCCCGGAAACACTCAGACAATCAGTGAAATTGCAAACCAGAGGCGGGAATTCCGCAGGTAAAACGACAGATTAAAAACCACGTATCGATTGACGCAAAATTAATTGCCGTGAAGGAATTACCACAGCATATGTACCAAAATGAAATCGCCATTGTAGGTACAGGTACACCTGAGAGGAATACAACTTTTTCGGTTCTTTTGTCGGTGTTTCCAGTGTTTTCAATTTGGTACATTGTAACAACGCATCAATCGTATTCTCAAAGTTAATGGCTAGGAAAAGTAAGTGTCATCTAATAACTTGCAGAAAAGTGAAATTATCAATTAATAATACAGGGAAAATTTCCAAGATTACTCAAGCACCCAATATCTTACGTCTTTTTTCTTTCATCTTTTTGCTCTGTAATATGTATAACTTTTCAAGCTAATTATAACTTTCAATTAAGAAAATAGTTTAGTCCTATAAATAAATAGGCGTAAAAGTAATTTTTATTTAGTACAATCATAAATGCAGAACGACAGAAAACACAACTACGTTTCGACTACCACCCGTATCTGCGTGTGTTTTGTTGTAAATTACCAGTTTCGTGTCACTACAGCCAACACTTGAAGTATCATATACTGAAATTCCAAAACATTTCTGGAAAATGAAGCCTCATGATGCAATTTGAGCACTATTTTAAATGTCACACAAACTGTTTACAAGTAATAGAACCAGCTTGTTGATATGATGTTCCAAAGATGGAAGATTAAAATAACTTTACTCAGTGACAAAGGACTAATCTAGTTTACTGTGTAAAAGCTACATTTATATGAACTGTGTAATATGACTCACAGAGGTAACCTAATATGAGGTTGAACTCGTGTCATTAAGCGGGCACACAAACTTGATTATGCTTCAAAACAGAACTTCTCCTCAATATAAAATCACTATTGAGAATCATAGCATTTGCGATGACGTAATGAAGGTTCTTTTTTATACGAAGTTTTCACCCCATCTAAGCCGCTTGGGTAAGAAGGTATAGCAACATTTGATTATAATCATGCGCGATAAAAGGTAGGAGAGGGAGTGTCCATTGCTTGCAAAAGTTATTTTACTGAAGGTTTCAGGGCAGCCATAACCTCTCTGAGGTACGCTCTTGGTGATAAAGGCAAACAAATATGAATGATGGTGAAGGTGTGGAAAGCATGTTTCGATACTGCGAGGGATCAAAATAATTAAGTTAATTTCTAGAAAAAAATGGGCAACCAATAGGTGTGAAAGTCGATAAAGTTAAGGAACCACTTCCCTCGGGGATTCAAATCCAACCTCCCAAGAATCCCTCCCCAGATGAGGCACGGACAACACCAAGTGCGAATACGTCCAGTGACGCTTGGCTGGCATCATGCGAGTCCAGGACACCAATTCGCAATCCCGCCTTCCCTCCGAGGGATCGAACCCGGGGCCAATCACGTGATAGGTGGAGACAGGAGGGAGTGTCACAGCGAATCCGAAACGTCCTCGCGCGAACAACATGATCCTCCGTCCTCTTCTATCGTCCCGCGCGTTCATGGTAATTTCCCTCTGGATCGATTCAGTTTCACCCAATCGACCTCGATTGGCAGCACGGTCCATTCCCCCTAATACCTTGCCCCTACACCCACCCCTCCCTTTTGTCTCCCCCCTCTCCACAAATCCCAACCACCCCCCGCCCGCCCGCCCAAGCGCCTCGCACTACAAAAAAGGAGACCTCTCCGCTCCCGCCTCAATTGCCGCCGCGACGAGGCACTCTGATCGACGAAGCGACGACCACCCTTGCTCGCTCTTTTGGGGATTGGCTGCTCTGTGAGCGGGAGAAGAGAGGGGAAGAAAAAGAGAGGGCAGGAGAGTAGAGAGTCCGTTCGATACATGAACTCTAGCATCGAAGTGCGATGGAATAATCACATCGCAAAAGACGTAAATTGTAGGAGAACCATAGTATGATATCCATTATCGTAATATCCAATATTTTATTATAATAAGAACCTATTACTCTTTTAAGGCCACAAGCCAATACATTCGCTTCAGCTTTGAACGCGAAAAAATCCGACGGCCGATGCATCGGCTCAAGCACTTAATATAAATATAATCTTCAAAGTTAATTATAATTACTATTTCTCATTACTGTAAGGCATTAATGATAAAGCTTAACTATAATAGAAATAACTCAAACATAAGACGTAAAAGTAAACTGACAATTTCCATTTCAAAATGCGTCAAATAACGTTTTTTTTTGTAGGGTTGGATTGAATTCAAAATTTCCTCAGGAATGTTCCAATGTTCTAATAAATGGCTTTAAGAAAGTGAACAATAAATTGGGAAAATTGTAACAAACCTTCAAGTGCGTCATATCAGGATGCAATATAACTAATCTAAAGTCATTTTAAATTGAGATTATATTTACATACCACACTTTGAGACGATGAACAAAGTGAGAATCTTAGAACAATTTTACTATGACCTTCACATTTGAAACCAAAATGATCGCAAAAGAATGATCGCTCGTAAAAAGTCACATATAGTACGATATGTCGAGATACAATATCCTAATATCATATGCTATAGTATAAACCGTATTTCACATATATTCAGGCGTTCTTTATCGAAATTTTAATATCATCAATTATGTGATAACGGGTAGTAACTCTGCCATCGGAATAGGATAATTTATCTTCCAGCGTGTATGTGTTTAAGATGACGTAGCCAGGATCTCATTTCGGGAGAGGGGCCCATGCTGAGAATAAGCGAGGAAAGAGGTGAATAATGTTCATTGTATAATTTAAAAGTCGTTCAAACTGAAGGCTAAATGAATACAATATTATTCGATTAAAAATAAATATAAATTTCTCCAATAATGCCCTTTTAAAATAAATTCAAAATTGATATTGATTGGAGGCTCAATTAGAATCCTTAACGTTATAAGGAGCACAAAGAGGGAATGTTGGAGAAATTTTAATATTATCTAATTTTTCGTGAGTAAATAGCACACGAGACACCAAATACCACATAATATCTCAGTCTATGCTGTTGAAAATCCGTATGATACCTCACATTACGTGATACCTCATTTCGAATCAAACAAGGAATTTCAAAACAATTAGGAACTACAAGCCAAAACGTCGTGGTGCATAACGCATGTGAAAGTTTCAGGCATAATCCTCATTCATACAGGAATGTATTTCTCTGCGTAATTCCTCGTTTTCTCAACTCTTAGACCTAATTCACGGACTGACCTGAAACACATTGCAGTAATAAGCGCATTTATTTCTCAACCATTTCTCTGTCCATAATTGTTCATCCCAATTACTTCACGGAGTATTGATTTATCTTCTTTTATCCAACAACTTCATTGGCCTTCTGTATTGGTGACTCTCTCTGTCAAATTAATCTTAATCATTCTTTGATAGCACCACATCTCCATCCCTTCCAATTTCCTTTTTCCTGCTCTTTCCTTTATCGCTCAAGCTTCTCTGCCATATGGCACACCACACATGTGTTTTAATGAATTGCTTCCTTACTTCCTAGCCTAGGTTGTCAGCAGTTGATTTTTTATTCATGTTTTATGCCTTCTTTACTCGAAATAAATTACTCACTATATCTTTAATTCTTCTACCATTGGGTACTAATTGATTCTTCTTGTAAGATAGCTAAGTTCTATCACTTAGTCCAGGTTGTGCTCTCCAAGTTTCTCTATTTTTTCGCTTCCTTTATTTCTACTAAAAATAATTGTTTTGTAATACGCAATCATTACGTTTTCATCAAACATATTTTTCCGAATATTAAAACACTACTCAAGAATTCAAAGAAATTTTAATGCTCCATTTTTACATATGTAAAAAACATTATAATTCTTAATAATTGCATCTCTGGTGATGATACTCAGGTAGCTTACTACCCACTATCGAATGGTTGAGCAATTAATCACTAAACGATTCGTCATATAGATCTGGGGCTTAATAAAACAATAAGACATATCATGAATATCGCCTGAGATGCATCGATAAATTTCAAAGCCTCAGAAAAATGTCCATATCATATATTATTTAAAACTCCGCAACATCTTTCTTCCTTCCTCCATCGTTGATGACCCTACCACTCACATTACATTACGTATCATTATGCAGCATGGCGTAGCATATCGTTAATTGGTACATTACTTAGTCCGGTATTCAATAGCACATTGCCATTTTCGTGAATTTTGCATGGCAACAGATCGAAACATAGCTCATTCAAAGATAAATTTACATTTACTCTTTTTTCCATCGATACAAGCCATTGCAACTTCTTACATCACCAACTAAAAAATCAGACGGCATTAAATTGTAAAAGGGATACCTCGGATAGCCCATCTTCTCAACACCACGAAGCGATATCTCGTGATTGTCTCATGGCGATACACAGAATCGCACACCCTCCGGAGGTAAGAGAGAGAGGGCCATAAGGGAGGGAGGAGGTGGAAGAGGTCAGGAGAGGGAAGAGAACGGGAGCGAGGCATACACAACGCCCGAGAGGCATCAAAAGGCGAGAGAGACAAAAGGCTGGGAGGATCACGATCCTCCTCCACGACGAAGTCACCGCCATCGCCCCGGCGACAACACACAATTGGCTTCCGGCCTTTTCACTCGCTGCGATGGGAAACAGGTAAATGCCCCCGCAGACGAGCTGCTTCTTGTTTTTATTCCTTCGCGTCGAAGACAGCGCATTAGTGAAGTACATCGCTCACGAACATGAAACTCTGGCCTTAAAGCAAGTTCCTTTCACCATTTTCCTCCTTCCCACAAAAATAAAACTAAACATGACACCAAGGAAATCGACGTACTGCGGTAACGCTCATATTTTTTTCGGTTCCATCGTCGACTGGGGAGGTTATTGCATGGCGCACCCCCTTGGGCGGGACGAAATTCAAAAACTTCCATAAAACAACGAGGTTAACTCGAGCGGAGAAAAATGGATGGAGGCGTTTGGAAGCACCATCACAGCGCTTGAGAAGATTCAAAGAGCGTAAGATCAAAGGAGCGGAGAGGGGAGAAATTTGTTTGAAAGTTGCTCCAAAAGAATTCTTAATATCGGAAGAAATGTGGAAACGGGCTGCGAACCCTAACAGCGTGCTTCATACTTAATTATTGAGCTATAGCGATCTTTAATTGAGATCATAATTAGACGTCGTACTTTGACACTATGACGCAATGGGGGAAGTTGGTGAATTTTTTAATATGAACTTTCCAGTTTTTTCAACCTAACATCATGAAAATCTACGATGAATACTTACAAGACGTCACAAGATAAAACCCATTAAGCACCTCCTCACGTTTCTTCGGATTTAGATTTAAAGACTTATTTTCGAGCTGGCATATTACTCAGTGATAAGAAAATATGGAAGTATTTCCCGACAGACACAGTGCGATACACTCCTAAAAGGAAAAGAGCGGGCCTATAGAAACGAGTGAGTTTAGTTATTACAAGTTATTTTTAGTCACAAGTTAGTTACGAGGGATACAATGAATGACAAATAATGTATTTTGAGATGTAAGCAATTTCATAATAATCTTTCTCGATTCGACATTTTTTCAAAGTCCCACGCTTCCTAACTCGCGATAGGATCCGATACCTATGGATTTGGGTTCAAAATGTTTAAATGCACACATAAAATTATTCCTAAAGTTCAATCACAGTAAAAATATAATATAAAGGATGAAATGAATCGCTAACGTTGGTTCGTTAAAAACTGTTTTTACGTACAGTATAATAAATACCAAGATTGGTAAGAGTCGTATTTTGGCAAAACATTGTAAAAATCTCCAATTAATCATGCCTCATTTTCTAGTGAACAAATATGTTTGAAATTGAAGCTAATGTTAACACAACATGAATTAAAAAAACGATGAGGTCAACAAGTATTCTAATGGTCGTTCAAATTTAATTTTCCAAGTGTGTTATTGTAATATTCAATGGGTGCTTTTACCGAAAAATAGTTTCTTATTCTGATTATCTAATTTTCATGACTTCTTAAATTTACAAACTCTATACTGATGATAGAAGGAAGCAGCCCAAACTTAGAGAAGGGCTGACTTCATAACAAAAGATCACCTGTATTCACTGAAACCTAGATTGCTAACACATAAACTCGTTACCATTTTGATATAAGCACCTAATGGAAAAAATTCCCTTCTCTAACTTGTATCAATAGCAATTTACCTGTTATAGTAATTTTAAGCAATCCAAAAAACGGACAAATATGCCAACAAACTCTTAGACAAAGAATAACCAATAAGTTCATGTCTTAATCGGCTTTTTACAAATTCAATTTTTAAACTAAATAACCCTCATTGATTTATACTTTAAAGGACAGAAATTTGCTTCTGATGACTGCATCAATAATTGGTTAAACCATTTTTGCAGGGTTAATTTGTGACGCTAATTAATTATGAAAACTAACATGAAAAATAGATCTCATTGGGGGGGGGGACAATTATCCACATTTTAAAGGATGATGAGTGGCGGCAAGAAAATATAAGTGATGAATGGATCGGGGTGGGACGGCCAGTAACCGCGATGTTCACGAGAGGGGAACTACCATGTCACCTCGACCTGCCACTCTTGTCTGGCGTTGTCCGGCTCCCTAACATGTTAGGGTTAAGGCCAGCACATTCATAAACCAGGAGGCGGCGATGAGTGCATCCGCAGTGCCTCCCTATCAGCCCGGGACAAAATCGGAGAGCATGCTTCCTCATCCGGTGCATCCAAGCCATGTGATGAAATGTGACGGCCATACTATCGGGAGGAAGTGGATACCGCCAAGCGCAGAGGAGAGAGGGAGGGAGATTTGGGTATCAATATTAACGCGCCACCATGCCCATGAACGCCCTATTCAGTCCGAAAGTTGAGTAAGTTCACTGTCGTTTTTTTAACGGTGATCTTACTCGTCTGTGCCATATTTAACTTCGTAGGCTTCATCGCAAAACACTATCACTCATTGTTACAGGACCTCGTTGTTCAGCTTTCCTAGCTAATTAAATACTAGCTCTCAGAATTACTGTTAATCTAATACGGACTCCGGCAGATAATGAACAGTTTGGCATTATAAATATTATATTTACCAATTACCTTTCCTTACGTGTCTATAGGCTGGATAGCAATTTCATCCTTTGCTATCCGTTATCCCTTAAGTGCTTTCCAAAATTTTTAGATCAATACGCGCTACTGATGTTTGATACGAAAAAATAATCATCAAAAACGGTAAATGGCCAAATTTATCCTTCCTTCAGGATAAAATACCCGAGATAACTCCTTCTGCAAAACATTCAGCGGACGATGTTGAAGAAAAAATAACGCGTTACACCAGAAGCACAAATAGGAATTTAGAGCGAAAATGAATTGCAGAGTCTTCCCAATCACAAACATGGTATTGGTTTGAAAACAGTTCCGGCTGTTCCGGCGAAAACAGTCATGGCTTCATTTAAGTTTAAAAACAAATAAATAATGATGAAATACAAATAGGTAACTGCCATACTGAAACAGTCGATATACCCTAATATGAAACTTATCTCGTGCAGGCTAGTAAGCTACGATCCCAATCATATGGTTGTAAATGGCTTCGAAGTAGGTTACTGCCGTAATCCAACCTATGACGAGGCATTTAGTTGAACCAGCGAATAGGGCGAGCTGAATGAAACCTGACTAGAAGATAACATCCATTTACACGTATTAATACGTCATCTAAATTTTCAGTGGGGAGATTTGTCGGGTTAATGCACAGCCTAATTGCAGTGCAGGCACGATGCTATTGGCGTCAACCTAATTGCTATAGATGGGAGCCGCGGTAAAATAAACCGTGTTCGCGGAGTACCTATAGTGGGAGGAAAAGGAAGGCATCGAGAAGGATGATAACGCGAGCCAGAGCTGAAAGACCTCTCCAAGAGCGGTCGTTTCCATGGATCACACGCTGTATCCATGGGTCTTTCTCCCAGCAACGTTGAGCAACACGATGCCGGGCCAAATTTTGAGTTCCCCTTGAATCAGTTTATCGTCCTATAATTGTTTTAGATTGACTATCTCCCTAGGTTTTTTTATCTCCACCATTATCATATACATAAACCCGGAGAAGGCCTCAAAAAAGGAGTATTAACAAAAGTAACATAAAAAACACACAATTCGAGGAACATAACTCAACTAAAATTTATACACAAAATATTTAACAGTGATAGAGTGTAGAAATATATGTACATTGTGAAAAGGGTCCATTTTAATGTAAAAAATCAACGTAGTCTATAGATATCCATACATATTCATCGCATATCATCCATTGTTAAAATACAGAAATTTTACTTTTTGCAGATTTACTAAACAAGTGTATAAAATACAGTTTTCCGTTGAAATCTGTCGGAGTATAAGATTGTGAAAAAAATAAAACGTGAGATAGTATTCTGAAATGCACACAACCTAATTTCACAAACTGTATTGGCTACAGAGTATGATTGGAGAGGTGATTGACGAACTAAAACTATACTTACAACTATGTAACTTGGCTACAACATTAGCTAAATATTGACACTACGTTACCTGTTTACTGCCGTGGGGTCTTATTGTTGTTCAACTATGGAATTGTAAATAAATTCCATAAGTTAGATATCACATTTCGTCTATTCTTAAATACATGAAACTATCATGGGAGCCACCAGTTACGTAGTGCCTGAAATAAAACCAGCGTGAAATGCTTTTCTGCAATTTCAACCCCTAGAAATCGTGGAAATTATCGAAAAATATTACTATTCCTAGAACAGAAACGACATTATCGTTACAGAAGACTGCATTTTCGTCAGTAGAGTTCGTCACCAAATACCCTTAAAAAAAACTATTTGATTTTTAAGGCAAAAGATGTAATCGGAGAAGGGGAGAAAAAACTGCAAAATCTTTGGGAAAAAAGTATGTGCGAGCAAGAAAGTTTACAGATTATCAAAGAAAATCCCAAACGAACAGGGACAAATGAGTAAGACATCGAAATTGGGTCAACAGTAAGAGAGAAAGAGAGGGGAATGGATGTCATTGAAATGCGACAACATGATATTATATAAAAAGCAATAACAGAAAGACAATAAAACCTATAGAATAATTTCGAAGGTGCAACCATCTTCTTCAGCGAAAGCCACTTGGCTTTCTTCTTCCGCGACCGATCTCTCGCAGAAGAATGCATACCAGTCGCGTCACCAAAACTATTCGACGAATAATATTTTATCATTTTTTATATTTTTATGCTATAAAGTGGTCTCGCAAAGATCAACATGTCCTGCCCGTGTTATAAAAAGACGAACTGGTGGGCCAGAGCGAAAATTGGAGAGGAAAAGGACTGCGATAATGAACAATGGAATATTTTACGAGAAAGATGAGGGAACTCACACGGAGTTCAAAGAAAACACACCAATCATCTATTTACTCCATAATTCATTCATGGGAAAAGAGGGGGCACTGGTCGCCAATCAATGTATTATGCACATTGAGAGTGAGCGATAGAGAGAGAGAGAGGCGAGAATGAATTGGGAAGCAGGATGTCTAAGGGCAATAAGGAGTAAGGGAAGGAGAAAAAGGGAGCGAGAAAAAGGGAATGAGATGAAAATTGAGCAAATAGATGGTTGGGGCAGGGTAAAGGGAGGGGGATAATATTGGGCGTGAGAGGGCAACGCCAAGGGATTGGTTGGGTGTGGGGTGTCGGAGGGCTGGAAGGGATCCCGTTAAAGAATGGAAGAAGCGTATGCGGGGAATAATGCAAAGTCCAGAAATGCGACCGAGATGACGGGAGAAGGAAAAAGACTGGAAAAGTGAACGAAGGATAGGAAGAGGGTAGGAAAAAAGCGAGGTTGTGAGGGAAGCAGGAATAATAAAGCGGGCCAACGGCCAAAATAATACTTTATAAAGCCTAGGCAACGATCCTTTAACTGTACCCCTTACATGTACCCGACACAGGCTCAAAAAAGCAGATCGAGGCTAGTATAAAGGCATTTCCTGTTCACAGGGAATCCAGACGGATTCTGTCTTACTTCTTCCCAGGCCACAACAAAAATTCATTCATATCTCATTATGTCATTGTCCACTTTTCACTAACGACGTACGACCCAAAAATTTGATCCTGCATACTGATTCCGAGCAAATAAAAAGAAAAGAAAAAATGAGCTGTTTTGCTTCGTCATGCTCGTTAAGTTTGACGGTTTCGAAAACGTGCTGTCTCACAGAAAAGGATTATAAAATACTCGATGCGTCTAAACATTCACAGTTGCTTCCCAAAGCATCAGGTTAAATGAAAAGCAAGTCCAGTCCAAGTCCAAAAGGTCGGATCGAACATGATATTCAACCTCATCCCAACGGTGAAAAACCATGCATCGATCAAAACTGACGGCAATTCTCCCTGCAGGACCCACAACACTACAGCAAAATTCATAAACGTCTGCAAAAAAAACAAGCCTCATCCTCCCTGGGCCCGCATTAGCTTACTCTAAACGGTGTTCATGTCGGGGACCGGGTTGGGCCATTCAACGTCCCGCGTGAATGGCGGTGCTCTGTGCTTTGTAAGGTACCATATCGTGTACCCTGTAATCAATACTATCTACGGGAGACCTGCAATTGATTGGAATCAAACTGAAATGCATGGAGTGGACCATGGATATCTATGGTGCCTCGTACCACAGAATGACACAAAAAGTGCGAGATAAAGATTATAAATGGTTCAATCCTTAAGAAATAAAAATTTTCTCATAGGGTTGCCAAAGGAATTCCCATAGTTCTCTCAATTCACATAAGTTTGCCGTAAGTAATCGAAGATCGCAAGTCGTTCGAAGATCGTTCGAAAATCTTATCAGCCTAGTTACGGGTGAGAGATCCATTATCATGGATGATATTTACCGTGACTTTCTGCGCAACTTCTTGGATGAAATACTTACACCCTATGTTACCAAAATATACTAGAAAATAAAGGTAGCTCTCAGTCAGATTTCAGAATTTAATTGAGGGCTACTACACGTCTGAAAATAATATATACTACGAATAATTTAACTGGGCACGTTTCTCACATCGCTTTGGAAAATGTTTGAATTTATTTTCAGGAAATTGTATATCGTCAAGATTAAAATCTACGAAGTTCACGGTGCAAAAAGCTGTCATTTGCCTTGCTAAGAGACTTCGAGCATTAACTGGATTCTTTTGTTTAAGCGTAAACAAAGGGAAAATAAAGCAGTAAAAGTTGGATTTCTTTTTCCTTTCTAAGGAGCTTAGTTAAAGATTTGATTGCGCACGTCGCCATAATTTTGTCGCCCTAGGAGACAGTTGGGAATAAAAGAGGAAAGAGATGGAAACAGATGGATTGATAAGCGCTACGCTTCAGTGAGGGCCTCCGTCGCGTCCACCTCATAATCGATGAACGGATGAATATTTGACCACGTGTCACAGGCCAAGGGCACACTGAAGGGATGACGGATAACTCTCGCAAATAACGATATTTTTTTCTGGCCTAAAAGAAGCTCCTTCACCGCTTTTTTATAAGTCTAGATCTTCTATTCCCGACTCAAAAAACGTATGCAACGTAAAATACAAGGCAATCTCTCACCATTTCAGGCTCGGATTATGAGTCGGATTATATTGATACTAATACTATCGATAGAGGTTTAAAATTAATTTATCAACCAGAATTAAGTGGTTTCCATTTCCTCTCCAAATGTTACACTCTGAGACGTTTCATTCTGTCGTTTTATCGGCGAATAAGTCTCTTCGTACTCGCCAATGCAATGCCAAAAAAACGTAGCATTTAGCAATGTGGTAGACGCAGATATTCTATGGAATAAGTGACCAAGTGGGTAGTTTAATATCAGCACGTTGGATGCATATGAAATACTGCTGACTGGACAGGAAGCCCTTAGCTTCATTACAATCAGAGTAAACGACTCAGGTACGCAATTTCACAATTGTGAAAGCAATTAACTGACACTAACACTAAAGCACAGAGGGTAGTTATGACAACTTTTGGTAGTAATGATAGATAAAATTCACTAAAGTACGACAAAATTTACCAGAGAATTCGGAAAATATAACTAAAAAGGTAATTATGTACAATCGGACAAAAGTGTTGGTTGGAATCCCACGGTAAACTTTTTAAGCTTTTCATCGGGTGAAAACAATTAATTCTCTCTAGGAGATAAAAATATTCAATACTCTGCTAATTATCGAATAGGCTATTTGTATTCTGGGTTGCTATTTGATCAACGTCTCAATGTTTTTGCATAGATATTAACTCACTTTTCCACATATGGTATAGATTAGATTGTTGTTGGGGGGGCCTTCGTCAGGAGCCCGGGCACTTAGACCTTTCTTGGTCCATTGTGCCAACCCCATGCCTGTCTGCCACTTGCAGACAGGGGGACAAGAGCACCTCAGTAGAGGTATGGAGGATTAGCCTCCCACTGCCTCACCCCAGTACCAGGTATAGAGGATGTCCTCCCTCCAACCGGCCCGGTTTGGCCTGGCCTGGCCTCTCAGGCCTGCCGGTATAGGTATGGAGGGAGTATCATCTCTCCATCCATGCCTGGTTGAGGTATGGAGGAGGGTCACCCATCCAACCACCGTCCGGACCCAACGTTGCTTAACTTCGGTGTTCTGATGGGAACCGGTGTTTCAACGTGGCTAGGCCCTTGCCCCACATATGGTATAACTTCACAATTATTCTGGAATAATAATACGTAAACTTAGTCATAAGGCTCGTTAATCGACTGTAAAACTTAGTCATTTAAAAGATTTTTTTACGTATTGTATCATTTTCTGACCACCCACCGTGAAATTTAAACAGCGATAGATGCAACGACTATTACCGTGAGGAAATATTTTACCTCCCCCGTGAGGAGGAGGAACACCTGAGCGATAGACCATGAAGTCACGATAGAAATACATCGAGAAAAACTTTCAGCGTTGTCCCCAGTAAATATCATTAAAATAGAGGAATTAAATTTACACTTTTTTTAATCACATATATGGTTAAAACTTGGATAATTGTTGAAAGTACTCGAAAATGCATGAAGCATTGCGATGGATCAAGTTCGGATTTCCCCGGACCTATGTACACGATAGCACCAGACCATCCGCACAGCAAAATCTCCATCCCATTGGCAAAAGGATAATAAACTACGTGTTATATTTTTCTAAAATGTCTCGAAAACTTTAGTCAGCGGTAGTCTGCCTTTTTTCTTGACCCTCGAAACTAAGAAATCAATATAATAAAGCTCAGTGGTTTTTGGTGAAATTATGCTGGAAGAAATTTTGACGGTTAACTAACAAAACATTTTGTGACGAGATATATACCGGAAAAGCATACGGAAAAATACGCAACGCATTCTATTGTCTTGGCAGACACTGATGGGCGAGTTTAAGCTTCTCTAAGAAATAAATTCCAAGGTTTCACTGCATACATGATATTCGACAAATATTAGGAATATAGGTCGGATTATTTGTTGCAAAGTCAGTCCATGATTTGGATAAAACACGACAAATAATTCAAAATGATTGTGATAAAAAAAGTTGTTATTAGCAAATGTAATGACTGACCACCAACACTCCATTAAAAATATGTTTTTTCGCTTTTGTTTCCTATCGAATGAGAAGTCTTTTTCAAAAGATTTAAACATTTAACGAGTTTCGTTTATTCAGAGGCGCCCATCTCTAGAGAGATTGGTCGGTGTGAGGAGACGGGTAATCGAGGAGGGTGGACGAGGAAGAGGAGTGGATGGACGCGGCAAAAGAAGAGGCCGTGCGCACGTTGGAGAGCGAGAGTGAAAGAGAGAGAGAAACGGATCGCGCGATGCGGAGAGAAGGGTGCGGCCCCCACACCCTTGGAGATATGGCTGCGAGCTAGAAGAGAGGAGAGAGGCGAGGAAAATTCCGGCGGCTGGATTTGTTCGCCGAAACACGGGGACGGGTTAAGATGGATTAGGGATGCTTTGTTGAGAGGAGGAGGTGATGGGGTTTGCGGGGGACGGGAGTAAGGGAGTGGGTGAGGGTGAGAGAGTCTAAGGAGATGAGGCCCACGTGGGGGGCGGGTGGTCATGGTGGCGGAAGAGCGACGTGAAGGAGGGGGGGTGTGAGCTTGAGGAGAAATTGGCAACGGGGCTCGGAAGTGAGGGGCTGGATAGGTAAACGTGTAGAGAGAGTCTTCTTCTACACTTCAAAGATTCATTTATTCTTGAAAGTCTTCTTCTTCTTCTACACTTCATGGATTAGGCCTTAATTTTGCCTGTTCCGGAACCCATCTTTTCCTCGGTCTTCCCACGCGTCTCCTTCCCTTCGGCCTACACTCTAGAATACTACTCGTAATCTATTGTCTGCCATTCGATTTATATGTTGGCATCATCTACTTTTATTTTCTTTAATCTTCTCGTTTATTGATTGTATTTCTAGATCCTTCCTAATGTCTTCATTTCTTTTTCTGCCCGTTAGGGAACAACCTTTTACATATATCAGACATTTGATTACTGCAGCTTGAACTTGATTTTCTTCCTTTTTACCTAGTGTCTATGTTTCACTCGCATATAAGAACGTAGGAACAGATGCTGTTTTGTGAAATTTGAGGCGTGTGTCTTTTCTTGTTTTATTCCAACATTTTTTATGTAAAAACCTCTTTTATTTCTTGTATTACTTTCCATAACAGAGGTAGTTTTACATTACCAGAACCCTTCACAATATCTATAAATTCTATATGAGTCTCCAAATTGAACTTTCTTCTTTTTTCAATGATGAGTTTAGGAGTGAAAATCGCATCTGAACCTTCCTTTACGGAACTAATTTTGCTTTTCTAATAATATCATATCAGCTATTGGCTTTAGTCTTCCGTTTATTATTCTAACCTAGATTTTATATGCCGTATCTAATATCGATATTCCTCTGAAGTTTTAAGCCTCTGTCTGGTCTCCTATTTAAAATACCGAAATTATTTCTGCTCTCAGCCATTTTTTAAAGTACTGTGTTCTTTCCAGCATATATTTAAGAGAGAGAGTAGGCAAGGAAAAGGCAGGACAAGAGATCAGACGAGTGTTTCAGTAAATGACAGGAATGGAATGACGAGAACACCCTTACTCCAGGAGATGGGGGTTTAAGGCGCAGTTGGAGGAACACGGGGTGGAGTAGAGAGAGAAGGACAAGCACCTCGATAAGGAGAGATTGAAATCCGCCGGCAACGCGCATTTGAAAAAGACACACAAGGGGTTGTGTAATGTGGGAGCTTATTTATGAGAGTGGCTGGGTTGTTTGCACAGAACCCCTCCCCTTCACGCCGCCGGCGCGCGAGGGTAGCCCACCCACCCACCGCCCACGTTCCCTCCACTGATCTAATCCACCCTTAGATTTTGTTGTGCCTGTTTGCGAATCCGAAAGGGAAGGGGTGAAAGAGAGAGAGAAAGGAGCAACGATGTTTTGAGAGTGGTTGCTCGCATGGAAGACAGTGAGAAGGAGGGTTTCCTCACCACACTTCCACATCCTCCCAACTAGTTTTCAAATTACCCACACGTGAGTTCCCTCGGGTATCGAGATGGGAATATCATATTTCCCAAGAATCATCGATAATTCACGACAAAAATATTTTTCATTCAATTTTCAAAGAGCACCAGTAAAAGCTACGGTTGAAGTAAGTGTTATTCATCAGCAAATCTCCAGTGAGGGAGGTTAAATCGGACGCGTAGACCGGGCGCGCGTGACCATGTTGTGGTGCGAAGACGCTTCTATGAAAGGTGCACGCGAATTGAATGATGATGAGTCTGAATTTCCTAATTTGAGGTCAACCGGATATTCATGATTAATGGTCTTCCTCTTTTGTATGATGGTAAAAAGGATCAACTTTGCTCTGATGGACTCTAATATTATGGATTAGTTTCCGTGATATTTCAAGTTTTCTTAAATGTAAAACAATATTGTTTGAAGGAGTAATTGTACGATTTCTCAACCAACCTTTCTTCGGATTCCGCTACGAGAATTCATGCATATTTCCGGGAACGGGAGGTAAGGAAATTCTACACCTAACCACTTGCCTAAGCTACCCCTTCTACCCAGTATAAGACAAGAAAAGGTAGAGGTAAGATGGATGACAACAAATGAAAAGACACATGACTAGAAAGCTTGAAGGATAGGATATATTTGTAAGAGAAGGCAGGGGTTTTCAAATTCAGGGGTGAGGCGAAGAAGGCGGTGCATCTCATTTTTGTTTTACCACACTCCCGTGGAACGTCTGTAGGCACTCTATGCAGAGAAAAAATACGCCCCGAGGTCTCGAAAAACGCTGGGATCGCGGAAACACTTTGAACAAGGTGGATGACAAACGCGCGCAAGCGGCATACTACGCCCCCCTCTCCCACGTATGGTGTGTGATTCTCGTGTTTTAACAAATGCGCGTGCGATAGAATACTTTTCTCTATTTGCATGGCATATGATTTTCATTCGATGCAATACTGAATCACTTTTCTTCTCTGCACGGCAGTGCTGACGTCATTTGATCGAAGGTTGTAAGCAGCATGGCGCGTGAAACCAGCGGATGTGCCGCTGAGGTTGATACGCACGGAAAATGGGAAAGGATGAGATAGAGAGCTGCAAAATAATGCTTTTTTGCTCGGTGCCATGGAAATCCGGGCCCTAAAAAATTCCGTGAACGTTAAAACTGCAAACGTTCGTTGGTTACACAGCTAGAATACCTGAAAGATTCTGTTTTGGGGCCTCCAAAATAGTGCAACAGAATAATTACCAAGCAGTCTGGTAGGTAGGGAAGACTAACTCAATGGACATATTATTCAACGTTTACATCTACATCATGAGCCGTTGTGGTTGACAGTATCTTAATGGTTTCCATGGAAGTAAGTAGAAAACTCATTTTTACTTCCTCCAGCAATTTTTGTTTTTATTTTTGTATTTCACATTATCCCAAAAAAAACGTCTCGAGGGCCTTTTACTTCAAACATTTTAACAAGTAGCAACGGGCGAACACGCACACATGTGCATTCGGATGTGAAAATACTGACCAGGCGGTATTAAAACCCGTGACCTTTGGATTGGCAGGGAAGGACTATGCTTTGCCTCAACCGGGGCTGGCAAGTTATTATGTCCTCGATTGCGTCAAATCTTGGTCCCTTGAGGGGAACCTGAGACCAGGATATAAAAACAAGTCAACATAGGCTTAATCAGATTACATAATCAGGGGCTGTGGAAGGACATTCATCCCATATTGGGCGAAGTTCTCGAAGAACAAGGACTGAACGTTTGGGGACATTCCCATAGGGCATCACCCAATCACCACCACAGCAAAGTTTAGGTCTATTCCTTCGGACACTTTCATGCAATCGTCTCAAAACTTCGATGTGATAAAAACAACTAATTATTTTATTTTTAGGAAAACTGCGTGGTGAGCAACTTCTTTAGAATAAAAGAAATTAACATGACTTATGAGATCTGCTTGGAATCAACATGGTTCTCAGCAGTTGATTATCATCCAGATTAATGAGTTATATTTGACTGATTTCAGGTTAATCTTGGACCATTTAAACCATTCATAGGACCATGATTGAGTCAAAACTGCATGACCGTAAGTAGTTTGTAATATGACGTTTTTATGAACGTTTTCCCCAACTTCACAAAAAAACTTTAGGTTAACAGATTTCACTTCAATGGAACTCATCACAAGATGATCAAACGTAGAAACATGTTTTTAAAGATACTTTATCTCGACTTCGAGTTGAAATAACAACAATATACAAAAAAGAGGATATTTTTGATGTTCTCGTCAAAACAATGCAACAAACCGTAGGGCACTACAACCAAAGGTTACCACGACACTAAAACAGTTTTAGAATTTTTCATCAGACTTTACATTCATTACGAGGGATGTTAAAATAAGGAAATACAAAGTGATAATGCAGATATCTGACGGTATAATACAGAGAAGAACCGCAGCAGACCAATCCTCAAATTTATAACTGCTAAGGATTCCCCTTGGTCGAACAAATATCGACCACACTTTCCACCTCATAAATCTTCATGTTTGGTTAAACAGAATTATCCGCATGAAAATAAATTACACCACAGCAAAGATAGCTATATATTTGGACATATTTTAATGAAACTGAAAAAAGCATGTACTTTTAAAAGTATATTTGAATTTCATTTTTAAGTTTAACAGCTGGTTAGGAGAAAAAATACTATGGAAATTAACTAATGGTGGTCACACAAATTTCTGATGACTGGTAGGGTGAGACTGTGAAAAGGTACGTAAGGGACTTGAAAAAAATGAGACAGCTTAAAATCGCGTTTCACTGATTCGATCAATGTGAATTCTACTCAATTTTCACAGAAAGAGTGGCTGCAATCATGTTCCTAAATAATATGGGAAGGCAATTTAGTTTTGAGGGCTGAGAAAAAATGGGATTAAGCGTTTTAACTGTGCTTGGAACAAATGAACACGAATATTGGCTAGCTTTAATGAATGATTTGCAACCAAATAATTCCATATTAATCCTTCTGTATGCACGAATATCCACGCTCAACAAATTTAGTTTTACTCGAAGGATGAGCGGTTATTTTGATTATGAATCCCAAAACAGTCCCATAATATGAGCCAGTTACCAATTCTGTAATCCAAAGTCATGTAAAATGGCCAATAAACATTAATGGTATCGTTAAGGATTGTTTTAGGGAAATTTGGCACTAGACAGCTTTAAAACATCTATTAGCAAAAATCGATCCACGAGAGTCGATGAAATAAGCCTAATGGAGGAAGATAAATATACCTAATTTTCGTATTCCGCGTACTCAGGAAAATTTCACACTGAGTGACATCATTAACTTTACTCAGAGAATTATATCGTGCTCAGATGAGAGTTGAGAAAAATCAGTGTTAAAAAGCCCCAACCCACCTTTTTTATTTGTATTTATGGAACTGTGGGGAGGGGAGGTAGGATATCATTTCTTATTCGTTTTATAGACCTTTGTTGCTTACATTTTTAATATTTTTGAATAGATATCTATCGCTTCTCATTTTTCATCCACGTGTGAACCCATAGTGTTTTAGTTTTCATATGCCTGATGGTTTCTCGTTTCTCATTCACTAATTTAGTCACTTCATTGCGTAGGACGCAGTATGTTTCGCTGAAAATATTGGATCGGATCTATGCTTTCGTACACCGAAAAGAAAATTTAACGCGAAATCAATGTTTCAATCAATCAATGTGACCTGATCACTAGCGAAAATATCAGGTCAGAAAGAGTTAGATGATAGATTGCAGAAATGTTAAATATAGGTCAATATATTCGTTCTGGCATAACTTCAGTGCCAATAATATAAATCCTTACTTTTATACCACTGTCGCCTCTTCACATGCTGCTATGTATTCATCATTTGTAGTAATCAATCCAAAAATAGGTGAAAAGTCATTCTCCGGTCGATGCTCTTCCCAGATTAGTGTATTGATACATGTATATTTGTTATATAATAGTGGGCTGATCTAAATTGAATCTTTTGTGAAAGCCATATAAGCATTTAAAGTGAAATGCGTCGTTACTTCCTAGCTTGTGTTTACAGCTGTTGTTAAACTGTAAACTTTAATTCGATTAAAATACTTTTCTTGCTTGGGCTTCTCTGTTAACTGCATTTTGCATGCTTTTTTCATTGCATTACCGCTGATTCAAACCTCCCAAATTCTTTCCCCTTGATCAAATTTTAGTAGTCGAAATCAAATGGAGAAAAACACTACCTTTGCGTTAACTGGTTTCAAGTATCAAAATATTTAGGTACTTGCCAATAATTTAGTGTTTACGATTACATGAAGTAAAGTCATCTTGATCCATCCATAGTTTACAAATAACTAGGAGTTCTAAAAAACTAACATGCTTATCTATCATTGGCCTCAGTTCCATATTTATCCATTGACAATAAAAGAGAAAAGCAAAAATATAACTCCCCTTTTATGAAATCTTTAGCTTTTACACTAAATATCAGTAAATAAACTATAATAAACAGCGATATTTCAGAACAAAGAGAAACTTTAAAAAAGTTAAAATATTTATCTAAATTCTCTCCATTGTGGATCACTTGCCATCACTTTATCATAAGAAATTCTGCTCTGGGAGGCAATAAATGGCTAAAAGAAATAAATAAGGCCATCTAATCTAAGCGATCACGAGATCATTATGCTTAAGATACCCACAAGGCTATGATGCGATTAATAATGCAATTTAAATAAGGAAAATTCTTCTCAATCAAACTAAATGTAAACGGGCGTCAATAGGCCTTTTGTACTTTCCACCCCGGAGGTCTCTTAATAAGAAACTTGACTTGCTTCTCCCTTACGATAATATCCCCCAGAATGTTCATCAGGAGACATCCCGTAATGCATTATTGATGAGGACAGTCAAAACTGAAGGCGCACCGCTGCAAGCACGGCCAATTCTAGTTCAAGCAAGCAAAAGATACCAAGGAAGAAGTTTCCGACGGGCGGCAGGCTTATTTTAATTAATCTTTTGAGGAGAGAAACTTTGCTTGGACGATGTGCGTGGGCGACACGGGATAAACTTCTGAATACTTGGGAGTAAGTTTTACTTTGTTCAAGCAAATCTCGGTGGCTGTCACTCTTATATGAAAATTATTTAGAAAAAGTCTGTTTGAGTTACACTAAGGGAGAATCTTACTATGACGCCAGTGAACTGTTACAAACCAGCGTCCTTAAGCTGACTTCATTGCACGTAAAAAAGGTTTTCACTAACGTCATTAATCTTTTGATATGGATAAAATACATATTTTAAATGTAAAATACCTCTGATGAATTAATGAGGCTTGCGCACTTTACCGGCCGGCGACCGGCCGCCGTTTCCCACGCTAATTGACTCCTCGGATGTATCTTCTATTGTTATGCGCTACATACAGAGCGACGCCGTCCCACTCAATACGCGCTGACAACCACTGCTGAATCCCTCACGCGCCGACCGATCTCCCCAGCACTCTCATCCCCTATTCAAACAAGCACCACACCCACGCCAGACCCGTTGATTCTCACACCCCTCGGGCAAAAGCTACATTTTATTTATCCTCTCTTAATCCGCTTCCGATACGTCCAAGCCTACCACTCAACTCTATCATCTGCCAAGCAACTAGTTTTTAGACCCATCCAGAAAGCACACCCGAACAAGGACCAACGTTGACACGCATTCGATTCAACCACAGAACGCGTGTTTTCGTGCGTTCGTTTGATATCGCGCTGGACATTTTCCCCCACGTTTTCCCTTGCATTGCCACTAGCGTGCTACCCTGGTTTTTTGCTACTCGATATGCTGAGTGTTTTCTTGGCCAGGAGACCATGAGTTCCATCATGTAAGAACCGGTGAAATTCTATTCTACGTCTGTAGAACCGTAGTCCAACCCTGTCATGTAATTTGGGAACTTCATACTCTGGGAAACTATCGTATGACGATGTTCACGCAGAGTAGAACGCAGCATGAACCACAATGTTGCCACAACGCCGGGCTGCACTCAAAGAAGAGCGCAGAAGATTAACTTTGATATTTGTTTCCCTCGCGTGTGATTGCGAGGGTTCGTGCGTGCGTGCGTGATCAAGTACAAGCTCGTTTCCGCATGTGGGTGCTCGAAAGATGCATCGTCATAGCAACGACAGATCCATCCACAAACCCCACGCCCATCTCCCGTCGAAGCCTATTTCAATCACTTCCGCTCCGAGAGAGAAAAACCGATACGTTGGCCATTGTGGAATTTGCCGCTGCGATAAGCCCCCTCGGCCTGTCGAAAGGACCAAAACCACCAAGTCTAGAGTCCTCAGGCATGTCTCTCTCTTCCATCCTTTGGCACTCCGGACGTGAGCCTCGTGTTGTTTTGACGCTTATCGCACCGGGATCACACACACAACGCCGGCCGAAATTTCACCCTCCTATGGGCGATACAAGGGTGGGCGGATGAGAGGATTTTCCCGTCAATTTTCCTTCTCATACCTTCCTCTCTCTCTCTCTGCATGGAACGTGATTCGTTTATTTTTCGTTTTTTGGAGCAAGAGTGGTCAAAAATCAAATTCGGGTGTGGATTTCCAAAATGTTTGCAAGATTTCCATCAGGGGTACTCGAACATGAGAGACAAATATTTTCATTTTTTTTTCAAACAAAAATATCAAAGCGAACAGCAACAACAATCATGCTATCCTTTTGGATCCTTAGCTTCACGAAATGGAACGATACGGGCTAGAAGACGAGCAATTTTTGCGGAGGGAGTGAAAAAATCAACTAGAAACGACCATCATGAAAGAGTAGCGATTTGATTCTGAGCATGCAATAGTATTTCATTGAAGTCCAAGAAAACAGTAATAGGACCAATAATACATTAACGTACCTTCAATTTAAAGACTCCGTTGTCAGACTGCTTGTATATATGTCTCAATTGAGATGATGAAATCCTACTCTTCTATGGAAGGGTAATATTCAAGCAATATATACCCAAAAAATACAAACATTCCACTTTTCCAGCAACGGTGGGGATTGTTTTTAAATTAACCTTCATAAAATATATATTTACCCAGGTCAAAATTCCAGCTGGAAAGGTTAGCAGGTTCTAGCTAGATCCAGCCAGATTTAGCAGGTATTAGCTTGATTTTATTAGGATCCAGCACGAAGCATGAACTTTAGGATACATCAATTAATTTCGGCTCCTGCTATATCCATGTGGATCTTGTAAGATGATGCAGGATTTAGCAGGAAGTATAACTATTGGCAACAATCGCCGGGGCATGTTCATTTTCCAGTTATATCCAGTAGGATCTTGCTGGATCCAGTTGGAACTCAAGTTTGTTCGAAATCTAATTCTCATAAATCATCCAGTCCTTCTGGCCCAGTAGTAATTAATTTGCTTATCAATTTTTGAATGTGAGCGATTATAATATATACCAAACCAAAAATTTAAATTGGAATAACAATCCATTTTTTCCAAATGACTAAAACCTTACATTTTATATTATGAAAACCATATTGATATGGCATTTAAGAAATTAGTTCAATGTTGATATTATAATATCTTTGTTTCTTTGGCTTTTATTTTTCCATTACGTTCGGTAACACCAGTTATTCGAGTGATTTCATGATTAGTGGTCACTGAAATCAGTTCGCGGTCTTGCCTTCGACCAGTGAGATCGATCTGATCGATCTTTCCCGAGAGTGATTAATCGGATTTGAAAATGGCGTCTTGCATACAGTGACTCATGTGCAATGATTCCGGGACGTGTTTTGATTTATGTGAACTATGTATTTATACTAGGTCAAAAGATTAGCAAACTTTTGAGGTTGGTATAGTTCCGGACAGTATAAATTCTACCATTGATAGAACAAGGTAAGAATTTAACATGCTCGTTGGGACTTAACAAAGCAAGTTCGCAGCAATATGTTTAACTTTAGATTTTTATCAGCCTGTATTTTCAGGCTCTTTGCATGGAAATAGTAATCAGAATGCAAAGTGATGATTTGTAAAACCTAATTTTCATTGCATCTTCGAGTCAATGGGTGATCTTCGCCTTATGTTTCCTCAAGGAGTAGTGAGCAGCAATGTGATTGTGCCTATGGAACGTTGAGAAACTTTTTTTTATTGGAGCATGACAAAATTGTATAGTTTCGAGATCCAGCAGGATTTAACAGGATCCAGCTGGTTCCTGCTACATCCAGTTCAATTCTGATGGATCTAGATAGATCTAGATGGAGGTAGATTCTGCTATTCCAGCTGGAAGTGTCCAATTTCTAGCTGGAAACTTTACCTGGGTAGTGACCTATAAACAAATTTTTTATTTATTTTTTAATGCCATCATTATGTCAGGAAATATTGTGTGTTTTAAAAACATCGGCCAATTTTTTAAATAACACAAATTTTAATGCGGCATCCCGACCAGACACTGGGATTTAAATCCGCCGGATATAGGCTAAGCTGGGCTCAGCTGAGCTTGAAGCAAACCGTCCGGCGGGCCGTGCAGCGTAAGAGTATTTTCTTCACCACTTGAAGCCAGGTATGACGGTTTGAGAACTCGGATGGCCTTCGCAACAAACGGAAGCAAGCTGAAGTTTCCAATACCGACTGGTAGCAACAGCTGAGCTTCTAGCAGCTGAAGCGACTAATACTGCCGGCTGCTCTCATCTACTCATTGACGCAGGTCAAGGGTTGGAGTGTTCCAGTGAGCTAGCCCATTTTTTTCAGAATTGAAAGAGGGCGTTCAAGGGCAGAAATGGAGGAAATAATCTGTAATGCGCGAAAAAAGGTTGGCAATGAACCAAATTGGCAGATAAGTGAGGGGAACTGCATACGCAAGAACATGGAAATAGAATAAATGGATAGAAATTGACAAAACTAGAAATAAATGGAGATAAATGCTATAAATAGACAGAAATGGATAAAATTGTCGTTAAATGGAAGATATTGACAGAAATGGACGGAAATAGATGGAAATAGTTGAAGTGAAAATGCGTTGTTCATTTGTTTTTGATGTTGTGTACCCCTCGGGATTTCCTTATACAATTTATTTGAGTTGCTTTTGTGATATGCGGCGCGTTTTGATATTTTTTGCTTGAAAAATACTGTTTTTAATATCAATGTCAGATGTCAGTTATTCATCGCTTGCAGACCTGATCGGATCACTTGTCCCAGGGAATTAAGCATAATTTTGCGTAAACCTGAGACAAAAAATGTATTCATACGTATACGACATGAGCAATTTTATTTGAAAAACGTGTACCGCACTGTAGCCTTAACTTATTGTGGAATGCGTCCTTTACGGAATATACATTTAAATAATTAAAAATTAGCATTGTTCTCTTTCCATTTGTGGTTGATGATAAAATATAAATTAATTTTTCCCCAGCACATCTGAATGTGTACCAAATTTTTCAAAATTAATTTTGCTCTTTGGGGGTAAAATTCCATGACTGAAAAGTAATTACTGAATTACGTAAGTTAAAAAACTACCACAAAGTGCTTCACGAGAAAACGTTGAGGCTTGTAGGAAAATGGTGTATTTGCCTATCACAAATTACCAATAAATCAACGTTGGTAAAAAAACGGTATTTTATTAACAACAACAACAACGAGACCAATTTTTTTAGGAATGCACGACAGATTAATTCAACTAGGCACTTCCGCAGCGAGTATTCGGCGGAATCTGCGGCTCACATCACTCTAGATCGGCTCGCAGGCATTAGAGTGCAAGAGATTAAGAGCAATTTATTCCACTCCAGAGACCAAATCAAAATCGCGCTGATATTTGAAATAGCAATCCACAATGGGGAGCTTAAAAAGGCCATGCGCACAGCACATGCTAGCATACAAGAGAAACACCATAAATTGCTTCAAAGTCACTCGAGAGAGTGGAATCAGGGTATTATAGAAGAAGGGTGCATTTGGCGGTCTGGAGTTTGCCTTATACTAAAACATCGTTCCGGAAATCGCTGGAATAATTTTTCAAAATACCTTGCATTTTCACGAGCACATTTTCTGATATCTAATTCTAGAATCGACGAGTTCATGAGATTGGAATACGTTAAGCACTTATAATGGAATTCAAGCCTCACGCAAATCAGCTCCTTAAAATTCTAAGCAATCAAAATTATGTATATGCATCCTCCGACATAATAGCAACCGGGAAAGTCAATTATTCCCACTATTTTACCAAATAACGTTTTAGTATACAGTGAATTACTTATACTTATAACTACTTTTGCAATGCGAAGTAATTCATTTAAAACTCATCACAACATCGACTGAAAAACTTAAAATCCGTGATAATGAGAACCTTCTAACACACTTTAGGTAATTAAAACCAAATATCAATAATTATTCAATATTTTCAATAAAACAGTATTTATAAAAAGATTCAGAGATCACAGAGATGTTCTTATTTTACCCCAGTAAATTACTCCTAGAATTAAGTTTTAAATAAGCGGGGTAAATCAAAGGAAAATTACACCAAATTCTTGATGATAATTCAGTTTTCTCGCCGATTACTTTATACAACAATTCACTCATTAATAATTTATTTTTATACTTCCATCAGCGGTGTAACAACTGTATCACACAAAACATAAGATATCAACAAGTTCAATAGAACGCCTTATAAAATAATGAGTTGAAGAAAAACATACAGACGGTGTTGAAATAAAACAGTAGAAATCAGAAACATCAAGAAAATAAAAAAATCCAACAAAACGGAATATCAAAAATTCCTGTACAGATACTTAACGCAGTGTATTTCGCACAAAGTGTAACATCTATTCCTCTGAGAGAATTAGCAACAGTGATCCAGTGCCCGGTTTCATTACGATCTCCCAGTCAAGCTGATATTTCTGGATATTTGACGGGACATTTGCATTCATGCGAAAATTCTTCATTTCTATGCGTAAGTGGATTGAAATAAACTTTAATCCCGTTTTCTCAAAAAGAAGGCAGTAAAACCCAGTGTGCATTATTCCTTCAATATTATTTCTCAATTTGTTGAATAAATATTATTATTAGTAGGTATTATTATTATTATTATTATAATAATAATAATATTATTATTATTTATATCTTCATTAATACTATGTTACCTTGGAAGTTGGTATGCATGAATCAATGATTCGGTAGTTTCAATGCATCACTATAAGACTAATGTAAAATAATGCTCGAATCCCAGGCAGTTTAAAATTGTACCACAGCTTTTATAATAACTATGATGTACTGAATACTATAATAACCTGAAGGTGACCTGAAGATGACGTCATAGTACGTCGAAACCCGGGGCGTGCAAATAAAATTATCATTGTGGAACCACAAAGTTTAAGTTTTTAATTTATATCTTCAATTTAAATATCTTCCGTGTAAAACCATTTGCAAAGGTAATAAACATTCACTCAAAACAAAAAGTATGAAGAAAGAGATGAATCAATCAACCAATCAACGACGACATTGTTTGCATTGCTCTTACCACACTAACGGATCACAGGGAGTATGAACGCAATCACGCGATACGGTGTAGGTGGTAGCCGTGGTAGCCCTTTTCTTTAGGGCCATTCAAGTATTACGTAAGGTGATTTTGACAACATTTTGAAAACCCACTTTCCCCATGTAAGACAACGTAAGATTTCATGAACCCCTCCCCTCCCAATCTTACGTAAGTTGTCATAAATTTTTGAAAGCATTCACTGGATTCAAATTTTTGGAAGGATTGGAGTGAAGTACATTTTAAAGAACATGGCCGATTTCATGTCCAAGTGTGCAAAAATTCAACTCACCCCCTTCGGTTTTTCATTTTTTTTTTAATCATAGGGCCTTTTGATAAACGTAGAAATATAAATTTTTAGTCAAATATCGATAAAGATTTTCGATATTTCGCGATTCACAGTTCTCACAAAACACTAGGTCTTCACAAATGCGATGTCTCCAAACTAATGAACGCAAGGAATTTATACCTTTTTCTATAGTTTAGCAAATTCAGGCGTACTACAGGTAATCTTAAAAAGTAAGATTTTTCGTCCGACAATGATTTAATAAGTTGATAAAAATAAGATCTCGGAAGTAACTTAAATCTTATGTAAGATTGTCTAGTACCCCCTCACCTCCAAAAGGTCTTACGTAATACTTGAATGGCCCCTCAAAGCGTCGTGATTTTCAAGGGCTTCAGAAGTAAGGAATGGCAAAATAAATTTAATTTTGAAGAAAGGTTCAAAGAATAGGAAATATTTTCGCCTGTAGATCGCATTGACCCCAAAATGCAACTTTTTTAAAACCATGTGAGAAAAAATATTGCTATTCCTCGGAAAATTCACAAATGGAGTTACACTTGCGGCATGTCTAGAGAGATATTGTGATCTACAATCTCATTGTAGGAATGTCCGAGAACATCTCTAAGGTAAAGCAACATTTTTTACTAGTAGCCTTATTGTAAAACCATCTAAGTGGCCCTAATACAAAACTATAGACTTACAGTACTTAAAAATGTACTCATAAAAATACAAGGTGCCCTCAAACAAAACCTTTGCTGTTTCATAACCAAAGAATGTTTTCAACCACTTTTCGAGATAAATTTAATAACGTTTTAATCTAGTTCAACGGCATGGAAAAATCAATTAACTTACATTTCATCTTTTTTATCGCATGTGCCTGGTACATCACGCGACCGTAAAAATAAAATAACAAAGCGTGAGGAGGTTTGCTTATTCATGCGTGGTAGTTTGCAAGTATTCGATGTAATTTAATATTTAATATTATTTTAATATTTATTTATTGAAATCATGCATATTCATTGAAATCTCTGAGCGATTACAGATATAACTATTTTTAAATACGAAGTTGTGTCTCGGGTAAGCCTCAACAATCACATCCAATCATCCACAATCACATTTCATCTTGAAGCAACAAATAACATTTGTTGCTTCAAGATGAAATGCCAACAAAAGAAACATAATATTCAAATATATTCATGGTGAAAAGCGTATAATGAATAATTTCTTTGAAGAAAAAAACCTCTTCAGTGTTTCTTGAAAGAGATTTAGGTCAAATTTTCACCAGATGAAGTGCATGAACAAAGCGGTAATCGAAGTCTCCGTCAACGCCTAAAGCATTTCTTAAATTTTAGAAATAATATTTGAGGCTTCCATTTTTCCTGTGTTCCTATTCCCACGGCGGAAGCATGGGAATTCAATTTGGCCCTTTGTCCCGGGACGGAACAAAGCGATCGCTGACTCGTTACGTTCCTACGCGCAGAGAACAACATGCTCACAACGAGGAGAAAAGAAAACGCACGACTCCCGTCCGGCGAGTAACTTACCACTCGCGGAAACGGAAGGCGAGGGAATAATTCGTTTCTTTTTTCACGGCGTTTGGGCGAACACGGAGTTTGTTCCTTCAAGGTGACTTTGGCCTCGGGTCTAGGTGTCGAAAAAATAAATCTTACAACCGCAGTATACCTTCCTTAAAGCGCATTAATATTTATGCATAGCCTGAAATTTCAGCTACCATTTTCTAAATTAATTTCTCTAAAATCGTTAATTTTTCTAAAAAGTAAATTTTATAAAATGAACCATGTTTAATTTACAAGAAAAAGCATTCAACAGAACCTGAAAACATGATATGGTTTTACGAAAAACTGCATTAAAGGAATGTATCAATGCCAGTAATTTCAATGCAAAAATATTTTCACGAACCACTATTTGTTTGCCTGACACCTAATTTGAATACATATTTTTGTCCATACAACAATATTTTATTTATTAAATGAGATAGTTCCATTAAAAATTTCGAACTTTCAAATAAACTTGAATGCAAAAAAAAACAAAATTCAGTACATATTTTTACGGTTGTTTCAGGCAGCTCTAAATGTTCTAATGTTCTAAAAAATTAGGTAATTTTTAATACCTTAGAGCTTTGATTTCACCAAACGATAAAATAACTAACGTAAAGCCTAAACAACTCATTTTATTGTTTGTTATATCGAGTATGGAGATGTAATACGATGTATTTTGCGGAGTTATTTATAAGCGATTTTTTTCCAAAATGCGATTTTTTTCATCACATTTAATGGCTTTGGCAGAAGTCAACATAAGGTAAATTTATATTATAAATTTACGATTACCAATCATAATGTACTTGAAAGCATAAAAGTTATATAAACATTACAATATCCAGGTTTTTTTAGCATTACTCAGAATCAATATATTATTCTAACATTACTATGTCGGATGATGATGCAAATAGAAAAATCCAGCACTTATATTAGAGACAACCTAAATACCGTCGCTTCAGCCATGGCTCCGAACAAACACAAATAGCTGACTTATATTTGCACGGTATAGCGTTTGCAGGAAATTGCAAACGATATTCGTCCTGGGGTCGTGGCAAATGTTCAGACTGATAAAATTGTCTCTGGTTACGTGGGACCGGTGTGGTATACATTCCATGCGGCCGCGCTTACGATTATACTATCCCTTTTAGACTTGATGGCAAATTGGAGTGACAACATACTGGCAACAGACCTTGGCTCCTAGCAGAGAAGTGCAAAACTGGCATCAGCAGATCGTGAGGTACGGATGCAATAACGGGAACAATCGCTGCGGGGAGAAAGGCTGGCTTTAATTGAGTTGTTTTCCTCCCTTCCCCCTCCTGGGGGCCTATTCAACGATCGTGAGGAAGAATTCGGAGGCCTTGCCTCAAAGTCGACCTGGATACGTTGCCGGCAAGCGATTATGGCCCGCATTGAACCCGCGGAGAATACTTGATTACCGGCGGAAATAAGTGAAAAAGATGAAAAAGGAAATCTTCGCCCCCCGATGAGCCAAATGTCGCCATAGGAGTCCAGTCACGTAACTCGAGGTTTTCTATCCCCTCCTCACTCTTCCAAACCCCCCGCGGTAATTCTTCTCGGGACTTTCATCGACGGCGGTGTTCGTGGTGTGTGTAATGCTCAAAGCGCCTTCTTCGTCCACGCTCACCCCAAGCCATCCCCATATTCTTTGCAACACGTAATTACTTTTGACCTGGAAACACTTCTGAAACCGAAAATCACAAAAAGAAAATCTACCGCCATGTTATTGTTTTTTTTTCAAACAAATGAAGGTGAAAAAAATAACGGCCAGTATGATAGAACAAATAAACCGAAAAGGAAGATAATCTTGTCTGGCTTTGGTGAGTGTCAAATTTTACTGTAATTTTGAAAACTATACTTGGGGCAAAAGACGCAATCCATGATAAATTTGATCAAACACAGAGAACGTAAACCTCGTTTTCATTGCAAAAGAAAAAGAGTGCAAAGAAATAGTAATTATTTATTAATAAATAAACGAATTGAAAGAGGTATGCTAAATAAAAAAAGTCTTCATATAACTGAAAGCCACTAAGCGGTTCCATAGCTGCATTTCTCGGGCCCTACCATCACATCTATCTCTGAGCGTATAAGCGGAAATTTGCTATTTTGTCAACGATTTACATACACAGTATTTGTCCTTTCGGCGGTATCCAAGTACTTACACATTTCCTGTAAATATAATAAATGCTGTTGCCTTAAAAATGTATCTGAAAAAAGTGCTAACACATTATATCATTCAAATAAAAGTGAAAACAATGCAATTTCCAGAAAATGAAGTATTTAGTATTTACCATAAAAATGCTTAATCGCCGAAGATTTCAGGAATATGTTCACTGGGATATAGGTAACAAAATGGCGAGGCTAAGATGTACACGTGACTTTACTTCGAAATAATTACTTCATTCATCGTAATAAGAAATCATAAATGCAAATGAGCCAAGGACAGTAATATTCATTACCAAAGCCTTCTTTACAAAGTTTATCTGTTTCAGCCGATGGAAGTTACCCTGACGCTTCGAAGAGGCTAGTAAGAGCTGATAATTAACTGATGAGAAATGAAAATCTTTCCGTTAAATTATAAAAAATACATGGCGAAAATACATGGTAGCAAGAGCTTGAGAAAAGGAGATAGAGAAAGTGAGGCTATTCAATAATATATGAAGACAAATGACAGGCACGAAAATCACGACCCGTGCAAGGCTGGATTTCCCACAGTTTCTTCAACCCTTCCGGAAATCCCCACCCACTCTACACCAACTACCGACCTTCCCAACACAGCAAGCTCTTCACGAAGATGGTGAATAGTTAAAGCCATTTATTTTTCCCAGATAGACCTTATAAATCTTTAAGAATAAAGTTATGACTAATAATACAAACAAAAATCTGTTTTTGAGCGAAGGAGGGTGAACTTTTACAAAGTTTGACGGGAGTGTATGTTAATAAGTACGATAGGAACTTCGTTAATTTCGGCCACGAGATTTTTGCTTAGAAGCCGGGAGTGTCATTCACAAAAATGCTTAATTATAAGTTAAACATAAGTGTCAAGAGTGGAATGAAATAAATAAAAAAGGGGAGCGTTAGTTGAATCCTGATCTGGAAACAACAGTAAAAGATATATTTTAAATAATAATGCATTTAACTGAGAAAAGAACCCAACACATTTTCTTGCTAAGCCTTTGAAAAGTGAATAAAACTTGGTCGGTGGTAACTTTTTAGTATTACATGATATAAAATTTTAATAGAAAAATTAATTTATAAAAAAATCCTGCCTTAAATGACAAACTAATTTTTTTGAAAATACGAAAAGTTACCAAACTCATTTATTCAGCTGAACCCTCGAAAAGTGACAAGAAAAAACAATGATCAATTACGTATCAGTTAGGTGTATCAAATAAAATCACTAAAAAGTTACAAAAAGACAAATTCCAGGTTGCACCACATACCACTCTTAAAAGGCTCCTAGTAAAATGTAAAGATTTGCTAGACAGAACGGACAAAAGTGGGGTGCACGCATTAAAATGTAGTGAGTGCAAAGACGACTACGTGTGACAGACAGGAAGAAGCTCTGGAGTGAGGAGAAAAGAACAAATGTGCTTTTAAAAACAATAATGACGGAAAAGTAATTTTGCTAAACATTTATCAATACTAGGGATTTTAATATTGAAATTCTAAAATTAAGCAATGACAAAAGATAACTGGACTCGCTAGAACATCTAGAAATTTTAAAACGTATGACCCTGAGATCACCCTCACAAATCAGTAACTTTACCCGGCCTTTTCCCCTATCCTGACCTCCGTTTCGGGTAAACCCGTTAACGTTGCATAGCTACCACATAAACAAGAGACTCAAGCACCTGATGATGATGATAATTTGTTTAAACCCGGGTCGTGTGGGTGTGAGGAAGAAACCTATTTGTAAAGTTAAACCTAAATGTAAAAGTTGGAATAAAAAGTGTGGAAAGTGGCCAAGGGATGAGAGTTACATACTTGCAAAGTCGATCCTCTACTCGTTGGGTGTCGAGGATTTGCAAAGATCACGCCATCAGGTGTTGCCCTCTACTTTCTATATATATCCTCACCTAGTGCAGGGATTTGGCCGCGGTATTTTAATGCTCTAACGTGACAGTTGATGACAGGTATAAACCGATATGCCGAACTCAAATTTGGTCAGACCGGCTTGATAAGCACTGAAATTCACCGAGCAGTCAACCATTTGGGATGAAATGTAATGACGTTGGTGAAAATAAGAGTTCAATAGTTCAAAAATTCCAATAGCTCACTCATCCAAAAAGGATGCATGCATATTCTTGTCTTGAGATACATGAAGCGCTGGATTATCCTAAAATTTATGCAACTTACAAGGCGAATCCCTAGCTCTCCACAACCCGCCGTGGCTCTACGCTCACAATGCCTCCACATCGCCCCTATCGTCACCACCAAACTCATTGCGCCCCGGCGCATTCCCACTGACACTTCCTCTTTTCCACTCCACCTGCCGCCTCCTAGAGTCTCTCCCCTCCCCCTATCAACCCCATCTCCCTCCCACTTTTCCACCGGTTACATTACTGCATAGGACCTTCGATCGGCTCTAAACAGAGCACATTACCTTTTTTTTAGGATGTATCTCCTTTTTTCATCCCCTTCTCGACCCCATGCTCTTAAACAACCGACCCAAACCCTTCACTACAGCAAATGTGAAGAGGGTTTGGAGTGACAGCGGGAAGAGGGATCTACGCGATGAGTAACCCTTTACCGGAACCCTAAAGAGCACTTCACATGAGAAGAAAAAAAGAGTTTGTGAGTGGAAATCACTTCGCATGTGCCTATTCACTTCCACGTACGTCAGCATTTTCGCTGTGACAGGCATTTTCCTCCGCAGCTTCGACCCTAGGCCGCAGAAAGGACGGGCACGCCGCCCGGACAGTGTGGCGGCGTGAAAAGGTGCGAGGACATCCGGCCGTCAGCCACGGAAGAGAAAAACTGCTCAACCGGACAGATGGCCCAACAGGGGGGGTGCTGAGGCTGGGGGGTACGGGTACCGTGGCTCGCTCAATAACCCCTCTAAAGAGCTGTGGTTGAGCCTTCTCGACCTCAGGTTCGTAGAAGACGGATGGGCAAAAGCCGTATACCAGACCAAGATGTGTGGCCGGTACGTTGAAATCAAGACACCTAACATTGTCACGCACGGTGTCTGAGAATTCCAGCATGTGTCCTGAGGGCAAAGGCCAAGATTCTGCGAAAGATGGTGCTGATGGGACCTCTGAGGCACAACAACATAGTGGAGGTATCAGCGTCGTCGTCGAAACGTGGTCAAAAGAGAAATGTAGTCTTCTCGAACATGAACTCGTGACTAATGACTCCCATCACGGACTCTAATCAACCATTTATTTTAAATAAATTTGAGCAAAAATCGTAATAACGTTTACACTGTAGACTCCCAACAAGGCGAAAAAATTAGCTCACATTTTTACGACAGTTTCCTCTGCAATACTTTCGTGGTTTTTTTCCTACAGTAGTTGGAATCAGGGGAATCGAAATAGTAAGTTAAGTTCAACGTTAAGAAAATTTGGCGTGTAGTACCTTGTTACAACGCAATATCCTGAAATGTTTTTAAACACACTTCAATATTATATTTGTTAATTTGTGGGTCTTGGGGTGCGTTTAATATAGTATTTTATTTAGTACTGCCTATTCATAAATAAAAGTTTGAAAGTTATGAGGAAGTAAACTTTAAAAAATATTCACCATTCAATATAATTTACATAAGTGGGCTAATTTCAAATTAATATCCCTACTTTACATTAATTTTCAGGATGCTATTTTATTTCACATTAAACCTACGGTAAAATAAATTTTACGAAGTGAAAATTATAAGTACCTATATCTACCAACCCCCACCTCCACGAATGTCGTAAAATTGATAACTTAAGAGCTGACGAATTGTTTTAAGATATTATAACTATTAGCAACATTTAGATTTTTCTATACACGTTATGGGCTCAAAATAAGAATCGCTTATAAAAAACTTGAAAATGATGTCTACAATAACGAGTTATTACTTTTTCACGTTATGACATTCCTGAAATCATTTTCCCTCCATCTTCATTTATGGCATCAAACGCCGCCATATTCCATCAATGTCTTCTTGTGAGGATGATTCCTCTCACTCCTCATCATACAACAATATAACAAAACATAATAAACCACATTTCAAATTTCAAACTAAAGCTGGGTTTACACGTAGCAGTCGACTGCTATAGCAGTCGTTCGATACACGATACATCGCTACTACTACCGACGCGAAGTGTCCACACCAACTTCTACAACTATCTCAGCGTATCGCCAGCAGTAGGCACTTCAAAATGGCTTCTATTTTGCAAGAAAGACGACGAACTCTTCTCAAAATCGTGCTTGTTAGAGAGCGGCGGAAGCAGGAGGAACATAATAGAAGAGGATTGATCTAAGTTTATAATAAACTCTCCTCAAAGATCTAGTACTCTTTTGAGACGGCGAGGAATGTTGAAATTCTTACTTATTTATCACGACATATTCCTTCTATTACATACTATGGTTGGTTTTCAAAGTTTTCTAATGGATATTAGGTGCTTTAACAATAATGAGAATCGGTTAAAAATGTCATGTATTAATATAAATATGTATAGGTACCCTATATTGAAAGTTTTATTTATTGTAACAATCAATTTTATGGTTGAATAGTAGTTTGTTGTGTTATGTTGTTTATATGTAGTCAAGTGAGATGAATGTAATAAATGAAGTGTTGAGTTGACTGAATATAAGTTGTGAGAAAGTATAGAGTAATTATGAGTTCTTTAATTGAAATAACGAAACCCTACTTAACAGACTGGTCCAAAACTGGAAAGAATCAGCAATGGAACGAGAAAATATCTTCAAAGGTGCGACTGGCCATATGTCTAAGTTTTTAGGCCACTGGGGATTCCTATCGGTCTTTAAGTCGCATTTTTGGCATCATTATTTTTATAATCCCCCTTCCTTGCATTTCATAAGCATTCATGTTCCCTATATCCTTCGATTAATCTGAAGAGATGACCTCCTGGCATAGAAATCCTAGCCAACTTCTTCAAATTCCCGGTCGCTTTCCATAGCGCGTCCTCAACCGCTAGCGAGTGTTGCGATAGATTGCACTTCAATGTGATGGAAAGTAGAAGTCCGTCTACTTTGGTAATAGCTCGAATCCAGGGTCGATCACGTTCGACCTAGTCCTCTATCGACTCTTACTCACATCGCAGTTCGCGTTCACACGTACGAGTCGGGCTTAACAGTCGACTGTTATGGCAGTCGACTGCTACGTGTAAACCCACCTTAACACCGGCTTAACAGTAGGTTATTTGAATAGATTATTTTTGGAAGATTAGAAATAAGTCATTCAATATAACGTAAAATGATAATATAATATTCATGGTAACCAATAAAAATATACTTTGTCGATTCCACACAATTTTATTTGAACGTGTCCAGGTTTCGACAACTTATGTCATTATCAAGTAGTCGAAACATGGGTCTGTTCAAATAGAATTGTGTGGAATTGACAAAGTATATTTTAATTGGTTACCATGACTATTGCGTTGTTCAACAAAGTGACGCCTTCAGTCCTATCTGAGATAATATAATAATCACCAATAATATACAATTTAATTTGACTAAAATGTATTAACTTAAATATTATAAATTTATTATACAATTAAATTTGAAATTATATTTATTGTGGAATTAAAGTAGAAAATAACTTAGAAATATTTTAATTCTGTATTCTATAAAATTGCTAAATGCTAAAAGTAACAAACAATTGCTAAGCCTGGAAACTATCAAGTTTTAATAAGTTTAGTATCTCATCAACATGGCAAACTATGAGTTCAATGCTTAGACAAATGATCAATTACCTTATGAATAGTGGTAAAATAAATACAACTACCCTCGAAATCTTGTAAAAAAGAAGAAAAGAGGTAAGTACAGTTTTTTCACCGTTTCTCTATATGAGAAAACGCAAATCCCAATGGAATGCATGTGAATAAAAAATTATTAACAGTTATCCATACGCACCTGTGACGAAGGATAAAAACAATACATAGATCTAATGCATACATAAAGTATTCACGAAGTGCGTCCCTGAGACTATTAGGGTAATATTTCTTCCGCCAATGGGAACCACCTCTCGGCAATCATCCTTAGAAAAGGAGGGGTTCCACTTGCATTCGACACCTCAGCACGTAATCATCGCATTCATTGGATTCATTTCAAAAGTTCTAGTCATCATAATGACCCTCAATATTTCAAAGTCCAATCTTGGTCGTCTTCTCCTTCTCCTCCACCATCACCAACTCCTCCATGTTACTCCTTATACCCTTTCCCCCGATTGGCCCATTCCAAATTTCCGTAAAACCTTCATCTCTCCACCCAATTTCCCAAAGCTCCTCCTCTCCTCAACTCCAATACCATCTTGGAGGGAAACGAAAGCAATCAACTTCCGGCAATTACGAGGTCTTGGAAACATGCCACCGATCTCCGCGGGTTCGCAAGGATTGTCTCCCACGACGCTACCTCGAGGCACAGCTCTCTCCAAAGGAACAAGGACCTCTCCAAATTAATCAGAGGATTGCTTATTTTTTTTGACGATCCAACGCGCATCTAACGCTTTGATTAACTTTTCTTCTCTCCTTGTTTTCCGGGTGCTATTTTTACGACATTGTCCGCGTCTTCTGCGCATCTCACGTGACCTCGAAGCCAATTAAGATTGGCGATGAATCACTCGACCCCCAAGAAACGTCCACGTGAACGTCCGAGTACGCACCTTGGAAGAAATTTACGAGGAGCACTGATGGCTCTTAGAAAGCCTGGATTGTCCCGCCAGCCACTTGAGACTTGGGAGGTTAAAAGAAGCATAAGACTGGTTGAAAACTTCAGAGAACACTAAGAGTATCAAAGGGATGTTCACGAGAAGGTTTCAGAATTTTAAAGAAGATATTTCACTAACTGAAGAATTAATTGAAGCTACAATGGTAGAGCGTAATTCGTTAAAAGCAGCAAAAAAAACAGAAAGAGTAACATAACTATTGAAAGGATGAAGATGAAGGCGACTGGAGTACAGCTAGAGTACAGCTAGAGTAAAGGGTACACATTTAGATAACATCACTAGAAATATTCAGACCACAAAAGTTTCTGGATGATACGAAGAAAATAATTTTAGCCTCACACATCTGTAGGACAGACAAAAAACATCGAATATCACAGTTAAATTACAAACATATAGGCACATAAATTTCTTCTTTCCTTTCACCATTAATGAGTTCAAAAAATATTCAAGACAATAATCCATCGAATTAAGATATCACATTTCGTTGTATGGATGTTCACTACGAGCATTGGCCGACAACTTAGGCCATTTGCGTCATTAAGGAGAGGTGGGTATGTGAGAGAGGAAAGGAACAATTTTGCAAGGGAGCTAGGGTGGAGAGAAACTTGGCGTTGGCATTAGCCTACTAATTACGATTGATGCAAAGGGGTCCACAATAATTTGTTCCACCAAGAGGATGGTGTAAGAGACGTAGGAATTCCAATGAACAATTTCCACCAATACCAGGATGCAAACCCAGGGCCTTGGCGATGGGAAGCCAGAGCTCGCAACCCAAACCCGTTCCTTATCGTGCCTTCTGTCTCCCAATTCTTTTTAATTTTTCCTCCCTCCTTCACGGCACCCTAATGTCATCTTCCAAGTCCTTGAGGTGGCTTACAGGGTATTGCGTAGATCTCGAGGTAGACCTGTCATTTCACGGAGCGGCGGAGGTTTACTACAGCAAACCTAGGCGAGGCTATCTCTCCTGCAGGGCAATATCCAGGGAGCGTGAAGGGGAATGGGTTGTCCCCGAGCAAATGCCCTCAAGTCTCTCATCCAAGTCGACCCGTTTGCCTGCCGCACACTCTCTATGAAAGCGGCCTCTAGTAACGAGCCTTTACCTCGACCTAAGTGACACCACCACAACCTCGGGGGGAGAGAGCGTGTTGATATCGCTCAGGGAAAAATACGGCGATTGGAGTGTGGAAACTACCAATATGTTCTTGAGGGTCGTCAAGAGGTTAGTCACCGGCTGATTTGAGGAGAGGGTCAGAGCTAGGGCCCTCCAAAGCCACCCCTTTCTCCGGTGGAGAAAAGTGTCATCGGCTTATAGATCTACGGCCCAAAACACTCATGAACACATCGTGAGGGGAAATGGGAGAGTGGATAGGCAGAGTTTCTTTACTATGGAGTCACGCGTAAATATTCACTTGAAGGGAGAAAAAAGGAAGAAGATAAATTAGTCGATAGAGAGTAATAATGTGATCGAAAGTTCCATTCATTTCTACAGCGAAGGATCGGTGGGTTCCGTACGGGAATTCTTTCCCGCCTGTCAACGGCAATTTTGATAATATTTCATTCCCGAATCCCGAGGCAAGCTGGCCGGAAAATTGGGCTCGTTTGACCGAATAATTTAATAATAATAATATTGTTCTGAAACAGAAATGCTTTGGAGGCATATATTAACATGCTGAATTATTTATCTGAACAGTTGGATACCTGACACTACCTATGGAGGTCATCTTCATTCTTATTAATTGATCCAGCATCGTCGGCAAAAAAACAAATTACCAAATTACGGCCACACATTCCATACCTTTTTAGGATTTTTAATTTTTTTAATACTTACATCGTCCATAATTCTGTTGAAAAAAGTAAAAATTAATAATTCCGTCGAATGCCTTTTTCTAATGCTAATTTTCTCTATTGATTTAGGATTGCATATTACTGCATAGTAAACATTTTCTATTTCCTTAATTAAATTCTATGGTATTTGCCTATTTTAAAAGAAATGTATTGTCTTTCAAATGAATGCGATCAAATTCTTTTTTCATATCTTTACAGCCTACGTAGGAAACTTATTGTATCTAATTATTTTTTCGGCGATAATGTTTTAAGACGAAAACGGCTTCTGTACGTGATCTTCCTCTCTTACATACTTGTCGTGCACTGCATAAGGGTAAAATGCTATTTGGTTTTCTCCATTAATTTTAGTCGTTAATTTAAATGTTGTATAAATTTCTTAGACATTTTCATGAATTTGCTTGTCTCCTTTCTTAAACATATTAGTAGGTATTGCATAGTGAGTGAGGATTCTGTCGATTAAACAAGGGAGCTGTTGAGTCAGCAGCTGTTCACCCCATTTAAGCGAAGCATTGGAAATTCTATCAAGACCTTGCATTTATCTATTTTATAGCATTGGAGGCCCTAGTTGGACATCTTATTTCTCTGCATGAACATTTTCGTTAGTTGGTCTTCAGATGCACGTAACTTTATTTACTGTCGATTTTGTAGCCGTATCTGATCCATTTTTTGGCATAGCTATGTTTAATCTTGATAAATTCGTTTACTTCGTTTCTTTGTGCTCTAGTCATACTTCACATTTGTTTCTGATTTCGTAGGATCAATTTCCATACATTTAGAGAATACTTCCCACTATGTATCATTCATATTTCTTACCATGTTTCGTTGCGGATTTTTAGTAAGGTTCATATGACTGTTGATTTCGAAGCGTTCGGTATTTTAGGTAATTCTTACTCGTTTGTTTAAATTTAAATTTTACTTCCGTGAAAAAAACCATGATGTAGTTTTTTTCCTATTTTTTTTTAATTTTCGAGGGTACAGGGTTGCTATGGCTATGTCTTTATCTTTTGTTGCTAACTTTTTTCTTCCGTACAATTACATGTTTCACTCAGTGAAGGACAACAAAAATTTCCGTAATGTCTCCCATTTCCTTGTGTCTTCTTTCTTCATCCGTCTCTTTAACCTTATCCTTCTTTTTATAGATCCTCCCACTCCCACCACATTTTTTCTCTTCTCTCTCTGTCGCACTCAGAATTCTCCCAGCTGAAATCCAATGCTCTCTCTCACGACGATATCACCTCGATTGCTTCTTTCTACTCCGAATAATTGGAGAGCTATTGATTTTTCGATAGCTATCCCCAGAAATATTATTTTTTCAGAAAGTCGTTTATAAAACGTGAAGAATAAAAGCCACCGGCGTGACAGAATCAGTGTGTCCCATTATTCCAGTTGAATAAATATATTCCATCGATGAAGAAAAAAATTATACCTGCTGCCATATTGTTTCAACGTAATTACCGAAAAATTACAGTGCGCAGATTATTCATTAAATGGTGCTAATGGCAGTGAATAAAATATGTGGACCTATATGACTTCATACTAGCAAAACTTGTTACCATAAAGTGACACATTCAGCTTACACAAAAGAATTTAAAGAAAATTGTATGGGTACTTATTGTGACCTAATTATGGCCGAGAGGAAAACAATTATTAAGTCATTAATGCCTTTCTGTCACGCTTTTAGAGTCAAACCTCCCTCGTGACCTTCCGACTCGCAACTTTCAACACCCTTCTAGAGGTTTCCACAAAGGCATAACATCTTTTTTTTCCAACATCTCCTTCTCCCAACCTCCTAGCAAACCAATCCTCCTTTTATAAAACTTGACTGTCAGCCAAAGTCTTAGCGTCTAAACTTTCTTCAACTCTCCCGTACTCTTCGCCTTTCCCTTCCTCAACATCTTCTCCATCCCCTTAAGGATATTCTCCTGCTGTCTTTTCTGTCACTTTTTTATTCGTCTCCGTTCCTACAACTTGTATATTAGTCTTTTCTGCCTCCTTTTTCGCAATTTCTCAGGAAAGCCCAGAAGTTTCTGAGAACACAGCCTCTTTCAAAATATAACTACCCGGATTAAACCAATTCCATGAGTCGCCCCAGAGTCTCACCTCTCACACCGTAGCTGACCATTTATCTCTAGCCTCCACACACAGCGCCTTAGAAAACCCCATACCTCTCCTACATTCCGACCTAATCAATTACAAAACCACCCTGTGTCCTCCAGGAGGCCTATTCACTCCCTCTGCCCCTTGCTATTCTCAACCCCTTCCTCTCCGCTTCACGATATATCACTGGGACCTTATTACGGGAAGGCCGGAAGTAAAATTCAACCAGCGGGGGAACTCGTCCTTGCTTTCGAGCGGGCTAAACTCCGAGAGGGTGCAGCAGCAAACCGACTGCGCTACAATTCCGTGGACGCCTCACTTAAGGTCAATGCAGGGACTGACCAAACACACGACACGCTCACGGCTCTGAGATAAATCGAAAGAACCAGCAGGAGCCTCCTAGGAACAGTGTTGCCTATCCGACACATTTTCGACCAGATTGGGTTTTCATGCAGTTGATTAACCTAGTTTACCAAGTTAATTCCCATAACTTTATGGTTCATACCTCCAGGCCACATTTCTCCCTCCACTGAGGTTGGCGTACACGTTGGCGTAGGGGAATTTTCTTACCTCGATCACCTATCGATTTGAAATACGTGACAATAAAATGAAATAAAAAGCATGAATCACAACAATATGCCTTGTGTAAAACAAATTCGAAAGTCGACCATTCAATGAAAGTTTAATGAAACCAATTGCTGTGATTCAATGAGAGATAGTAACATTTATTTAAATAGAAAAAAGACCGTAAATTTAAGTTTCCAGCAACGACTTTTTAACGGATATTTTGTTTCCACCGATCGCAGTTGCAGTTTTCCGGAGGCGTGATCTACTAATGTGACGATAAATGCCTTAAAAGTTGATATTTCAACTTCGTTTTACAAGTGCATTGCACAGTGCAGTGAAAGGTGGTGCATTGCAGCTCTATAATTTAAAAGTTAAGTGATGGGCATCAGATTTTCTTTCTAACACTATGAAATGAAAATTAAAAACAACCAGGGCCAAGAACATGTATCGAACACTCAAACACAAAGGCCACCCTAATATTCCTACCTAAGCATTAGCGATAAACAGCGGGATCAAAAATATGAAAATGCTCATTAAATAGCGGTAGATAAGAGAGAGAGATGACTAATTCTAAACTTAAATACGACCCAAACGGCACAATTTGAAGTTGGCTGACGGAGAATCAAGGTGAGCAGTTGTAGGTTGCGGAGTAAGACAAGGCTTCCCGTTGTGTCCTTTCCTTTTTAACATCTACCCTTTACCGAGGAAAAGTGATAGATGCTTGGAAGAGTTCTATGAGGCAATAAAAGTAGGAACCAGCTGATAAGCTTGGTTAGATTCGCTGACGAAGGTAATACGATGATGAAAAGAATTGTAGGCTGTAGTACATGCATTAGAAGCTTAGCGTGTGAAATACGAAGCAAAGATTAATCAAAATAAATTTAGCTACGAGATTTCCTAAGACTATGAATGTGAGGCTGGTCATAGAAGTAGAAGGGCACAGACTGGAGCAACGAGGGCAATTTAACTACTTATGTGGTACGTTGGAGGGAAATGGGTACAGTCGCCAGGAAATTACAAGGAGAATTGCGCAAATGAAAGAAATATTCAGAAATAGGAATGAGCTGATGACGGGGATCTTGTGTAAGGATGTAAATATAGGTCTGGTGATGAGTTTAATATAGAATGTAGCGTTTATTTGTGCAGAAAGCTCGTTTCTAAGAAGAATGGTTGGGAATAGATCACAGGCGTTGACAACGTAGGTTTGGAGGAGAATGTAGAAGGCACAATGGACGCAAAGGAAGACGAACGAGAAGGTTCTCGGCATAGTAGATGAGGAGGAGTGGGTAAGAGGGTGCTGGAGGGCATTAGGAGGAGTTAGAGTAGGTGATTGGAAGAGGTGATGAGAGGCGAAGGTCTGCTGAAGGCCGTGAATGGTGGTAAAACTGGCAAGGGAAGAAAAACAGCAGGATTAACGGATGGGTGAAGAAAGCTGAGATATGAGCCGAGTTGAATAAGTCAATAAGTGTTAGGGTATGAGGGCACTGGCCTGCAAATCATTAGTTTAGAAAATCCTTTTTCCACCTTAATCGGTTGATAACATTTATTAATAACAGTCCTTTTGTTTCAGTAGTTTTAGCCAAAATCAAAATAATCTTATCATTCTTATTGATACTCCATGCGACAACTGGATATTTGATATCTTTATCTAAATAATCATATTCAAATACTTTATCCCTCACCATCCTATCTTTAATTTCGATCATCTCCACACATTAAAAGAAAGAAATAGAAATACTTTGCTTATTTTCTACAATTTTACTTTAATTGTCGACTAGTTTCGATACACTGTATCATCTTCAACGGACTAGTCGACAACGGACTATCGAAACTAGTCGACAATTAAAGTAAAATTGTAGAAAATAAGCAAAGTATTTCTATTTCTTTCTTTTAATATGGATTTCTACAAAGTAAAGGCCTCAACCATGAAGTGTATCTCCACATATAGGTGGAAAGTCCTATATTGAGCTGACCTTTGGCTTTTATCGAAATTTATACTTCCATATTTAATTTTCAACTTGTCAACATCATTTTCACCCGCGAAATACGTCTCAACTAAATGTTTCCAAGAGGAGGTACATGTTAAGGATACATTTCAGACATTTGGTTGGCGCGATTTTTGAAGCGTTAAATTTTATTGTGCATACTACTAATGAAAATAAAAAAGAACTGAATACGATAAAAATAAATTATAATTATTTCCTCGGTGCGCCGCGTAGACGAGTCTCAGTAATTTAAAAAATAATTATCGCGCATGAAAACGAGTTTCCAGAACGTTTGCCCTGAAAATCAGTGTTGAATAAAAATATATTGAACAAGACTTTGTGTACTTCGTCACAAGCATTTGAATAAGTTTCTGCGGTATTCCACTCATCACTCACGTGCAAAACATATTTTAATTCTTGCCTCGTATGTATTCATGACGAAACACTCGAGAAATTTTCCACCGGACTCAGCTCTTTGCACACAGACTTCGGGATGCACTCGGCTGAGTCATTTAAAAGGCATTAATTCACGTGTCAATAGCGAGCAGATTCACTAGTAAATGGTAAAAACACTCCCGATATCCGTTCAATCAAAAACCTGAGTAGAAATTATATTTAATGGTCATTTTATCGGGATTAAAATCAATATTTGTTGGGATCTTAAGAGTTGTAAGCGTACTTTGCACTATTTATAGCTATACATAAAAATATCAACAACCAGAATGGCACTTGGAATACTTAGTTTCACGAGAAAGCTCCAATTTTGCAAGGAGCATCGACATAAATTAATTTTCAACAATGTAGGGAAACTGCAAATAAAGACTCAGTCAATTTATTCCCTTGCTGATGTCGTGTCATCCAATTCACTAATACCGTTACTGCTTGACCTCGATACCGCAAGAGTATGACACTTTTTCTCAACAGGTATAAATGGTTCACTTACCTTTCTCCCTCAGACTCTCTGCGTCCGAGTCAAACCCCGTTTACAGATTTAACATATATTTAATTAACGTGATAAAAATACAGGGACTCTCGGGAGGATACGCCGGGAAGGCTTTCTTTTGTGCGAGCCAAAAGTGGAGTGCCCAAGCGCGCGAGTCTTTTGTTTCCTGCCGTTGCTTTCAGAAGACCTCTCGTGGTCACCCCAGACTTACTGCACAATACTTCACTCTCGAATCTCCGCCCCACATAGCCACAGAGTGGCCTCGTGACACCCTATTCTCTTCGGAGAACTGGAAGAACCTTTTTTTTCCCAGTGACCGGCTTATAAAAACTAATTTCGCACTCACGAAATTAAAATATGCACTTCAAATGCCTGGGTGTAGCTCTTCTCTCATCACTCACCGAATAGTTTTACCATGTCCTACTGAAACCCAGTAATTGCTTCTATTCATTCAGGTAATGTTCTTTTCCTTCTGTAAATTCGGAGAGAGCACCTGAGACACCAGACACACCAATATTGTAAGAAGCAGCGACGAACAGACATAAAAATGGCACAAACGATATTCATCGTAATCACCATTACAATCTTTCATAATGTGGGTTACATTAAAATGCCTTTTTCCACATTAAAAAAAGTAAACTCGGAAAGAGTAAAAGAAGACTTAATGAAAAATCTCAAGTTGCACTCAATGAAAGTCATCGGTATTCTTAAATAATGCATTCGAAAAAATATACCTATGATTCTCTCAGACATACACATGCCAATGTATTAATCTTTTTTTGAAGATTTTCGCAGCTCATGTTTATATATTCAGGTTTCTGGTTCTGCGATTAAATTATTTTATATTATGCGACAGTTTCGCCGTACTATGCTGCAGGCTTCGTCGGGCTTTTAAGAACAACAATGGTCTTTTTTCAAAAAGTAAATAAACAATTCCAGCAGTTGATGATTTTGAGATGTAAAAAACTTAATTTCGAATAAGTCTCTTCCAGATATCAAAAAAACCTACAGAGAAGGAGACTCCTAAACCTCTGGGGTATGTTATGCTGCCTTACATTGCGGGTACGACCGATCGCATAGGTAGAATAATGAAAAAGTATAACATTATCACAAGATACAGCACTACCTCCAGAGTACGAGACCATCTACGAGGGACTAAAGATCCTTTACCACCCACAATGTATGAGGGTGTGAGGGTACGAACTTCTCTGCAGTTGTGGTAGATCATATGTGGGGCAAACCAAGAGAGCAATTGGATGCCGATTAAAGGAACATGAACGTGCAATCCGGAAGAAAGACTAGTATCACTCTGCCGTGGCTGAGCACACTACGTTAGAGGAAGGTCACGCCATTGACATCGAGACGGCAAGAGTACTACACAAAGAAAGCAGTTACTTTCCACGGCTCATAAGGGAGGCGATTGAAATAGAAAAAAGTCCAAATAACATCAATAGAGAGGATAGTTATAAACTCCCTTATACCTGGAAGAGACTTATTCGAAATTAAGTTTTTTACATCTCAAAATCATCAACTACTGGAATTGTTTATTTACTTTTTGAAAAAAGACCATTGTTGTTCTTAAAAGCCCGACGAAGCCTGCAGCATAGTACGGCGAAACTGTCGCATAATATAAAATAATTTAATCGCAGAACCAGAAACTTGAATAATATAATGTATTAATCTTTCAAGTTCATGTAATTAGCAGACACCAACAACACACTACCGGGAATATTACTATCAGAAATATTATCATACATTTTACATAGTAAAACACACATGAATTGTACAACAAGGTCAATAAGGTATTTAAAGTCAATAAGCCTTCTGAGCTGCTTTCATGATTTCATACGCAGTGCTGTGTAAAAATATTTTCTAGAGCCAATTTAGTGGCACGATAATGTAACTCATTTATTGCAAATTTGCTTAGTACTATGCTGTTTCTAATGTTTCGAGGAAAACTCTGCCGCATTGCTGGGGCTAAGGGCCACGCACCAAGAGCCCCTGCTCTTGGGGTCAAAATGTAATAGACAGCCGCAGGCAGAGGAAAGAAAAACATGACTCCAGGAACTATCCTACGTTCCCACCAAACATCTTGTTCAAGCTATTACGAATTATCTGCAAAATTCATTGAAAAACAGCAATGAGCACATTAATCAGATCTTATAAAGCTTTATCTTAATAACATGTAATCAATAAAAACAGAGCTCTTTAAATCATATCACGAGGCAATTGACTAATTCAATTGACGCCCAAATGAAGTTAAATGCCTTTACAACCGCTGAAATAGAAGCATATGATGTGCCTACTGTCTTCTATCTGCATAACATCGAGGATGATTGGAGCATGCCAGGTGCTAGTATGTCGGTGAGCGTGTCGGTCGGCTCATGAGGAGGCAAGAGTCCAGCGACCAAGTTACATATCAAAACCTTGCCTAAGTGCCGCAGCCCGGAAGAATCCAATCAATAGTACATAATTATGGGAAATGTCACTTAAGCCCATTAAAAGAATTTCTGGTTAGCGTTAAAGGTAAGATGACGTAGTATTTGCGTTAACTTTATGTCGACTTAGGAGTGAGTTGACGTGAGCTCTATTGATGGGAGAAAGTACAAACTTCGGTTTTATTAACGAGAAAATGTTTAACCAGAAATTTTACAACAGGCCTTCTATATTAATTATGCTTAACAGGCGTAGTCCAGTTAAGATGAAAATGATGGAATGTTAAGATACGCACAGTAAATGCTCAAGTCAACTACATCTCATTTACAAAATGTGATTTTATGGAAAACTAACCGAATCAAGAGCAAAAACAATAGATAACGCAATGTTAGCGTTAAAATAATAACTAGAGGATATTCAAAAACATACATACAACAACGCTATAATAACTACACTGAAATAATTGTTCACTATCACATATGGTGAGCCCGGTTTTGAAGGAAATAAGGTAAGTCTCCTCGGTCCTCACTGGAATGCCACGGGTTAAATTCGGCTGACCCTCAGAAAATCCAACATTTTATACTCTCGCATTTTCAACGTAGCATACCTCTCCTCCACCTCGAAGAACCTACTTGAAACGGACTTGAAACTCAGCGGACTTGATACCTTCTAAAAAAATTTGCATAAAATAAAGTGTATCTGTGAGATGAGGAGAAAGCAACATCTGCAAGACGTGAATGACGTTCGTACATGAATAATTTTATCACACACGCAATTAGTAAAAATAGATACCTTCCCTCATTGAATATACGTTGCTATTTCAGTAAACGTAGAGTGGTTGAGACAATTTCAAGAGCACTCATCGAATCATGAAAACATTATGGGTGGTATCGCCTAGTAGATACCACTACGAGTACGTGAGATTTTCTTCGGTTTCACGTTCTTCGCAGCTCGAGCGTGATCCGGTAAAATCTTATTCTTAAATCTTAACACTCCAGTAAAACGTTTAACTGACATTATGAGGTGCATTTTGAAGAAAATTAGTGATTTTTAGTAAAGAGCTAAGAGCTTTTTCCCACTAAACACATTCAGAACCAACATAAAAAAACTGTAACACTTTCAAACTTTTTTAAGTACTCAAGCGTCGCCCTTCAATGACATTCAACTAGGTAAGCATATTCAAATAAATTAAAAATTCATAAAAATGGATCATAAGTATTGAAATATACCAATACGGAAGTGTGATTTAGTGATAGACTCATGAAACATACTATTTTGCATATGTTTACTGAAATTCCACACTATTTTTTTATTTCATAGAACTAACTACTGCAGTGAATGTTAGAATTTTTTCATTACCCAAAAGAGATTTCATTGAGGAACAACCTGAGGAAACACGATGAAGAAAGCCAAAAATTGTGGATCTAAAAAAGAAACAATATTAAGATAGCGAATTAAAATCAAATGCCTATACGACACGCAGCTCTGGAGGTGTCGAGTAGGGATGTTGGTAAGAATTTCTCTCTAATCCAAATTAATCCAAGGACTTCTAGTATAAACTAAATCAGAGCTATAGGCCATCTCGCAGATTACTTTTCCGAGCTCATGGGCCAAGTCAGGGGCCACTGAAAGCCGTAATCTCTCAATAAGTATCCTTTTAGATATAATAAGACTGCATCTTAGTTCCTAAAACAATTTTCTCTCTACCTTCACAGTTTTTACCACATGAAAAAATTATGAAAATATTTCTACCTTCCGTCAAAAATATTTCAAGCATACCTCACATTTTATATCATCTCATTCTCCTCCATACAACTGTACTCAATAAATAAAATGATGATACCTCCATGCCGTTTTGTAAATTAAGCCAAAATTAACTAAATCTATTCTGCTGAATAAATCTAACTTTTTTGAGCGATCTCTACCGTTTAGTTTTCCAGAAAAAGTAAAATGACGTTTTCTGACTGAAAAGATACTACTTTCAATAATATATTATATGCACTTACAATTAGCCTTAACTTTTACCTTTTGCAAACGCCAGGTAAAGCCTTAGAGGTTATTTCCAAAATACATTATTCAAATACCATAATTTAAAATCAAGGCATGCAACTCTGGCTGAATTTATATTCAGAATGCGGTCACAGGGCCTAAACCAATCTCCGATTCGCGACACGACGGGAACTGAGTGACATTATAGAATATGGCTATTTTATAGAGCCATGCGATAAATCGTGCCACAACATTACTTATAAATTCATGGGGCCAGGGTTATGGCATATTTTCGAAAGTTTCGTCAAACAAGGAAGTGGAAAAACATATACTGGAAGAAAGTAAAAGGTACTCCACACAGAGCCTTAACATTAGCCTTCCCGCATTCCGACCCATGGTAGCAGCATTAAACCCACCCGTTTCTTGCTTCATATCCCCAAAAACTCGTTCACAAGATGTTTGGTTCTCACGAGATATTTTTTTGGGTCGTATAAGACCAGAGAAGCGCATCCTTCCCCGGAGGGAAATGCTTTTTTCTCTCTCTCCCTGGCGGCCAGCTCCTTCCGCATCACTCACAGGGTTTCCGGAGACGGACTCCTCTGTTTCGACGTCAATCCGAGAGTTCTTCTCGCTTGCCCACTTCCATTTCCATGTCAAGAAGAGATGCTAAGGAATCAAGTCTCCCTTTATCCATCTTGTCCATCTTCCGAGTTGAACTATTGTATTCCCTCCTGATCCGCATTTGCTGCAGACGTTTTTAAAAGAGAGAGAAAAGGGCGCTCTTCTTTATCTCCTTTTCTCGGATTTTTTGGAGCAGCGAGCGCATCGAAGTAGGTCGCCCTAGATATTAATTCATTCGGATTGTTCTAAGCGTTACTTCTTTCCGCCGAAAAGAAAAAAAAACAACTTTCAAGTTAATAAGGTAATCCTTCGAAATAAAAATTAAGTGCTGTTTTTTTCTGCCGGAAGCGACTCAAATGATCCAGACCAATAGCGTGTATTCCCATTGCTCTCGATCTGAAGTCGGTTAGGTACCAGGGAACGGTTAAGCGCGTGCAACGGAAAAATGGCCCACGGGCGTTTATATGCACTGAGATCCGAGCTTACCGTGCGGAATTGATATTTTCAAAAGCAACATCCTGGGATAGAAAATTAATCCTGCACTTAGAAGGAGAATATTGTTTTTCGATAGAAGAGTACTTCCTTTATGAAATGGAAATATTCCATATAAAAAAATTAGATGAAATCAGCATGCATATTCATCCGTGGTCGCATAGTTGAAAATGAAATCACCGCACCAAAGGAGATAATTTAAATGATGTACATGCAAGTGTGAAAATCTCTACTTAAGAATTTACACAAAATGCAAGGAATGTAATCTTCCATACTAATCTATATTTTATATGTAGTAGAACTAACGTGTTTCCATAAATTCAGTTACTATGCTTTACATGAAACAACTGTTCCTCCTTTTCTTAGTCATCCAAAATAACCGTGCTGGTATTACATCAAGATTCTTAGCGTCGATTCAGCAAGTTCCCATTCCGTTATTTTTTTTAGAGTTTCGTTGGAATGCTTATAAATGGACTGCTTATAAAATTCCTTTTCCTATTTCAACTTTCAAGCAAACTTATTCTATTAGTTCTAGTGATGTGCTCAAGTCTACCTGAACCATTTCTGTACGGTCTTTCGACGACAGGCAGCTAATGAGTTCCTTGAAATGGTAAATGCTACTAAATGTATATACCTCCAGTATAAGCCTGAAGATTCCATTATCAAATTCACATAAGCCTGGATTATCTTTGTAAGCTTCTTTTGAAAAATGCTTTTTTTCCTTCTTCTTGGAAAATATAACCAATTGATTGAATTTCTTATATATGATAAAGAAGAATGAAGAGTAAAACATCATACAGAATAATATTAGACAAATATTCTATTCCCAAAGAGTTAATAAGTTATGTTCTTCCTTATTTGGAAAAATCCACTGGTTAGTAGGATATCTTTACAGAAACAAATTGTAAAGAGTAAATGTGCTATATTTTAAAAATAAAATGCCACAGCAAATTCGGATACATTTCCTTGAAACTAAATGTAGCTATGACTGAAGACTTTCATCCGTTTAATAAACATAAATGCGACACATTATATCAAAAAAATTTCATGGATAAAGAATACAGCCAGATAATATTTGGCCTAACCACACAAATTCTTTTGAAAGTGCATTTTATCATACATCCCGAACTCGCATTAAAAATATGAAACTTCGAACTAATAGCTACTTGAAAACGATGATCGATGACCGAATTATAACATAATTTCATTAACAACAGACTTGTATTAAAAATCCATTGAAGGGATGCAATGAACTTTGATATTTTGTCTTCCAACTCGGAAATCGAAATGTTAAAGAATTTGATCAACTTTGGGATCATAACCAAAGGGTTCTTTTTTTGCTGGGAAAGGAAGAAAGAAATTGCTACAATAACGCATGATATGTTATGTTAGATGATTAACTCAAAAACTCAAAATAAAGATATGCTTCTGTTATAACTTAAGAAAAACAAAATAGTTTGAATTCTGGATAATAATCGTTAATCCATGATTTAATTAATATAATCTTTTAAAAGATTTAAATGAAATATTTACATATCTAATGCTTCACTAAAGGTACCACTCGAGGGTAAAACCAAAGGCTGGTAAAGCATTTTTAAATCCCGTTATTCCACTGCCGATATTATCCCGGTGATCTGAATGTAGTTTTAATTTTAAGCGCCATTTTTATTACCCCATCACTGGGGAAAAGAAAGAAAAATGTACGTACTGTATTTGGAAATCGCATAACCACTAATATCAAGGCAACCAGCCAATGAATCTGTCCGCAATGATTTAAAACCTCTCTATTTTGACACCACTGTTCACGACCTTATCTGAGATTATAAAATGCACCCTAGGATCACCATTAAAATGAATTATATCTTCTATAAAGCAATTTTTTATGGAATCATTTTTGTAATTTGAGACCATGCCGGCAACGGATTTCATTTTACGACTATCGGGATAGAAATATCGACGTATGAAGGGAGGTGAGTTTTGAAATGTATAGAAAATATTAATCCCAGAGACAGGATTAGTGTACTCTTAAGTAAGATAGATGGATATTTTAATGCAAATTAAAATCGTTAAAATCTGACACGTAAAGTCTTTTGAAAACCAAAGAGTAAAATTTGTTGGCTCGAGTTTCTTCCTCCCTTACTCCACCAGCCCTTAAAATCATGCCATAAATAAGCGCGTGTGTTCTATATTTCCCCATTCTAAAGTATTTATGCCTGCTATTCTCCTTCGCGATTCAATATCTCCACTCATTTTCTACCTCTTCTACGTTTGCCCAAGATTCTCCCCGTCTTTTCAATCTTCAGCAGACCCTCATTTTACCCTCTCATCATTCCTTCCTCCACATAATCTTCCAAACTATCCTCTTTTCCTCCTCCATCATATTCCATACCTATTCTTTTGACTCCCTTTCTACTCAATACTCTCTACTTCTCTCTGTAAAGTTACAAGATCAATTTTTGAAAGCCTCAAACCAACTCTTTCCTCGTACATCCCTATAAGAATTATAAAAGGGATAAAAGTGCAATGAAGGCATTACGCCCGTTTATATCTTAGAATTTTAAGGAAACTCCATATGAAGACTAAATCTAAGATAACATATTTCGTACATGCTACCCTAGAATGTCGTATTCGCGGCTAGCTTTAACACTATTACAAGAAGATATTTTTTAAAAAGGTGCTATTATGAGATTTTAATATCTCAAGAGACCTTTATTTTCCATTTCATTGCATGACTATTAATTATAGAAACGAATGCTGGAATACTAGAGCTCCGATTCTTCTATAAATAGCCTCCTTTTTACCCTATCTTCTGACCTTCCAGTATAGCTTCGAATCCGTGACATAGGTATCCTTTACAGTCTCCACGTTTACATTTTTACTAAAATAGATTAAGTTTTTTTCGGGTTTCCAATGGGGTGAGTGATTCTATAGTTGCCGATATTTCGAGTTTCGACTCGTTCCTAGATGAAATTATTCCCCTTATGACGAGAAACGTATCGGCCTTTGAAACGTTGACAAATATGGAATCAATACTCCGGTTGATAACCCGAAAATACTTCATCCATATAATAAGCGGAGATAGCAAGAAAACCTTCATGATGCGCCTCTAATCAAAACTCTCCATTACCGTGCACTCATATTTGATCGTTTTCGATCAACTTCCGAATTGAATTTTTACGCACGCGTTTTCGTGACGTTCCAGATTAGACGCGGATAAAATTAGGCCAAAATAAATTGTTTCATCTTCAGTTAGCACACATTTCAGAATGGCATAATCGATTAATGCAAATTAGCATTAATAGGAATGTAAACGCTCTACTCCCTTTTCAGAAGGGCTACAAGATAACACGAATCCATCGCACATTTCAAGCCGAAAAGAAAAAGTTTCAGCGAAGTCTACGGGGCTCGATGAACCACGATGATCAGATTGCCAGAAACCTGAGGAGAAACGTTAAAGAGGCTGCACAAATTAAGTTCCCATCCGTAGTGAAACTGCAACTGGAGTTTTCTCGACAACGGAGTCCGTTGAGTAATAAGATTTGCGACAAGAAATATATGAAATCGTTCAACTATGACCCCGAGAGCAATTGGTCGAGGGCGAAACCATCGCGTCAACCCTCTTTCGCCGAGAGGAGTGCAGAGTGAATGATTTACGACAGACACCTACAGAGAAAACTGTTGAGAGTGATCGATTATGGGAGACAATTCGAAAATAATTAAACTCAATAATAGGCTCCAATCCATTTTCGAGAGCACTCTTTGATCTCAAAATACTTGAACAAAACAAAAATAGTGAGCCCCATCCTTTATTTACTATAGAATTGTTTGTTTTTAACAAAGCATTTGTGAGGTGTTTCTGTTGTTTAGTGCTCTTTTTTGAAAGTAAATTTCACTTGGTAAATATTTTTCAAGCGTTTGATACCAAGAGCCGAAAAGTAAACGATGACGAGAAATAGCTAGTAAATTATTGGTACCTAAATGCTATTTTCGTCCCATTGTGAATAATGCTCTTTGAGTTTCGCTTTTTCGAAAACTGAACACGCTTTAGTCTGTTTCCAATTACAAATCGATTTATTTAGCCACAAATAACAAAGTTAATTGTTTTAGAAATCTTGTCGAAACTATTTCCGGGTAGGCTGAACACACCTATTTTCTTTGGCTTTGACAAAGGACATCACCCAAAATGTGAACATCCAAGTCTATTACGATTCTTTGTAATTTAAACACAGTAAATGTTATGTTTAAATTCAAATATATTAAATTGGAACCATAAATATTGCATTTTTCAGATTGCACGTGATAGACACTTAAGCGAGCTGGAGCGAAGGGAGACGAGATAACTGCCATCTCTGAGCCAATTTCCAACTAAATAAAGTTTAGCTAAAATATTTGACATACACTGGTTTCTTTTATAATGTTCTTCGAGAGTAACTTGCCTCCGTATAATAGTACTGGTATAAACATTAAAAAGGAAATAACTACAAACTACTTTTTCATACATTAGAGACTACTACACTTCATACAAAAGAATCTCTTTTATGGAGTTGCTTTAGATTTTCTGTAATATTAGTGCAAACGCCAAATTAAATATATCCATTCCCGTCACATCTCACGCGACAATCCAATTTCAAATTTATTCAATAGCAGTACGACAACCCCCAAATTAATTTCCCTAAATAACATTTAAAATATGTACTGCTGTATTTAACTGTACGCATTTACTTTAGTCATTAGTAGTTAACTTTACCCATTACGGGGAAATGATGCCTGTCATGAGACATCGGACCAGCTTGTGATTCAAGTTAACCTCCTGAAATTCATCAAGCATTAACCAGTCTATCGCTACTCACGTATGGAGAAAAGGTAAAATACTCCGCCAGTTGAGAAGCTAGAATCAATATATCTTCCGGCAATGAGACAACTTTGACCAATATTCAGATGCTTACGTTCTTGATTTATCGTTCGACCATATTAGCAGAATTAAAATAATGTATTCACTGTGATATTTAATTTTTTCGTCAGGTAAGCTTCAGCAACTACTCTAACGTGCAAAGCACTGGCAAAGAGTTGCAAGTTTTGAGAATAATATACACTAACGTTATCGGTGGAAAAAAGAACCAAGAAAAGCCATTTTGCAACGAATAAGACGGACCAGGCAGCTCTAGACGTCTTTCGTGGTTAGCTCATAGTCTGACACACGTGACACACGTTAGGAGAGGCAACCACGTGAGTTACGGCCAGAATTTCTAAGAGGTCGCTTAAGAGTTAACTTCGCGTGACAATGTGTCAGTCAAACTCCCAGAGAGCCGATTGCTCGCCTCGAGTTCATTTTGATGATCTGTTTTGTCCAAGTACGATGCCGTCCTTAAGGCGAAAGCAAAACAGAACGGAACCCATTCCATCAGGCACATTTAATAAATCGATCCACACAACCAGGAAGTTAACCTTCCAAATCGACGATCTGCTTTCAGGTGGTACCCTGAGTGAGGATTTCCATTTCAGGGGTTCTCGATAAAATTAAATCCGTCCGTTTGAATCAGTCCTCTTCCAACTGGCTGACAAATGGTCTACCCATTGATCGATTTTACATAAAAATGTAGTATAAAGTCAATAAATTCGACATTTTAAGCAAATTTCGTAATTCCCAATGCTTCCTAGGAACCAGAAACACAAGGAAAAAGATACGACAGAGAGCACTGCCAGGCCAAGTAGAGTTGCTGATAATTACACTTTATGATGGAGAATTGTGACCACGAATCTAGCATAGGTATGAGAAATCTAATTATGAAACGGTGAAGTAGGAGTGGTAGATGAGATTTTACGCGAGTGTATATGCTTAAGACTGCATAGACTGCAATGCATGCAAGATTACACGTTATCAAGCTCTCTCTCACTTTATTTCAATTAATTTCCTTGCTTGTTAAACCCATCTTCCTCCGCAAGAATGAAAAACAAAGAAAAGAGCTTGATCCTAACTGCCAGAAACAACAACCGACTCGGAGTTCCAAGATAAATGACATGATATTATTATTGGATATTCAAGATTGAACCGTTGGCCAAATTTCCTCATTTTTTCTGAGAATTGAAAAACCACATTTCCCTTATCAATTTTCAAAGCATTCGTACAACATGCTCAACATTTTTGACGTATTACGATCAAGCACTCCCTTCATCTGAGCGTGCATGCGGGTCAATGAACTTTTTTCATGACTTGAAAAATATAATGACCACTCAAATGTTGAAAACCCGGTTATGATGAACTGATACCAGCAAGGATATTAATCGGTAAAAATATTGCTAAAATTTTAAAATCAGGTGGCTAAAAAAATAAAACCACGCTTCACGATCGTATCTTAAAAAATGTACTAGATGTTCCCTGATGCCAAGCCTATTTTGCACTAACTCAAACAACAATTTGATATACTCTTGTAAGAAGTGTCTCACATTCAGTGGAGAGTTGTACAAAACCCAGCGTGAAGAAGGCAAGAGATTCTTCTGATTTCCCGTTTCGTTTCTGCACGATCACTCTACTGAGACTTCGTTCCAACATCTAATATAATTTCCCATGACTTTCTACTTTATCCGTTCTCTTCTTTCCGTAAGTTCACTTTCTTTCCGTCAGTTCTGTTTCTTTTCTCATTAGCGCCGTTACTCCGATGAGCAATTCCAAATCCGTCCCTCGACTACCACGTCACATATATGTCATCTATTTCTCTCTCTCTCTTCTTCAATTTTCATCTGTTTCATTGCGGAGTTGAGTCTATCTTTGAAATTTACTTCTACGAGTATGACCTTTAAACTGCCTTCTCGCTGCGTGACCACAATTTAACTCGAGTCATTTCTTCCCAAGCAGTTCGGGAGAGTGTGAATTGGGATGCTCGTTTCTATTCTAAGGAAAGATATGAGGCTTGGGAGCGCACGTTTTCACGCCGGCCAATAATTCCCAGTTGATTTGCATCCGGACTTTCATCATTATTTGAACACGGAATGCTGATATTTTTACACATCAAAGGGCAGAAGAGATTAGGTGTTTCTCCACCCTCCAGCAAGAAAATTGTTTTCTTTTTTCACAAAACACATCACGAACGTGACTATTTCCCGAAAAAAATCAATGCCTGACGACTAAAGGAACTGGATTTGATGAAAAAATCATATTATCCAGGTGCGTGTCTGGAAATAATTGAAGCCGACGTTAAACTTCCCTCTGCTGCCAAGCCAACCCACTAACCTACCCTTCCAAACCCCCTTCCCCGGCCCAGAGCGTATCCTGGCTCCCGCTTACTGACACGTCGGAAACCCTGAGACACGAAAGCACACGTGGACGTGGTCGCGGGGCCGAACCCTCACGTCCGTGACGATCAGCGAGTGGTTGACGTTTTCACTCGGACGATATTCACCCGCCCTTTCATCAGCCCACCCTTACACTACACCCCTCCCCCAATACCCTCTCCTCTCTTCCACCACCCTTCCTCCCCAGACCAACTTCGGATTCGAACAGAATAGTTCGAGAGAGTGAGGGGCGACGGGGGAGGACAAAAGGGGACATTGGTCCCCCTCTCTAATTCTCCCCTAATCTCAAAGTCCTTTCCCTCAAAACTGCCCTATCCGGCCTCATCCGAGGAATTTCTCCCTTCCTGTCCCCACCCCCGTCTGTACTCCCGGTGGGCAGGATAGGCTGCTGCCGCAAGGGGTCCTACCTTCCTTCCAACGCTTGGAATTGGATTCTGTAAAACCCACACCCTTATCCTACTTTCGTCGCCCTGCTACTCCTCCCGACTCCCCTTCCCAAAACCAGCCCCCCTCGTGTTCCCCACAAAACTCACTACCCCCGCGTACTGCATATTCCCTTCTCCCCCTCTGCATTCCCCTTGAACAGAACTTCATACTCTAATTCCTCCCCATCCCTTTGTTCAAATTCACCTCTCCTCCTTTTCATCTGCCCTCTGCAGCCTTCCACTCACCACAAGGAAACTGACACACCGAAATTCATTTACACTCACTTTTTATTCCTGTAAAAAAGTACCCAGCTCTTCGTTTCGTACGAAATTTTAATTGCTACCTCCACACAAATTATTTCATCGTTACCGATTATCGTCACTTGATTGATATGTGATCTTATGACTGCAAAAAAAAAACGATAGCAAGCTTCCATATAGTTCGAAACACTGGGTTATTTTCCATATAATGCCGTTCCAATTTTTTTCCAATCACGAAAAGCTCACGTGAAATTCATGAAAATTTGAAAGCGATAAAATGCAAGTCAATTAATTTTTGGCATTTCAGTTAACATGCAAAGTGACAGCAGAGGCCGATCAGAAAATAATTATTCATTCGTGGGAACCGACAAGTACGCAGCTAATTTAGATCGCGGGGTAGCAACTAACATTTCAACATTTAACTACTCATTTTTTCCACCTCCATTATTCTAATATCTCATTTGGATTACGTCAATTTTCTTATAATCTTCGGTTATATAACATTCACTGTCCATCATTTTGAATGTTATCCTGAGCTTTAATTTCTGAAATATCAAAACTGGGTTGGGTCTACATTTTTTGTAACGTCTTAATCCTAAACTATAAGTCACGAGGCTTGAATATCCTTTCGGGTACCGAAAGATTGGATGCACCCCATCTCAAAGAAGAAAACCAAATTTCGCGATATAAATGGCCACCCCTAACAGTATGTATCCTAAAGGTCTGCTGAAGCATTTGGAAAGACCACAGTAATAGTACTTAGTTGCAGAGTGAATCCTTAAGCCTGACAAAAAAGCCAGTAGTCTTAGCCTCCACTACTACAACTGAAATAATGATAAAATGATAATGTGATTAAAAAACTAGCTTTACGTACCTTAAATTGAAACCAGAAAATTAGGGAGCAAAATATCTTTAAAAAGCCGCTTTTAAGACCTGCAACATATTGTCAATGGAAACTCGCCGACGTGACGTTATTTATACACTCCCACATAACGTTTGATTTCACTGGTATCTCCGGCAAACACATGGCACGATCTAACTCACGTAGCAATCTTTAAATCATAAGGAGTTCTTTTCCTCCTCTCGCAGTGAACTTTCTACTGGAGAGGGCGACTAAAATGAGCTGCTGCTTCTCCAAGCGAGTCATGTTTCGCCTTCAGTGGCTTCACGGGGATTTACTCCGCCGCAACATGCATTGGTGATGTGAAAGACACTTATTCCCCCATTATTCTCGCGTTTGCTTTTTTTCTCCATGACCGTTCGGCATCATCAACTCCCGCGTGCTCGAAATTAATTGTTATATCTTCGAAGCGAAAGATTGAAATGAGAGTGGATACACGATACCTTCGCTTCCAATCGAATTAATGCGTTTATTAATCAAAATTATCTACGATCTTTATAGCCATCTAGTATCTTTCACCACAATCCTTCTAACCTCTCTTCCGTCCACAGTACCTTGGGCACATTTCCACCACGACCCTTTTCCGATCCTCAGCCCCATCCCTACTACGCTTCTACTCACCCCAAAAGACTCTAAAACTCCCCAAACCCTTCACAAAACCCACCCACTCCAAAATGCCTCCACGGTGGCGTTCTCGAGCTCACGCTTCCGTCATCCACCCCACACCCAAATATTCATATTCATATATATCCCCCAGAGGGACGCCCCATCGCATGCTAACAGGGGGAAAAAAGAGCGACGCCGCCTCGTCCCAGCGGCAGCGTGCGCCCTCACCATTTCCCGAAACGCGCGCCGCGACGCACGCAAACGACGCCCAACGATTGGAGGGTGGCGGGATGGGGGGGAACGAGGCGCATGGCGGGGGGTGTTTAAAACCTAACTCCAAAACGAGCACTTTTTCCCTCCAAAACCCCGACTTGATTTTTCCCCATGGCAACAACCCCTCACACCCCACAATTCTCCTTACCCTCAACCCAGTACCCATCTTTAAGTACCCTTTGTACCCTTCCTCCCCGCCAGTTTCTTCTTTACCACTACTGCAATATCGCATGTTCCTAATGGAAGAGTACTAATGTTTTAGGTGTGGACGCCTGATGTGACTGAAAATGTGGTTCGGCAATGAGAGACCCTGCCGAGGGAATAAATGAGTCTCGATTGATTTTGACGTGAATGCGTCTTCAAAATCGGACAGATAAAGCGATGAAGCGTTAGAGGGGTGAGACCCACTACGACAATATACCTTCGTGATTAATGCACTAATGAAATGAATGTCGTCTCGTTTGATCAAAAATGCGACTGCGATGAATAGACGACTCTGAGTTGGCGCATGCGCGGGTGGGGGTCCGCGGCTACTGACGGGCATTTTGGGCGCGGGCAAAAATTTATGCGTTATCAATTTCACGATTACGATTTGCTATCTCACTAATTTTGGCATCAAATCGGGGCAAATGTCTAGTAGTGCTTATTAAGGTAAAAGATTACTCTTTACGCTATTGGTACTAGTCAACTTTTTCAAATCACACCATTATTTTACACCTCGACTGGTTTCTATTTCTTCGCGCAAATTATAAAATGTAGAGAAAGAAAAATAATATAAAGTGAAAATAACAAATTTAATTCATTTAAATACCCCAATCGCATACCCCATTTAGAAGTAGCAATATTTTAGTGAGGCGGACGCTTAATAAGACTGAAAACATAATTCATCAACAGATTCGATATAAAACCTTACTAGGGAATAACTGGTATTCGAGCATATTGTTTCTCGATTTAAATTCCAGTTTAACCTTGAAAATGACAAACTATGAAACCATTGTGCTATACAAAACATTCGTGCGGAAGAGTACAAAACTAATGCAGCATATAAAAGTATAAATATCTTTTATGTGATTCTTATCTTTCGCAAAGTTAGCACAAAAAATTACCAATTACCAGTTACCAAATAAAATGACAAATAAAATATAAAAAAATATCTGACGATGTTCATTTCATGTACAGCAGCTTTCCCTTTTATTTTCACTCGAAAGGCTCGTAGAAATATCAAGAAAATGTGAATATATCAAACGCATTACCAAGTTCATCAAACGGAAATTACCACATAAGAATTATGCTGTTCTCCAGTGGCTTCTTGCCTCCGTAGTTCCAGGTTCCTCAAGTATCTAAAACCAATTCTCAAATTTTGAGGCATAGAGTATCTCTATTCCACCTAGTTTGTTTATTGTCTTTATTAATTCAATTTTCCTTGTATGAACACCGGTAAGTTTGAACTTTTGCACATAACGTCCCGATAGAATTATAAATTTACCTCCATCTATTCAAGAATTCACCTTATTAAAACGTAAAAAATATGGCGGAAGTATTGATTTACTTAAACAAGGCGTAGTAAATAGTGGTAGAGAATTTTTAAATAAATAACATGTTAATGCCGACTGGTAGAAATCGTTGCTATAGTAAACTCAAACACAGAGAATCATATCTTACTTGCCCATCACTGCGGTTTATTATCGCTGGGTTTCACACTGAAAGATTTTTGCAAAACGTATGCCGGCATTATAATGAACTACTTTCAATCATTATATCCTTAAATTATATTCAAGCAAAAGGTCATTGAATAGGCTACTGATGAACATTAGGGCTTTAAAGAATCAATCAAAGATGAACGTAAACCCACAATGAAGAAATATATGGCAATATTTTTTTATTCAAGCCAGACATAAATGTCACCAGTACCAGACGATACTGGTGAAATTAAAGCTACAAGGGTGGCCTACTCTTCCAGATTTATATCTTTAAATTACCCTAAAAAAGATTACTATGGGTCCATAATATTAACATTATTATGGGTACATGTCTATAGTTTCCGCAGCAATCTGCATGATTTTCAGTACATTGAAGCTCGCCACCACCAATGTCATTTGTAATCCGCCGAAAAAGGTCATATTTGAATTTGCTCACAAATATTTATATCTTTCTGGTAAACAAAGCTTCTGAATCGCTGATATATGTGGATTGAAGGATATAATGTAGAGTAATACATCGCAATTTGCAAGCTAAAATACGTAGGACAATACTATATTTAATAAAAACAGAAAGTTGATTCTCTAGCAGAATGCGGACCTTGGGCTTTCGATTCGGACATCTGCCTTCCCTCTTGAATAATTTTGCCAGCCTTTGTCTTTCAGAATCCATTCGATTTCTACCCCATATTATTTTCCGTTTATCTAATCACTGTTTATTTTCTCGGTCGTATTGTCCTGTATTCATTAAGAAGAGGGCGAACTAATCGTTTGTGCAGACTGATCAGTACCGTGTATGTGGGCATCAAAAGCCTGAAAGACAGTTAAACATGAGCTAACATTGTTTATTTTTCATGCTTGGGTATTTCTTTCTTTCCCTTGCGAGTCGGAATGGCCTGTAAAAATAAACTCAACCTTCTGTTCCTCTCGTCCCTCTCGGTCCAACGATTCTCTTTTCTCCGTTAGACTATCATTTTCATCTCTGATAACCACAAATATCGTTTTCTTGGGCACTGCACCAAAACGATAAAGATAATACCTACAATAGGGTCAGTATTTTCATATTAAAAAGACCAATTATTTAAATTATTAAAACCTTTTTGTTTCAACCAGGGAAGAGACGCAACGAAAGGCTTTGATTACATTATCTCTGTTTTTTTTCAACTCCCCATTTACCCTTTATGGTCATATTTTTTACTGAAAAAATAATTTTCAAAATAAAAATGATTTTTTCAGTAAAAAAAACTGACCAAAATATTAAATTCTGAAATCTTGGGATTTGTGGGTGTGGACGCTCAAGTATTGGCTTCCATCCTGAAAGGCCTAGACTAGGAACTCGGCAGAGGTAGAGATTTTTTAATAGATTCCCGAGCCATTCTTGGTCACTCAGTATAGTTACTCAAGTCGAACACTCCGTCCATCGAATATGAAGTTCCCTTGGCACCTTTAATTAAGAGTTGAATAATGCTGACGCCACGTTTCTGACCACAATGCCCCTATTCCCGAAAAAGTCATATCGTTGCAATATTACCCACCTATCCATTATAGGAAAAATTGTCCTATCTTACGGTCGCCTTCTTTATCAAAATTAGATTCAGAAAGATTTTATCTTTGAGCAATTATTCTCTTTAGAAAGTGAGGCTATGTTTTAGAAGTTCTTCTTAGAATTTGTGTGGAGTAATAGTGTCGTTATTTTGGATACTAACTACTTCTAACATTTATTCATATGAAACATAAGTTCTTATGAGATTTCGATGTTTTCAGTTGATACAGAAAATTTAATAAAATTATGAATATCCAGTTATTTTATATTTTGGTTATTTTTGCGGTATCTGCTTTTATGGCATTTCGGTGTGTGATTGGTAATGAATACCATTTCTTTAAATAATCTTTTTGATAGCTCAGGTTCTGAATTAATTACTTTTGTATGTTTAAAATTAAATGTGTTATTGTGTTTTATTTTATGGTCTGAGTTTAAAATTATTGTTTTTAGGCATTCCTCGAGGAAATGATAAGTACTAAAAGAATTGAATAATTCAACTATATATATCGAAGGGATGCTTCGATGTCAGTCGCATTTTCTACGTCAAAGTAAAAACCATAATGCCTAAATGAGTAAAGGCCTAAAGCGAAATTATACTTTTCTTTAAGTCAGTTTCTGAATAAGCACCTTCACCTCCACATGAAGTGACTTATAATTAGAGGACATCCAACTTAATAAAGGACTATGAGCGTTTAAGTAATACAGAGAATCATGCTTAAATATAAGAATGCTTATCCGGCAATATGACATTTATGTTACACCAAAATGCAGCACGTTATTACTCAAAAATATGAAAGAAATATATGAACAATTTACATTGTATAAAATGCCCTGATCATTTGCACTATTAAAACCAATAATAAAAACAGAGTTGCAATATCCAATAAAAAATATGAGCATTGACACAGAGGGAACGTCCATGATTTCATTCAACACAAGAAACTGAATTTCCAGAGCCCTCGGAAAAACATTTGTTACTTCTAACTGAAAATTAACGCAACTACGTAGAAGCGGTGGGGTTCTCTATCCACACTAACATAACAAAGCAGAAGTGCAGCGCCCCATTCCGAAGAAAGAGTGATTAGTGTGAAGTAATACATTGTGTGATATTTATGTCACATTAGGCAGATCCAGATAAGAATCTTCCCAAAGGTGTAGACAAAATAATTGAAGCTGTTGGATATTCGTTTTTTTGTTACAAAACAGCTTTTTAAGGCCCTGCAAAGCTGAAGGAGGAAACATAATGTAAAAATACGCTAGTCAAGTGGTAATAATCCTCAGCACACCGGTTTCGGTAGTCACCGTCTTAAATTTAGACCTTTAGTTCTAAATCTAAGACGGTATTAGGTGGTATGGGCATTTAGGCTTGCTCATTTTAATTTTATGAACTTTTGTACATTTTACCTTCTTTTTCTTTTTGGTTGGTATAATGAATATCTATTTATTCCAACCCTCCCCCAGAAAACCCATCATTAGTATGGAAATGATTTACTATATCTGGAAATATCTTCCATTGTTTTTTGGAATTGGATTGTCTTCCTGCTTGGATCTTTAGAAGGTATTTAATTAATGCTCTCTCCACCATCGTAGAAACCCATGCAGTTCTGACATTTGGTAGAATTTAGTATCCTAGATGATGCCTAGTTGGTAAATTTGCGTCGTACTGATCGCAAATAAATTTAAGTATACATTTTTTAAATTTAAAGGGTAAATTTAATTAGTAACGCTTTCAGTTATCTATTTCACAACTATTAGCAGTCATGAATCTGAATATTGATTTGTTTCAGCACGACACTAAATTCCATTTTTAGATAACTCCTTCATTCCATCGTGATTCTTTACGTCAACATCATTCGTAGTTTGCTAGATCTATTCCACTCTTCGGTGTCTCCGGAATACCGAGAGTCATTCAAATTTTCTTCAATTCGTGTTTTTAAGATGCTGTTTCATGTCAGAGTGTATCCTGCAAGTTATCCTACTCTACTTATCACTGTTTCCACAAAGGATCTTTTCTCCCCAATCTTCGTAGAACATCAGTGATTCTCCATTTGGTCCTTTAGTTCAAGATTTTTTAATTAACAAAGGCCTGCCGTCTATTTACATAGACTCGGGGGTACCAATCTTAGAATTCTGTTCATGAACCTCGATGGGTAGAGGTTTTCATACAGGGTTGGGTGCTGAGTACACTGCGGGACTATATCCTCTCCTGGGTCGATTATCACGCGCGAAATAAGAGCCTATTTCTTTTATGGCAAGCCTATATCATGATCGTACATCCCTTACACTCACGTGCGAGGCCAGGAAAGCCCCTCAAGACTGAAAGCGATGGATATCTCGGAAAACGGGGGTTGGTGAAGACGGCTCTTGAAAATTTCTGCAACAGAACGAAAGAAGTGGAATCCCACCACCCGCTGCTTATTTACAAAACATTTCCATTCCGTGCCCAGAAACCAAATCTGACGAAATGAGCTACCGTCCAGTTCCCCGCGGGGAAATGCGTGATTCTTTTCCGCCTCGGCATGCCACATCGTCTCCATTTATTATTTTGATGGCACACCGGAATATTTTCTAAGGGGAAAGGATCAGGGCAGGCGATTTTTCCGTGGGTGGTGGGGCCAAAGCGGAAGTGAAGCGATTGGGATTCGCGTGTCGTTTTCCCTCGACTTCTCTTCGGCAAGCGACTCACGATGAATCCAATGGTTCCATTCCGGGCGGTTGCAACGGGGACGTGTCCTGAGCGGTCGTCACCCTAAATTCCGTCTTCAGAGAGGATAGAGGAGGTCGCCAGCGAAGGAAAAAAAGCCACGAGTCCCATGTGTGTATTATGTGCGTATGTGTATATTGGGGAAGGATTTTTGGATCTTAAAGAGGCAGAGGGCGGCCACCCCTCTCTTCTTCACTCTGAATTTATCCCCTTTTCAAATCCTTTTCAGGGCCCCGCGGTGGTGCGAATCTCTGTCCCTGACTCTCTCTCTCTTTCTATGTCTCCATGTCCTTCGCTCCTATAAAAAGATAATCTCTTTCCTTCTTTTTCTGCTTTCTCTTAAAGCCTCATGAGTCTTTTTCCTCCTTCTTCATCCTTCTCCTCTCACTGCTCCCCCAACGCAGAGTCACATTTTTGGGCTACATAGCGTCCCCCTCATCGATAACTCCTTGAAGGATAAACGTACATTTCCGGTAGAAATTTCCCCGTTTCTTCTGGGGAAGTAATGGGGGGTTGGATCCGCGTGAGCGTTGGTTGGAGGCTGGGTTGAGTGGGGTCAAGCAGAGGGCAAAGGAGGGCTTGCTGCTCTTATAGGGGTGCGCTCGTTTTGCATTCTTTGGGCTCTGGCTGCTCATTCACGTCACACACACAACGGTAAACGGCCAGAGCAGCCACGCGTGCACGCGGCCTTTCATGTTTTCCGTAGGCGCGATCCTTCCCGAGGAGGTATAGAAGGAGGTTTTTGCTTTCTATTTTTCTTTTTCTAACTCCCTCAAACGTCCTCTACTCTCTCTCTACCACCCCCACGAGTCGTTTTCCTCCTTCCTACTCGAACCCTCACTCTTTCCTCCTTCTCTCTTCGCGAGGGCAAGAAAGCAAAATAAAGAGTTTCCCTTTCATCCACGTGCAAAAAAGAAGCCACTCTCTCTCTCCTTCTCCCCCCCCCCTCTACCACGGGGAATAAAGTGGGTGGAAGAAGTGCGTGGAAAGTTTCCGAAGGTGCTCTTTATTTCGAGATGAACGGGTCGCATCTGTTGCTCGGCAAATGTCAATTACCCATTATTTTTTTGGCGAGAGAGATAGATCGCCGGAGTTTTCTTCCGTTGAAGGAATATAGCGTTCTCTTTTTTTATGTGCTCTTGGAATATATACCTGCCTGCGCTAAAACACATTTCTTTCTAACTTTAGAGATACGGCTATGCGCGGATCAGTACCAACTGGTGTGTGATTGTAAGAGTACCTTTATTTTCGTTTGCGATTGAGGAAATTGGCCATTGAAACGTTAATTTCCTTCGTCTCAAAGTAAATACAAGATAATCTTCGAATACGTTAGTAATATTCATTTAATCCTTGAGTGTTTATTAGAGAGAAGGTTATAGCTGAAAGAAATTGAAAATTTCTTAACATGTTCAAACTTAATGCTAAGATAATGCTTTGTTAAGATCATTGATAATCTACGACTTAATTATCAAATGCTATCACTGTGTGATAATCAGGGCATCTCTCATCTAAGAAATCATTCAAAATTAGTAGGTATCTTTGACTGCTTAAAGAGAATGGATTGCCGCAGTTTTACAATTAAACACGAAAAATGAAGTCAACGGCATTTTAATTTCTTGCAAATTGAAATGGTTGCGTCATAAATGTTTACAGCCCATTAAGGGCGTAGAATTACGTTTCACGTTTTCATGGATAGATTTGGCGGGTGAGGAGTGGGGGTATGAGGTCATCTTATGTAAGATTTTACTTATTCAGGAGATCGTCTTTAAATCACCTTTTTTATAATCATCGGACGAAAAGCGCAGTTTTTTTTACTGCCAACATCACGTAGTTTCCGTTAAGGAAAGGTTTATATAAAAGTGTAAGCATATACTCAGTTCAATTATTGCAAAGTAAAACTAACGGTGATTGTTGCTGGGTTGATATTTTCCTGGGGTGTAAATATGTAGCCTCCCGACAGTGAATTTTGGCATCTAAACCCTCCTTTATAAGGAAAAACGAATCCAAAATTGTTACTGTACATGCTCAGCACTAATTATATCGAAAAATATTAATAGTAGATTCTCATCATTCTCTGCTAGCGCATTGTTTCAATGGTATATAAGGATGGCAATACATAGCATTTGATAGTTTCCAGTTCATTTAAAAACATTTACAAGACCAAAGTTTGTTACCACTTGGAGTAAAAATTGATTTTATCACCTTCAATATCCTGTGGTCAGGATTACAATGGGTAGCCATCATTAGTCATAACATCGTCCATCTAAAATATAATCTATTTGCATCCATTCAAAAATCTATGATGTCATACGTAGTACAATTGGAAGGGGGGTGGTCATGAAATCTTACGTTGTCTTACATAGGAGGAGGAAGGGAGGTTCAACAAGCGTATAAAATCGTCTTACATAATATTTGAATGACTCCGCACTTAAGTCAAAATTAACAAGAAGAACAACTACTGGGAATCTACTTTATTTCAATTTTTAAAGCTTCGGATCTGCGTACCTTATATCAAAATGTGGTATGAATATAAATACCTCTGAAAATGATCGATTTTTATTTCCATGAGAGAGTTAGCATGGATATGCATAATAGCTATGGTTTAAGATGTCATTTAAAACTTCTGATGTGAATACATCAGTATGGAGCTGTCAGTGTCAGATAATATATCTAAGGGGGGTAGTGCACTCGTAGATATTGATGCCTTTGAAAGTAGAGCATTGTTCACAGATGCAAAGTGAGAAAAGTAACAGGATTGCTTTTTAAGCTGATGCTATGGGGCTGTGCCGCCAAAGTTCGTACTCATTCTCCAGGTGTACTTGAGATGGATCCAGAATTAGATGCAATTACTAACGCACTGAAAGCTTATGTAAAGGCCAACCATATTGCTTCAAGAAAAAGGTTCCAGTTTTTAGCATATTTAGACTAGTTTTTAAAAAAACAGGCTGGCCGTGAGTGCCAATTATACGATTCATATTTATGACTGTGAATTGTTTCCGAGGACAATCCAATAGTGTGCTAGAATTATTTTTCTTTATTAGGTATTTTACTATAATTACTGTCTGTTACTGATTTAAATTTTACTTCCTACTGAATGCGTCAATTTAAGACTATTGCTATTCACATCATACTCTTAGGTTGAGTTTAATAAGGGTACTGGCAGAAAAGATGTACAAAACCATCCTACAGTATTTCAATTATTAAAAAATTCAAAATAATTAAGCAGTAAACTATTCACCAAAGATCGCGGAACTCATAAGAAAAAAATAATAAAAATCCAGCGGCGTCATTTCAGGAAATAATGAGGAAGCCGAAAAATATTTTCTTCTGGAATCCGAGAAGTGAGGAAACCCTTATCGAATTACTGAGATGTCTTCATGCAGGGTTGATTATTATTTCCATAAATTTCGAAAAATACTAATTTAATCACTAAAATTCCGAATTTCTACTCTGGGCCAGTTTTCACACAAATTATCATCTTTTGCAGCGTAAGAGAACAAAGATAGAGAGGGAGTGAAAGTGCATCAGCATATAATTAAAAAGTGAGGAAGAGAGGAAATAACTCATTAATTATTCACGAACGAACAGTCTTCGATTAAAAACCATTCATAATATACAAGCCTTTCACCCTCATTCTCTTCTTTGCAACCGTCGCATCCTTCCCCTGTTGGCCATCGAATGGAGGTCGTTTTCCCGTCTTTAACTAGCTGCGACTTTATGCATGGACTATTCAAATGAGGCGATTAAACGGGCGATGGCGCGCTTGCAGCGGAGGAATAAAGAAGAAAGATTTAGCGATGGAGGTTGTGGAGGGAGAGTGTACGAGAGGGTGAAGAAATGGCGTCGGAGACCTCGTGGAAGAGTAGGAGGAGGAATGGGGTTGGAGGAGGGGGGGTTTCGAAGGGAGGAGGTTAACGGAAGGGGGGAGGGTGTGGGTGGAAGAGAATGTGGCTTCCAGATAGAAGGAAGTAATCCCTTCGGAAGAGGAATGCGGCGATACAGGGGCGGAGTTGGTCGGGGATGCGGGACGTGGTGGTGTGAGCCGAGCCCACCCTCCCCGGGTCAGGATTATTGGGGGAATGGCGAGAGGGAGGGGATGCAGAAGGGGGCGTTTTGGCTTTACAGGACTTAGGATAGAGAGAGGTATGTATGTGAATGCAGGGGGGAGGGGGCACGAAGGGCCTTGGAAATAAAATGAGTGAGGTCGGGAGGGTATGGAAAGAAATAGAAGGTAAAATGGTGTGTCGGGGTCTTGCGACAGAGGGCGATGTGGGGAACAAACTATGTGGGTCTAAGCGCCTGACCCTGCCAGCCAACGCACGGGCCTGAAAGCAAGAAAATCAGCTTTTCGCTTTAAATATTTATCGTGGAAAATGAATCGTTACGCACCTAATTATTAGTCTAAAAGGAATCATCATATTTGCGATACTTATGTTCAAATTCTTCATCCAACGGGGCTTGAGAGAGAGTGGTCGTTCAAATCAAAATAGCCAATATTATTTGTAACATTTGTGGTTTAATGCATTGAAACATCATTGATTGTAAATAAATAAAATCTTTGTTTTGTGTTACAATAGCAGTCGTTTGCTCGTACCTGATATTGGTTAAGTCATTTTTACATCATTGGAAACTGAGAATAGATCTTGAGCAAATATTATCTTACCATTGACATTAATCATTAATAGCCATGGAAGAGCCACAATATTAGGAGAGCTCGTGCTGTCAATCGACTAAAAATCAGCGCATATAATAGTTTAAGAAAAGGTAAGCTATCTTATTTTCTATTTGCATTTTCAGTTCAAAGCCACTTCCTGATGGGAACCGAAAATCCATCAAGCTAAATGCATTATTTTGTTATTAATATGATGCGCCAGTTAAGTCATGATATAATTACATTCATAAATAAGTCTTAAATTCAACTAGACAAGGATGTATTGATTGATTCAAAATACACCGTCAATCTCAATTAAAGGATTGAGATTGACGGGGTAATTTGAACTTTAGTTTTTTCTACAAATTGTCCAATAACCAGGAAAATTAAATAAAAAGCAAGAAATTAAATTAACGGTAACAAACTCTATAAGCTAATGATATTACCGGGCATAGAATGCATCGTTGACGTACCTATTCCCATATAGGGTGTTCAGGCCCCTGGTTCCATTTTTGCTTATATTCTGTAACACATTACTATAACATATTTGAAATGTCTTGGAATTCATTAGGACAGAAAAACACTAACAAGAATAGATTTAAAATTCGCACAACCAAGAAGAAAATTAACCTCGAATCGAATTGACTCTCATTCACCTTTCCAGCGAGGTATCATAAAACTTTACCTAAGTTGTCATTCAGATGGATGGGACACGATAGCAAGAGCGCATGCTAAGTGACAGCGCTAGCACTAAGTTTAACGGCAGACTCAATAACTGTAAATATTTATTCACAACTCAATGAATACGGGGAATGTGCTTTCATTATCACCGTCCTACGCTATGCCCTTTGATCATACACCAAGGGCGGCAGAGCGATAGACCGGTAACCTGTCGACGAGGAAAGACCCTTCGCGTTGGCCAACTGTTCCGAGAAAACCAGGGCAAACAGCGGCAACGGCAATATACAGGGTATATATATAGGGGGTAAGGTAAAAGGGTGTCTCTCGCACGAACTCAACTCACACGACCGCGGACAAGGGCTCAGGGCTGAGACAATATTCCCATTCGTGGAGGAAGACGCGCGCTGTGAACGCTCGTCGTTGTCGAGGGCGAGTCACTCACATTCCTCCAAGAGTTTAGCCTCCAGCGGCGACCGAGCACTGAGGGCGGGGCGGAAGAGATTCTCCGGTAGCTGTGAGTTTCGAGTGGAGCAAAGAGGTATTGTGAGGCAAAACATCAGCTATAATGTTCCACCTGACGCTAAGTTTGAACACTAGTCTAATATTTTATATAATCTCTAGTAGTGCTAGCGGTACACGGAAAAACGTTGCAGTTGATGAGGCAAGCATGCAACTTTGTACAGTTGTTCCTTGGATCAATCTAAGCGATTTTGCCCGAAGTACCGTCCGACCCACCCCATAGGGGTCGATTTGGGGAGGGGGGGAGGGAGAGGGGGGTGAATTATCAACAATTATTCTTTAAACATCAGATTACTGGCCTGGGCTTATCCAAGGTGTCGTTTCCGGACAACTCAAGCCCCGCGGCAATTGTTGTGAAGCTCAAATTTCACTCCGACGACCGGAAGTAGCGAAAATGACGCCATCGTTAAAGATGGCGGCCATTTTGGCGAATGGACAATTTAACGCTTAAATTGAGGTGTGGGGTGTCGTCGCCATTTTCGCTACTTCCGGTCGTCGGAGTGAAATTTGAGCTTCACAACAATTGCCGCGGGGCTTGAGCTGTCCGGAAACGACACCTTGGATAAGCTCAGGCCAGTAATCTGATGTTTAAAAAATAATTGTTGATAATTCAACCCCCCCCCCCCACCGCGAAATTAACCCCTATAGGGTGGGTCGGACGGTACTTCGGGCAAAATCGCTTAGATTGGTCCAAGGAACAACTGTACAAAGTTGCATGCTTGCCTCATCAAATGCAACGTTTTGCCCTTTTTCGAAGTGTAACGCTAGCACTTTAGGCGCTCAATCCCTCTTTATTTCTTTTTGTTTAGTTCATTACAATCGAAACAATTCTCGCTGATTTTCCTGATTTAATATGCGCATAAGAGCGATTTGTATGCCCATTTAATTAAAATAAATTTTTCCTAAATCAAATTTCCTTTGTTTTCTACTTCCTTAAATACCTGAGAATGCTAGTGTTTAGCTACCAGCCAAAAGACTACTCATATTTTTAACACCATATTGTTATGGTTATATCTGTAGTGTTTAAATCGATTAACCGGTGAAATTGTCTTAGCGGTAAATCAGCATATTCTTAAGGTTACACCACCGAAACGCAGGACCATAGAGGTGTCACTAATATTGTTGCCTTTACACGATGAATTTACGATGGCACCTCTGTTCAAGCATTCACTGATCCAAGCAGCTACATACGTTGTGCAAACAGCCCTCAGTAAAGATAGACCTCACAGTTCTTTCAGGGACATGTGCGCCGCCGCGCGCCGGGGAAATGGCGTCCCACAGAGAATCCTAATGAAATTCTCCACAAAAATCATTCTGATGCAATAGTTGCTCACATTCGGATACCTTAGAAGCATTTGCTCATTTGCTCCCCCGTTAATACTAAGAAAATAAAACAAGAAGCCCAAAAGGCTACAAATTTATATATAAATGGGCCATCCTCCCATACAACCCTCCGAAAAAATCAATGATTACGCAAATAATTCTTCAATACAATGACGATGCATCAATATTATTAGCTAATTGTGTAGGTAATGCGGTGCCTGCAAAACTGCGGTGCTTCAATCATAGGTTATCGTCGAGAAAATTGGAAGCGCGTATTATTTTTACCGGTATCGGCTATTGTTGGTAACTCTTCGTATCGAAGGCGCAGGCCTGTTCCCCTGCCTCCTCCCCACCCACCCTCTTAATTTCCCATCGCCTCAAAACTAAATCTGGAGGACTATTAAAAAGAGATTAAATTTGTTCGTCGGCTGGGGTTGCTTTGTGAGGGTGCCACTGTGACGGGAGTGTCACTGTGGCGTTTCGTGGTCGATTCGGGGGCGGTGTTGCCTTGGAGGTAGGAAAAAAGCAATAGGGGGAGCCAGAGGGCACCGTTGGGGAGGCGGGGAGCGGTACAGAGTCGCCACAGTGGAGAGTGGGAGGCGGGGTCATTCGGGTCCTTTTGATCTGGCTCGACCAAGCGGACACCGCGTCCTCATATACGGTTCTCCAACTCTTCCAACCACCCTTACCGACACTTTCACACAACCTCCCACAGCCCACCATCTCCCCACTCAGCCAGAAAAAGGAAGTAGACAAAAAAACAATTACAAAAAATAAACAAGATTCTAAAAAAAACAAAACTCTTACCCGTTCTCTATAGGGTACTGGAAAATCCTGCTCCTCCGTGCAAGACCACCCAAAATTCCTTCCACGCTCAAAAGACCCTTTTCTCCCTTCTTTTTTTAAACAATTATTTTTCTGCACGTTTCAGGTCCCAGTCGACAGCTTCCACGTTCGGGTAATTTTTTCATTAACTTTCGACTACAAGGAACCCCATTCGGGACACGATTTGCCCTGGGCCCTTCGTGTGCGCACGAGTCTGTGCTTCCGTTGGTGAGGGCATGGATTGCCTTATCCTCCTCGCCAGCTCAAAACACACTCCAGTAACTCCCCTCCTTCTCCTGCACGCTCGGTTTGAGAGGAGTTGGCGCTTCACAGGTCGTGGCGAGTGACCCGTGAGTGCACTTAGACGTACTCGGTCCTTTGTTCTCTGCACATCGCGGCATCAGGTCATTTCGCACCATTTCCCGCACTTAAATTTAAAGGAAAAAGGATACAAAAACGCTACGGAAATGTCCCTGGAGGCTGCATGTCCCGAAAATTCTCGATGCAGCTTTTTTTTGGCAAGCGAATGCCATCGTAGTACCCTCCTCCGACGGAAACCTTTTGAACGAAGTCACACATGTCGCTAAGGGCGAGTTGATCATTTCCCAATCCCCATGCTAGCCACTCTAAACAACAAGCAGTAGCACGGACTTACGCTAGAAATGCGATGAATGCAAACGCGTTATATTAAACATTGCATAATTCTGTTGCACGAATTCGGCTGCTCTGTTATTATTCTTCAAATAAAACTTCAATTAAAGGCGAACAGTCTTTAATAACTAATAAAACTTATGCATTTCACTTTATTGTCGTTGTTGGCCCATGTGTAATCCCGAGATAATTTCTGATTTGACATATTTAAGAACCTAACGACAGAGATGAACTACAGCCATTTTCTACACAATGATTTCACGGGACTTTGTGAATGCTATCTTACACGCTCAAGTTCAAGTATCTAAAATTACGTACTCAAGTTGCATACTGTTGGACTTGACTGTCAATAGTGCATTAACATCACAAGACATTAGACGTGCTTCGACAGCTAAGGAAGGATAATGCAACCGCGATCCATTCATTGGAATTTTATTCCCGTTCTCCACCCGCGATCCTACTCCATCAAACCCTGCCCACTTTTACCGATGTCCTTCCCATCCCCCTTATTCCAATTTTCCTTACAGTCCACTCTGGTCCCTATATTCGCTCTGCCTGCCTCCCAATCATTTCCATATGGTCTCTTTCCCGCAACTTTCGTGGCATATCGACCAAGAAACGGTGCCTTCTGTGTCCTCCACAGACCTCCTCCTCCTGCCCTCCTCCCCATTTTCCACTTCTCCTCCGACCCCAATATGTCCCTCCCACCGCTATTCCACGTGGTACCATGATGGGATACGCTCCAAGCCTGCGTCTTTATGCTGCCCGATGAACGATCATGAGAAAAACCCCGTCTCTCCCATCAGGACATGCGAAAAGCTCTCTTCCTCTCTGTTGCTGGTTTTAGGAAGATTCGATAACAGTTGACACGTCAGCGAGAGGCTGATGCCGACTTTATTTTCGAGAGCTCTGAGGGGTTGAATTATTTAAATACCTTTAGTACTTAATTTCCACGTGCTTCGACAGCTAAGGTCATTTTGCAATTTCTGTCTCCAACTTGCTGGCAGGTGCATCATCACTCGAAAGAAAAGGAGAAACACATCTCCGAATTGGAAGAGAACATAACGATTCTTAATTTCGGTGGGTTAGCGGGAACAGGTGTTTCTATCGTGTCAGGTCTTTGCCCCATTTAAATCCCTTAGCAAAAAATGGGGAGAAGATTAACTTGCTGGACGAAAAAAAATCAGAACAGCATGCACTCTAGTGCTATTCTGTGATTTATAGAGACATCTATGAGTTAGCTACCTTTCTTAACGACTTATTAGCAAAATTTGCTATTCTGCACCTTATATTTAACGAAATTCGTCACTGTACCCGTGGGAAAGAAATGAAAGCCCTCACTAGACCATCGTTTGGATGCTACAAATATTGCCTCACTTTTTCCTCGCTGGATTTAATCTTCATCAGATTGATGGAAAATTGTGAGCTCCTTGTAAATTGCCTAAAAGTATTGAGGTTTGTCACCGAGAACCAAAAATCCACCGTAGGAAATGTAAGAATTGACAGTCGATAAACTGAGGTACATATTGGTGTTGTCGGTAGAGAAGAGTTGTTTTATACAAGGATATAGTAATCCTATGGGTTTGCATCGAGTTATTGACACGTCAAAGAGCGGCAATACTGCGGACAGATTCCGACATTTTACCGCTCATGACGCCATTGCAGCTCCAAATGAGGCGAGTGCTTGTGCACTTGCGCTTGTTTACTTTAGAGGCAGTCCATTATGCATGCGGCTTTCCGGTTGAATTAAATTATAATTGGTGAAGAGCTAGTTAGTGACGATTGGGGACGTAAAAATTACCCTCCCGAAATGATAGGAGGGCCAATGCAGACATCGTGGTTATGATTATGTAGGCCGAATAATAAATTAGACCACTGTGGGATCTGCTTGCGAGCCGGGAGCTCTCTTCAGTAAGTTTCCGTGATGAGGGATGCTCAAGGATCCTTGACTTACAGCGAGACTTCATGCCGTTACGACCTCCGCTTTTGTAAAAAAAATTATCAAGTCAAGACCTTGAGCTGATTATCAGAAGTTTGTCAGTGAGTAAAATTTCTTTCTTCACCTGTGCAAAGTCCCCTTCCTCAAAGTAATGATAAACCCTTTAATTACGCCCGTCTTCCTCTGTTCGGAGTTTTATATCCGACAATTTGAGGATAAATTTGCCTACACATATATCCAGCTTACACAAGTTGTCAGGTGTACTTTAACGTGATCAAGGAAAGTAACGATGACGATGTAATATCATATCACACCGCGTGAAACGAGGCACGAGTAGGCTGTTGACTGTAAAGTAAGACATAGCTTTGTGATCTAAAAAAAACGAAGAGTAGAAAGGAATATATCAGATTACTTTCGGCTGAAGCAGACACAAAACTCCCGAGTCCTACAAAATCTTGTCCCTCATGTTCATGCAACGAACGGTATAACTGTTCAAATGAAATCAGTGTAGCCATAACTTTACTATGATACGTTAAGAATGCTTTTTCAATCAAATTTTGTAATCGGATTACGGAATGAATTTATGCGCACAAATCGGATTTAAGATGAGGTACCTTCGATCAAGCATGATATGAGCTTTTCATCCGAAGAATAAGCTTAGAATTCGAAATTTCAATCTCTTATCAAGGGCCAATCGTATCAATGAAAGTGGATACATCTCCAAGCATCTTTTCAAGATTCATCATTTTTTTCTGTAGAAGTGTACTCAAAATACAATATTTTATACGAAATATGGCCTTCGTAAATATAGTTATGGCTAAACATACATTCAGATAAACGCTCTGACTAAAATAATTATAAGCTGGGCTACAAGTTTTAAGCTAAATAGAGTACTGCATTCGTTCACAGTAAAATCCACGCAATTTCCTGCACTTGGCTGGCATATACAACAGTAAATAATGTCACATTCCTTTAACTAACTTAATATATTTTGTTATCATCAGGTATACAAAAAAATTGATTTCACTGACCTTCAAGAGACTCCGGGTGATTATTATTTAAAACCAATATTTGTGCACAAGCATTTCACGTGCACGTGGTTTATTTATTAATAATGTTTAATGAAGCCATTTAACGGTAAGTCTGTAGTGTGGAAACCTTAACATAGCATCATACCCAAAGAAAAGATGATCATGGAAAAGGCTATCTTTTATAGACGCATAATAGTCGTAAGAAAATACAGTAAACACTAGGGTAGTGACGCCATCAAGTAGATACCCTTGCCCACCTACTATCCTATCATGACAAAGAATGATTCCTGAATAAAATGCTTGTCATTTTAACCATTATATTTACCTTCTAGAAATCTAGTTAACGGTTAGTATTTTTTTGTTTCTACGCAGCTATGCCTGAGATGTGAGAGAATTTCCAAAAGATAGGCTGACTTAGGCAGTCATTAGCAAACTGTATAACTCGCGATAATTTTCACACAGAGATGAGCAGACGGTACTCAGCACACCATGTCGACTAAAACGAGGGGCAATAGGATGAATATGCTTAAGTGCCTACTTTCCAGGTGTTTCTGAACGCCTATCATAAAGAAAAAACTTCTTCCGAGATCGACGGCTTGAGGATTTTGGAACGACATTAATACTTCATTATTTGTTCTTTTCGCACTTAATTAGCTTTATTTCTGACAGCACACGGCAATTTAGAGATTGATTCGATGCCGTGATGTCAATTAGGCTGAACGAAATTTTACTATCAGAATCGATATGCTTAAGATAAATGGGTATTTCCAGCTCGCCAGTCAAATTAAAATCAACACTTTCTTCTTTCCACAGATGCGAGTAATCAAATTATGCATTATAACGCAATTTAAATTCCGAAAATTAACGATAAATGTGGTATTGTCAAATAAAACCGTAATTAACTCCAAAAAATGCGAAATTTATGACCTTTGGCCTATGATTACAGTTATATACAGCAGGATATGTGCAAGTAATTTTGGTTTAATTTTGCATTTGACTGCGAAAGATTTCCATCATCTACCGCTAGATTTGGATTCAAAATTCATAATTTATTCACCAATAAAGTCATCGTTTTTACATGATTTTAAAATGTAAAACCGCCATTATATTCAACTATGATATATATCTAAAAATATATTAAACTGGATGATTAAGAAATAGTCTTAATATACAGGTAACTGTATATTAAGAATATAACTATATAACCAGTATATAGCTTATCTTTGTTCATCGAATTCCGTTCCTCACATTAGAATACACATCAAACATTTTGCAACACATTCGAAGACCAGAAAATAAAAGTCCTAGATACATCTAAATTCTTGACTCTAGATAGTTTCAAATAAAATGATACTGTCAGTAAACAAATTTCACCTGTGCTTTCACGTATAGCTCTGATTTGACTTTCTTTCTTCAGGCAAAGCACTATATTGCCATTGTCAAAAAAACAGGCTTATCACAGTATTAACACAAAAACAGACATCTACAGATTATTATAAGACAACGTGCTTACCTCAATTCCTCTTCTAACGTGAAAAGTTCATCAAACACGACCTTGAAGTGCCAAATCATTTGAGTGTGATACATCCGTAATTTAAGAGGGTCTTGCGATATCGAGTTTTGATATGAGTGTAACGATGTTCACAGGCCAGCATGGAACTAAAGGAGATACAAAAGTTGAATTACATCTTATGACAATAAAATGGGTAATTATTTTTGGAACAATTAACAAAACCCCGAATGCTTCACACTGAATATTTATGGGCAATATCAATTATATTAACATTAAAATAATTAAACTGCACAGAAAAAAAACAGGATGTAATGTATAGCAACTATTTTGTTCTGATAAATTAGGAAAGCCATGCAAATTATAATATTTTGATCATGACCAGATTCAATGAACTTCATCAATACAGGTAAATGAAACAGGTAATTAATAAGTTATTGTTTTATTCCATGGCGAAGAAACGTTTTTCATCTTTCCTGCATCAAACAGGAGTTCTATAAAGCACGTCTCACAGCGAGATACAATCGCAACCGCTGCTACATTAAAGACCTAGTACATGAAAACTTTGCGAAGTATGTTCCGCGATGATAAAACACAAGCGCCTTGAAAAAAGTTGAGTTGAGAACGGAGAGTGATGAAGATCGAACGAAGAGCGCGAGTGAATGACGGCTAAGTTCAGCGACGAGTGGCGGAAAGATGAAATAAAAAATGCGGAATATAACCAAGAAAAAAATACTTCACTGGATGGATTTGAGGCATGGTTCTTTACCAAAGACAACTAGTGCGGAACGTGAAGTAAACGTGGAGGAAGCTGGAAGGAGGCATCGGATGTGACTGATGGGAGAAAGCGTTGCGTCAAATCAATTCCAAGATTGATAACCTTCGACAATGGATGAAGCGATCTCAATAACCCGAGGAACAGCTATATGAAGTAGGACATTAAGATTTATAATTGATTTTTTCACCTTCGTGGTACATTTTCTCTAATTATTTATGCCAAAAGACTTCAACTCCTATGCATTACATATTTCATTAACCACATTTCCAACAAAAGTCGCATACATAGTTGAAACGTTTTTCCGGATGGGTATTAATATTAAATACATCCTTTTACATTAAATAGAATGCACATTATGTGATAGCACTGACCCTTGTTATTTTCCAAGTATTGTAAAATTGCTGGAGATGCAAATATTTTAGAGAGAGCAAGTACAATGCGAGAGGTATTCCGTCATTGTTTCTTGTCAAGAGAGGCAGACAGCGGGAAATATGCTCGATAAACTGTGACGACTGAGGATAATAATTATTAGAGCTAACTATTAAAAGCATTATTTAGTTTTAATAAATGTTTAGATACCTCGCATAGTAGAGAAGGGTAAAAAATTTAACTAGAGGCAAAATTCAAAGCTAAAAAAAATTATAACCTTTAAAGCTAATACTTAAAAAATGAATTACAGCTCTTCAGGATATTATTTAGGAGGAAGAAAAATAATTACCAGTTGACCACTATGTTTTCAAGAAAACGATCTCACTGTACATACAATGTGCGGAGGTGGAATTTCTCCATCAGAGAATCTCTATCCACCGCCCGAAATCTTATTTCTTTTCTTACCTTTTCCCCTGAAATTCAGCATTCCTCCCTCTACCAGACTACTCAAAAACCGGTGATCATATAAACCTACGATCTGCATCTCCTTCTCTGCCTTTTACAAATTTTTAAAGCTCTTCCTTTCCTCCTCCACCACATTAGCAATCTCTTCTTACGTCTCCCTCACCACCCAGCTTACCCTCCAATTTACACTCATCCTACCTCCTCGAATGCTATGCTAGGGAACCATAAAACACTGTACTTAACTATTGACTATTATTTCGCATTTTTACTCTTGGATACCTGAGAACAACTTCCTTTTTTTTGTAAGCCCTTTATTTTACAAAAGCTCATCTTTTCAAGACCCTTGCAGCTAAAACCAGTTTCCTCTAGAATGGTACCTACATACGTCGATTGCTCCAACTACTCCATTTAAGTTTAAAATATATGATAATTGCAATGCTCCACGCAGTGAGGTAATTTTAGGCAAATGGTACCCACGATAAAATGGCTATTGAGTCTAAAATCGTGCAGGACGAATCCTTAAAAAAGAATACGCAAGATACGGCAATTACAACATTGAAAGAGAAGGAATTATCGCGATTGAAAATGAAAGGAGCTGAAAGGTAAAAATGGCATGAAATAAAAATCTCATCAATAATTTTTAGGGAGAAATACAACTGGAGGATTCAAAGAGACGGAAAGTGCACTTTGAGGGGCTTCTAGTGGAAATGAAATGCAGTTAATTGCATAAATACAGGAAGAAACCAAACTCTCTGGAAGCTATTGAAAGATGAAAATATTCTTTTTGTTGAAATTTACGGTGCAAGGGAAAAAATGAAAACGGAGTCATTAAAGTATAGCTTTTCGGCATTACCTAACATCATTAACGCATACATATACCTTGAAGACAATAAATACAACGGACAATTCCTATAAAGTGATAAAATTATGCAATAGACAGTATTATAATGTTTCCGGTCCGTATTGCTATATTTGCAGAGATTAATGAGGAACCGATGAAGATAATAACTTGGGTTCAATGAGGGATGGAAAGTACACACTCAAAATAAGCAAGGACAAAATGAATGAATTGGCCTATACGAACTATCTATAAACTATCAAGTTTTTTCTATATGAAGCTTCAAACTCAATAAAATACTCAAATATAAGACCGCCACGATAGAAACACAGGTTCCCGCTCGATCTTCGAAGTTAATCATCGTTGCGCTCGGCTTGAATTTGGATATGGGTTATCGTTCCGATTGCTGTTGCCCCTGTCTTAAAGTGAAAGATTGTCAGAGCAAAATGGCCGTAACCAATGAAGTAAATAAAGCTGAAATGCTACTACTGTAAGATGCCGAAGTTGATAACTGTAGCGATATCAATACATTGGCTTTCTTAACAAACAATCATGGTACAAAATATAAACCGGAACCCAGCCCGTGCACATCATGCACTTCTACATTTGATTTCAAATAAGGAAGGATCTCCCTATGGGTGTATACTATATGTGTACAGTAAAATAGCATGGTATATCGCCTTTCCAGTACCGAGTGCAGCGACAACGCCAAAATCCTGCCTATGGAGAGCCTCTCTACGATTCTAAAGTCAAAGATTCACGCATCTAAAACAACCACGACGGATCTGCTCGAGCCATTATTAGATTATTACGTCTCTTGTCATCGGCTTGAATGGCGCGATTCAGACATTTACCCGTTGCATTTGGCTTGTCGGGGGGGGGCTCGCAATTCAGTTACCGCCCCTCTCCTCCTTCCCTTACCCCTTCAAGAAATCAGAATGTCCTCTGTTTCACTCCCTCTTCTTCGACTGGTTCCTCTGCCCTCTCGAACTTTCCCTCCGCCCACTTCCTCTCCACCCACCCACTCAAATCTCATCACTCTTGACTTGGAAATCTTAACCCCGCGGTTGCACTATTCCCTCTTGCTTGCGTCTCCCTCCCTCACAATCCATTTGTGCGACCTTCCTTCCTCTCCCGCCACCCACTCCATTCCTGAGACACTCATCCTAACCCTTTCTCCCCGGTACAGCCTCCCCCTCCCCTCCTCTCCAAGCGAAACAAACCTTTCTGCCTCTTTCCTTGACTCTGTAGTGTGTAGCTCCAGAGTAATTAGCTACATACACACACACACACAGGCTCAAGTACGTGGTTACTCTTTCTCGCTGATGGCACCGAGGGACTTAAACACGTCCCACTCCACCAGCCAGTTCCCCCATCACACGTGCCCGCAAGTATAGGTAGAGCGAAACTTGGTGGCACTCACCAGCGGAGATTCAGAAATCCCTGAGGGTAAATCAAGCGTTGATGAGTGGGCAAAGGTACCGAAGGACTCCCGGAGTGACATCTGGAGGAAGACTCGCCCACTTTATCCCACATCACTTGTATGCTTTCCTCTCCCTCGCGTCATACTCTTAACAAGCGAGTGCCACCAAATTAACCAACCAGGCCATCCGAAAGGCGCTATACTAGGGATATGCGATGCATCGACCTCGATCTGCGACGTCGGAGAATTCGCATTGCGATATCAACGGCATTGCGATATACGACACAATGCGATGCAATGTAATATATGACGTGGAGTGATGCGATATCAACGTTTCGGCGAGCACTGCCTCACGAGCCATCGTAAGGGCTCAGTGGTAAGAGGGTGTCAGGACATCGGTCACAAAAAGGAAAAGTATCAGGAAAAATGAAATGGGAGATAAAAACGATGATTAGCAAGACACTTCGTCGTAGAATTAGTCTCTCAGTCTTAATCCTAACGTCGGGATTTATGCGATGAGATATGATATGTGATAAAATGCGATGAATACGATTCAGTTCCTTTCATAAGATGTAACAATTCGATAATACGATTTAATGCGATGCAATTCGATATGTGATGCGTCATTCGCGATCATAATTACCATCGTGATGCGCTGTTTGAACATGTTTGCAACACAGGTTTAGGCATGACACTCTGCCCGCTCACCCACGCCCGTCTCTTTTGGTCCTCGGTCGTGCGAGTAATCTCAGCCCCGGATTCTGGTGGAGACGTCGCCTTCGTCACACGCATCCTTTATCCTCCCAACATACACTCACATAACTTCCGGAGGCTTAAGTCTCACCGACAACTAAAGAGGGAAAAAGCTTCCTTCTTCATTTTTTTCCGTGCCTGGACAACTATGTAGTTTTAAGTTCGGAAAAAAGCACCCTCCGCGGGATTACTCGCGTAATTCATACGAGTGCAAAAATCTTAGGATTTTGCGGCTTCAGGAGGGGGACTTTCCCTTAATTCTGTATGACAGTGGTCCCAAAACATGTTTTGAGCCATGGATTCCTCTGAGTATAAAATATGATAAAAGCTATGCATCCACTCCAGGTTCCCCAAGAAATATTGTCATAAAATTTAATGTATCCCTAAAAATAATTACGCAAAATTGTATACAAGGAGACTTTTTTCAATAACTTGTATTTTAAAATGATAACTATATTAATTTAAAATTACTGCATTCTTTGTTTTCCAATAAATCAACTGCAGAGGTTGGAGTCTAACGGTAGGGAGGCGACCGAAAACATCCGAGCCAATAATAAAGGTTGGTCGGCTAAGTGGAGGAAAGGTGAAAGTAAACTATAAAAGATGAAGGGAAACCCTTGGCATTAGCCTTTTTTCTCAGAAAGACACTTGGGAATACATAAGTTTACGTCTCATCCGACATACTGATTACTATCATTGAAATGCTGCTCACATATTACCCGAGTAGAGGTGAGGATACCATGCAAACATTTCTGCCACTGATAGTATTTGAGCCCAGATCTTCACATAAATGACTCTGCTCTAGCCGAAACACCAACATGACTTCGCTAAAACTCAAGTTCTACTATAAGAAAAAGTAAAGGCCACTCTTTCATCCTAGCTACTGACCCTCACAGACTACTTGAAACCTAATCCTTCTTCGGGTTCTCAAATACGAGAGGGGAGAATCCTTCTACTAGAAGATCGTTCGATCGAAAATCGGCAGATTGTACAATCGCCCGCTTAATCCCACATCCGCTTCACTGTTCGTTGATTGGTGAGTCAAATCTCGGAATCCAATTATATCTGGTGTAGAGTGAAATTGTTACACGAGATTGAATCAATACCAAAACGCATCGGGAAAATTTTTCTTCCCGATTTAACTGCACCGATGTAAAATGTTCATTCTCAAACCTGATGCATGGCTTAAGGCTATTCTCATACCCAGGAGGCGCCCGACCGTGTGAGATGTTAATGAAATTGGATGAGCTTCTTAAAAATTGCTTCAACAAGGCTGAAGGCATTTCAATGCATCTCAAAACAATGAGGCGTATCATAATTTTTTCCTCTCGATAAATATTTACTGAATAGTTATAAAAATGTCATTTGGTCGCTATGCAGCGCCGCGCCGTGGCTAGGCCTCTGGCAACGCACGTTTAAGCACTCATGGATACATTAATTAGAGAGGATGCTTATAACACTTGAAGCTAAATCAATAAACTCTGCGTTCCCAGTAATCATTGGCCCTGTTTTACCAAGTAATTAGGGAATGGCCTTGATGAGCCAATTTCCGAGAATCAATAAAAGCTCACAATTTGCTTTCCATTGCAATTAGTACAGCAGTTAAGCAATGAATTAGAGAACCAATTACAGTATTTTCCTTCTCAATACGTTTGCGAGAATATGTCATCGGGAACCATTTACAAATTTAAATAGAAATCCATTTTATGACAAATATAACATTCTTTATTTTTATGGAGTCTCCGTTGCAAAAAAATCAGTTTTATCTGAGGCGATCTACTAGATTTAAATGGAAGCGGGAATTTCGACTCTAAGCCTTCAGAGCTGCAGGCCCTGGTTTCCTTGCATTATTTCGATCTTCAGCCCGACATATTCCCTGCCCCTCTTGATCCCTTCCGTAAAGCATGTTCTCTTACTTTTACTTCCCCGCTTACCCAACATCCTCCCCTCTATCACAGCCTTCAGCATCCCCTCGACCATCATCTCTTACAAAAGATCCACCTCATTAATTCTCTCATATTTATGAAAGCCTAATTTGCAAACGCTTGTATCCTTTCTATATCTTTACCAAGCCTCAAACAAAGCCTCACGCAGCAAGGTATTCATTAGACTTCAGTGCCCTTCGATTTTATCCTCTTCATCATCACTGCGTGTAACTCAGGCTTGTAAATTCGGATTATGAATACTAAGATCGTGACCTACCGGTATCGGTAGGTTTAAATGTAAGGGAGTAAATATCCTTTAGATTTTATCATTCCCAGACCTCTAGCTGCCCAAACAGTTTACTTTTTTCATCGCAGCATCCGTCCTTCCTCACTTCATCCCATCCATAAAGCCTTTCTTCTCTGTTCTTATACTTTTTCTTCCCTCTACCCGTTCCTTCTAAACCCTTTCCTGTACCACAACCTTCAGCATCCCTTCGCTCTCATAATCTGTTCCAAACCAAAAACTCTATCACCTCCTCATCTCCTCCTGAAGATTCCTCTTGTCTGTTCTCGTCCTCTTTTCTCAGAATCCTGGCACCAGAAAAAGACAGTCCATACTAAACTCTTCTCCAGCCTTTGCTTTATATTTTTACATAATTTGGCGTCATTGGCTGACTTCTATTACTTAAGGTTATTGAAGATGACTTCTATTACTATCCAGCCTTTTCTACGTATCGTCCTTGCTACTATAAACATTTTCCTGCAACATACTACCCAAGTCATTTAACTGTTCTACTTACTCTATTTTTGCTCTGCTGATTTTTTGACCAGCCTTGCATTCTTCAACCTAAAAAATTTCATTACTTATGTTTTCTCAGGGTTAACCTTCATTCCGTATTTCACGAGCTAGGTTTATAATGCATCTATTAATGCCAGCAGTACCTTGAATAGTCGTCTACTCATCGCCTGGTTGCCTGTGAATCCAGCCGAACTTATCAGCTGTCTTCGTATTTATATTTCCCACTTCTAGCCCTTCCTGTCATTCTCGCCATTCCCTCGGCATGCATGTTAAAAAGGAGGGGCGGCAACGGGAAACCTTGCATTACCCCACGACCTATAACCGCCCATTCTGACTGGCCGTCAGCCATCCTCATCGGTGCCGTCTGGACCATATTCAAGTTCCGTATGTGTTTTATATGCCTTATTTCTACCTATAATTTATGAGTATATTCATTAGATTTCAGGATAATTTTGGTGCCCCAACTAGAAGAAATGGTAATTGCTTCTACCATTACAGATCTAGGGGTCATTGGAACTCGCAAGGGTTTCTGCCCCGTCAAGGTTGTAGTCCAATGGAAAGGTGAAAAACTATGAGCGAGTAAAGATTATCATCACTGTAGAACATAATTTGTCTGAATTCTAGATTTTCTCTGGAAAATCCAGAGGGGAAGGCATTCCAACTCACGCGTAAATAATAGTTAATTTTCATAAACACCAACAGGATATTATTCATCATTTTCTTTATTTATCAATTCGTACATTTCAATTTCAATTTGTTTCTTTATATTTTTGGGAAATATTTCTCATAAGTTCAGCTTAGAGAGTAAATTATTCAATTAAAAAATGATAAGACTGCATTATCACTGAGCTCGGATTACATGGACATAAAGAAACATGAACACAAACCATGAAATCATCAACCCGGTCTTAGTATTAACTGATTCGGCAACAAAAAACTATCGGCGTTATGGAAAACTACACTTTTTTGTCACAAGAACTCTAATTTCTTCGCGGACTGAAGGATCATCACAACAAAATGTGGGTAACGTTTACGGCACCATTCCAAGGAATAATGCCAAGGTTTTTCTCTCCACAGCTAAGTCGTAGTTTTAAGAAATTATTGACAACCCGAACCCTATCGCAGTATTCGAATAAACCTCAAGTTCTCACTAGCCCAACGTCCACCGCAGAATCGCTATGTCTAAACTTGGAGCATCGCAGAGTAATTACACTTGGCAGTCATGTAAAACAACCGCAGAAATATTTTCATCCTTTGGATTTCCGTCTCAACACTCTACTTAGCACTCAACAACCTTCCTTGAACTCCGTCGAAAATGGACCTCGCTTTTCCCCCAATCCCCTCTTGAATAATTCATTAGGAGAATGTCGCTGTATTGGGCTTAAGAGAGGATACATACATATCTAAAGCACAAAAGGTGTATGGTGGAGGGTGTAAAGGGGGGAAGGAGCAGGGGTCGCAAGGGCAAGGAGGATATTCGAGGAGGAGAAGAGGGAACGATAGGTGGGGGTAGAATGGATGCAGAAGAGGAAATCTTAGCGCGATGAAGGAGGTGGGGGGTGTAAGATGGAGTCGACTGCTTGCTACTTGCTCTCCCGCTGCTAGCGCGAACGACCTCTCCGAAATTGGAGGGGTGCATTGTGGGGAGGGTCGGTCCTCCCCAATTTCACCCCTCCGCGCCCCACACCACCTTCATCTCTGGCTCCTTCCGTCGCATCTAATTGGCTCACGCAATCTTCTTCTCAAAAGCAACGCCCTGTGAATTTTAATGCACCAATACCTCCATTCATTGAGGCAGTCCTTCAGAAAGTGCGTCAAAAAGGGTTTCCCGGACCAGATTTCGGGAGCCTCGGAACTTATTTTTGTCCGGTTGATTATAGTTTAAATATGAGCGAAAAAATTAAGACGTTATTCCTTTATTTTCCCTTCTCCAGGCATTCGTGAAAAACACTTGACACGTCCCGTGCGGCGTCAAAATAGTGCATAAGCAAAATGAATTAATACTCTCCAGTTCATCCTCCTCACGAAAATTAATGAAAAACTAAAACACAAAAAATGAAGGGCGAATAAACACACTTCATACTTAATGTTTGTCTATCGTAGAATATAAATTATTCAAAAATGAAATATTTCCCTAAGAAGTTTACATTGCTCCAGTATAGCCATGAATAAATAAATCTTAACCGCGAGATGATGGGAGGTGTTCATAAGTAAATCGAAATATATCGCTTAGAGGTGACTTTTAATCACACAGAATGCAGAAAAATAGATAAAAATATTGCCTCAATAAAGGTTTCCAAAATAAATTTAATACTTGCAGCTGACGAAGTATATAAAATTCAGCCCCATTATTCACTCATTATTCCTTCAACATTCTACTACGCATGCAAATTTTTAACTAATAAAAAATGACTCCTTCATTTATACCATGATGATGAGCATGTAACCCAAGTTTTTAAAACTTCTAAATCATAAATTCAGGTCCACAGAGAACCATTTTATCTGGTAGGATGAATTATGAGACGACAACTCTTCAAGAATTCAGTCGGCAGCGGTAAAAATAACCAACTTCGCAGAGAATTCTGCAGTGCTGTTCCACGAGCCCTATTTTTTCAATGATACTGTTTCTATTTACATGTGCACCAAAGATAATCACGCCGTAATAATGGAGGTTACCGTCAATTGATAAGTGAATAAGTGTTCACAGAGCGCGTGGTAATTCAGTAACATCGAATTTCGTGCGCTTCCAATTGGGATTATTGAATTGCCACAGAGAAATACAACCAACCTACAGTTTATGAAACGATTTATTATGAATAACTATTCTAAAACCGATATAGAGCAACCCGAAATATTACCAAATGATAGATCAAGTTTCTACCTTTATCAAATCAATAAACTCGCATTAAATGGAGTGGTGTTCAATCATATTAAACCATTGTAATATGAGAGTGGATGAGCGCCATTGATTACATTCCGCGATTATAGTTCCGCAAAACGAGCTAAAAATGTATCATCTTCAAAAGACTTCGCCAGAGGTGGTGATAGACGAAATTCTATTCACGCGGACTTTCAGCTATTAGTAATAACACTCGTTTACTCTGTTAACCCTGAGGCCCTAAATAATCCACACCTTCACGGCTCCTTCGTGCAAACACACATTTGGATGCACAAAAAACGCAAGAACTACTTCGTAGACGCTGTAAACCAATAGACTTAGCAAGTGAATGAGATGCCTTACGGGCCTCTTTCTTAAGTCTGACGCTCCCAATCAAAATGACTAAATTGAGTTACAAAGCACTTTCCATCTGATGAGATAAGGACAAAGCAGTAGGAAAAGCGGTAGCAGTAGGAAAATTAAAATATGCCACCCGGAAGCCATCTCAATGCCAAGAGGAACCAAGTACAGGGAATTTGAGTGAGAAATCGAAACTAAGGATCACCAAGGTCGTCTTGACAGAGACAGCTTGAGGTCCCACGAAGGAGAGATTTGCGAACCACATTAAAATTCAGCCAATTTTATAGGAAAGTCAACGCCAGAGATACGTCTTCGGAAATGAACTATACCGCAACAGAGAGCTGTGATTCCTCTTTGTAGTTGAAAAGCTGCTGACACAATCGTAATATTAGCTTTGATCAAGTTATGCTTCATATAATATACGATGTGACGATGCTTCCAGATATTAATACACACAAAAAAATGAAAGCATCTCGGAACATGACCAATACTTACGTTATTGACCAATTATTGCCAATATAATAACGCATTGACCAATGTTTTATAAGTTACTGTTCTCTTGGGACTACCCGCGTCAGGATTACTGGCACGTCATGATGTTAGACTTTAAGATGCAAGCTGGCGTTCTAATCTGTGAAGATTCAGACACTTCCCATTGAGGACTAAATTTCTTCGCTATTTCATTGCCCCACGTTAAATTATTATATTTAAAGTTCATATATTTTAAGCTGTATAAAATTAAGGACATGAACTAGGGCGCATACACATTCGTAAATTGGTAGGATGTAGGTACTTTCCAAAAATCATAGATTGATAACTTCTCTAAACAAAAACTTAACAAAAATCATAGCTTGACATAACTTCTCTAAACAAAAAATGAAATTTGAAACCTCGAATTTAGACAGAAAGATAGAATATTATGCCCATCTTTGATGCGAGATTTCCATACATATCTTCATTCACAACTTTTTCTGAGTTACACTAAATAACCATAACAACTTATCAACAACGATAACTCAAACATTTATAGCATCACGCATTTGTTTAACGAGTCTCATATGGCTACCAATCCATTTTCAAGTATTAAGATATCAAATGTTTTTTCTACTTGAATGATTACAAAAAAGATAATATGAACGCTAAGCATCTCCAGGTTTGCACAGAAAACGCCCGTCTGATTCCAATGTTTCAACACCCAAAATATTGCCTTCTGTTAATTGATATACTTCCCTCAACCAGATGTCAAGGAATAGGGAAATCAGCGAGATCTTACTCAACACACTTACTAAGCACTCACTCGCCCAAGTAGTTGACAAGCTTACGAGAGGAAATAAAATATTAAACCTTTTTGCAGTAAGCCATCCTAGGTTGATAAAACAACTCGATATTATTGATGGCATAAGTGATCACAGAGTAATTTTTGCAGCCTTAAAACTTGAAGTAGAGTCAGCTGTAAAACCGAAACGCAATATTTATTTATTTGATAAATGCAATTCCATAAAATTTGGCGAGATGCTTAATGATTCGTACACTGACTTCGTAGCTAAAACAGAGGACAAAAGCACTGATGCATCATGGAAATATTTCTTAGAAATTCTACGCCAGGGAATCAACGAATATATTCCGCGAAAATTGAAATGTGATAGTAAAGAACCTCGCTGGTATAACAATGATGTTAGGAGGGACCTTAAGAGACAGAGAAAACTGTACAACTTATTCAAAAAGTCCATTACGTTCGGTGACAAATCGAAGGAACTTGAAGCAAAAGAAAGTTACGCTGCACAACGCTCAAAAACCAAGAAATCAATGCGTACTGCATTGCGAAATTTCAAGAAAAAAGTACTTGGTGAATTACTCGAAGAAAATCCGAAATCTTTTTGGTCATATGCGAGAGAGCTTCAGGGAAAATCTTCAACCGTAGATTCGTTATTTGATAAAGATGGCAAACTTGTCACCGATAATATTGACAAAGCTAACACGTTAAATTCCCACTTCGAAAGTGTATGCACTACAGACGATACTCCATGTTATTTCGACATTTCATTCACTGAGGAACCGATGAAAGAAATCACTATTCAATGTGATGGGATAACTAAACAGCTACAGTCGATCAAAAATATTAAATCTCCGGGTCCGGAGGGAATACCCGCGCGTGTCCTCAAGGAATTAGCGCCACAGATCGCACCGTTCTTAGACATAATATTCAAGAAGTCATTGTCTGAAGGAAAGATACCAATAGACTGGAAAATTGCAAACGTTACACCGATATTCAAAAAGGGAAACAGACATGACCCAGGGAACTATCGACCAATTTCATTAACGTCTATTATAGGCAAGATACTCGTACATATCGTCGTTAGCAATATCATGACGTTCCTGGACATTCGTAACTTCCTTCATGGCTGTCAGCACGGCTTTCGGAAAGGTAGATCATGTGAAACACAGCTCGCGCTCTTTCTTCATGACGTTCTCAAATCTGGTGAATCGAAAACACAAGTGGACGCATTATTCCTAGATTTTAAGAAAGCTTTCGACACGGTACCTCACAACAAACTTTTATACAAATTACAGTCATGCGGCCTAAACGAAACAGTAGTAAACTTTCTGGGTGATCGTAAGCAAAAAGTAGTTCTTGACGGAATTAGCTCTGATGCAGTTAAAGTGACATCAGGTGTCCCACAAGGAAGCGTAATCGGCCCCCTTTTGTTCATTATATACATAAATGATCTATGCTCTCGAATTAGCAGTAAAATACGTTTATTTGCTGACGACGCTGTCATCTATCGCGAAATTAATGATCACTCTGACTTTGAAATTCTATCATCGGATTTAAACAACGTTCATGTGTGGAGCCAAGAGTGGGGACTCGAACTTAATCTGAGCAAATGTGCGGCGGTACATTTCTTGCGGAGGTCGTCCAACTATCCCCGTGTATATGCTGTGGATGGCGTTAAGATAAAGGCGACAGATGAAGTTAAGTATCTTGGAGTTACGATAACCTCAAACCTATCGTGGGGAACACATATAAGAAATAGTTGTGGCAGAGCTCTGAAGAAGCTAGGATTCGTCAAGCGTATTGTGGGAAGATTCTCAGATGAAAAAGTAAAAGAGAGGTGCTATTTCGCACTCGTCCGGCCACACCTTGAATATGCAGCAAGCATATGGGATCCGGTGCAGAAAGACTTAATTCGGGAACTTAATAAAATACAAAGGAAAGCTGCGCGATTCGTCAAAAACTGCTACGGGCGTACAGACAGCGTTACGCAGATGTTAAACGAATTAGGCTGGGAGCCGCTAGAGACTCGGAGGCTGCGCGCTAGGCTTAGATTACTTGAGCAATTGAGAATAGATATCTTTCAGAGCGACACGGAGAACATCATATTAGAACCCCACTATATTTCCAGGTCCGACAGAAACGATAAATTAAGAGAGATATTTTGCCGAACGGATAGGTATGGGAATTCGTTTTTCCCCCGAACAATAAGGGACTTTAATAAATGCAAGGCGTAATTTCATAGAGAGTTTCCTTTTTATATGTAAACGGCTGGTGTTCTAACACCCCCCGCCACACGCCTATTGAGGCGGCTTGCGGGGTAGTATGTAGATGTAGATTTCCAATGCTGAAGCATTTCGCACTGGTCGGTGAGCAATCACTTCGTTGGGCTGGCGAAGAATACCAAATATGCGGATGTCTCCTTCATTTATTCGTGTAACACATGAACATCTAACAATTAAATTCTCTGATGATAAAATGAATAATGAATATCCACTCAGATTTTCCCCCATCCTTTTTTCACAGTTTTATTTCCGAAAATTGCACCTTAATCGATAATTTTGAGTATCTAATGATTTGGACTTGAACTGCTCACAACTTGAAGATGAAATTGCCGTTTTACCGAATTAATGGGTAGTTATAACGATTGATGTATCTCATAAAATAGACATTTATAGGTTACTATACAGTCATTTCAACAGTTTTTCATGTCTAAATAAGTAAAGCCCGAAAAGACACCATAAAATTTGGAAAGTAGGTATTTAACCCTTCCTCAGTTCAACGCAGTAGACTTATGGTCCTCACGTTAAAATCTTATTTTTATCATTTCCATCATAAGAGTATGAGCGAACTAAATTTATAACCGTGCTGTCATAAGAGCCAATGAGAAGGTATCATGAAGTTTTATAGGAATAAAATAATCTCGAAACAAATTTCGATCCACGAATACTTAATTTAGACCCATAAATAATTTTAATACGAACTGGAAGCTAATAAAATTATCCATTCAATGTGATTTTAAGCACATTCTGTCGCAAAGGTAGTGTCAACGCAATCATTCTAAAACCTCGAATAACACGTGTGGTACTGAGCTCAATTCGTGCTAAACCCTAAGGTCAATTAAATTCATGCATTCAGGGTAATTCAGGGAATCACTTCCCTTCTGTTCGCCGACTGCGGATTCCGACGAAATTCCAAAACCCAAAAATGCAGACCATTGGAATTTTGGATGGGGCAGCCTGGGGAGGCTTAGGCAAGACTTGAATTCAGAAATCTTCGTGTGAGAAGTTGATCTCTCTAACCATCTCAGCCGGCTAAATCAAATTATACTTACTGATTAAGAATAGTTTTTCTTTCATTGATGTTAATTCCGTGATGAGAAAACGGTCACTGCAATCACTTTATTAGTTCCACGATATTACCTAAAGGCACCATCAAGACCATTTGACTACCAAATTACTTAATGTACGTCATTTCTAAGCCTCCGAGAAAGAACGTGAAGGGTTCCTTAAGTAGTTTTCACCTCATATAACATCTCTTAGAAAAATAATAATTGTAATTCTAAGACGAAAAGGTATGATGAAATGCATATGGCATAATTATCAAATTCTCGCCAGTTTTGCCAAATTTACGGAAGACACTGTTTAGACTCGTCACAACCGTCAGTTCTCCAAAAATTGCCTATGAATGACGATAGTTCAATAAAATATTCTCTCACTAATTAATAATTTGGTCGACCAGTCCTCACTAAGTTTGGGCAATACGCCTTAAAATGACAACAAAAAAGACACATCCCATTTGACTATAGCTAAACAAAAAATCTCTCGCTCGCAAACATTTTGGCATAACATTTCTGTTCCAAATTTTGAAAACCTTTCTGGTGGGAATATTCTAGCGTGGTCATTATGTACACCTCGAAAATAATATTAAAACAACGAAATTTCTCCTGAAATTTCCATTCCAAATTCAATACACCGCATTTCGTAGGGGAGAGAAGACAAGGAGCAAATGGTTCCCATCCATCGCAACGACTTTAAGACTTCCTGAGGGAGAAGAAGACGCTTTCCATATTTCCGATCCGCCGTGCGTCGTAATTAAAATTAAGTCGCCTTTCACGACGTTAGCGGCGCAAGTCTCACACTCCCTCTCTCTCTCTCTCTGTGACTTCCCGGATTTTGGCTTGAGGAGTTGCGAGAGTTGCGGTGAAACTGAGAGAGTGGGGTCAGGAGAGTGAGGGGAAGGGCTTTGGTGGGGGGGTTTGGAGGAGAGGGGAGAAGGGTGCAGGTGGATTCCCCTCTAAAGTCGAGGACGGCAGAGAGCAAGGGACGGGATAAAAGGATTAGGATAATGTACACAACGACCAATCGCAGTTTGCCGGTTGGAGGATATTTTGACTTTAGTTTTACAAATTATCTATTAGGACTGAACCGAGGATGACGCTGGTGAATATTGAGTATACTCAGATGGCTCTCGACTTTGAATATAGGATTTGGAACTATTTTCCAACGGTGTTCCAGAAAAAAAACGAATTTTGCTGAGGATCAAACTGCTATTGCAATGTAAACCGTGCTCATCTACTGCCTACCTCTTGCACTGGACGGATATTTGACGGATACTGGCTCGGCACTGCAGTCAATTTCCTTTATCTTATTCCTGTGATCGCTTCTACCGTAGTACGTTGGCTCTATTAATATATGTTGAACGTCCGGCAACAAATTGCCTGCTTCGAACTTGTGCAAAAGATTTAACCTGTATTTCTCTTTACGATCAGTTAGAGATTCCCACCCTAATTCCTTCAACAATTCAGTAACACTGCTAAGTTTAACGTAACAACTTTTTACAAATCTTGCTACTCTTCGTTGTATTCGATCTATTTCTGAGATTAGTCCAACTTCGTAAGGGTTACATATGCTAGCGGAAAACTCCAAGTGAGGTCTCACGAGTGAAAAATAACATCGCTCTTTAACCTTCTCGTCCCATTTTCATAATATTCTTTTATTAAATCCCAATTTGCAACTAGCCTGTCCGCAGATTTCTCGAACGTAAAGTGTAATGCATGTTAGTGACTTCTCACCCCCTGCCACACATCCTTGAGGTGGCTTGCAAGATATTTTATAGATGTAGATGATACCATCCAGCAGCAAGCATACCAGTAGCAGCAGCTATCCGTCGGATAGGTTGCTGAAATCCTATTTCGGAATACGGATCTACTAATCCTATTTCGGATACACGGAAATTTATCTCCTAATTCAATAGATCCAAATTACTCAGTGTGTAAATACCACCCACAATAAAACACTTCTGGAGAAAATTACATAACATTTGCAACACGTCAAAACTCATTTGATTTGTCTGGAAATAATGAAAATTATTTTATAAAGTGTCCCAATATTCCTTTTCATACACGGCTAATATATTAGGTAATATATTCACTTGTTGAGGTAATGCAAATTTATCAGGCAGCGGGTGCAGAAGTATTCACGAGGGGAATCCACAATCGATCGATGAAAATTGCACTGTTAAATGAATTATCGCCTGCATATTACAATATATATCCACAAGGCATCGTTACTGTAGCACCGCCATATTTATCTTTCATTGAAATATATAATCAAATATATTTTAGTAAATTTTGGCAAATTATTCGCAGAGAACACCACATGAAGCGCAATATTTAATGCAACTTTTTCAAGCAATTTTTCGATTTCTCTTGATAGAGGATGACTAATTTCCCGTTTTTTCTTAATATAATTTGATAATATTTGACCGACATTGTCAACAAAATGCTCAGGTTTAAGCTCAAACTTCATAAAACGCTAAGGATGAAGGGTAATTCAACATGTAGCCATTTCCTTTCTTGTAAATTATCATTATTGTACGTTCACTATATCGAGCTGCACGGATAACAGCAGATAACTAACTTATTTTTCGCCTAAATATTTGGAATAATAAGAACAATTTCATTTAGAGCAGAAAATGATGGGCAACTGGTTTTAATCTCTTCCCTAAAGTTTCCTACTTTTATTTTACGTCAACAGTTACTTCTATTATATGTCAATCAAATTCCGTCACTAATCAATGAATATGAAAGCATGCTTTCAATGCTATCCATAATCATAGAGCTTAAATATACGCACTGAAGTTAGTTTAAAGCACTATTTAATACAAGATACACCGACCATATAGGGGCTTACATAGTACCAATCTGAGCTTAAAATTCAGTGGCAACAAAACTTCGGCAACGTTTTGAAAGCCAGTGCAAACATTATTACTATTCAACAATATTCTGCAAAACTTACACGCTGTAAATGACATAGGATGGAAAAGTTTCTAGTTTGATGCATAAGGCACAGTGGTTATGGTATCGTGATAAGGCGGCTGCAGAAGTTTCTTCCTCAACAGGAAGTACTTCATCCACAGGAAGAACTTCAAACTGTACCGGCAGAACTAAGATTCCACTAGAGCATCAGTTACTAAATTTCGATATCCAAATACTGCGGCAAGCGACGGTTAGCTATGAGGAAGAACTAAGATGGGCAACTAGATACGTAAACGATAATTGTTTTCATTAAAGTGGTCGGATAATCATCTAATAGTCCAAAGTTTTAAATTCGCGTTCGCATTCGCTATTACTTATCGATAGGATGACTTTACAGGGTGGCCAAAATATTTCCATCTCCAAATTCACAGAGTACGTATTTTAAGTTTCCTAGAAGGAAAATAACGTTTTTAGTAGGGTTTAAAGTTACGATTAATTGTTGGTAAACTTAATTAAAGCTTGAAACATTGTGCTACATTCCCAATAGTTTAAAACTCGTGTGAAGGTAGTTAAACAAGAGAAAAGGAGTTAATTCAGAGTTATGTATATTTTAGTAAATTGAAGGTAGCTTCCATAATACAATTGATTGGGAAATTATATATGCTCCTATGGATTATAGGGCAGCCTTTGAAAGGGAAACTAAGAAGATAAAAGCAGTTGAGTTTCTCCGCTGCAACCACAATAATAAGCAAAAATAAACTTAAGTCATTAACGAAATACATAGTGTCAAAGTGCAAATGATCAAACGTCAGCATACGTAACGTTTTCGAGATTTGAAGTGGCAGGATATAACTTAGAGTATTACTTGCTTTAGGAAAAAGCTCGTAATTTCGCAAAATTACCCATTATCATGTACTATTAGAAAATCAAGGGGAATATCCCAAATTGAGTCAAAACTTAGGAGAATCAATGCAGTTAATCCGATTTTCAAAGGACTTCCAACTCCACTCCTCAATGAAAATGCTCTCTGCTTCTATAGAGACAGAGAAGCAAACCGTCCGCATCATATGCAAGCGGCGAGCCATTATCGAAAGCATTTCACATGCTCCGAAACCTTTTTGAAAGGATGGCGTCACCCTGAGGGCATATAATAGCAAGGTTTTACGATATGGCCGAATTAATTTATGGTGGTACGTGATTTTAGAAATGGCATATTTTAGAGCTTTCTTCCATCAAACATCCTCCTTCCAAATTGCGTCAGATACTATAAATACTCACCTCGCCGAAAAGGTATTTATTTTATAATTTACTTCGATAACGTGCGTCCGAAATATAAATTTATCTTCCAAGCTAATGGTGCCGTAGTGTCGCCAGAATACTGTTGACTCAAAACAAAATACGACGGCGAATATTTGTGACCGAGGTTTGCGAAAAACAGGTTTAATAAGCAACGATACTATACTTCCATTCAGGGAAGAGATCTCCATCCAAGGACGAGCAGGTTAACATCATCACACTGATGAGTAAATTTTACTCAGTCAAATTTTACGTCGATTTCAAGAGAAGTCCATGTGAAACATAATCCCGAAAACATGAACAAGTCGGATAAGGCACTCCCTGAAGAACAACAAATCTCGTAAAAAATGAAAGAGAGACCAAAATAGAAGGTAAGGCCCCCCGAGGAAGACCAAAGTTCTAAAATCAAATAACAAAGATAAGACAAAAACACCATCTTGATTTTAAGGCTATCATGAGTGAAGACACTATGAGCTACTAAATAGGAAGAAATGGAGAGAAGCAGTGAACCAATCTTTAGATTAAACTATGAAAAGATGATGATTATGGGTCAAGGGAACATCAATATTGAACACGTATCAATAGCATATCTATCCCATAAGTCCTGGATAACAAATTTTATCAAGGGTCAAGTAATGTTATATGCGGCGAACGTCAATCGACGTGAAATAAAGTGCACGTCTCATGGACGTATTAAAACAATTAATACTTTTTACAATGCATTTTCCAGGGGAAAACGTTTTCTTCATTTTGAAACAACAAGTAGGAGAATGCACAAATATTTTCAAAATCAATATTCATGTTGAGAAATACCAACTTCGTAATTTCCAAAACCTTTATTTTGCTGGCACGACGCGCGTTTCTCCATACTGTGGCAGAGTCATGTTCACATGACTATGCCACAGTGTGGTGAAATGCGTGTCGTGCCAGCAAAATAAAGTTTGTGGAAATTACGAAGTTGGTTTTTCTCAACATGGATATCCATCATTTCCACGATGTCAGGCCTGATATCATCAGTTTTATTCAAAATCTATTACACATTTTTAATGAACAACTGGTGGTATTCATGATTGGTTGCAAGGAAATACCGTAGTTCGCGCGACGGCCATTGCATGTCCGGATTATTTTCAGAAGTTCAAATCCAATTCAACATTTCAGGAAGGAACACTACAATAATTCGTATTAGGTCCATCTTTACTTTTCCCAAAATTAATGCGCTACGCCATAGCTTTAATCTGCAAGTGGCTTCATGATATATTCAACTCTACATACAATTCTAGAATGCAAGAAAGAAAACACGAGCTATGAAAATTGCGTATAACTTATGAGAAATACAATGGGTTTACGTATACTAAGGGGCGAAACAGCAGCTACAGAAAAACTTGTACGACACCATACATTGTATGTGTTAATTTTTAAAAGATGACAATACGTGTAAAAGAGCACTTTGGCTAAGTAAATTCTTCACACATGCACTTACGAATGCTTTTGTTTGCGCGCATTTAATCTCAAAGCGAGGAGCATTTTACATCTGAAGCGCGCGAGTTTCATATAAGATAAATGATAAAATATCATTTCATACAAGGCTGCGAAGGATACAGATTTTCACCCTTAGAAAAAAAGAAACACATCTACCCCACGAACTACTTTCAACCAACCCTCTCTTACACAAAAACCCACGTTTCACATCATTTTCTCGGCTGCAGCGAAAGATTTCCAACCTACACCTTAAAGGGTGATATAATCTTAGAAAGAGCACTCAGGAGAAATAAATTCTTTGAGGTAGTGCATTTTTTTCTGCTCGGAAAGCACTCTCAAGATACTTGTTCTTTTCCCTGCAAACTCTTCATGTGGAAAATTAAGAAATTAAACTGAGATAATTCATTCGCATAATAGCCGATAGCATAAGCCCTCCCCCCTTATAGCACGTCGTAATCTCATTTCGGCCCTTCGTCTCGCGCAAAGGAGTCGGACCATGCTGCGTATATATCCAAGATAATGCCCCAACCTCTCTCTCTCTCTCTCTATTTCTCTAATTCACAATCTCCCAATCCTCCAGGGACGCCCGCCGCCGCCACCCCCTCCTTGCCCTAAAGACGAATCCATTCCCCCGAATCTCGACACATTACCCCTTCCCGTAACTTCAGCCCTTACTACGCCCTGAAACTCGGTTTATGGCCTGTAAAATACACTTGATTGCAGAACTGATGCTCTCTTTTGCAAGTAGCAGGACTGCATGTAATCCCCCTTTCGCCTCCACGAATTCTCAATCTCTTTTTTCCCGCGGAGTGGAGGCGAAACATCTCCTATCTGAATTTCGCATCGCTTTGGGTACGGGCATTTTCGATTCATCAGTTGTGTATCTTTGGTTTTCCCCGAACAGCGGAAAATTTACGATCTTTTAAGTACTTGCATTACGTTCAGTTTAGGTTTCCTATTGCTATATAGTGACTTCAATTCCTATTAATATATCGCGTAAAGTTTACGTCATATTAAGGTAGTATTAGCATATCCGAATTTACTCCAGCAGTCTCAGCGACAGAGACTTTCCGAGCCTCGCATCTAACTCGACGGTAATAAGAATCGCCCGTATTTTCTTTCGACTAACATTCCGGAGCCACAACAAAAGCTTATCTGACATAGGCTCAAAAAAAATAATAAATAAACATTTCGAATTATCAATTCTGCATGGGAAATGCACATGCGTCAATGATTGTGATCGTTCACGGAACCTCAGAAATACAGGTGCAAAATAAGTTAAAAAATAGTTGGTACCAAAATAGCTCGAAATATTGTCACCCTTCCCTTCAGTCTATAATTACGGCAAAATATCGGTATTCCCCGTAATCGTCTGTGAAAAAATTTTAAACTTAACATATACGAGCTGGCATTACTGGCTTACATTTCTCATAGGGCTGTCAAAATGTATTATCACAATCTACGTTACGGCGTCGAAAATTACGAACATATCCTTTTTCCAAATTAAAAAAATACTAGTATAAAGGTAAATAATTAATCTGCAAGGACTTATCAATAATTAAAAAGCCTTTACTGAGACGCCCAGGGGCTGTGACGGCATTACTTGTTTAATTAGGGGACTATAACATTTTATGATCCTTACACATTTCCTCTAAAATGTTAAGCAAAACATTCCAAGATAGTTGTTTATCTTCTCAACGAGAGTAATAAACCTATCACGCTAACCAAATCACGACGCCGAAATATCTCTCGCGGGATAAACGATCTGAGTAATTACATGTTTCCAGTTGGTTAGCTAACTAAATTCGGGCACTGTAACTTAGATTGGTTAGTTTGAACAAGAATTCCCTGAGAACTGCAGTATACCGAGCACCTGGAGGCAAGGCATGGATGCTGTTACAGATCTCGGAGTGGACTTGGAATCAACTAAAATTCCCTTCAATACGATTTTGAATATTTCCCAAGTTAATCCATTCCTACGTTAGGGACACAACGCTTTGCGCTGACTTCATCCGGCTAAATTTGGGCAGAAAAAATGTCAAAATAATGAACATTGCAATGCATTTAACAAATAGGGTATCTCTGTATTAACAATATATACCATTGCATAGAAATGAACAAATATTTTTCGTTTACATATAAATAAAAGCAAAAAATTGTGACTGAAAAATAATTCTTGAGATAGTCATCTATGCAACAAAGATTGTATGAGTTTAAAAATTAAAGTGCAAACAAGAATCTAATATCTTCAATGGAAATTTCAGAATGAGAGACTTAGAATGTTAAATACCTGGTAAGTGCAATCGTTAACTGTATGTGCAAATGAATAATTTTAAAATTTTAAGGATAGAATTAGAAGTTCTACCACCCTTAACCTAACAAAAGGACGGGAAAAAGTGCCGCAGTAGCTAAATTATGTACAGGATGTTCATAATTTATGACAGGAGCATTGATGTCAACATGCACGTTCCAATCATTATCACAACTGCAGTAGTAGTGAAATAGATCTTTGCGAAGAAAGTATGTCACTGTTAAATGTAACTACGTGACAAGGACACAAGATTTCTACTTTTTTGACACACGCATGACCAAAAAATAATCGCATATATGTCCTCTCAATTCATTCAAAAATTCTAACTTCAAAGTGACGAAATAGCATTATTTCAGGAAAAACTACGACGCGCGGAGTGAGGGAATACAGCCATTACCACATCAATCAAATATTAAATAGACAACTCTTGAAACACATCAAATGTTACCCACAATTCAAACACCATGACTAGAATGAACATTTTTATTCCACACACCGAAAAGATAACGACGAATTCCAACTACTCCATATAGATTCTGCATGTGCAATTAACTTATTTTACAATAGAAAGCAAAATAACGAAATTTACAGGAAGCATAATTTCGAAGAAACCCGCCAAAGTTTGCATGCATACCATGGGAATAAACCAAGGAGTTGAAGGAAGGAACTGGAGTGTGGCAGTAGCAATGTTTTGGAGAAACTAACTTCTTTCAGAATTTTATGGGCTCCAAATGGAGTAAGAATCAGTTGAACTTGAAGGGAGATTTATCGAAAAATAAAAACATGAAACACTCTCATCATAGGAATCATTGTGAACCAAAATAAATTGCAAATAATTTTAAATTTTTAGCAAACATTTTGATGAGGGCGTATGTTTCAAATGCCTTTTATTAGTTTGATTCACTTTTATTTACAAATGGAACAATTAAACATTCTCTTACAACAGTAAAGTTTTTAACGCAAACAGGTATCCCCAATAACGTGTTACGGCACAAGCAATAAAATATGCATTTTAAGAACAAAATTAATGGAAAATTTGTTGATTGACTTTAGATGGAGTTCCCATTGGGTCCTAAGCCGCTTAGACATAATGGCTCAATATGAGAGCTATCTTCATGAGTATTTACCCGTGATGCTCCATGGCCTTCCCAAAGGCCTGTATATCCCCACTGGGTAAACTCCTTCGGCCGTATTCATAGATTACGAGTTAAACCTGGGGTTATGAGGTTTATCTTAGTCCGGTCTAAGAGCGGTTTAGAACGGTACTAAAAGTTTGAATTCATAACTTGGGTCGAGAGAGATAGCCTCGGGGACTAACGGAGTCCGGGACTTGCCTAATGCGCGAGGTTGAAACGCTTGGCAACACCGCTATTCGTCAAGTAGCAGGGTATTTCCTGGCATTTCTGAACTGGTTTTTGGGGTATCCTGAGGAGTTGTGCGTTATCTGCGAACCCTTTACCACTCATTACTTGCTTCTGGGACTACCTTGCTCACTGAAATCGGCTCGGAATCCTTCTCCCTGCGCTTTGGATATCTTCCATTTCATTTTTTGTAATTATTTATGACTTAGACGTGTTGCATTTAATTATCCTATTTTTCTTTAATTTTATTATCCTTTTTGAATATATAACATAATCAATCTGTTTTCTTTCGTGCAATTCGCGTAATTTAATTTAGGTACACATATAATAATTAATTCACTAAAATAACTTATTCCTCAAAACGCACAGCTAATTGAAATGAACGTTAAAAACTAACTATGTAAAATATAAACAAAAGGAGGATACAAAGTATGAAATATTATTGATGTTATCGTGATTGAACAAAACTCACAAGGATAAAACTCACCACACGAAATACAAACAAATGAACACAACTAAGCGCAGTGAAAACAAATTTAATCGATGGAAGCTATAATACCTTGTAGAAAACTGCACTTACTAAATTATTAAGTTGACTAATTAACCCGTTCTCCGATAAAATTAAACTAAAGGAAAACAAAATTAATTAACTTGGTACCCTGAGAACGAAACTATTATATTACTGCATGTTCAACTTTTTACGTCAGTATAAACCTAAATCTTAAGCCAACAATATTCCTAACGATAGACTAATAAAAAATATTACCCCTTAAATTAGATCTAACTTGGAGGTTACACGTGATAAATCACTTAACACCTTTGATAATCACCATACCACAAAAACTGAAGAAAAATGGCGACGCGCGAAGCTTAAACTCAACGTTAAACCCTTATTCCATAGGTTTAACTTTCTCCGGACTAAAGCTGCCGGGGCTAAGGTCGATCAGCGCTAGAACGACGCTATGAAAATGAGTTCAACGACATCGCGGGGCTAACTTACTTAAACCTGCCGTAGGCGTAGGCTAACGTATCTATGAATACGGCCGCTTGTGTCCCTGGATTCCACATCGAAATACTACCCCGCGAGCCGCCGCAGAGGAGTGTGGCAGGGGATGTTAGGACACCAGCCATGGATCGGGAAAAGGAGGGGGGACAAAGGTGATTTTCATGTTAACGACTTGTCTTAAGTCACGCTTCAATGGGATTTCCATGAGCTTCCCTTTTTGCTTGATCATCTACCGTATCATTTCCGGCAATGCCTTCATGCCTAAGCATCCGGAAGAGTTCGACTACGTTTTATTTAGCTCAAGCGTCGGGCTTCTCCCGGCACTCCAGCAAAAATGTTGTTTTTCACTATGGAGAGTTAACAGCTATTAGTTTCGCTTGACTATCCGCATATATGAATAGGGCCTGAGGTCCCTATCTCTTTGATGGCACAAAGACGCTATTATTGCATACTTTTCATCCTAATACAACGTCATATATTTTCCCCGTGGGATAGGTAACCTATTTTGGAGTGCCTTGCTAAAGACCCTCGCTCCTGACTTGTTCTCGACCTTGGAGGATGTAATACCACCATTTAAAAATACTTTAAGTAAATCTTAGTAAACATAGAAATTTTGGTCTAATCATGGCCACTGAGCGAGGCTTACTCAACACTTTAAACCGAAAATATAATAAAGCGAACTAAGAACCCAGATAGGAAAATGAAGGAGATGAAGATGAACTAGAAGAAAGGAATTCGAGCACAGTTAACCGCGGCATAAACTAGAGAAACGAGGAGAATTCGTCCGCTCCGTAGTTTTGTCCCCTTGAAGCGGGCGAGGAACATCTTAAAGACGCTAGTTATACCACTGATATGGAAATCAGACGTCCTGCAGCTTCCTCGCCTGGGAGCCATCCGAGGGGGGACCAAAGAGTGAAAAACAGGAAATATTACCACCCTCTCCCATTAGCCCTTAATCCATTTGCCCAATTACAGTTACCACCGCACCCTCATTCCGAGCAACGACCAAGGAAGCTTGAATCCCTTCTTATCTCTCGCATCGTACCCTTAGCAGTCTCCGCTCTCACCATTACCTTATAACCTCCTCATACTTCCTCCTTCACTTCGCCTACAATTCCGTATTCCTCGGTCGACTCATTCCCGAAGCATCTCAGTCCTTCATATTTCTCATACACTCCTCTCAACCTTCTTCTACAATGCTCTAATCCACGTATGCATCTTCTTCCCCAAACACGCGACATTCCTTTGCTTGATGGGTCGTCCTGAATCGCCAGGGAAACCCTATCGCAATCAATGATGGCTTCGTCAGCTATGCCCAAGGGTAACAGTTAACAGCTGGAAGCACCGAAAGAACGACCCTAATTTCCGCATATACCCTTTCGCCTTCCATCTTGTCCATCTCCCTTCTATCCACTATATCCTCCCTTTCTCCATGTTGACGAGTGCAATATTTAAAAATATTTTATTCCTGCATGTCATATTTTTCCCCTCTTTCTCCTCATCTTCTCTCTCCCTTCTCGTCATTCCATTCTCGCCATCGTCACCACCACGCCAACCGCTAGCAGCTTATCATGAGTATTACGCTGGTCTAATAATGATTCGTTACCTCTCCTCTTCCCTGCCTCCTTCTTCTTGGCATGACAACGCCCTCCCTACCCAAACCATCTCGCCTCATTCCATGTTCTCCCCTTCACTCGCTCCGCCGCCAGTTGAGGGGATACGCCGCGAGAAAACGGCTCTCCTGCCTTCTTTTCCCCTCCTCTATTTAACCTTTGAACCTTCCGAGTCTCCTCTAGCCATAACATAGCCACATCACGCTGCCAATATCCAGACCACTTCCTAAATTATCTTGCACAAGTTATCGCACTTCAATTTCATCTGTGAGGACGCATTTGTGTGAGGCAGGGATGTGTACGGTGGGAGACGGGAACATGTTCTCTCGGGATTCTTAATGGAAACGTCTTGGCTGTCGTCTCCGACCGCGCCAGCCTACCCTGTGGGGTGTGCTCCACCTCTAAGCTGGCATCCACCTCATTCCCACCCCCACCTACTCCTTTCCTCCGCCTCCGCCTTCCTTCCTTACGAAATTACTACTATAAAACGCAATTAAAGTGCTTGATAAAACGTTTCTAAATGGTTCATAACATTTGAATTCTTTCACATGCCTGCAGTTCGCTATCAGGTAAAATGATTTCTTCATTATTTTTAGTCGGTGCTAGATTCACGAAGTATAACTTCACAAAGGAATATTTCAGAAATTTACTTTCAATGCCAATAAACAACAACATTCGGGAATTTCTTTCATTCTTCCATGGTGAAGAATTTTCTGTAATCGTATTTCAAAACTATGAAATAACTGAATTGTTCTAAACGGGTACGGTTTTTCTGGCAATGAATGGCCACATGGTATTTCGGAATAATAAATAAAATAAAATGGACGGATGGAAACATAAATGAAGAAGTACTACTAAGTGCTGGGGAGAAAATATGCTCCATGAAAACTCTCCGATGAGGAGGAGACAAACTGATTGCAAACATACTGATAATGAGACATAACAGCCTCTTAAAGACAATAACAGAGGGAAGCTCAACGGAAGGGACTATTTGCGAAGGAAGAAGAAGAATGTCAAATTATAAGGAATATCTAGGAGTGGTAAAGGAATAAGGAGGTAGGAAAAGCAGAGAATTGAGAGGAGAACAGCAGCAAACTATGATTAATTCGCACCAGTTCCACACCATTGAAGTAGCGCATTCAATTTTATTCATTCCTCTTTAAGTCATGAAACCAAGGTATTATTTTTACTTATTTTCTTCTTCTAATTATTCCAACTCCCTTGTTACCTCATTCCTATTTCATCGCCTCCTTTTCTCAACATGGGAACTGCGCAATCTTTGTGCACTGCGCGTCTACCTAATTTTCGCTCGCACCGACCATCACCGCAGAGTACGAAAAATGCCGTCTTGCACCAGAAACGGCGACAAAAATTTCATGAGTAAGAGGAAGGGGGTGGGAGAGGGGGACGTTGCAATAAGAGCAAGTGAACCGTGTCGCGCGAGGAATAAACAAACACAAGGGAGCTCTTGAGAGTGTATTCAGGGCGGATGTAAGCTCGGGGGCAAATTACGAACTGCGTATTAGGTCTCTGGAATTGCAAAAATTGTGTCATGAGTTTTGTCCACACTGCGAGCTTCAGGGGATTACACAAGAGCCGTTCTTGTTCGTTCTTAAATTTTAAAAGCTTCCAATTTTTAATAATCCCAATATGCTGGGTCTTAATTCAAACAATGCGAAAATTAATGCTTCGGCACCTGCTTAAAACGAACATGGTTTAAGGTCAAAGCAAACGTCTAAACATGGAAGTGGTTGGTTATGAAAATTAAAAACGTTCCCTTTGACTTATATATGTTTCTTGGGTTTTCCGCGTCTTGCTAGCTGGTTCGAAGGTGGCCACCTTCGAACCAGCTAGCAAGACGCGGAAAACCCAAGAAACATATATAAGTCATAATATGGACCGCGAAAGTTTTAACGACTTGACGTTCCCTTTGACTTATTAAAAGTTTCCACGTCAACTCTCTCTTTATCATTGCTTGTAGTAACATGAACTTCCTCTATCCCTTAGATTATTATTTGCTCATTCCCAGTTGGGATAAATTAAAAAAAGATGCAAAATACTCTTCATCCAAAGACATTTTGATAAAAGACATCATCATCAGCATTCATCAATCCTATGATTGGTTTGCAACAGCTCACGATTCCACTCTCCTCATAATTATTTACTTAAACGTCCTTCATGATTTGCGTGACTTACTCCATTCTAAATCGCTGTTTCACTAATATATAGTCAATTTGAAATCTTCTTCCATCTCCTGGCATTTTCCACGTGTATCTTCTTCGCGGGTGGCTGCGGTTGGTTGTGTGTTTGTGACGACAAGGCCATCTTGTACTTACGTAGAACTCAATCTCTCTCCCCTATCGTTCAGTTTTCCAAAACCATACATTGTCCTATCTTTTTGGCCTTCCCCTACAATAGCATCCCATTATCCAAGTATAATTAAGTTTTCATTCCCTTTCACATTCCTTATCACTTCTTCTATTCCATCGTACATATCTTCTACGCCGTCATCTTCATAATCTTATGTGGGCATGTATAGTATACATTGTATACTTGTACCACCACCGTGACCTTAGGTTTTGTTTCTAATCTAACAAAAATTATCCTATTCACTGCATTGGAGGTAGTTTTCCCTCGCATATCGCTACTTTTCCCGAGTATACCAACACCTGCGTCTCCATTCGTAGATCCAGAGAGGATAATCCTATAGCTTCCGCTCCAGAAGTCCCATTCTTCAGGCCATTTCATTTCACTGATACCTAAAACCATAGAGTAAGGTATGAGAGGGCTAACGCCCATGTTCAGGAGCGTCATACGTTTTGACGTAGTTTCGGAACTGTTGCATAGATGTCACTACGGTCGTCGGTTCCTCAGCCGCGCAATTCGAATCCCTTTTCGCTGCGTCCCATGCGTGTCTCGCTCCGCGTTCATCCCGCAACGAAACCGATAGGACTTGAATTGATAACGGGGGAAGAACTGCTGACGCGTCGGACTGGAGGATAGAAGCCGAGAAGCTCCGAGAGCTCAGACAGCTTCGGCAAAGCTCCGAAAAAACGTCAACGTTTGCGGTTGAGTCGTATGTGTAAGAGAATTTTCAGGTTTAAGCGTTCCGTTGAAGGCTTATCTACTATCGCTATAGAGTTTATGGCTCCAGATTACTTGCTTACTTCTTTATCTTGGGTGCTGTTTAGTGGTTTTCCATTAGTATTTTAATAAAATAATGACTGAAAATGCCATCGATGTTAAATTGTTCCCACTGGTGAAACGGAACTACAGAAGGTTTTCGGTATTTTGAGGATATGAATTCGCTGCCCATCCAATTAGCCAACGTTGCTGACATTACTTTTGATTGTAAAGGCGCAAAAGAAATCACGGGAAGATAATATAAATTCCCACAGTTGGAAACAGGGTTTGATTCCAAACTTTTCGGAATTTATTCTTCGACGTTGTAAACGACTTTGACGAACAATCATCTACAATTTTCAAGTTACAACTTTCTGATATTGTACATGCGCATGTTTGTCATTCAAAACAATAGAATTGTAGAATATTTTATAATAATTGATAATAGATAATTGTCTAATTTATTCATTAGTACTTATTTAAACGTTTTCCCGCCCTACTTTGAAGTACTTGAAACATGTTTAACTTGGGTATGGAGGCAAATATTTTTTTGTGATTACGGCGGAATGAATCAATATTTGCATATCCCCCTGCAATCCGACGTAAGGGCGTGTGGCAGGGGGTGTAGGGAACCAATAGCAATAGCAAAAGGGGAAAACGTTTAGGGATCTGGATGGGGAATGGGATGATTGGATGACGTTTATATGTAAATAGTGTTTCTATTATGGTTGTGAATGGTTTGTGGGAAAAATAAGTTTTTAATCACTGTGTTCGACAGTCTATCTCTCTAATTTTGTCACTTTTGCGTCTGAATCGCAGAGGTAGTATTGAAATAACTTTATACCTGCCGTGACAGTCAGGAACTCAGTCGATTCGAATGTATCTAATGATCTTAATCTGGCGTGTAATCTTCGAATCACCAGAGATTTCCACCCAAGTTCTTCTAAAGCCGCTTGACACTTTTTGATCTTTCGTAGGGATTACTGACGAAGGTCGCTTGCTTACCTATGTATCTTGTTAAATTTACGAATGAAGTCTTTATTTTCTGGATCCCAAATACTAGCGGAGTACTCGAGGTGCGGTTTTACCAATGAAAAAATGTATTTTTCTTTTACTTTATTCAGCGTTATATATAAAAGCATTTTTTGCCGACTTCCGATTCGCTCACCGCATTTCAACCCAAAGCTTTGTTTTGATAGGTGAGGGTAAAGCTCACTCCGTACTAAGCCATTGGCGTGAGAAATTCTCACATCCAGGGTAGGGGGGCCAGTTCCTTTCCCTGGCCACTTGCAATTTCCCACGAAGTTATGACAGAAAATATCACCGCGAGGATTTTAGGTGGGAGTGAGCAGAGATGCTTCATTGGGAATCGAACCCGGGACCACCCGGGCCGCAGCCAAGTGACTTCCGATTTATTCTCCTTTTCATACAAAAAACGTTCAACAGCAGCTGTCGGTGGTAGGCTAAAACCATTAGTGGCGTCTAAAAATTTGTCTCATTTCCCATTTTTAGTAGGTACATACCCATTTGTTTGTCTTTGGAATCGTTATCAGGTATTTATTTTAAATGTTACTCATTGAGCTTGGAAGGAACCACCCGATCATCCTTCTTCTTAATGACGCTCATAATTCTCAGCCCTTCCCGAAGCAGCTCTATAACTTGAGCATTTTTTTTATCCAAGCAGAAATCACTAGAGCGTTTTGAGTAAGCTTTGGTGTTTAAGGCATCGAATAAATTATTTATTATCTCTATAAAATCAGCAGTTGGAAGTGCTGATGGACGTTTTAACTCTCCAGTGGAGTGGCTTATGCGAATAGCAGCTGAAATGGAATAGCTGAATATTTGAGTAGCCAGCTTCACAGACATTTTCTGGAAAGAGTTGGGCCAAATGTGTGCACTAGTCAGTTTCCACAGAGCTCTAGTTGTCGAGCTGGATGTATCGCTCTGATAAACCTGGCGTATATTTTCAAAGGAAACGGTCTTTCCTTCCAGAACAAAATCACTATTCAGGAAGTTATTTCTCAAATACTTCAAAGACAAAGACTCTCAAATATGAAGAACATCAAAAATGCAATAAATTTTATTTTCATTACTCTGAAAATAAGGGTTTTCGAATGAAATCTCTTTAATTGCTTTTCTATTGGTGCTGGCTTGATCGCAAATGAAACCTCTGGGATGCAGGCCTACCATTAACAACTTATCAATCAAGGACAATAAGAGTTTCCGTATATTGGAGCTAATGAGCCCATGCTCAGAAATAAAGTACCATACAGGCAACTTCCAGTTTTGATGAATACCTCTGATGAGGAACACGGATGCATACTTTCCCACTTGTTTCTTCCTACCCAGATGCCCTAAATATTCAAAACCGTCAATCATGTCCAGGGAATTTGAATATTCTAAATTTTCCATCAGGGACATCTCGTCAAATAAAATTACCCATTCTTTGCTAACATCCGACATTACGGAGACTTTGAGCTTCAGCTGACGGAAAAAAGAGTCGTTAAATCCCGTCAAATATCGTGATGTTCCGATCCACTTCCTCACTGTTGATACAGCGGGAATACCAGAATTTTAATGTTAGAAAAGATGGATTTTACGGTTCTCACTATTTTGTTAAAATAGGTCCCTTATTAGTTACAAGCTCAATGTCATAAAATTTAGATCCAGGAGCTAAGATCATGAAAGGTGAAAATTTCGTGGTTTTGACTACAATAATAACGAATTTATGAGTTTTGGTCAGCGTTTTTCGATTTCAGGCTCTATACGTCGGGGTCGAGACCAATAGGAGAGTACTTACCCGACCTGGAACCTTCCCACCCGTAATCCCGAATTCCTGTCACAATCCCCCTCCTCCCCTTGTAACTCACAACCTCAAGAAACTGAAACGGTCATCGATTTGATCCGACTGAGCAACAACCTTCCCTTTTACAATGACCGGATGCTTGATTTTGCAGTGACTCGGCTCTTTAAGTGCCTCGGTTATTTGTAAGCCAGTAACTTGTTTCCATGTATATTTTCTTACAATACAAAGGCATGGTTGGCACGACTGATAGTTCCTCATTGTACTTTAAAAGAATTCACGAAAATGTTTCGAAGTTCATTTTGGAAGGCACCATAAAAACGGCAGATTTAAAGAGAAAAATTGCACTTAAAATTTGCCATATGAAGTTTGTTGTAGTATTCCGGGTTAGTAAAGAGTGCTAGTGATAGTGACCAAGGATGTGATCCATTTAAAAAGTTATCGTTTTCATTCTCACTGGAAAGGCGCAACATTATCGGGTCGGTAGATCGAGATTGGAGGAACAAAATGGTCTTTTGAACTATTTGGGACATCGTTTGTAAGATAGAAAACCAGCATTGGTGGAAATTTAGCCTGTGTATCCTCCATGCAAGCACGGAAAACAGATCGAATTAATATTTACCAATTACGAAATACTTGGCGTTAAAATTTTTTATAGTTGATTGCGTCTCTTACAATACAAATATTTCATACCGCTGCCCAACTCATACAGTTTAACGATAAATAATCACCAAACTACTTCTATCGCATTGTTGTGAGTTACAAGAAACGCAATGAAATAAGGCTTGAATTCACGTTCAGTCAGAGATTCTATATTTTTACCACCTTACTCATCATGATTTTCCATTGTCGATCCTTTCAAATTTGGGGTAAAGGGTGTAGTGGAATGATACAAACCATATATGCAGACGGACATTTTCTGCGGCATAACTGCAGACTCAATTCTGAATTAAAACGGGAAGTGAACAATTTGAACTCAGTGCCTTAGAATTAGAAAAATCAAATCGACGGAATATAACAAGTGGAGGTTCAACATTCCCCTACACAAAGATGGATGGACAATAAAACATTCGGAAAGCTGCCATTCCCCTGGTGCCGGGCGACTGGGCTAGGCCCGCTCACAGAGTAGGATTCAAGGCCTTGGGAAACAAGCATCGTTACCGTGGATTCAAGACATCCACTCCCGGCAGAACTCAGCCGCCTCGACCGTCCCCGAAGAGTCGCGTGAGCATTTTCCTGACGTATCAGGTTACGCGGGAGACTTGACCTTGACAGGAAGCGGGAGTCTTTCAGGTTGATAACAGCAACACCATCTAGCGGAGAAAAAGCGAAACACATGGCCACCCAAAAAGTTATTCGCAAATCCCTATAAGCGTTGGCACTCTGTATTACTCTGTGCTAAAACATACAGATCCATTATTCTCATCTTCATTTTCACGTTTTCAAGTCGTCCATAGCTCCGAAGCGATCTTAAATTCCAAGTACCAATCCTAAAATGCTGCTTATCGCTCTTGATTGATGTATCCTCTCGAGTAGTCGCCGCCCGAATATCCCCTTAATATCCCCTCTAAAAAAATGGGGGACTAGTTTACTTCCGGAATATTTTACTCCAGAGATTTTCATCACGTCTTTTGCTCTAAACATATCAGAGAAGTAGTTGAAGAGCTGCTTCTCCTAGGGATAATAATCTGGCGGTTTCCCGTGCTCTCCACATCACATCACTACAGCCGTTTAGGCAAATGCCTTACCGCGCTTATAGTGTAATGAGAGTCACTGTACCAACCCACGCGGCCTCCACCTTCAATCATGTGAAGGAGGGCTGCTGCCCCTTCCTCCTGGTTACTGGCTGCCTATTAGTTGGCACCATTCATTCGCCAAGTAACGGCATCTTCGCGGGTTTTCGTATCATTTTTGAGCCATCTTACCCAAGAATGGCTCCCTACACCTAGATACAGCCGCCTTTTGTTCTACACTGCTATTTTGACGAGTAACCTCGCTTATTTCGCAGCTAACCTCTATATCTAAAGGTTGATCCACCATCCACAACCCGATGGACGCACTCGGCAAAGGTAAGCTAGCCCCAAGATTTATACTGAGAAAGTCAAAAAATGAATTCTAAGGGTGTTTCAATTATTCAAGAATATATGTAGCCAATTAACTTTCAACGATGCACAAAGTATTCCAGCAACTTTGCATTTGTTCATAAACAAGCAAGAATTTGAAAATATATTTTCACTTTGGCGCTAATAACCTAAAAACATTGTTTTTAAATGTATAGCCTAAAAGTTCCTCTAGATTGACGAATTTAGATTTAACGATTAGTATGCACCCACATTTATTGAGTAAAATTCTGGCTACTATCTACTACTTACACGTTTTACATGATCCGTTAGGAATAATTCGAGCACAATAATATCTAGCCATTTTCGATAAAAATGCAATGCCATACTTTCAAAATTTCATAATTACTCTTTGTGCATTGGGATAACACAACTATTAGTTTGTAATATTATCATTTATTAATAAGAGTTTGACAAACATAAATATAATAGAGATGTAATAATTACTCTGAATTCATATTTCGGCACAAGATTCGAAGAGGGAGTTACTCATTAAATTGAAATTTTTAGATCTATAGCACGACCTTCCACTATTTTAATTAATTACTCAACTTATTTAGAGATCCTACTGCACGCGTAAACGCCAGCGAGTCCACAAAAAGGACGGAATGCTTTTAAAAAAATATGAATATAATATCACTTCTTCACAATGCCCATATAATTAAACAACTTTGCAATTTAAAGAGATTTATGACATATTTAATATAAAAAATATATAATTAAAAATATTTATGAAAATTACAGTCCTACAGTGGAAGGATTAACTGATTTGCATATTTCATGATAATTCCGATGTTTTCACCAACCAAACATATACACACGGAGAGGGTAAACTGTAACGCTGTTATTTCTCGAGGCAGATTAGAGCAAAGGTCGATAATGCCGCACATACCGAAAAAGAAAAAAAAAGAGAAAACATGGAAGATTGGATTCATTAAAGCGAACTCCAGAGTACCAAGAGATTGGATTTGATGCAAAATGTTCGAAGACGAGTCTAAAAATCTTAGGTAGCCTATTACCTTTCAATCTGTGAACACGGGAATAAGAACAAAAGGAGTATATCAAAATGTTCCGTCCTTTCTTTTAAAATGTTTAGTCTCTCACGTGGTCGTCATGAAGCGCTACCACTTGTTTTCACCCAAAAGGCCTTTGATCATAATGCTTCCTTCGGCCGCTTTGAAATTGAGAGGATTGGCAGCACCAGGAAGGAACAAAAAATTGCGAAAATAAGGAAGAGAGGCCTTCGAGAGCGCTGAAGGCAGAACTGAGGGACACGAACAAAAAGGGGTTTGAGAGCTGTAGACTGGCGGAGATAGCTCAAATTTGGGAGTTGAAAGTGGAATTGATATCGGACGGCGGATGGCGTGAAATGGTGGATCTAATCAGATGTAAAAAGATAGATCGTCCTGAAGAATCGTCTTTTTCATCAAAATTCGGATTCGAGCGAGGGAGGTCGGGAGAGGTCTAATAATGGTCTTGGAAGGAAGACTGGATGTAATCTATTGACCGTGTGGGAAATTTCGGTGGTTTCGATATGTTCCTGCAAAGATCTCGGTAACGTGTTGTGTTAGGGCCTTGTGACTAAGAAGAGTAGATTTAGTAACTCAGCTTATTTCATTCGTTTTGAGCTTTATATTTCATATTCGCCCTTAATAGGCCTTCTTTTTTCATTAAATGTACCTCCATAAAACTCTAAAAGCATGAAATAAGTATCTTTGAAACGTCTTAATATGTTTAGTAAATGAATCTTGTAGCATAATATCATGGCCAAATTATTGCAGTGATTTAATTTTAAACTATATATATTAAGGACTACAGAACAAATAATCCATTTTACTTACAAAAAATAAGAAATTTCGTTATTTATCGTTTTCAGCAAAACATTGCATAATATTTTGATCAATGCGGTATATGACTCTCCACCTCGCAATTCCTTCTACTATTAACTCCAGTGAATCGTTTATGCAGCTGCTCCTTAAGAATCACAATGGAAATGGTAGAGGCGGCAAAGAGATAAAGCGTACCCCTAGGATAGTTTCGAATGGAACTCAGCTGAGGTACGCTACAGTCCTATAAACAAGACGTCCCAAAGTTCTCATTCCCGGTAAGGAGACAAAATCATTTTTTTCTTCATCCGTTCATGTCCTCCCTCTTTTCCTCTCTTGCACATCTTAAGCGCCCTGCTTCTCAATCTCTCTACTTCTCTTCTCCCATTGAAACTCGAGAACAATGAGTCGACGTGCCCATACGATAGACGGTAAACGCGGTAATTAAATGGGGTAATCCGGGAAACAAGAGGAGTAAAAAGGTTAAAACAGACTTAAAAAGAGTCTATGGAGATAAAATATGTAAAACAGAGTAAAGAGCAGATAACAGTGGTAACAAAGATGGTTTTTATAGGGTGAAAACGATGTAAAAATATGTTAAAAATTAAACAAGGAATACCTAAGTACCTTCTGCACTGATAAATTCCAAAAAAAAGATACGGCCAAGGTTTCTGCAGACAACTGAAATGCTCTGGGTACAAATGAAGACGAGTTGTCTCTTAAACCTTGGTCGGATACTTTATATAATACATCAATGTGTAGAGTTTAAGATGATTCTTTTACTGCGATTGAGTGTTTGAACAAAGTAAAGCCTTCGCCAGTAAAACGCAAAAATACGGGTAACAGATGCAAAAAATAACTAACGTTAAGTGACAATAATTTTTTTATTTGCAGGTAGGTGAATACCTATTCTCGAAGGAAGACGATGGTGTCGGTGATTGTTGGTAAGTATAGCAGTAAACTTAGTCGCATTAATTGGGCGTATCAATTCACTAAAAACCTGGGCACAATAGTGTAAAAAATGGGGTAAAATGAGTAAAAAGTAAGGTAAAAGAAGTATAAAATATGTAAATATATAAAAGGAATGAAACTGCGCAACGAATAGGCAGAGGAAGGGGTTAGCCACCGTCTAGAAATCTGGCTATGCGCAATATACAATTTCTCCCTCGCTTCAGGTCGAAATAGTTTCCGACAACTGCAGAACACCTTTAATTTCCGGGAAAGCACGATGCAATTATGTTCGGACAATGAGTAATGTGACAAGATTCCAACACCGAAGAATGGTATGGCCAAATTTTCAATCCTTAGCGTGTCGAAACGACTAGCATTTCTGTGAGTGCTTTTGTATTCAAACAAATAATATGTGCATTTTCATAGCTAATTTTTTCACTTAGCAAGTCACATGCGTACATTAATGTGATCTTTCAGAGTTAATTAATGTGAGTTTCTCAGAAGTGAAATTACAAAATAAATGCACAAAGAATACGTGCTGAAATGTATTTTCAACATATTATGGGACCAGATCAAGAGATTGACACTTGTGCGACATTGAATACACTAAGTGGCGAATTGAAGCATATTTGACTTAGCAACTAGTGAGATAATAAAAGTACCTGGAGACTAGTGAAGCACGACGGAATACCGGCAACATGTCCAATAGCAATTTCAATACCTGTGCCAATTATCGATAATTTTTCCAGGGGAATAAATTTACATTGAATTTTGCCATGAAAATGAGCCTTATATTGGAGGTCATATGAAGTGTTGTGAGGAACAGAGAAACAACAAAACAAGAGTGACGGAAAACAAAAAGGGAATAATAGTACGCGGTAATTATGTAACATATATCAGCGTTCAATCATAATGTTAAACATACAAACTGTAACAAACGTGGAGATAACCTGTAATAACACGAACCCCGCTTTGCAGGGTCAAGCATGGGTCACGTACTTGATTTGACAAGACGACAATTCAACAGCCGTCAGTCCCAGTTTTCCAGCATGGATGATTCCGTTAATGATGTGCTTCTTGCTCCTCGTAAATTGTAAGACAAGGGCAGGAGAGTAGAGGATAATGTCGTTTCTTCACTCTAATGAACGATGTTGTTGAAATATTTTAGCACTCGTCATAACACAGACACGAGACAAGAAGGCAGCGCAAGACAGGGACAGAAGCAACCTTGGCATCCTTCCGAAGAGGTCAAGGTTGCGCTCCTAGAGGAAAATTTCGCGGAAGATTGAAGTCCTAAGAGAAAATTTCAATTATATGAGCTATTCTCATGGTGGTAGTTGGAAGAAAGAGAGAAAAAGTATGATAATGCTAAGATGCCATACCATGAATGTAATGAGGAAGGCCAAGGAGCGTTTTGACTGACCTGAAAGGTCAAGTATCCTGTCTTAACCTAAGATAAGTAGTGTCACGGGAGATAGGAATAGCTCTGCAAATACCAGCAAAAATAGTAATGACACGTATATCCAAGAATTCTACTTTGATAACCACAAGTTATTTAAAAAAACTTCTTTATGAAAAAATTATGCTTCTACATGCACCAAGAATAAACGAAGCCTTCTCTTACAAGAAAGTCAGTTTTTGTAGTTTAAGGGAAGTTGCTGAAAAGAAGAAGCTTTAAGAAGGGCTGTAAAAATCACACCTCCTAGGCTAATTAAGTAAGGTTGACTACACTTTTACATATTGTATAATTACTGTAACTTCCCTTTATTTTCAAAAAAATTAAAAAGTAATTTTCTTAAAAAAATATTTAACCTAAAGATACCTAGAGGGGACGTTCCACTTTTAAAATTAAATATTTTCTGAATTTGTGTTCTTTAACAGTAAAGTGTACCATGCTATTATTTCCTTGTTTCGGAAATTTGAATTATTATTTTAAATTGCTATGTTCACGTCTGTATTTTTTTACGACTAAGTGGATTCTTCTCATGAAATGGAATGTTTGACCAGCTATATTCATGCATATCATGTATATTACCCTAAAAAATGTGCATTAAACACAAATTATAAAGAACAAAATTTAACAATATCACAAATTTTCTGCGAAAATTTTCTCAATTCCTAAGGTAAAAACTCACACGCGGCAAATGAACTTAATACCAATGCTGCTATTGGCATAAGTTGAATAGTTCTGTTCAGTTAAATTTTAGCTAAAGTATTGGAACAAATATATACAGTAAAACAGTATCCTCTCGAAAATATTAATTTCCTGGTTTGGGGATAATTCTGTTCAACATAACTAGAACAAAATCTGAACAATAAATGAATGAATAAAATTCTATAAATCCGAAGAAGCTAGCATTGGTGATGTTTCACAAAAAACAACAGTAACTAAAATACAGTCCCAGTGTAATAAAATAGTATTAACGCGGTCTAATACCTGGAAGCATCGACCTAGAAAACTGATAAACAATGAAAATGACCTTTGACTTGAAAAGTTGACTACCTAAACGTTTACTTAGTTTAGGAAAAATCTAAACACTGATAAAATTAAAATGAAAAACGCACTGCGACATCTTAAAAATATATTCTCTGGGACTGATTACCTCAAAGCATCGTAAACGAACCCATCTTACTTCATTGGGGCAATAATAATTACTATAATTAGATAAAAATGCGTCCCGGGTACAGCTCGTAATCCACTTGAAAACCTGAGGTATATTTTTCTATCACCATTCACAATTCAGGAGAAAGTGAACCCATAAATAAGAGAATTAAATTATTCCAAGTATGAAAGTATACGTGAGCGTGCAAAGCTCACGGTATATTACGAATACATATTTTTTTTAAATTCAGGACGATGAATCCAATGAATAAGGCGAGTCAAATGCTATTGATGATAGCAAATCAGGCTCTCCAAAGGTAATGGATCTTATCATATCCCACATACTATCTTGCGCGCTGCAAAAATGGCGTATGGTTAGAACACCAGCCATTAAGAGTAGAGGGAAAATTACGAAAAAAGACATTTGTTTTTTCGGAGTGTGCTAGTTTCTCGCTCTGTTTTTATGTAAGTAATTTTGATGCCTTGGAAGAAGGAACATGTGCACATTTCCATAGAGTATTACTTATTTTGTCGTTTCTCAAGTTCAAAATTTGCACCACCAAGAAACAGAATCGACACCCAGGCGAAGTCGGATTGGAACCCAAAGTCTTTTCGACAAGAATAAATAAGAATGCCCTAACAGAGAAAAAATAAGCTAAATACGTTCACGGAATGGGCGAACATCCAATTAATCCTTTAAAAAAAATAAAAATGACCCCCTGAAATAAATTGTGTGAAAAATCAAACCAGTAATAGAGACGGAGAAGGTGTTTCTCCTCACATCAGTGTTTTTTTTTCGGCGATTTTTTCTGTTCCCTCGCCACCCGATTTCCTTCACACCCCCTGCCACTGCCCACGGCTTCCCAGCCGCACTCCTCAGGACGAGGCCGCCGCAACACTTCCTCCTTAATGTCCCCCCGCCAATGAGGTTACTCTCTCCCGCGAGCGTAATCTTATTCCGCGGCACGGGAATTGTGAATGGGCTCTCATGAGAGCAGTGGCGCTTCCATTGCTCCCCCCCCCTCCGGGGTGCAACCGACACGGCGAGCGAGTCCTCCACCTGCTCCTCCCTCACAGCAAGGGGTGGTTCGAGGCCACCGCCAATAGTTCACGCCGCTAACCCTGCTTCTTCTCCCACTCGTCCCTCTGCTTCGTCTCTTGGAAGGTCCACTCGCCTTCGAAGCCTTTCCCGAATCCCTTTGGTACCCGTGTCTGGCCTGAGCCTGTCGACGCGACCACCAAACGAGTATGGTGTGGGTATCGTCACGCAAACAAAGCCACCGGCTTGATCATAAAATTTGAAATTGGCGTGGTAAAATTAAGTCACGGAGTACATTTTCTCACTCAGTTATATGGAACCGACCTACTTTCGTGACACGTTTCGACATCGTCAAGGACTTGGAAAATCCATGGTGGGATGGAATATATATCAACGAGAAAATGACCAAGCGGCATTTTTACTTATTCAAAATACATTGTACAAAATACGTTTATGGTTTTCAACATGAATTTAGAACGAAAAATGCCACATATTTCCGCTTAAACATCCTTCATCTACAGGAGGTTAGATATTCAGTGACACCTTTATTCACACGCAAAAATTCACACGTAAGGGCCAGTTGCGTCCAGACTCCAAGAAGAGTGGCAACATTCAACTAAGAAAATTGAAATTGAAAAGAAATTAAATTAAATCGTAGAAACAAAACTGATAATTCAGTATTTCCTAACTCCAAACTTGAACTAGTACTGCGAAAATATTCTCAGAAATAATTCATTTGCGACAGAATGATTCCTCAAATTTGACCAGGCACATGCTTGATTGTAGACTTTAAGAAATGAACTATTCCACATACGTTAACAATTAATCATTTACTGTATTTTTTCAAATTTTAATTCTATTAAACTGTTCTAATAAAAAGAACATTATTTTATCAACATGCACGTTTTTATTTATCGATCCACATGGCGTATTGGTCAGAACATTTTTCACAAGCAAAAAAAAAAGCATAATCATTCACCGCAAAACCTAATAATCACAAAAATAAGCGACTCATCCCCAGCGTCACATTACTGAATATAGTCCGGTTTGTTTAAAAACAATTCCTGTATTCCCAATGACCCACCCTCCTTTTCAATTCTCTGCAGTCAATATAATCGGCGCCATCAAGTACAAATAAACTACCCTCCTAAAAACGTTCGCAGCCACACTTTTGCTGCGCATAGAAAATAAAACAACTGGACAACAGTGGAAAGAAATCGAATCAATTCTATGACTAGGAAATGTTTAGGTTTAATCTTTGCTCATATTGTCCTCCTTTTTTCTCCCTTCTCGGAAGTGTTTCGCATTTCTTGCTTAAAATTTGGTTTATCCGTCAATTTGTATAAACAAATAAAGCATAGTAAGTGAAAAGAATACAGGCTAATGGAACGCGAGTTTATATGAAAATTGACTATTTCCATACCTAAAGCATTGAATCAACTATGGTATATATTTACATTTTCCGATTGTACTAAGAGAATTATACAATTCTAGAATTTCTTCATGCAAAATTACAGGATTTATTAAAATTCTAGTAAAGCTTTTAAGAATAATAAAGATGTGTCAAATTAAAATGAAGCTTGATAAGAGAAGACGCTGAAGAGGACAAGTAGATTTGAAGAAACGCCGACGCATGTCGTGGGAGTCTTTCCCCTGATACCACCAAGCTAATAGCCTTATCTAGTAGCTTAAATCAATAAAAGTAAACGTTATGTCGACGTAACAGTAAAATAAGACATCGATAGCCTTATTTCGCTAGCTAATATGTCACTACAGAATTCCAGATGCGAAAAATTCACTGATTTAGCACACAAAACTGCAAAATTCAGGAGAATATGACAGATTAATCGACATTTAAAGAAAGAGGGGGCGATTATCTTAATTTAACTTCCCGCAGAGCTCAGACATATAAAAGGATATCGACCTATCCCAGACTTTCAGTAACAATAAACATGCTGTAAGACATGTTTATAGTTAAATATTGTCAATAACTGCTGCGATGCGGTGAATCATTCCATGCACTCCATTTCACGAATTTCCTGGATGTTGCTTGTGCACGCAATTGACTTTTCCAGACGTCATGTACCGATTAAAAATTCGGTTCTTAGCTTCATATGAGCCAAACCGGGAAAAGAGCGAAACTTTCCGAGAGTAAACTGAGTTACTCGGAAGTAGTATTTCTCGGCAAGAAATGTCACTCCCCACAGAAACGTGATTGATAGTGAGGATAGCATGCACCGGATGAACTTACAGGTAATCTAACTAACCTGTAACCTGTAATCTACGTTACAAACAATTTTGACCATTCTCACCTCCTCATATTCAGCGAAGGAATATCGTTTCCTTTATCCAGCTTTGCTCCCTCATATTCGCTTAAAGTTATATTCAGGCATCCAACACGTTTGTCGACAGTAATGAAGGTGGTCACTGAAATCTAAGCAGTCACATAAAACGCGACGAGAGAAAAGATAGGTTTCGATCTAAAGTTCAGCATTTGACAGACTAAATATAATAATCTTCTCTGATTATAAGATTATTTGTTAGGCGCGCCAAACTTGATTTTTTTTATCTTTACATCAAATTATTCATCAAAGGAAACAATCACGAAAAGAAACGAAGCTTCAAAAATATGAATTGAGTCCACGAATATAAATCTTATTTCGATGAGGATGTTTGGGTCACCTTTGTTCACATCTGAGGAATCATTTCCATTTTCATTTTAAATGATAAAATAAATAAACTCACTCCGGCAAAGGAGCATTTTTGTTCCCTCTCCATCAGACACAGGAGTTTTTTAAAATTGGTGCTCGAATATCCATTTTTATCTATGGCTACAAGCTGAAGAAACAGTCACATCCAAGAATTGATTCCAAAACTGTAAATTTCCACCTATTGATTAATTTGAAGACTATTTTTAACGCATGTACATTATGACGAGGCACAAACTTTAGATAATACACGACTACATCTACATCTACATATTACCCCGCAAGCCGCCTCAATAGGCGTGTGGCGGGGAATGTTAGGACACCAGCCGTTACATATAAAATGGACACGCTCTAATGAAATAACGCCTAGCATTTATTATAGTCCCTTATTGTTCGGGGGAAAAACGAATTCCCATACCTATCCGTTCGGCAAAATATCTCTCTTAATTTATCGTTTCTGTCGGACCTGGAAATATATTGGGGTTCTAATATGATGTTCTCCGTGTCGCTCTGAAAGATATCTATTCTTAATTGTTCAAGAAATCTAAGCCTAGCGCGCAGCCTCCGAGTCTCTAGCGGTTCCCAGCCTAATTCGTTTAACATCTGTGTAACGCTGTCAGTACGCCCGTAGCTGTTTTTGACGAATCGCGCAGCTTTCCTTTGTATTTTATTAAGTTCCCGGACTAAGTCTTTCTGCACCGGATCCCATATGCTCGCTGCATATTCAAGGTGTGGCCGGACGAGTCTGAGACGGAGACTGAGAGGTGTCATATGATTGAGAGTCATTGCACTAAGAAGAGTCAATCACATAACCTTTCTTTGTAATATGAGGGGATGGAAGACTACACCAATTAGTAGAAAACTAAATAAAACCAAACAAATTAACACGTGGAATTAAACTGTTCTGACAATAAATCTGAGCATGAATGTAATGATAATATAACTGGAACATTTGCTGCTCCGTGAACACAGGCTGCAAGTGAAGTTTGTGAAGGATGCGATTACTAATTCACCGATTGAAACTACACTCTTTTCCTCTTTCCCTCACCCCCCTCCCATGTCTTGTGTGACTTATACCTCTTATACCACCAGTCAATCCATTTTCTATCTCCCTCGGATGGTTTTCACGTCGTTTCCCCCAATTCCACTTTCCACCTGTGCTTCCTTCCCCAATCAAAATTCCCCTCACGCCGAATTTATATTCAGACGTCACCTACGCCGACAATGGGTCGCTTCCACTCGGCTGTATCCCATTCGTACCTATATCCATAATTCATTCAGAATATTTTAAAACATCTCCTGCACTCTCTCTCTCTCCTTCACATATTCCTCTCCATAGAGCACGAACCACTGAATTTAAAGCCCAAATGCACTGACGTCTCTGCATTTGAATCGAGCAACTATACATTTAGCTTCGAAAAATAAAGTTCAATTCGGTGATAGCTAGGAGGGAGTAAGTAAACAAAAGACAAACAAGTACACCTCTAACTCGCGCACGCCAAAGTGTCACACCAATGTGAGTTGATATTCATTCCCTACTCCCACGAATGAGTGGTAAATACTTTTATCAAGGTTATGGAGTTACTACTTCACTGCCCGAAGAGAAACTTTCGTCCAGCACATCGAGATTTATAGTAAAAATGTAAAATTCCCGACTGACGACTGGAATGTGTATTTTTGCTTGTTCTCGTCCGTTTTCTCGCAATTATTTCGTATTCTCCACGTATGTCACGCGAGTGAGATATTGAGAGAGAAAAAAGATAGGGTTGACGGTAAAAGGAGGATAAAATAAATGAATCTGCGAGAACGAATTCCCTCCTGAATTGCGACAATGCCTCCGGAATGACGCCTGGGCGTCACGGGCCCGAAAGGGATATAGGGTTATGAAGTTCATCGACCCGCTAGCAGTTTTCAGCGAGCAGTGATAATGACTAGGAATGGACGGCGATGAAAGCAGAGGGACGGAACAAAAGGTCTCCCTCTACGTAGAGACGTTGACGAGGGGGTGAGAGAAAAAAGGGTAGTGCTTAATGTTCCTAAGGGTGCGGACATCTATGACTCGTCTATTGAATGGAGACGAAGGGGGATCGGAGGAAACAGATTACACCGCCGCCGCTAGAGGTTTTTCGGGCGCTCTCGCGATTATCAATCTGATTGATTCCAGAAGGACGTCCCTCAATGATTCGAAAACAAGTGCCACTCACACAATGAAGGGAGAAGCAATAATGATGGCGACTTTATGAGGTGCGAAAATTGATTTATAAAGGCTTTTCTTACATTACTTACAATTTTGCTATATTACTAATTTACATTGATATATTATTACTCATTACTACTCATATTATTACTACTCATTATTTTTATTACGATATTGCTACTTATTACTTATCATATAAATACTTATTTCTCGAGTTGGAAAAATTCTATTCACGTGGGACTCGAACCCGCGACCTCAAAGATGCTTTACTTTAAAATATCTTTATTCAATCACTACTGATGCCGGCAATGATACTGTAAAATGACTAGAGATGAGACACTCTGCAAATTACCGTGGTAAGTTTCGTAATTTACCATGGCATTTTTCATAATTTACCGCGCCCCTTGAAAATTACCGTAATTTTGGTAATTTTCTAGATAATTCACCCATGTTTAAGAAAATGTTTCATAGAGATAAATTCTCAACATGTGCTTTTAAGCCAAGTCCACATTTCCTACGTGTTTAATTATAAATTGAGGAATGTACAACTCATTTTTGGAATATTTTACTTAAATTATAACATTATAGAGTAATGTATGAGAATATTAGAATACTTTTTTGGAAAATATCTCATACTTTGACAAAAGAAAGCCAGATCGGGTGTTACTGCGGTGTTTCTTTCTACATTTTTTTAAATTTCCAATAGATGAATGTAGTATTAGGTATGGTTTAAGCATCGTTATTCCCTTCCTATTGCTATTAGCCTTCTTATTTAACCATACGCTTGCTGATAAATACTTAAAACTAAAAAATACTGGAAAATTACGGTAATCTTCGAAAATGACCGTGGTAATTGACATCAGATGAAAATTACGGCAATTTTCCCATCACTAAAAATGACGATGATCGGGAAGGCGAGAGAGGAAGGCAAGAAGGAGGTCTGGGGAAGCGATATTGGCGACGGAAGTGGGAAGGGATACAGTAAGACGGCATTAGGAGGATTAGGATGAAAGAGCTCGGAGTGAGGCAAACGGAGACTGTGAACGAGACACCAGAATGGGGGAATATCAAAGGTCCAGGAGGGATCCAGCGGTGGATGATCTCGTGAGCGAAGGGCTTTATTATCAGCCTCAGTTTCAGTCAGCCTCAGTTTTCATCCACATATATACGCATTAACCGAGCCCGCCATAACAGAAGTGCACACCTAAGTGAGATTCGTGGATTAGAATCTACAAATATTTTAAGAATAATAACTTAATTTTGGATTTCTACGTTAAGAAAGCAAATTCCATCCACTAATTTTATCGTGATCTTATCTTCCCTTTTTGTCCCAAAAGTTACAAATATTCAGAAACATCGCACACTTCCTCAACCTAAAACCACCAAAAGGGAACTTCCACCAACATGTGTCCCGCTTGCTGAATGGGAACTTGAGGGACCAATTGGTTAATTGCGTTTATATTAAATACCCAGAAAAATTCCAGCCATCAGGAACGTCAGCAAGAATGTAAATGCCGACGTAAAAAGGACAATCGGCATTTTGCAACATATTATGTAATTTTTTCAATAACCAATGAAACATAATGAGTTCTCACAAGTAGTATGGTTTTTTACGTACACAGAATGATATAACGAAAATGCTGATAAATGAGGTAATGCAATCAATATCGGCCAATTTAATTGGACATTAAATGATAATTTCACTGTAAAGCGTTTTGTATCAATAAAATATCAATAGCATAATTCGCATAATCTATCAACTATATCACGTGGTATACGTAGAAATTGTCGATGAACGCCAAGAAACGCCACGAAACGGTCGGCCACGATGAAAAGATCGGCTCCCTCTCGATAATCGAAATTGAGCATCGCTCAACTCGGTTGGTATAAGGTTGGTCTAATCTGGTTCGTAAAAAGTTTTTAAAACCTTTTAACATTCCCGTAAACAACCACAGGAGGGTTTTCTGGTCAAGGGGTTGTGGTTGGTCACTGGCGTGGAATTTCTCTTTTTTCCCGCAAACCAACACAGCAATTGTTGTGTAATTTTGACGAGTGGTGCCAATTTATTACGGTCATTAGAGATTTATGAAAAAATTGTTACATTTAGAAGCCGTAGAGCTCAAGTTCCCTAGATTCAAATAATTCCTCTCTTATGACTCTACCCACTGTCAGTAAGTGACTGACAAGGAGGGTGGAACAAGCAACAGCTTTTGAAGTATTCTGACTGGAAGTACTTCTACAACTTTTGATTACTATCTGTAAATTCGACCATCTCTCACCAAGAATATTTTTGTCATTTATCTAAACTTGAAAAAAAGTATTATCCTCCTTTTCCAGTCATTTATATCATATCACTTCAGTATTTACTGTAAAAAATATAAAAATATTTCCAAAAAAGTTAAGAGGTTTATATTTCCTTTTACATTAAGACATGTTCAACAGGAGGGTGAAAAATAACAAAAACAACTCGCAGGATTATAAAATTTAAAAAATCTAAAATACTTTGCTAAAATTTTCAAATCCCAGAGAATTGTGGATTGACTATTCCCTCACCTCTCTCATTACATTTTATGCCGCAAGCGTGAGCGGAGAAGAGAGCAAATTCCATCAAGAGCCCTCTGTGCTTGTAAAGGGAGCTCCCTCGCCCTTCTTCTGTTTTCTCCGAGGCGATGTGACACGAGGCCGAAAATTTAAAACTGCTGCTCCCTCCATGTAAAGCGCATAAATATAAAAATCCAATATGAAACGAGGTCGTGCACGTCGACACCGTATAGGATACGAGAGGAGAAGTAAGAGGGTAGAAGCTACCATCGGAGGGCACGCTATCTGCTGCGTTCCCCGCCGTTCTCACCTGAATACAACTTTCAAAGTACAGGTACCCCAACAGCCATTATGGGATCAATGCCAAAGGAGCGTAACATTAAGAATTTAATAAAACCAGACATTAACAAAAAATGAGACTTTTCATCCAAGAGAAAATCCAGTAATATCCTGGAAACATGTTCTCCTCGTAGCTGCAAAAACCTTTTTTATTGGCTCTCACTCAACTACTGCTTCACGGTATATAGACATTGACCACTGAAAAAACTGATCTTAATGAAATATTCACTTTCTAAACCTGGAGTAGGAGACGGAGGCTAAAGATGAAATGGATGGGTAAAATTGGAAATGGAGTAGTATATGGAAGAATAGAAGAGAAAACCACATCGCTCACCCTAAGAAAGTACAGATCCAAATGGATTACTCCACCCTGTGACACAATAAAATCGAAGAGAGCATGATAGAATGGAATATCTTTCTAGCGGGAATGACAGAGGGATAGATGAAATGGGACATGAAACAGAATATTATCAGAATATTAGAATATCAATTAGGGCATTGAGTAATCATCCTGTGACAAAGAAAGGAGGCAGTAGTCAAGCAATCTCAAATTGGAATGATTTACATTGATCTTTACAGCTTGTAGCATTAAAGCTACAAATAGCATTATATTGTACATTGTACAAGAACAGATAGGTAACATCTTCATGCACGTCCCAGCCACATGTGTATTGATGGAACGGAGATGAAAGTATGACGTAATTCATTAAATACAACTCGATGGTAAAAAAATAAGCAGCACCGCCAAGCGAATCTAAAATAATTTTTCGACCCTTCCTCTAGAGGAAGAAAAATTATAACCATCCCCTGCTTCAACGACCTGACCCAGAATGTCACGCCCCACCCTCAGGTTTAATCAAAAACTTCTGCTGAACACGAAGATGTATGTATTTCCTAAACTCTTCACACATGCCTCTTTACTCCGAACAAGAGAAAGTTGTTCAACGGCCATGGTTCTGAAACCATCAGTTAAGTAAAGGCCTGAAATAAATCGCGTAGGGCGTAGAGAAAATAACCGTCGCTTACAAAATAACCCTCTCCAAAGCAACCAACGAGGTGCATTGTGAGCGATAACGTCAAAATGGGGATGGAGAACAAGGGGTAGAGATCAATCGAAATTATTTATTTATTTATTTTCAAGAACCACCGAAAACAGCTCTAATTGGCCTTTACATCGGGGTATTAACAATATTAACAATGGACGAGCACACACAACCATGCCCTGGGAGTGAAAAATCCTCCCCAGGCAGGATTCGATCCCGCGACCATTGGGTTAGCAGGCGAGGACGTTACCCCGCCGCCACCGAGGCCGACTTACCGTGTACTTGGGTCTTAAAGCCTTAAAACTGTGCAAATCACGACTGAATATATAAATTGGAGGAATGAGGGGCTTGGAGAAGGGTTGGAGGGGAAGGAAAATGAGAATGTAGAGAGGTAATGGAAAGGGTAAGAATATGAAGAGGACCTGAGGGCAAGGAGGAGCAGGAAAGCACGGGTGTAAGTGGGGGTTGAGAGAGAGTGTGGAGTGGAAGGGAATTGAAAAGAAAAAGGACGACGAGGAAGAAATTGTAAAAAGGATTAATGTGGATGAGAGGGAGAAGGGTAGAAAGGTCTGTGGGGGGGGGGGGGAACTCGGGAGAAGATATCTCCATGGCTGGAGTACAAAATGGAGGGGGAGAGAGGGGGTGAGGTGTTGGGGGAAGTGGGAGAAAATCATGAGGGGTGAAGCTCGGGAATGAAGGACGATGGGAAGCCGTGGGAGGGCAAGAGGGGATGAGAGAAAGTGGATGACGAGATAGAGGGGAGTGAGAAAACAGAGAGTGGCATAGGGGGGAAGAAGATTGAGGGGATAAAGGATTAACAAGGGCGCATGGGGGAGGGTTAGGCGGGGACAAGCACGCAGCAAGGACAAGAGTCAAGGTTGAGCGCGGCAACTACGGCGCCACATGTATCACGGCTAATTATGTATTATGACGAGACCCAGACAAAGAATTGGCCTCCATTTCACGAAACAACCCCCCCTTAGCACCCCCCCTTACCACCACCCCCCTTTCCACCCCTCCCCCTTTCCAACCTCCCACCGGGAAATTACTCGACAACTTTTGTGGGTGTGAGGGATATCCGTGCACGTCAGCGACACAAAACAACGGTCATCAACCCAGTGGTCTGCTGGATTGGTTGTCTGGGGAGAACCGCCCCCTTCCGTGCCCTGCGTCGCGTGAAAGCGAGAATTCGATGGTCGCAGAGAGAGAGAGAAGATCCATCCCCTTTCACTTCAACGCCCACTGCTTCGAACAGAAGTATGGACACCCGAATAAATCACAATAGCCACGGTTGAGATGGATAGCAGTGCACACAAAGGCACAACAACACGGCACCCTTTAATTAACAGATGGCAGGAGGATTTATAATAGTATACCGGCCTCATATCTATGAGAAACTGCCTTCATGCCTCACCACCAACGTAACCGTCTTAGATTACTTTTGCAAATATTGAATAGCGAAAGGGTTCCATTACGGGTCTCTATTCAGTTTTCTTACAAAAGGAGTATTCTTTAATTCCATTCACCACACAATTTAATGATCACTTGGCAGATAAAATAGAGCATGAAAATTAACAAAAAAGACTTTGTAGCGGAATAACTACATTACAAAATGAAAGTTTTGATTCCATTCATGGACAGAAATCCATGCTTTAACAAAGGCATTATGAAAAGTAAACCCCCATTCATGCACAGACAGAGCATGCAGTGTAATCCAAGGTCGAGGATTTTAATCCCCTTTGACTTTGTTAACATAACCTTCTATCATGTTGCAGCTAACTAAAATATTATCTAATAATGAATGGGGCTATCAATTCACATATACATAGCCTTACGAATTACTTCTTGAAAGAAAATCAGCTGATAAAGAACAGAATATGTAAATACCTAGCTACTTTGACCAAGGTTCATGTATGAAACTTACAGATTATTAAGAAATATCTCGACTAGAGGAAAGAAAGTAATTCCGTTCGCTGAAAAAGGGTAACTTTAAAAAAAGGAAAATGAGAAAAATTATGAGTTCGCTCGGAAAACTGTTAGATGAGTAAAATACAATCAATCATCAGCAGAGTGACGGCATTCAATGATTTGACAAGAATGAAAACTTTATTACAAAATTGCGTTGCTTAAGTTGGTAGTTTTTAAATTGTCTAACCAATGGAATACTTCTTCGTAGAAGTTAAGAACAGCAACTGGTAGTTAAAAATGTACGTAAACCAGAAAAAAACGAGGGAGAAAAAGGAAAGTTGTTAGCTAAAGAAAAGAAGAAAGTGTATAGCTGCAGCTGACCAATGTTCTATTTGAAACTACTTTATTATGGCTTCGATACGCGTTATCATTCGATACACGATATCATACGATATGCATAGCAATATATTGCGGTTTGCAGTATGAATAAAATATTTAAAGCACATTGGGATTCTGAAATCTGTGCATCCTAAAGCGTGTGTGGAAGAGCAGAGGTGAAGAGACGAGAGAATGAGTAGAAAGACGAGGCGGTGGAAAAGGCATTGGAAAGGGGAAAGGGTGGTTTTGTTGGACAGTGTTGCTGGAGGGCGCGAGGAAAGAGCTCCGATCGTGGCGGTGCCGGCTGTGTATAGGAAGCTGCCGGCTGCTTCCCCCTTTTCCGGGGCGATCACACATGTGGGGGGGGGCAGGAGCAGGCGAATGAGACCCTCTCGGCCCCCTCTCTCTCTCCGCCCCAATTCCCTCTCGTATCCGGCCCCCGTGACCCCTCCCTCCCGACCCAACACCTCTCTCCTCTCGCCCCTCTCCACCGGAATCCACGTGATGTAACCCTCAAATCTCCCCTCCTGTACTCCTGAACTTTGAACATCAACGCTGCCACCTACCTAAAAAAAATATCCGGACACATCATTTTTCTCACCTTGGCCAGGGTTTTCGTCGGGGACGCAATGGAAGCGGTTAACTGTGAGCTCCATACACCTACGTGAGATGTAATGGCATTTCAGGGTTGAGGGATGGGTTTTACGGAGAAACAACTACAAAATTACAAGGATGATCACTTCTAATACAGTAAAATAATTTTTTTTAATTATATAACCCCTGGAGTCTATTTGTGAGAGGTGACATAAATTATAGCCTAAAAATGGCAGGCGTAAAATTCTTATTTGTTTCGGTTGTTTGTTTAAACATGGTGTAAATGTATAAAATATTGAGTTACTCACACTGCCATTAAGCTATTACTTTAACATTTGCCTATACTAGACGATAATACGATAATAGCATATGCCACGGAACGCGCCAGCATCGAAAATAATCAATGGTTACGCCCGTTATGTTATTTTATTCAGGCAAATGAGAATAATACATACCAATAGAAACCAGATAAAAATAAAATAATTTGATCTTATGAAATGTTTACATCGCTTAGTAAATTATTTTGAAAATAGCAGGCATTGTCAAATCCGTAGTTGGTCATCAACTATGTTGGAAATGTGTAAAATATGAAAATATAAATATAGAAATATTTGTAGCCTGTGATTAAGTTAATAGTTGAATACTTGTCATGATTGTACAATCATTTTAACGAAATATAACAAGTTATATTACATCAATGGCATTGCTCATGTACCTATGGCTGGTGCATTATCGCTTTCTGCTAGAATACTTGAGTTGGCGTAAACCGTAGCTAATGTGGTGATATTGTCAAAAATGGTTCTACTTTCCAGTATGATAAATTTTCATTGAGTAAGACTTCAGATCGATGAATATTTAATTGATTGCGTTTTTTGAATTTCCATGGAAAAATAAGTCCTTTGATTAAACCTCGGTTAAAATAACAATTTCATTTCCTTTAACTTAATTTAATATACCCACGATTTACGAGATTTAAAAAATCCTAATATTGACCGAAGTCAAAGAATAAAAGATGATATATAAAATGGTAATATGAAATTATTAATGACACCAGAAACTCGGTTTAGAATTTTTTAGACGTAGAAATTGACTCAACGGTTTCACTTAAGTAAGCGTAATTACTTGTTATTGTGCTAATTATTGTGTCATACTACGGTAATCGATTAAAGGCTTTTCGCAATATCATACGAGATCCGAGCCAGGGTGTACCGTGACTCTGTTTTATGTCCATCAATTTTACTCTCAATGTTTTACATAGTCAAACCACTTTTCGTAATACCTGAAGAAACAAGAGCCTTAATCCCCAAGTGAATATCAATACCTATGTCGACTCTAAGAAGCATAAAACATCACGTTCATGGTGTCGGGTTCGAGGAGCCTAGTCATCGCTCCCATGCCCACGATTTTCGAGAGATTAATTCCTCCTAACTCTATTCTTGACAGCTGCTCTCAACGCGTGCCGCAGGTCTCGACAATATGGTAGAACTCTCATCCTCGCCGTGAAGAAATATATTTGGAAATTGAATGTTTTCAAATAATTGTTGAATGAGAAATGAAAGTTTTCATGACGCACAAGATTTTACATTCAATCCTGAGACAATGAAGGTTAAATTTATCGATTTTGCGACCAGCTATCGCATTCAATCCCATTTATTTTTGCTACATTAGTTCTTGTAGCGGAGGGTTGCCGTGGTGCATTCATCTCCCTCAACCGATATCATTCGTCAAATGTTCACTGCGTATAAAGTAGCTATATGACGGCGATACCAAAGTCTACATTAATTACGCAACATAATGTGATTTTATCTACTGAATGACACGATAAGGAAACCCTTTTTTAATCCATATCCCCAATCCCCTTAACCAGAAAAGGGATCCTATTATGTTTTTTTATTGTTTAACATCAGCGAGTACCCAAGGCTACGACAACGACAACATCCCCGGATGAAAGATTCCGATACCTCTCCACCCATGGGAAACGCAAACATCCCGCACGGACGCATGCTCTGATTTCACAACACGGAGAAAGGGGTGAGAGGGAGCGAGGGGTAGCAGGCGTATCTCGGCAATGCAAGGCCTTCCCTCAACCAGACACTTCAACAAGCAGACTGCCGACGCTGTGTGCCGCACCCCCCCTATGCCGCCCCTTACACTCCCCTCAACACGGCACGTCTCGCTCGGTGGCCACGGGCGGTAGACGCCTAAGGAAACCCTCCCGCACCCCATCTATCCTCTCCATTCTCTTTCAGCATCCGTTCTCCCGATCCTATCATTTCCCGCTACCCACGCATCCTACGCCGATCTGGCACGCGACAATGTCTGGAGGTTGCGAAGATGAAAGGAGGGAGAGAAGAAAAGGTAAAGAGATAAGGGATGAGGGAAGAGGAAGAAGAAATTGATCTGTTTTTTCGGGAAGGGGGGCGTTACCCTTTAACTGAGGTCGTCTTTGCCATTCTCGGCAGGCGGGTAGGAGAGGGATAGCATGGGGAATGGAGGATGGGTAGAGAGAAAACCCGGCGTCGGCATAAGCTTAATCTTAAACCAAAGGCGTCGGGGGAGCCTCAGCAATAAATTCGAATTTTTCGATCGGAGTGCTGCAATTAGAAGTGCTTTCCACAGAGCACCAAGTAGGGACAGTGATTCCACTGAAGATTTTCAGCCAAAGCCTGGATTTGAACCCCGGCTCTCAGAATGTGAGTCTGTGCCCTATCCGCCACATCAACCCGATCCCCGTTTAGAAAGATAGTTGGGAATAAAAAAGGGTAAGAATAAGGGGTGAGAAGAAAAGATGGAGATGGAGAATAGGAAAAAGAGAAAGAGGAAGAAAAAGGAGATCGATCGGTTGGCACAAACCCATTTCCCTTCTGGAGGCGTTTCGGGCGGGTGCGCACCAAAGTAACAGACGGGCTCCGTGAAGAGGAAGAAAGGCAACCGCCCTCGACTCGTCTCTCCCGTGGAAAAGGTTCCATCCTCTCCCAAGGAAAAGGTCTCACCCTTCCTTAAGGAAGTTACCTCAAGACTGCGTGAGTTGAAACAATTGAGAAATCCCACTTTATGGCATGTAGTTTTTTTTTAATACGAAACATAATAAGTACCTACTCTTCTACAACTTTATGAAGACGGCACGACGCGTCACACTACATTGTGGAATTGTCACAGTACTAAGTCTTTCATTAATCATGAAAATCGACAATTTACACAAGATGCAGCCAGGAGCAGTTATAATTGTTTACTGTAACAGACCTCAGATGCATTTTTACAGAATTTACCAGAATTGACAATAATATGATGTAATTGGAGAGTTGATAATCAATGCATTAGATCACATGTGTACCTCTTACCAACGTATCGAAAAATTTTATTTTCATATTTAGGGCTAATTATAGTATCCTTGGCTACAATAGTAAAATAAAGTAATATTAATTAACAATTATTTTTATCTACAGATGTCACATATACGCATATGTTATGTATATTCGGAAAATGTGTAAAATATATAATCATTATTAGACACTTCTGTATCCAGGTATATTTCATAGATATATTTATTTGTTTACCACATTTTTAGTATTAAGATTCCATATGATTTGTTTTGTTGATCACCATGTTTAAGATACTAAGAAATATTAAATTATAGTTACCATAGCAAATTTCAATATCCATAACAATTTTTTTCGTATTCTGATATATCAATCTAATTTGTTAACCACAAGGTATGATAATACAGTTTTTTTTCAATAATACATGAGTCAAAAATAATTGTAAATTAATCTTACGTTATGTTACTGTTGTAGCCCTGAATATGAAAATATAAATTTTCAAAGCGTTGGCAAGAGGTACAATGATCCAATTTATTGATGACCAATTCTCCAAAATGATCCTTTTATTATACTTAAGGGGTCAATAACTAGCTCTCATCAAAGTTTTGGAATTTACGTATGTTCCCTTCAAATACTGCAGTAATTGGATACGAATTCGCAAATGAAGACGGTTACGTGCCTTAATGCAATTTGCTTCCCAGAAAACATCGCTTGTCATAACAGATGTTAAATAGGACGGCATTCATATTGGACAGAAGAGTATTTTTACCTATTCGTCACCCGTTTAGGCCTTTAACCCCAAGTTACTTCAAGTCTGATTTGAGGATAAAGTCTGTGGCGGAGGGGAGTAACCATTTAAGTGCCATGGACATGATTTCGAGTAAATCGAGTTCAAAGTTTTGGTTTTTCCCCTCCTATGTCACTTAAATGGTTACGGACATTAAAAATTTCTCGCAGAATATGCCTCAAAAGGTTTACATGCGTGTATTAAATGAAATTTTACACAAAAATCTATAGCTCTTCGTCAATAACTAAACGTCGTCAAAAATGTCACTTAAATTATTTTTCCCCACCGCCACAGAAATAATGAGTGGGGCCTTGTTGGCCTTATCAGATATGAAACACGTTTCTCAACAAATAAAAAGAATTGAAAAAATACATCAATTCTATTTTAAGGAGTAACGTCCTTAAGCCTATCTCACAGACCATTGTCCTTCCGTCCGACACCCATTTTCCTCAACTCTCAATCCACAAGACAGTCAACAAAAACGTCGGTCCGTCCTCCACTCCACACGAAGCGAGTCACTTGATTGATGGACGGATACTACAGACACCACAGAGTGGGCGGGCAAAGAAGAAGAGGAGAGTTGACAGAGGAGGATTCGGTGTGACGAGAAAGAGGAAGAGAGAGAGAGAAAACAAAAAGAGACAGGATTGGAACGCGATCCGAATTCCGATAATTATGAAACGGACCAAACTGCATACTTATGCAAGAAAATCACGAGAGCGACTGACGGGTTAAATTGACTCTTCGCTCCGAGTGAAGATAATGAACGAGGAAAAAGTAAGGGAGGCTTTGCGGAGTGTTTTAATGCGAATTTCCCGATGCAATCCGACGGAATTGGACGGAAGTGGATATCGTATCATTGTGAAGAAGGAAATGAGGAGATAGAGATAGAGGTGAGAGGCGTGGAGAGTATTAGGAGAAAAGGTAAGAGTCGTCCATGCTGAAGTTTTCAATTAGACCCGAGGACTCGCGAAATTAAAAAGGATATCAAGTTGGTGACCTGCGCGTCTGAATGAAAGTTAAAGTTTCCTTAACAAGAACGACGCAACGAGAGTTCGGTCTCTCGCATAAAATATACTTTTTCGTCGAATGGCTCTCGGCAAATTGACGGGTGTATTTCGACCAGCCGGCTAAAAAATTACCACAATATCCTATGTGACATGGATAATGTGCTTCGACTAAAAGTGCAAGTCCTAGCATTATGCAAAGCAAAGAAAGCCTTTGCGTCGACCATCAAAATGTAGTAGTAGTAGTTATTGTGTTTAACGTGCTTCGACGACCAAGGTCATTTCGCACATACTGTCTGCCACGTGCAAACAGGGGCAACAGCACTCGGACGAATCGGAGGATCACCCCTCCATACTCGAGCCCAGCGATGCTTAACTGCGGTGACTGATTGGGAACCGTTGTTTCCATCGTGGCAGGCCCTTGCCCCCATAAAAATGTCTCAGCGTAAAAATATAATGATACAAGAGCTCACAGTGAGTAACAGAATTTTCAATCAGCAAATAAATCAGCCGAAACACAGAATCAACGGAAAAGTCTAAATAACTACGAAAATTACCAATTTCCTTGAATACAGAACAAGAAAAAACTTATTTCCTACCACGGAAGCAGCGAATACTAAGATTTTTTTCAGTACTCCCAACTTACACTCATTCTCAAGGAATTTTTGCCAACTGGGCAAACCATCGTTCACAAAGAATCTTTTTTTAAAAGCACAAAAAGTAGGCCATTTCCCTGGGTTAAGAAACTTCGGCTGGTTAATGAAGTCAGCGGAGCGATGTGAGACTTCAGATTGCTCTAGACGATGCTATCCACGTCTCCGTGGGACTTCAAATTCTATATAAATGGGTGCCACCAAAGAGGGTTACTCTCCGGGTTCTCCCGTCGCGCCGGAGAAATCGGAATTCGTATGGCGAAGCGTTTCGGTTCCATCCGACTGATTCATTCGTCTTTCATCTATTTGAATCCCCTGACTTATCATAAAGGTTGAGATGAAGAATAAGGAAATATTTGGGCGAGAAAATAAGAAAACCGAAGGAATGCATCCCGTCGATGTGAAAGATATTTCAATCCTAAACGACATACTTATCCTTCATGGCGTATTGCACAAACTCTCAATACTCATTTCAGTGACAAATCCCCTGAAATGATAAGCGGGATTTAATGAGCATCCTGAAAACATCTCTATTCTATTCCAGTTACATCTTTTCACAAACTGATATTCATCAAATTCATACTTTTTTATTCTCTGAAAACAGCTTTCGTCATTTAAAACCTCGTTATGTAGCTTCGAAATTTTACTAATTATTCTGTATTTTGCATTTTTTTACCTTCTCTTTCTGTGGATTCCTTCAACGTAACTTGAATATTATGTAACTATTATGTTGACACACGTTGCGTTTCATATTGTCTTTCAATTTTCTTATAAACTACTCCTTTTTCTTTCTCCTATCCATGGTGTTTATCAGCCGGGCCAGGTTTTGGGACGATCGACTGCGACTCTTTTTTTTCCTCATTAATAAGATTCAACGTAGCCTAAGAAAAAAGGTTTTGTTTCGCCGCTCGTCTGCCCTCTAGCCTATCCATGATTTTGGGGTCGAGAGTTTCCTCTTTCCTTCCAGGCCTATCCTAGTTTCCCTCATATTCACGAACCCTTCTTCAATCTTGGCATAAGCGAAAGCTCCTGGCCGAGAGAGGAGGTGGTCCCTGCGCGGACCAAACCAACCATCGAACCAAGTGTCCATTGTGTTTGGGTCCTAGTTTTCGTTCCATTTCGGGGACCAATGCTGGATTTGAAGGCTTTCCAATGGCACACCTCTGCTTCCTGCACTCCCATTCCCTGCATGTCTCTTTGTACCTCCTGAGACCACCATACCTTGGTTTTCCTACGTTCAAAGAATTGCAATATTTTATTGGTAAATCTTCCCTGGTATACGTGTCCGCAAAACATAGATCTTTTTCTGACACATTATCTGATATTTTTTTCCATTTGGTTGTTTAGTTTCCGTTTCTTAGTGGTCTATAACGGCCGTCTTCTACTCTTCAAAGTCCTAGTATCTTTCTCAGAATTCTCCTTTACAGTAATTTCAGCCACTTGATCAATCCTGTCTTTGCCAAGATCAGACATTCGGTTTAACGTTTGAGGCTTCCTTTGTGGAACAACGATATTGGAATTAAAATGTCGTTTTGTACATTCCACACACAAACTTTATTGACTTTGATTGAGGTGACCTTGATAATATAATTATTTGTCGAAACCATGGTCGATATAAAGTGTGTGTGGCCAGCCAATAAAGTTTGTGAGTGGAATGTACAAAGCGACGTTTTATTTCCAATCAGGCATTCGGCTGAATACAGGACTCCAGGGTGGATCAACATTTGGTGGTCTTAAAATCGTACAGATATTTTTATAATTGTATTTATTCATGGTGAGCTTGAATGCCAGTTTCATCGTATAGATCGGCGATTCCATCGCCTCTTTTTCAAACAGATCACTTGTAATACACCCTCCAATATCTTTATTTAAATCTCTCCACTTTATAAATTCTCTCTCCTTCTACAGTAATCCATTTAGGCGATGTTTCAATGTTTTTCATACATCATTTTTTCTAAAACGAGATCTGTAAATCTGCTTTACTTGCCTGTCTCTGAAGTTGGGTTATCAGTATATTTGCTTCTTCTACCGACTCGGACATGATCAAAATGTCGTGAGCAAAGGCCATGTAGTAAATTTCTATTCGATCATTCCATTTCAAATGACCAAAAAAATTGGTTGCATGACCATTTTTGAAAAAATCCAGTTCCTGAACGCATATAACCCACATGTATAGGCAGCTGAATGCAATGATTTAAAAAAATGTATCCCTCCTCGTCTTTTCACGGCAGCCATGATTTCAAGATGCGCATGCGAATGTTAGAGAATTTCTGTTTACTCAATCCTAAATATCTTCAGAACTAATTATGACAGAGGGGAGGTTATGAAGCCCTACTCTTTAAAAAATTGTTATATTTAATCCATTTTTCTTTTTATCTTTTACATTCATTTATTGTTGAAATAGAACTTGAAGTCAACATATTTTTAATACAAAAAACTGGTTTTCAAATCGAGATTAAGGTAAAAGGAAAAAATTATCAGATTTGAGAGCACTTTTACTTAAATTAATAAAGTAGAAGAATTATCTTATAAATTTTAATTGTGATTTCGCGATAAACACGGCCATTTTTGGACTTTATTTTCTCCACTGAGGGAGTAATTAAAAATAAGTAGCTAACAGAATATAAATATATGTAAAATTAAAACAAAGAGTAAAAACTCGGAATTGGAGATTCTACTCGTTTGAGAAATATGGTAGTTGTAAAATAGCTTGGTGCTCTAATTCAGTCATTTTTGGACTGCATTTTCTTCGTCAGTGGAGCATTTGAACATTTTAGGCAAAAACAATACAAAGATATGCAAGTAGTACATATAGTAAAACTTGAAATTGGTGATTCTAACCATAAGATATTTATAGCAGTTCTAAATTAGCGGGAAATTGAAGAAAAATTATATGGTTGGTTAGCCCAGTTTTTAGTTGAATCCAATTTTAAAGGGAAAAATCAAAAACGGGAGAGAAGCAAAACGGGGAGGGATAAAACTTTAAAAACCTTTGCGTTCAACTGCCAGTCCATGTAGGAATGTGCGTGCAAAAAATGATTTGTCAAAAATGGCCCCGTTATCCATCATATGATCATTTGACAGGGAACAACCCTATTCACTTATTCCAACAGCCCATACGAAACCCGCCTATTCTTTGTATTTCGCCCTCGCCATTCACTAATCACCTCGTCACGGACGAATTTGCACTCGGACTTCGTGTTTGTAACTGTCTGTTTGATTAGCTCTTTACTTTTTATATCTAAACTCATCTCTCCCAGTACTTGAATCATTGTTCCTCTATCTACCGAATCGTATGCTTCATTTGATTGTACGAAGCCTATGAAAGAGATGATTTTGTATGAAGTCTATGAAAGTGAGCACGTATATCTCGCTCCTCTGCTTTTGATGAGCGATTACCAGTTTTAGATTTTAAACCTTCTCCGCGCATTATCTGCCTTTTCTAAAACCTCCTTGATATTCGTCAAGTAGTGGTTAGGTCGTTTTTCTGCTACTTTATCCATTTCGTACATTTAATTGATGAAATTTAATCAATATAGTTAACTAAAGCATTACCTCAGCATACCTATTAGTATGCATGCGATTATGTTTATTGATACTTTGCAGTGAATCGGTGTTCATACATTCAATAACTTGCAATAATGGCATTAAATTTTACTTCCCTTATGTGTCTCGCGATACGTTCTGATTTTTTGGTTCGGTTCAGTTCTTTTAGCCACTATCATAGTGTAGAGAAATTACTAGTTTCTCTGTTCCTTTTAGTCAGCGTTTGTTAATACATGTTATGCGTGTCAAATATTTATATGTTTAAAGAAATTATTAGATAAAACCGTAATCTGGAGTGTTCACGAAAGAATAAATAAAAGTGCCAGGGTGAAACAGCCGAGAGAGTTAAGTTCCGTACCGGCCAGAAATTGAACCAAGAGAGTTAAGTACCATTTCGAGTCGGTAAGAAACTTTACATTAAGTTCCGTACCAAATCACCCTCCTGGTAAAAACTAAATATGGTGGAGGACACTATAGACAAACAGGTTAAAGTGCCTTGTGCTAGAGAACTCCAACTTCTACTTTCTAACCATGTATCTTGGAATTCTACATGACAGACGAACAGAATCGCAATCGTAGGACATATCGCGCAATCTCATTAATACGAATTAGCTTCAACACCTGAATTAAGACTTCGGAACGATTCATGAGAACCCCTTCATTTCCTGATTAGCCAAAACGCGAAATAATTAAGCCGTCGCGTCGTTCCAACTCGCTCAAACAGACGCTATTTTTCTCCAGAAAAAATAAAATGCCCAGAGTCTTCGGCATCGAATAATTTCCCATACCATCGTATCAAAATGCTCCCTTCGTCGGGGAGGAGTGCAGTAGGGCCGGACTATTCACCTCACCATTCTCCCTTGCGATGAAGAGCCGTCTTACACTAAACATCCAAACGCCGTGCTGTGCAAAACTTCCGCGGCAGGTGCTTGAACTAATGGAGGGAAAACAACAGCTGGGCAGGAGGCGTGCTTGCATTGCTAATGGACTCGCCTCTGTCATTCCCAATTGAATCCTACTCAATGACCGCTCTTGCAATTTCGCCATTCACCCACATCTCTCCTCCCACAGGTGCTCGTCATTCCCCTTCCTACGGACGGGCCTAAATGCCTCCTTGCTCCTTCACGGCAATACAACATTAACCGCATACGCCCCGATACGTCCGTCGCATGGTGTAGGATCTCTCGGAAGCTGAAAGCCTTTCTTGAAATATCCCTCTATATTTGTAGCGATGTACGTAGGTAGGTGGATTATATTATCTATTCGCGGGACAAAAGACCCGCCGGGCGTCGCATTAGCGAGCCGATGGGGATTTCGTAACTGAATCGCGAGACCGAGTGAGGATGAGAGAGAGGCAAATCTCATTCTGGTTGGTTGGTCTTATTGTGGAGACAACAAACAAGAGATGTCATCCACTCCACGAGGTTGGTAAAACTACGTTTTCCTGCATCCATTTTTTTCGTTGAAGCAAACTGCGTAGCCAATCAGCAGCAATATCCCGAAAGAGAGCCGCATTGCCGTCGAATTTTCCTTTCTTTCAACTTCACACACATACATTCCACGTTTCTGGAGCAGCGGCAGGGAGAAAGAACCGATGCTTTCTCCCTGTCATTTTTTGATCACGTGATTCGTTCCCCGGCAATATTGGTCATCTTGAGATTTTGGTCAGCCAATGAATTTTGGCGGAAGCGTAGCTTCAAAATTGTTTCCAAGAGATGAAAAAATATTGAACTAATGCGGGATAAGCATCTCTTCATTTGAATGACATTAAGGGAGTGGAGCATAGGGATTCTCCTTGTCATCCGTCCTTGTATCCATCATCTTAAAAAATAGCGCAGTCCAGTCTCCATAACGCCTCGCTAACATCCACTTTCCTACGGCTACTCCAAAATTAAAATAGAATAATTCGCAAGAACGAAAACTTCCCGGGTTATCACTGTCTTCTTTTTTATCCCATGCTTCCGCAGCTATGGAAACGGGGTCTGTTAGTGACGCACAACGCTGTTGCAAGACGACGCAAAAACGGATCCATGAAAACTTAGCGATGAGGGAAGGACCCTTCAGGGAATGGAGAAAGGTTAAAGTGCAAATCGACGTCGGCATTAGCCAGCAACAAAATGGAGTAGGTAATGTCTTTAAATTGAAGCATTCTTCATCTTGAACATAAATAATTTTAAAAACTCCATCAATAGACTTAAGGAAAGAGAGGTATTCTCATTGGTTGATTGGCTAAACACTTGGGTAATAACACTTGGAGCTTAAGTTACGGCAAATTGATTATTTGGAGAGCTGACCGACAACTGAGGTAATTAATACCATGAAGAGTGGGAGGGTAGTGCAATGTGGAAAGGGTTATATTAAGAATGTAGAATGGGTGGAGAAAAACCAGCCGTCGATGTAAACCTACTCTTGGGGAAAACGTCAAGGGGTCTTCAGTTTAACCTTCCAGTCGCCAGCAGAGTGCTGTACTAGAAATATTCTGCATACAACGCACAAGCAGAGATAGGGAAAAATTGAAAAAACTCCGCCACTTCAAGGATTCAAAGCAGGGTGAACTCGAACAGGGTGTCCCGAACGTGGGCGTCCATGAGAGGAGAGAAGCGAGAAGTAAGTATCAGAGCTCCGTCCCCTCGCCATATCAACCGAGACGGGAAAAAATTAAGCAAGGTCCGCCTTCTTTCCTTCCCGAAACCTACATTCGATCCGTGAAATCGTAACAAAACTCATTTGCAGGTGGAGAATACCTAATTAGGGAAAAAGGCAGAAATAAATTCCGAGGCAACAGCCTCCCGTCGTCCTGCCTGATTCTCAAACCCCCTTACAGGAAGAAATCCCTTAGAAAAAAATTAAGAAACGCTTATTCTCTTCAACTTAGCCCACCCACCAAACCGCCCCCCTCTCCTTTCCCCCTGGAGAATCCTAAATAAGCCCGCCCAGCGCCCTCTCATGACGAGGGGCAACATTTCGCTGCAGCAAAACAAAAATCGGGGCCGTGGACGAGAATGGAATGACGAGAAGGGTAGGAAGCCATAGTAGGGTCCCGCTGGTGTTCTCATTCCGTATAAAAACAATAAAAAATTAAACTTCTTCGTATCATCGGTAGCGAAGAGGGGAAGAATTGTTTCCCGGCGTGCTCCGTGACGATGACTGGAGGGCTTGATGTAGTGACGGGTAAGTAGGTATGTGGAGAAGAGGGAAAAGGGGAGAAAAACAAAAGACAGGGCCCGATAGTTACAATTAGGAACTCCGCGTATATAGACACGGGAGAGTGGAATAAAATGCACTAGAGGCATTCATTCCCCTCACCCCTTATCTTTTACAAATCCCCCCCTCCCCGGGCACCGCCTCCCCAGGTCTGTTCGTCTTCTCGGCAGATGATCCGTTAGCGTTCGCTCGAGGCTGCGGAGATTGGGTGCCCCCAAGGAGAATGCTATGCGGAGAAGAAGGGTCGCGTCGAGGACGGAGAATTTGAATTGAGGATGACACAGAGAAGAAAGAAAACGCCCCTCCTCATTGGCCTCCCGAACAACAGACCGAAGTACGTACATGCGCATGCAGGAAGGGCTTTATTTTTTTCTCTTCCATACTTCTCACGTCAATCGGGGTGGAAATGAAGGCATGTGAAACCGTAGCGGGGATCTTACCCTTTCTTCCCTCTATCTCTTCGACCTACCTGAATGGCGGAGGACTGGGTTGAGGAGGGTCTAAGACATTCTGTACTCATGATTCATGAGCAGAAAAACGAAAAAAACTGTTCATATTCCTTTTTTAGAAAAACCCGTTCTCTCTTCGTACGATATGGGAAAAGATGATGAAGCGCAGGCAGGCATTCAATTCATTGTTTTCTTATAAACCTACGAGGTAGCATAATTATCATTTTCTCATCGTCGATTGCAAGAATAAGCCCGCTTATGCTACACCGCATTTCGTGCGCTTGATCAAATGTTTGCTATCATACGTTAATGGTAACTATCTGCCACTTTGTTACCACCCAATTTTTTATAATCGCATTTTTTCGCATATATTCTTTGGACCGCGGAATCCGAATACTTGTGCAAACGTTTTGTTGCTCTTACCTTTGAACGAGATCGAGAGGATCGGACTGGTGGGGGAGTATTCTTAGCAGTTAAATCACACTTGAGTAGCATCGCACACACATTACACGACAGTGAAATAGAGAGCTGTATACTATCAAACAACAAAACAAAAGGAATACACATATTTGTTCATTTTATATAAAAACCAGAATCCAAAAAAGAATTTGTGTACCAATAAGAAACTCAAATATCAACATTTATCTCGAGAGATAATAAAAGCATTATAATTATCGGTGGAGATTTCAACCTCCCGTTCTTAAAATATGTAAACCTATAGCGTAGAAGCAAGATCAAAATAGCGTGATACAAGCGAGGCCTTACTCAATGCACTTTCGAACCACTCTCTAACCCAAGTAGTTAACGAACCTACGAGAGGAAACAAAGAATTAAACCTTTTTAGCTGTCAGCCACCCAGCAATGAATAAACACGTCGACATCCTCGAATGCATAAGTGATCATAAAGTAATTTTTGCGAACTTAATAATAACAGTAGAGTCTACAGTAAAACCACAATGTAAAGTTTACTATTTTGAAACATTTGATTTTATTAAATTCGTAGAGACGCTAGAAGCTTCATTCGCGGAATTTGTAGCAACTGCAAAAAACGAAAGCAAGGAAGTATTGTGGGGATATTTTTTGGAAATTCTATGCAAAGAAATCGATGAATACATTTCACACAACCTCACATATGAGAGTAAAGAACCGTTGAATGTGTTGGTACAATCATGAAGTAAGGTGGGAGCTCAGGAGACAGAGGCAATTGCACAACTTATTTAAAAACTCAATGAAGTTAAGTAACAAAGCGACGGAACTGTCTGCGAGAGAAATTTACGTAGCTCAATGCTTAAAAAAAATATGATAATGCTTACTATTCTACGAAACTTCAATAAAAAATACTGGGTAAATTACTAAATGAAAACTCAGTCATTCTGGTCTTACGCGAGAGATCTTCAGGGAAAATATTCAACTGTAGAGTCTTGATTGGATAAAAACGGCAAAATATTCAGCAACAGTATTGGTAATGCCAGCAAACTAAACTACAACTTCGAAAGTGTATACACTATGGATGACACTGTACATGATTCAGACATATCTATCATAAATGAGCTTATGGCTGGCATTATTTGTCAACGTGATTGAATAGCTAAACAACTACATTCGTTTAAAAGTAACAAGTCCCCAGGTAGAGAGGATAGTGCCACAGATCAACCCATACCTATAAATCATATTTAACAAGTCATTATCCGAATGCGAGGTACCCCAAGACTGGAATATAGCCAACGTCACGCCAATATTTAAAAAAGGAAACAGACATGACCCATGAAGTTACCGGCATATATCTTTAGCATCGCCTTTATGCAAGATTCTCGAACATAATATTATGACCTTCTGGGACAATTGAAACTTCTTACACGGCAGTCAGCACGGCTTCCGGAAGAGTAGATCTTGTGAAACACAGTTTGCGCTCTTCCTCAATGACATCCTAAAATAAAAAAATGGATCCTAAAATCAGCTGAATCGAAAAAAAACAAGTTGACGTGTTATTCCTTAAATTCGAGAAAGCATTTGACAAGTTTCCTCACAAAACCTTATATTTCAATTACAATCGAATTCGGGTTAAGCCAAAAAATAGTGAATAGGATACGTGACTTGCTAAGTGATCGTAAGCAAAAAGTAGTTATTGACAGCAATAGCTCAGATGTTTTTAGAATGACATCCGGCATCCCACAAGGAAGCGTGCACGGGCCCCTTTTATTCTTTATTGTATTTAAATGACCTAAGTTCTCGAGCTAGTAGTCAACGAAAATTATTTACTGACGATGCGGCCATCTATCGTGAAATCGGCGACGATGCGGTCTTAGAAGTTCTATCATTGATCCTAAACAAGGTTAGATCGTGGTGCCAGGTGAGGGGGCTGAAACTAAATCTTTGTATATTCACTGCAATACACTTCTTTCGGAAGTCATCACACCAATGTCCACACTGAGGGCGGAGTAAGCATAAAATTGTCAGCCGAAGTAAAATATTTAGGAATTACCTTAACTTCAAACCTATCGTGAAGAACACACATATTAAACATATGCGGCACAGCCCTAAAGAAACTAGGAATTATCAAGCGTACAGGAGGAAGGTCCTCGGATGAAAAAGTGAAAAAGAGGTTGTACTTCACTCTGGTCAGGCCACTTGCCGAATACTCCGCGAGTATTTGGGACCCTGGACAGAAAGATTTAATTCGAAAAATAAATAAAATACAAAGGAAAGTCGTGCGCTTCGTTGAAAACTGTTACGCGCGAACAGAGTGTTTATAGCTTTTAGAGTATAGAATTAGAGTATAGAATTAGAAATTAGATAAGAATATCACAAAATATAATAAATATGACGCGCATTTATCCTTTATTGACCCCATCAGAACAATCATTTTGAAAATCCGTCTCAAGCCACTAATTGAGGCATTAAAGTAATGGGTGGTAAAACTAAATCGCCTCCGAATGAATTTTCTGAAAGCAAAAATGACTGGCGGTGCAAATCCAGTGTCCAGAAACAAAGCTCCGAACGTTACGATTGGTAATCGGGCACTGATAGACCACAACGCTCTCTTAATAATGAGACCTAGCAATTTTCAAATTACGGTCTCCGCGATAATGCCGCTTTCGATGACCTTGCAATCGCCCAATGAAAAGCATTCACGTCAAGCTACGACCTCATCCGGCGGTCTTCACACAATATACGTCATTTATGAACTGCCTCTGATTCCCCACAGCAAATCTCTCGGCCACGAGAGCGTTCGCTGGTTTTTTTATCCGATAGTGTAATGGGGCAAGCCCAGCTGGGTTGAACGCCCGTGCCATCTTCATGACATCGTTTGTTTATTCAACAGCGGGAGAGGATAGCGCGGAAAAACACTAAATATACTGGAACACAATGGCTACAGGGAGGTAGGAGTATAGCGTATAGATAGTAGTGGGCAGAGGGAGGAAGGAGGTGAAAGCGTGAAGGAACATGGATGTGATAAAAATTTAATGAGTGGAATGGGGGTGCTGGAGAGGCTTATGTGGCCGAATTGATCAAAATAGAGCAAGCGAGGGAGATGAGGGATAAAATAGACGGTAGGATTGGAGGGGGCAGGAGGTTATGTAGATCAAAAACGGAATAAAGGGTTGGCGGATGTTTTGGACCGGTGATCTCATTCGGCAGTTCAATCGTGGCAACGTGGGGTCCATCCAACCCGACCAATTGGCTCGTCGTGTAGTTAGGGGATCAAACGGAAAGAAGCTTAATACGCATGAGGAAAGATATTGGGTTATGTAAACGAATCCAACGAAACCGTAATCATGATTGCTCAAGCGACCGAAATACCTTAAATCGAAATCCCAAACGAAGGTAGGACACAGATTAGAGAAGAGAATAGATGGAACTACTTAGGAAATATGTCAATGGGAAACATTGAAGGCATTAAAATACGCAATAGGCCCTTTTGATATGCGGATAAATATGTTCGCGGTTGGATTAGTGCAAAAGCTTCGGTATAGGCATTACAAGTGGAAGAGTCGAGTTCTAATTACGCTGTTGGCGTCCATGTTTCACAGGCAATCCAACTCCCACCGGGAAACTTCGAGTAGTCCATCAGACTGAATATGAAACAGTTTTCTTCGCGAAGTTTTTGGAAAAGAGCGGAATTATGGTGGAACCGGGTTTTCCTCTCACTTTCTACCCCTATAACCTTTAAATCTTTTCTCTGGGTCTGAGGAGCAAATTTGTACAGAACAGACTTGAATTACGTTACAGAAGACATGGATGTTATTGGAAAGGTTGTCGCCACTCTATGGTAATTCATCTATACACATGGTAACAGGACAAATTCTTCTTAATTTCCGTGATGGACCATTTTTCAAAAAACATGGGATTAGTTTTAGAAAGCAAAGACGCCATCACTCATCTCCTTCGATCTGTTTAGGTTTTCTTTCGCCGGAGCCTCTAAATGCTGTCGAAAATAGGCAAATCCCCATTGAATGCACCGATGGTTGCACGCACGTTTCCCCGACTTCCTCCGCGGCCATTGGAGAATGAGGTCAGCAGGCGATAAAAGACAGGCGCTACCCCAAGTGGCAAGCGTATATAGATAGTAAAATGTCACATTTACTGCCATATATTTTTCTAGAGTCACCAGTCCGGGAAAGTATAGGGCAAATATAATGCAAAAATGCAAAATAAAAGTTATTTTGTCATAATCACGTTTATGATACACATCTTATGACGGACTATAAAATTACAAAATTCTTAAATATGTAACTTTGAACCTACATCGCGATTGCACACTACTGCGAGATTCAGAAACTAAAAGTCAAACTTATGACGGGTTTCCACAGCCACATCAAGTGCAGCCATAATTGCATTGAAAACTCCTTAGAAAGTACAAAAAATTGCATTAATTTATACCCTCTTTTCCACATGCTATGTAGAAGGTGGGAAAACCCTAAACGGCAAGCGCTGAGTCAATGGCATCCACGTTTGGTAGAGGAGCATATATTTTATGAGTAATAATTTCACTTTTAATAAGCATTGAGAGTAGCGCCGGTCCTGGAAGCTGGAAGACGAAACAAAAAAAAATGAAGAAAATAAAATGATTTTCATCATATTTAGGGAGACGTCTGACATTTTATTAAATACTTGAACATTCCCTTCCTTTCACGAGCGGTGCAGTGCACTCTAAAACCATAAAACACACACACACACTCAACAGTGACGCAAAAAACGCCACTGAACGATGTCAAATAAAAAAATAAAAAGAACAACTTAATTCTCGGCTACCGCATGCAAGAAAATCAAAACTTCTAAGAGGCGAAGTTGTAGAATGTGAGTGAGGTTCCAGAGCGTGCGTGATGAAAACGCTGGAACCTCTCGACCACTTACATCCACGGACGTGGGGACACTCGAAAAATGAATGGCATTGGAAAATGCTTCCGACTCTCCCAACTTTTCAACACACACTTCTGGGTTGATTCCATTCCTTCTTTTTTAATGCCTCTTCTTTTTGCTCTGCGCGCCACTCTGCCCAGATTAAATTTGCGATTAACTACTCTTTGTTTAGGAAACATTCAATGCGAGGCGAAAATCTCGGGGTGCGAAACGCTACGGAGACACGCTCGACCCCCTGCCATACACACATCCACACTCTCTCTTGACGATCGGCCGTACTTACATACAAAGGCAGGCAGGCAGCGAGCAGGCCAACCAACGCACGCGAGCAGAAAAGTGGGGGAGCGCATGTATTTCGGAGTGCGGGGGAAATTCCGTGCGTTGCTTGCATTCGCTCAAACGTTTGTTAAACTCGACTGGACGGGAATCCTCGAATGGGGTTGGGCTCCTCTCGTTCACCCCAGAAGGGACATATGCTTCTGAGATTCCTTCGTTTAAAATTCATGCGTATGCTGCTATAAAAACGCGAAGTGTCTACTACGGATACCGTTGAAAGAAAAAAATGAACCAGTGTATTTATAACAAAAGTCTTATTATTTACATAACTTTGAAAATGATGTCCAAATTGCTGAATTATAAGCACTGGACCTCTTTATATGGGTCCATCACTTGAGCATAGATTGTATGGACAGCCCGAATTTCTTCAATGATGACGCTTAAATGAATGCGTAAGAACTCTGGTTCTCAAGACAATCATAGGAGGAAAGCAAAAAAGGCAAGCAAATATTATTCAATCATAAATCTTGGTACTTTACGCAGCCTTAAAATTATGCTATTAAAAAATGAAATGGCAAAACAACAAAATATCCTTGAATGTATTTCGTAACGATTCATATGCCCGAGAATAAACCGCGATGCATCTTAAAACGGTATCCTTTGAGGAAAACAAATAATGAAGCATTTATAAAATCAAAGTCTAAACTTATAACAATATTTTGGAAATAATGCTGAAATTTTTGGGGTAGATAAATAAGGAAAACTGTAATATGGAGACTAGAACTGTAACTGAAAACCGTAATAAGTCGCAATCGTTGGATAAAATAACATTGAGGCTTACTAGGCCATTACTAAAGGATTAGTTGGGATCATTATTTATAAAATGAATAAATATCTTGCTTATTGAACAGCATACGATATTACTGAAAATAATTATCAGGAAAATATACACAAAATCCCAACGATACATGTGATTTTCACACAAAGTTACTTCGATAAATAAAACACATGAATCGGAATTATAGTTAAAAAAAACAGGCACTGCGCGTATAAACAGACATTAAAATGGAAATTCAATGATAAAAATGTGTAAGCTATTATTTTACAATTAATTTTTAATGAGCAATATTACTGTCTCGAGTTTTTCATCACCAATCCTCGATGCACAATATGAGATCCACTCCTCTAGTTTTCGCGCTCTTAATTCACGGGCTAACGGCAATGGAGCCGAGGTGAGTGAAGGTATTTCTGCAGGGGTTTTCTGTAACTCGATAACATATTGTCGATAGCGCGTTGCTAACGAAAGTCCTCTCTTGTATCGAATCCTCTTATCGAGATTGCGTTTCTGTAACTCCCCCTAACGACAATTCGTCGATGCAAAACATGACCGCCGCTTGTCGATAGCAAACAATTAAACGAGAGGCGCTTGCGGGTGAGGCTAGAATTTTGGACCAATCACAGTGCAGAGATTTTTCATGCTGTAGCTGAATCCAGAGTCACCTACATGGCCGCCGATAAGGAAGGAACTAAGAAAGAACTGAGTCATAATGCTTTACGTGATCCAACAGAGTCTATACGGAACAAAAATAGTAATATTAAATAGACTTCAATCGCTGTACTTGAGTTAGCCATAAAACATGTAAGCAATCAATAGTAATTCATTTACCTTAAGGAAATATTGAAAATTCTCGTCGTGCCGTGTTTCTGCCTTTCAAACGTAAACAAATCCGTATCTACAACAAGATTCGGGCGTGGGTAAGCTTATCGGCGGGGTATGAAAGCCCCGATATCTTACCGACAGTTATCGTTCATGCTATCGCCAAACTTCGATAAAAATTGGAAAAGTATTTTCCGGGTTAAGGCCGCGTTGGTCCATTTGGGCGGACGACAGTTTCGGGCGCATTCCAGCTCCCGTCTTCAGCTCCCGTCTTCAGTTGGACCTGAAGACGGGATCTGGAATGCGCCCGAAACTGTCGTCCGCCCAAATGGACCAACGCGGCCTTAACCCGGAAAATACTTTTCCAATTAATCACCGCGGAAGCCTCCGTACCAATTCGATAAAAATTGCTAAGAGAAAACTAATTATCGTTAGTTTGAATTTTCGGTAAGTTATCGACGTAGCAACGTCGATAAGACTCACTATCGAGTTACAGAAAACCCCTACAGGTGTGCTAAGCGCCCCTGCTATCGGATTGAAAAATGTGGTAGATGCGGCCTCCAGAAGAGTCCAGGGAGGTCACACCATTGACGCCAACTACTTACGCTTCATGTTTTTGTTTCTGAAGACTTCTTCAAAAGAAGCGTCAAGCCTCTCAAATAAATTATCGGAGGAAATGTTAACGTCTAATACTGCACCACATGCGTAGCTGACGTGAACATGGCTGATAAACAAGGCTCGCGAAATACACCTCATGTTCCGCACAAAAGACGCGACCATGAGCGTACAAGGTCGATATAAAACCGATTAAATAAATTATCAAACACAACGCTGAGGAGAACTGCAAATACAGAAAGTGTGACGACATAATTTTACACTGAACATTTTGAAGAAGCTATGGACTTTGTCCGTCGACTTGGGTCATCTGACATCTTTATCACAATGATGTGCTATTCTGAATGGCCCGAACTTGCGGAAGCAGCTCGTACAACTTTTGAAGATGGATAAACCTTGCAACAATTTGCCCAAGAGCATCCTGACTCAATAACTTCGACACACGAGAAACGTTGTATGGAAAGAAATATTGAATAATTTTTAATCTAATAATTACAATAATCTGTCAATGAACATTGGAAATAATGAAAACAATGTAAATATTGAATTTATCGATGATTTCAGAATTTCGGTGGAAGAACATTTTTGTGTTAGTGGTGTTTTTGAGTTTGCTCTATACTACCTAATTGCATCATCACTACTATATTTAAAAAATAAATATCCGTTATGCTTTATAAAATTTATTTTATTAAAAGCTTTAATCGCACTAAGTGAATGCCCAATATAATTAAAATAGACAATAAGTAGCAGAATAGGAGCATAAAAGTTCTTAGTACACCAAATAAATATCGAGCAACGCTCGGTAACCAGGTACTATGCACCTAAACACTACACTTATTCTATACGGCTTGCTTCTCTTCATTTACCATGAAGTTTTCCCTGTCTCGCTATTTCCAAAGCCAAGCTCATGCTAGTATAAGTCATGTTGTTTGTCTAAATTTAGGTTTTCTGTGATACAATCTTCGCTAATCAGGATTTCAACGTATTCTCTTCATGCTTTTTAAAAATTATTTAGGCCGGATTGATACATTTTATGCTATAACTTCCAATATGAACTGTCTAAACGTTTTTATTGCCGGTCAAATAGTCACCTCCGTCGGCAAATCTCCATCTGCAATGGTCAGTAGATCATAACTATATAACTATTCGTCATTGAACAAAGTTTTACGGATCCCAGAGCTAAGCTGGTTTGAGAAATGATCCTCTCAAATTCTTCCAATATGTCTTCCGCACGCCTTAAATTACGAATCTCTAAGCATTCCTTTTAGGCACTGATTTTCTACGATTAAAGGGAAACAAAACAGTCACGAGGCAACTGAAAATAGGCCTGTGCGGTTATCGAAAATAATCGATATCGATCAATCATAATAATAATTGGAAATGTGGTCGATTCAATTGCAGGGAATTGAATAAATGACAATTAATTGACAAAGGCCAATTAATTGATATCGAAATGGATGCTAATTAGTTTTCATTGCTCAATTAATTGACATCAACCGATTAATTGACAGGACTCAATTGGATCATGCTTTTCAAAGGCTTTTTATTTGGTAATACATAATGAGAAGAATAAAAGAACTAATTTGAATTGAATAACAATTGACAATCGAACAACAATTGACAATTGAAAAAAAATGACAATCGAGTCAATTACCGCAATCGAAATCGATGTTCTGAAATAATCGATCCATTGTAAAAATAATCGAATCAAAGATTCAATTAATCGAATAATCGCACAGGCCTAACTTAAAGGCCATAACCATCAAACTTTTAAGGCGTACCTAGTTACCATTTTCAACTGCAAAATTGCTAATGCGAAAGCGTAATTACCACTGGTAATAAATGTTTTTACCAAATTAGTTTTAATTTCTCTCCAGCCAATGCATTGGAATAAAAAAATACATTCCAATTAGTCCCTCTTTCTCTAAAGATTTTGAACCAGCTCCCAAGGTGTTATGCGTGAGAATCCAGAGGAGAAGCCCACAGAAGCAGAGATAATCACTTCAAATGAGAACAATACTGGAGAAGACGGAAGAATCAGCGGAAGAAGTGGCACACAATAAAAGAGAAGAGCAGAGTGCGGGAACGAAAGAAAGCCACGGAGGGACTATAAAGGGAGTAAAGGGAGAGAATGGCGACATAAAATGAAATAAGTGAGGAGAGTGAAGGCGGAAGTAGGTGAGGCAGGATGAAGATTGGTTGGGAAGAAATTTGTAGACGGCTGGCAGGGAGTGATGCTGAGGCTGCCTCGACAGCTTGCAACCCAAAGAGTAGATGATTAACACAGCTGCCAAACCTTGGAAACCAATCAAAGAAGCCTTCCGAATATTCCTTTACTTGCGTACGTAACCTAAGATACTTCACGGAATATAGCGTCATCCACTAGCGTACCAAGATATGCTCATTAATGCCTCCACTCTCGTCTCACCGCGATGTTAATAAAACACCAACCATTTTACTAGAAATTCAGCATTCCCCAATGCCATTGACCACTACCGTAACCTCAACATTTGAATACGAATCTCGTAATTCTCTCGCTAAGGATAGGGTCCATAGAGATGCAAATGTAAATCAATGGGTAAAATGGGCGAGAAGTTCGTCGTTATGCACAGGCCCCACAATCATCTTAAGTTTTACAAAATACGAATTCTCACTAACGGAGACGATGAAAATGGATTTTACAGATAACGGGCGTACCATGAGGTCGTCTCCAAATGCTAGAGAGAGAACACTAAATGAAGGAATCCCTATAATTCCGCTTCATAGAATTGCCAACTGCCCTATTTAAGATAATTAGAGTTGGAGGATTCATATAGTGATAATGCTGACGAATGAGACTTGAATAGGCAAGGTCTAGCATCCAAGTTCATTTATTTTAGGGATGGGGTTTTATGACGAGCCGTTCATAATACCAACGTTAGTTTTAGTCTAATGCATCCACCAACAGATTTTCATGTGATCTGCTATTCATTAGTCAGCTGTTAACGACGAAAATGAATAATGCATAACTGTATGGGTTTTCCCGAGGGATTTCGCAAAATTAAATCGCATATTGGTGTCTTTTCTGTTAAGAGTAGAAAATTGCAACTCTCGAAAAAAAAAACTGGTTTTATACTCACAAAGGAAACGGTTGTAGGCGTAATTTGGTGGAATTTATCCATTACGGAAGAATTAAAATAACTTCGTTCAACCTGAAGATGACACCAAGTGTTGGAACCCGGGTCGTGATAATAAATACTAGAGGAGTTAACTAAGTTATTTTAATTCTTCCGTAATGGGTTTATACTGATGCGCAGAGCAATACGTCTCGGAGGGTGTGGGTCGAGAGGAAGAGATAGTGAAAAGGGACGGAAGGGAAGACGAGGATTGTAAGTGATACTGTCCTTACCCCCGAAAGTCTGATGAGTCATATAGACAAGAATGGCCGGCGCATCGTACACAGTAGTCAAAGTACCAAAACACCCAACTACTATATCCTTACCCATAGCAACCGAGTTTTACGAAATAGACCTTTCCAGCTCCAAAATCGTCAACTGCCCATCATCATGATCTTTTGCGAGGCCCCTACCAGCAGATATGTCCACTGACGATCTTTTTATAACCTTAGTTAGGGTAATCAAACTATAGTTCCTTTAGCATTGGGGTTAATATTAAAATATTGCTAGAAGGAAAAAATGTTATTATTTCAACGCTTCCAGACAAAAATGGCTAAATAACGTAACCGACTGTTTCCAATTGCGGTCATAATTCTATATAGTCACTTATAAAAATTCACTCTAAGGAATCAATATTGGTATTTTCACTATTTTTACTCAGAATAGTCTTCCAATTTCTTTTTCCTTTCGGTATCCGCTTAAGTTTATCCACGTATTATTCATGCAAGTCCCATGACACATCACCATGTCTGACAGAGATATCTGAGATTGCGTCTGAGAGAAATTCGGAATGTTTTTCAAGAGAAATGCAAACGCACAGAGAGTGAGAAAGTCAGATTTTAATCTTTCCCTTTACGAACACCCACGACTCGCTGGCAGGTAAAAGGACACTTAATGGCATGCATGGAAATTAACCTAATTCTTTTAGTAAGCTCAAAAACGACGCCGTAAAAATGTCGTGAGCCAATTTCCGTGCATTTCACTGGTGCCCTCGACGAAGAAAAGGGCCGCGCCTCGCCACCCTCGCAAAGGCAACAGTAAAAGGTAAATAAGAAAGAGAGGGGCAGAAGGGGTGGAGTGTGAGAGGGCCATAAAGGGAAAATTCTATAAAGAATAGCGAGAGAGAGAGAGTGCAGGGGACAGGGAATGAATGCGAATGAGAAGAGGGAGGAGGGTGAATGGGGACGGGGAGGACAAGAGGGTCGCAAATAGGGAAAACATAAGGGGGTGGAAGGAAGTTTGGGGCGAGGGAGGGGAGAGAGAAAGAGGGAGGGCCGTGAGCTGTGCGTAGGGAGGAGGGCTATCCCGCCCCCTCTCACTACTCTCTTCTAACCCTCTCTGTTCTTTGTTTCGCCTCATTGCCAGCCCCTTTGAAGACTTCTGACTTCATTATGAGTTGCTATGAGAACGCGTACCTAAGGTTTGTCAACGGGTACGTTTGTTCCCAATGTCTCGCCGCCTCGAGTCTCAACTGAACTTGGGAGGTTACAGAGTGAGTGAGGGGAGAACCTCCGCTGCTGCACTTGGACCGCCTTGCCCCACCACACACTCCTACTAAAGGTTTCTCTTTATCATCAGAGCCAGTGATGCGGGCAGTGGAAGATAATTCCGCGCCGCGAATTCCATTTTGCGGACCCGAATTGCCATTGGGAAAGTAAAAATCAAGGGCATTCTGGATAATTTTCAAATTTTCAGAATGAAAACGCGTACAAATGTCTCGGTACTGTGTTTTTACCTTCTCTCAACTACAGCATGAAGCAGATTAAAATAAAATAAAGATAAAAATATAGCATGCTATAGACTATAATAAAATGCCTGTATAATGTTTTCTTTTAATGTGAGCCCACAGGAATTAAAGGGGCTCCTGGGTAACTTCTGCGAAGCAACAAGGAGAATGGATTAGAAGGTAAATGCGTCAAAGAACAAAGTAGCAGTTTTTGAGAGGGAGAGTGATAATAATGATTGCATAATGAGGGTGAATGATGAAATAATTAAGTAAGTGGACGAAGTTGGTTATCTTGGCCGAATGCTTGCGAAAAATGAAAGGATAAGTGAAGAGGTTATAAGGTGTGCTAATATCGGGAGGAAAGTCGTAGGTAGTGTGTTAGTGGTGGCAATACAAGAACACAACAGTTTCATTGCAACTATTTCGCAACCGAAACAGTTTCAAAACAAAATAGTTCCGCGAAGCACCCTGTTGCGGACAACAGCTAGAGGCACACAAAACGACAGGCGATCAATTCGCGCTGTTAGAATAACTGTATTCTATGTAATAAGAAATATTTCACTTAAATAAAGTAACAATTTCATTTGGATTCATGAAGGATAGGTACTTCACAGTTCTAATTCTATCTGCAATGACGGGTTGACATGTGTTGGCTGAATAAACCAGCAACCGCCTGCAACAGATTCAAATCCAACAAATTATGGCTAATGACCACAACGCATCCACACGTGCAGTGCAACTGGAACAGAATAGAAGACGAAACAGTCAGCTTCAGCAGTCAGTTGCCGCTGCACAGCACAGAGCGCGACGGCGCGGCTGCGGCACGATCATTAAACTAACCTGTTATCTGCAACAGTCATTTTAAACAGTTGTCTGATGGAATCAGTTGCTGCTGTGGCCGTTACGCTCCAACAACACTTTATTCCACCACTATAATGTTTGGATCACATCTAAGAATGAGTGTTTTCCTAGGGAAGCGATAAGCGAAGTCTGCAAAAGTGTTCTCCTCCTGAAGTTATAACATGGCAGCGAAAGCCGAGTATGCCAGGATAAGAATAAGAGTAGGCAAAATGCCGTGGGAATGGGGTGCCTGAGAAGCGTTAGAGGCAAAAGTAGTATGGATAGGGTTAGGAATAAGTGGGTTATGAAATAATATTTGTTGGATACTCTAGTAAAGGGTACATATGAAAGGAATGTGCTTCGTTTGTTTGGTAATGTAGAGGAAATGGATGAGAACCGAATTACGAAACAGATAATCCGTAATACGATAGTAATGTGAATTGTGTGAGAGGCATTTGATGGGAGAGACTATTAAGAGGAGGAATACTAGGAGTACTTAGAATAGGAGAGTATGTATTAAGCAATTCATGAGTGTTTGAGAAGCGTAATAGGTAAGGAAGGATAGGGCATTAGGAGAAAATTATTATAAAGAGCCATTTTTCTAGGCCTGACAACAAAAACTGAGTTCTTTGACTTTGCCCACCCCGAAAGGAAATGGCGTGGTGGGTATATGTGTATTTGCATAGGTTATTTTAGGTCATGTACCTATCTGATTATGAATAGAATCGATGCCGGTTTAAAACAAAAATAAAACGCAAACTCAAAGTAGGCATTCACAGTAGATCACACTCAGAGTAGACACAGCAGTAGAGTAGACACAGCACTCACAGTAGATCAAACCCAGTAGGTAACAGCATGGAGGTTTCCAATACAACTGTAATATGAGTGATAATGTCCACGTAATATTAAAACCGGAACACCCTATCGATAATAAAATCATCACTGACTCATTTGGAGTTCAAACAGCAGCTGATTTGCTGTACTTCGCCAGTTTGCGTCAGAATCATGAGGTTTCCAAGGATGAACGGTATGAAGTACATTTCAACAATTGGACTCGATCATCTAAGAGCAGGAATCACATGATAAGAATGGCTTTAGCTTTGATGGGATGTTCTTTGCACAAATGTCTCACAGTTATTTAAGCTGTTTCAACTTTTTCCTCCAAGAGATTGCCTTCAATCTCTTCACATGTTTAAATTTTTTATTCATTCTTCGGTGGCAGGTGTTCTATAGTTCTTATCATTTATACAGATGATTTCCATCTTCTTTATTCGGAATTTTAATGAATACCTCTTTCATCTTCTAGATGCATTACTTTCTGTTTAACTTATGGCTCTCGCTTTTCTGTTTTCCTTCTTCCACTTCCTCTTCTGATTCTTTCAGAATACATTTTTTCGTGTTAGGCCATCTTTCTTTGATTTATGCTGCATCGTTTTCATCTTCTTCAGCTTTGCCTCGAGTACAATGATCGGCTCTCTCTGTTTCAATTACTTTAATTGTTACACCTGCTAGAGACCCTCCACCGATCCTTCTTAGTTTCTTAAACCCATGTATCATTTCATCATGGCCAAATTGTGACCACTGTCAATATTCGCACCGAGATTTCTCTTGCAGTCTGCACTTGATTTCAAAGTATTATAATTTCGCTTAATTATTAGTATTCCTATTTTGCTGCCTCGTGAGATTATAATCAATTTGTAAACTTCTTCGATCTCCAGACATTTTCCACTTGTATATTCTTCACGAATGTTAGCAAAATATTGTGTTTGTAACCACGAGGTCATTTTTCTCATAGAACTCACCCATTCTCTCTCTCTCTTCAATCATACCGTTTTCCCAAACTAAACTTTGCGACTGGGATTCTCTTCTTGGTCTTCTCCTACATCTAGCTTCCCATCTCCAATAATTATTAAGCTTTCAACCCCTTCAACATTTCTTATCACTCCTCTACCGTCATAAATTACTTTTATTTGGTCATCTTTGTAATTTATAGTGGACAGGTATTATTTGACTACTAGAGTGTCCTTAGGCTTTTTCTTCTATTCTAACCACGATAAACTATTCACTTTATTGAAGATATCACGTCTCGCTCACGTAACTTCCTGCCCTAAGCATTATTCCCGTTTCCCTCAGGCTTTAAAATTGTCAATCTAGTAATAAGCTCCCCAGTAACAGAACTTAATGAAAAATACCCAGCAAAGAAAATAAATAAATACTCGTAAAATTATTGTTCTAAGTAAAGACTACAGGCCACGAAAAACTATCTTATATTTATACAAGGACAAGTGAAACATGCAAATCCGTGAAAACGAAGGGCAACTAAAGCTCAAACACTGACGTCAGCGCAAGAGATTAAACTGAATTAAAACCACGACACGTGGTACTAGGTGGCCCTATGTCCCTGGACTGCGCTAAAACAATTGAGGAGGAGGAAGGAAAAAAAGCAACACGTAATTTAAAAAAAACCCACTCGTCCTTCCATTTCCTTAAGAATTTCCTGAGTTCCCCCCAGCCCCACAGCCATTCCCTTCCATCTACGAACCGTATCGGCAACTGCATCAGCAGCCAGGGGAAAAAACAAATAAATATATATATTTATTTATATTCGAACCCAACATCACACTGTTCTCCGTAAGAATGCAGTGCCAAAGAATAATACTTTCGACCCTCCCGTATAATAATGATAAAAATAAACTTATCTACAGTCTTCAGTGAATGACTCCCCGGCCATTGTATTTACGCCCTAACGGTGGATGAGAGCGACTTGAACCCGAGGTGGAATGGAGATGGGTGAGAAATCCGGGATAGGGGTGGGAGGAAAGATAAAGGGATGATGAAGGGTGGAAAAGAAGAGGTCTGAGGAGAGACTGAAGTAGGTGGTATGGGGTGAGCGAGACACCCCGTAGGGCGAAAAATCTTTTTGTATGGGCAACGGCGCTAACAAGGCTGACTTAGAAGAACACACAGGGCTCGCAGACCCCCTCCGTAACCCTTAAACCCTTCACCCCGCTCACCTCCCCCCTCCCCCAAAACCCCGCCACCTCCACCACGAGAAACAAGTTGGCTTCGGCCACAGTGAAGTTAGATATTCCAGCATCCGAATAAGGGGTTTTTGAGGGGTGAATGAATGCTCGCGTTGTCTTGGCACGAGAGAGCTGGAGGTGGAGGGGTTCGGGGGAATACGGCTGGAGGGTCGGGGAAAGGGGAGACGCCGAATGCGAATAAAGGGGGGGAAAGGGGAAGGGGTTGCTAACGAGTAACAGCGAAGGGGTCGGAAAAGAAGAAGAGGCGACAGAGTGGCAGGTTGAGAGATGGAGCGCAGACGAAGGGGCTGACGACGACGCTGATGATGACAAAAGGGAGAGGCGAAGGAAGACGCATCGGATTTCATAATTATTAACAGAACTCTGGTGACATTTAAAATGGGTGGATTGTGTGGTATCAAAATCTTGCGCCGTAGGGTGTGCGTTTAGTATCTAAGGTTTATTTAATACTCCCTCATGTCTTACTGTTCCTCAAAAATTCCTTCTTAGCGACGCACGAGGGGGTAGTGTAGAAAAAGGACTCAATCCAAGGGCAGAGGAGAGGGGGACGACCTTCAGAATGGATATTGACTCTCCGTGACGCTGTGTTCCAAGAGAATGGGAAAAGTATAAGGTTCATCCGAAATTTTAACTCGTAATTTTTTATGATGAAACCTCGACGCGAAGAGACAAAAAGGTAGCATTAACCAACTCGACACAAAAGTGTATTTTCGTGAAAAATACTACAGCTCGAGTATTCTGCATGTAGGAAAAGGTATAGCAATGCGGTATGAAGACTTAACACGGCTAATACTTTTATTTACCACCATGAACATTTATTTACCACCATCAATTCAGATGCTACAAATATTGTAACAGTTATAAAAAATATACCATTTGATATTTAATTATAACGATTATTCATTCAGACGCTCATACGAATTTTAAAATTAAAATCTATCCAAGCGAAAGAATTTTCATGTTATCCAGGCGTTAATATGAACTCGAGGCCATTCCTACATGCATCTCATGAAGGAGAAAATGTTATAGCTCAGCTATGAAAGTTGCCATCCATTTGAGAAAGCAAACAGCATATTCCACTTCAAATACGATATCCGTAGACAATGTACCCGCACCTTTGCTCTCATTACGAAGCATTGCTTTTGTCTCGCTTAGAGAATGTACTCGTTATTCTCAGCTTGGTTTCACGACTTAAGAGAGCAGTTTATATCCTCATGCACGAACGAAAAACAAGATCACAGAAAGAAAAACATAAATCTAAAGTGAGATTGTCGAATACCATACAAGGGTGCATTTTATACTCCGTACCTGCAATGTGTATCAAGAGGGATGTGACATTTTATTTTCACTAGCTTAGTACGCGGATTCTGCAGGCACCTCTTTTCCAGTTTCGGCATTTGCAGTTTTAGGTCACTGGATACTCTTCCCAGAACCCTGGAAATGGAATTACTTTTTGATACGCAGACGGAGATGTTCGACAAATTTCACGAATTCGGCAGTATGGAAGATACGAATAAACATATTCAAACCAGACCTTGTGGTTTCTGGGCCATCCAGATGACTGCAAACAGGATATAATTTTAATTTAAAATATATTTTCCCAATGGATTCCAAAAGAAATATTTCACCTTCAAATAGCAGAAGGGCGCATTTCTGACAGCTGTAATGAGGTGTAAATCCGGATTATCCCACATTTAAATTCGTTCGAAAAGAAAAGTTTTCCAGGCAATGGTGAAAAATTACCATTTTCCTGCGAATGGCCTTATTCAACTACTCAGCAGAATGGATCTTACTACCAACCATGAATTTTTTACTCCATTCCTATTACACATGCTTTTTTTCTAAGAACCATCTTCCAAGAACTCCTGTTGATCTCGGGAAATGGTCGCCCAGGACATGTTATTGTTATTTTACATCAATTTACTCGTCCTTACTATCAAAATAATTTGCCACCCAAATTTTTGTTCATCCGCCAAGGCATTTTTCTGCCCGTGAATTCATCATTGCTTGACCTCGTGAATTTTCTTGGGATACAAGATACTTTTATTTTCTGCACTTCAATGAGTTATCATCAACAGAGCCCAAAATAACTGGTAATATACAACACAGACAAAATGAAACAAAGTTAAATTTTTTAGTCCGCTCAAATTATTTACTTTTCAAATGCTACAAAATACAAATACCAAGTACGATTTCCTATTTACACCTAGTATTATAATTTATTTTTGGTGCAATGTGCCAAGGATGTCATGTCATTGAAAACAAATCTCTGAACTTGTCTTTACATCATCTACCAGAAACGATGTACCTTGAGTTATAATATTATCCTATAAATTGCTCGCCCGTGCATGCTTATAGCATTACATTTTCAGTTCCACTTTCACATGTAATTCATTAGAGATATTTTTTACTTATTTTTTCACGGAAGATCTAAATTTAAATACCAATTTGGCTCACGGTTCTCCGCATCTTTCATTTTCTCGAAGAACTACTTAATAGACCAACGCTTATAATTTTATCCAATTTTGTTCCTCTTATTCCTTAAAGATCTGAATTAAGATCCCCGGAGGCTGCTGTAGGTTTATGAAACCTGATAATCTCTGCCCATGGCAGTGGGCTCATTCACCATCGAGTATCCTATTCAATCAGCTTCCCGCATCAATAGTGGCAGCATCAACCCTTGTCCCCGTATTGATTTCCCATCGTCTTTCGCTTAATATAACTCACTCAAAAAGTGTAATAATGACATCGAAAAAAGCCTCTACGGAGGTAATAGCTTGGGTCGCGCAGTTTCCATTCAAGGGTCATTTCATTCAGGGACGTTTTTTTGGAATTTCGACTTGCTTATTATAACCAACGAATGGAGGATAAGGGTTTTATAGGAAGGCTTTTTTGAATAGACGATTTATATTCGACGGTAGCTTAGCAACAGTACCTTTAGAGGATGGATTGAAAAAACTCACAAAAACCTACCGAATGACGTGGATGAAGGAATTACATTAAGGACAAGGTATAAGAACTAACGCGGTTTTTGCGGTAAACACGATGTATCTTAGAGAAATCACAACAAAAGGATGATTAAAGAACAACGTTAACAAAGAATTTGTGTTAAATTCGGCTTGAATATATAACCATCTGGTCAAGACTGAAGAAGTAGACAAATAAGTTCGGAATAACTCGTTGATTAAAAAGAAAACGGTTATAATATAATAACGGTTTTAAATTGTGCACTTTTTTCAACAATCTTGCATTACTCATTAACCAATGGATTTGAAGGAAAACACACCAGTATTTTAATAATTTCTAATTTCAAGTCATACATCCTCCCAGTACCTTTCCCACCCTGTTCGAGGGCTTATCCTCAATAAAATTAATATATTTATTTATTTAACCAGTTGCATTACTTTAGACATTTGCCTGGTGGTAATGGTCCATGTATCACTCAAATTCTCAACCCACAAATAATATTTAAAAAGTAAAAATTCACATTAAAATTATTAGTCGGTTCGCTTAACTTTAGTGAGGTGATCTCTTCTTGAACTCCTTGTAACATTTTGGGAAATGATTTAAGACTTCGACAGGTAAGGCATTCCACTCCTCTATCGTCCTGTTGACGAAGGAAAATTTTCCTGTGTCAGTTTTTGCTGCCGGGCCCTTATTTTGAATTTATGGTCATTTCTTCCGATTCGGTTTGGATTGAGCAATCTTTTATTGAAATCCTCCCATCCCTTATCCTTTCTGTAGGCCCTGTACAGATTGCCTAGCCTGTATGCTGCCCTCCTTCCCTTCAGACTTTCCCAGCTCAATCTAGTCAGCACGTCAGTCACACTATCACATCTCTCATGCCTGCCTTTCTTTGCACTTTTTCCGATTTTTTCTATCTCATATGGGTCCCAAGCACTTGTAATGAACTCCAATATTGGTCGTACCATTGTTTTGTAAGCCATTTCTTTAACTTGCTTCGATGCTTTCTTTAAGTTTCGCATGATGAAATGTAGGGGTTTGAAACCTTTCCCCCTTAACTTTTTGAATATGCTGCGCCCAACCAAATTCTTCATTTATGGTCACCCCTAGATATTTCAGCGTGTTATTTTTAGGCACCTCCCTGTCCATGATTTTATACACAAAGGCACCGGTATCTAAATATCTTCTACGCCTCGTAAATGAGATAGCGCAGCACTTGTCAACATTTTTTTCCATGCTATTTAACGTTGCCCATTCAATTACTTTATTCAAGCCATGTTGAAGAATTTTTTGATCCGTGACGCCATTAATTTTACGGTACACAATACAATCACCCGCAAACAGTTTAATATTTGATTCAGTTTGTTGGGGAAGGTCATTTATGAATATTAGGAATAGTAATGGTTCTTATACACTTCCTTGGGGTACACCGGATGTTATGGAAATACTCTTGGAGAGGCATTCACCTACCTGGGCCCACTGTTTTCTATTCGTCAAAAAGTCTTTTACCCAAAGTACTATCCTTTTATCTATGCCCATATCATTTAGTTTTCTTATCAACTTGTCATGCGGTACCACGTCAAATGCTTTGGATAAGTCTAAAGTAATAGCATCCACTACCCCACCATTGTCCAACGTCTCGGACAGGTCTTGCACCAAGGTTGTAAGCTGTATTTCACAGGAGTACCCATTCCTAAACCCATGCTGATTTTAACTAGCCAGTAAGATTCCACCTAGAAGTTCCTAATAAAGTCAGCTATAAAAATTTCCATAATTTTACATTATAAGGAAGTTAAGCTAACAGGTCTGTAATTTTTACATCAGTTTTATTACAGACCGACACCTAGCAGTAAAAATGTAAATATTATCCGCCACAATATCTTCCCCCAGAAAGTAAAAGTATTTCAGCATAAATAATTTTACAGTTCCCTGAAAGAGACAGGGTATCATTTAAAGTCAGTTATGATGATCAGACGAGTCACTGAGCCTGGTTCTCAAAGATGGCGATCAAGACTAGCGAATGAAGCATGACTGCGGCCATCATGAGGTAACAATGAATAAAAGAAGTAATATACATGAAGTAAAGAGTGCAATAAAATTTGGTAAAAATCAAAATATGGAATAGCTATGCCATGAAACATGATACGGAACAGCAAACAAACCGGGAAAATAAATGACGGAGTTAAAATAAAATTTATTGTTACATGCTGGTATTCAGCGAACACTATGTAGACATGTAGTTATCATCTAACTCTTCAACCAACAGCAATAGCACTTAAATGCATTAGGTTACTAAATAACACTTCCGTTAATACTTCTTCAAAACGCTTAATGACACGTTAGTATGGAGAATTAGAATAAAAGAAAACTGCTGAGCAATCATTTAACCAGAACAGACACCTACGTACAGCATAAGTAAGGCCTACGCCGTAATGTCTAGCTCTTTAGCAAGCTCAATCTATCCACAAAACATCTTCAACCTTTGCCAAAATTTGAAGCTAATTAATCGTTCGGGAATTGTAAGTGACATTACGTTCCGGAATCCACTCGGTTATATCAGCGAAAAGCCAACGAGAAAATGGAATATTCAATCTTAAACGTTGCGCTACTTTCAAAAAGTTATTTTTTATCACATTGAAATAATACAATTTATAAACAGTGAACAAATGAGAAATTTATTTTATTTTTACATCCCGAACAAAAATTGTGAATAAAAATATTTTATAATTTCGAGCACATATACTTTTTATGAAATCTTATTCTTTACTAGTTTGTTTCTAAGCAACGCAGCGTTTTCGAAATGAAAGAGACTGTACAGTAAAAATTATCCGGGCACGTTTCAATGGCATTAATTATCGATAACAAAGGTTACAACTAATAGGAGATTGGTAAAAAAACATCAGCATGATTTAGCTGTCCCCCAAAGCGGAAATTTTCAATGCACGTAATACTATTACTGACAGCCTATTCTTACAAGTGGGGACGCAATTGGTCGTCAATTATAAAATCCAAATCATCAAGTTTTAAGTCTCCCATGTTCCCACTCAATTGTGTATTGCACTTACCCATGTTATTAGATATGATTTTTAAGAGAAAAATGAAAAATTTTTTGACAACAGCAGCTTTTCTACCCAGGATTTTCCCTTTCCCCAACCGTTTTCGTAGTTACCCTGAATTATCCTATTTAAACAGCTAAAAAAATCAACACGACGAAAGGGATGCGGATAAACCCGTGAACTAAATTGGGCCGGTTCGACGGCACTAGTTCCCTAAGTGATTCCGCGGGCGCAAGAATTCGATCACAGGGTAAAGCACCGACTGGAGAGGAAAGCAAAACTTAAAGATATGAAACCGCAGTACTATTATGGAAAATTTGAGAAGGTAGGAGCTCTGCGCAGTAAATTCCTTATCACCTTGAAAATATTTTGCGCTTCCGCGGGGGGGGGGGGGAGTAAAAACAAACGGCAGTGTTCCTTATCTTTCGTGGGACTGCTTTCGCTTGAGCAAAGCGCTGCGTGAACCCACAGGGGCTCTTATCGCGCATCGCCACGCATTCAGAAGAAGCGAGTTTGGAAAGGGGAATAGATGATTCCCTGGCTCGACTTCGAAAGTAAATATGGGCAATAAATTAATCCGTCACCCCACGTGAAATAAATGAAGGTTTTTCTGCGTGAGCGCAGGAATGCCATGAACGAGAAAAAAGAACGGTGATGAGAACAGTAATTCTCACTAGGGCGTGGAATTATAATTCTCTGAATTGATTCCATTTATTGAGCAGTTCAATGGACCTACACTCGTGTGTCGTGAAGAGCTTCCAACTGGTTAGGATATGCAATGCCCAATACACATTCATGCAATGCCCAATACGAGCTAATTGCCCAACTCCTGTGTGGCTGACCGACGGAAATTACATTGTCTTATTGTCACTTACATTGTCATAAGTGTGACTCTTGCTATTATTCATGTCATGCCATTACTAAATGCTTTCAGCGATTATTGTAGTGCAGGAAACGTGCACCATTGTTTGCATTTTTACCCTTTTTTCTTTCAAAACGTAGAGATCAACTGGCGTATTCGGTATATCTTGGACTCGAGTCCGCTTTATAAAAGCATACCAAGAGAAACCATTCCTTTAACCAGTAATGTGGACTTCAAGAAACTAGTAAAGAACTACCTTAGAAACTACATCAACACACAATTGCAAACACAGCTTATGAACTAGGATTTAAGATTGTAGCGTTATTTTGCATAATAATTAAGCAGACAAAGTATTAGCTTATATTTTTACCGTTATTTGATATCTATTTCCGATCTACCCCAACCGGACTACTTTTGTCTCCCAATGAGTTTGATGTTTTCCATACCACGATGTCTGCGTAATGCCAGTCACCCTCTCCTCATCCCTCACTACCCTCCATTCTCATTTTTAATTTCGTTCACCCTACCTTAAACTCACTCTCTCTAAATTCATTTCCATTTGCCTTATACAAAACACCCCCGGAACAGCTAACTAATCCCTCCTTTCTTCCCCCACCCCCCGGTCATTTGCTCTAAATGTAAAGATGCGGAAAGTGTGTTTGAATTTGTTATCGTGGATCAATCCACGGTTTTATCCCATCAAACATTAGCATATTACCGTATTTTTTATATCAAGCCATTTTTTCCGACCTTATTTTATTTACAGAAGGATTTTTGGTTTTTCAACGTAAATCATTCAAAGTTTTCACGGCTGATGGACAAATCTTTACGACTGATTACACTCCACGAATAACTCAAGCTACGAAATATTTTTTGATAGATCAAACAAACGCTTCATTTCACTAATCCTTCACTATATACAGCACTTTTAAGATTACGTCATGAAAATATAATTAAAAATCGGTATCATGTCAATAGCATTAAAAATACTAGCGCTGACGACTTCACTAAAATCTGCTATCAGAGACTATTCGGCTAACAATAAGATAACATTTAGCAAAAAAAGAGATAAAATTAGTGAACATTTATCTAATAATTTTAATGCATCATAAAATGAGCCATCAACAGCCAGTTAAAGGAGAAAAACGTAGGGTTAGCTATTCAAAATCAAATTTTAACAGAGGTATCACGTGGAGGCCATATCGCGATTTACTATTAGGTCCATCGTCAACTGTATACTGAGTAAAGTAATGATGAGTTCACGTGATTCTCTGCAGTAAAGCGCTAATGTGTCATTTCGTTCAATTTATCCTTGAAAGGATATCTTTGGAGCAAAGTTCGTTACTTAAATTACAAAACTTAAAATAAAAAATGACCTTATAACAATTTTTAAAACATATAAATAGGAATTATCTTTATAGAAAGGTGAATTTCACGCCAATTTTTATAAGACTTCACTTACAATGCAATCTTTTTAATAAACTATTCCCGTGTCCATTAAATGAAATCTTTCTGACGAGAACATGAAATTTCAATAAAACTAGTAGAAAAATAAAAAGAATTGCAAACTTTTACTTGGATAAGACCTTCATAGTGGATAAAAAGTGATTTATCAGAGGGAGCACACTAGAATGTTTACAAGAAGCTGAAATACAATTTCGACAGAATAATTTTCTGCGTATATAAAGATCAGACAATTTTTTTAAGAATACCCAGACCTTGGTTATTCGCGAGTTCCCGAGTGTTATTAATTTAAAAATTGAAATAAAATGTGCTCAAATTCGTGATATACACAACACAAAACATAGAGTTTTAAGGAACTTTTTCTACGTGGAAATCGGACGTAAGTAAATTGGAGTATTCATATAAATGTGTTTGTAGATAACATGCTGAATCGTAAATTCAAGCATTTTGAGAAAGAGTAAATACGCTTCTTCATATCTTCAACCTTCTTCGACGTCATCTAATATCCCTATTTCTTCTCGCATTTCCCCTCTGCCTGGTTCCGTAACGGTCTACTACATTTGCCCTCATATTTCGCTCTGTTTACCTTCATCCAATGTCCTTTAATGGATGAAAGATGAGGGTATAATTTAGAGAAATGATAGAAGTACTAGAGATACTAGATTATGTGAAGGAAGGTAGAAGATATGAAGATGCAGGGAAGTCTACTGATGGAGATGAAAGTTTAAAGAAGACTCGACGATGCGGAAGGAGGGTATTAAGAGATTAGAGATTACCAATATTCGGTAGAGAATCCAAGAATGAAGAATTTTATCTTGCTGAAGAAGTTCATCCTCAATCCACGAAAAAAAGCAATAGCATGAGGAATTATACTAAAATAAATCTTTAATGTCAAAGAGTATACAAACAACCTTGAACTCAAACCACTTGAATGCCTAGACGATAAACTCGAAGCATAAAAATGAAAAATAACTGCCATGTACAAACACACATTAGGCGACCCAAGGACAGAGGTACGCCAGGAATTTAAGATATCCGAGCCGGAATGGTACACGTTAAGACCCAAATGATCGGTGCCCTCGGCCTAGTGATTCTGAAGACCCCACAGGCTAACGTGACCCTGCCATCGTAATCCTTAAATCACTGACAAAACGTCGAGATTATTCCACAAGAGCGCTATCATCGGCAAGCACCACAAACGCAAGAGCGAATCCACGATAGTCTCTCCGCATTGAATCTCTGAGATTAAGCAGTAATCCTCCTCCTGCCAACTGCATTTTCCGAATCAGTGCATCAACTTCGCCAAAAAGCTTCAAACACGGCCGCGAAGTTCTCTGTCTACCCAGCCGTAACCAGGGATCATCACAACATAGAGGGTGTCCCCATTCCCTCTACCTTGGCCTTAAGAGCAAAATCATGACCACTTCCAGAAAATCCCTTCCCTATTCTCTCCCCCCTCCCCCTCACAAAACCCCTCCGCCTTGCAGCCATCATCTGTCACTGCGCTACCTGACAGTCCCGCCGCTACACACACACACACACACCTCGCTCACTACCTCTCACCTCCCCTTCCCTTTCATCCGACTGGCTCATCGCTCAAAACGTCCGCATCGCGCAGAAGTAAATAAACACTCTTCAGATTTCCGACTCCGGAGCGTCCAATTCGCTCGTGAGAGTATGGGGAGTGGGAAGAGATCTTATTTGCTTAAACGCGAAAGAGCTTTGTGACAAGTGATTGCTTTTTGAAAACGAAAAAAAATGTAAGGTGGGAGAAAGAGAGCCAGAAGGGCCTCCAGCCACCACTATATCCCTACTGAAGTACTTTCCCTTAGCTTGAAATGATAATTGAAAACGTTTCAGTGCTTTTCATAGACGAGACCTACTGTTTGGTATGGAAATGCAAAAAAATAGCACAAAATAAATCAACGTAACAACAAATTACAAAAAAAATGAAAATATTTATCACTTTTATATGTAACACTTAAGGATAAATGAAAATAATCGACCAATTAACTTTTTCATCCCATTGAACTAATAAATATGAACAATTAATTTTCTCTCGTAAATGATGAAAGGAGATGTCAACCTTTAAATATATTAACTTCACGTGATATGTATTATAACTTCGAACTGCTTTTTTTATTGGAACTGAAATTGAATTCCGCAAAGCAGAGATCTCATCATAGATTACCTTCTTGCATGACTTAAGTTTACATCAGAGACATAAAAAAGAGAAGTAATTCCAATCAAGTAATGCATACCACTATCTCATAAACTTCTATTAAACCGTGAAATCATCGATATTTATTTATTTATTTCAAAGTCTCCAAAAACGGCACAAACGGCACATTGGTCGACAAACAAACAAATAAATAGAAATTTTAACAAAATATACCCTAAAAAATGTAAAACATAACAGATAAATAGAAAAATACGTAGGAGAGAAAGCTGTGCATTGGGATTTATGGACAAGGAGATGGGATAGATGGAGTCAACTCGGCAATATGTTTTCTAAGGACTGATTTGAAAACGGAGGGTGTGGATAAGTGGTCAATGGAGGGTAATTGCGAGGCTAGGGAGTTGAAAGTTTTCAATTATTATGAAGAAGGCACAGGTATCCTGAGATGCCGACAACTTTTAACCAATGTTTTACACTTACTTGAAGGTTTTGATATTTATCATTCGTCAACAGACAACAATTCACACGTGGTAAACCTGAAAATTATATCTAGATAAAAAATAAGATGGACTCTCATAGTGATAAATGAGTAGCATTTTCCCTAAAAACGCTATAATTGCATCTCATTAGCCCTAAAGAGGGATATTTAGGTCACAATCCCATTAAGTATTTATAAAAAAATCGTTTATAAAGAGATATTGAAAGAGTTATCAAGCATTAATACTTATCAAAGCAAATAATACCTATGCGATTTTAATTTCCTGCAGGGGATCGGCCAAATTTCACATGGTCAAATCGGGACACTTAATTTTCCTGTCTTCATTCAGGACATGCATCCAATTCCTTATTCTTACTCTACGACCATTTAATAATGTTAAAACTATAAAGGATAACATGATTTTAAATAATAGCGATTTCATACAGCCAATAAGGTCTTTTGCTTGGCGTATACCAAGCCTCATCACGAACTGGAGACTTCCTGCCGCCCTACATTACCAATTCAATTGCCGCCACCGCTTTTGCCGCCGGTGCTAACGTTTCCTCGAACTCTTGAAGTGTAATTGGGTTTATGTAGTTCCAGCTAGGTAGGGGGGGAGGAGGGAGGGGTGGAGTAGAAATTTGGAAATCCCCCCCACCCACATAAACCCCCGCACCGACTCGAAGCGCACACGAAGTATTAGATTTAGGATGTTTGGCGACAAACACGTCTTCTACGCCCACCGCCATTTCTGTTAACTCCTCCTCCAATCTCCGCACCGCAGAGACACATCACCTGAAACTCTTCGCCTCCTCCTCCCCCGCTCCTACCCCCCGCACTCAAATCCCACCACTCCACTCCACACATCCGCTTCCCTCCGGCCTCACCACCACCCTTCTCTCACTCCCTTTGCACTTACACTCCTGTGCTTTCCTCCCACTCTCCAATTCCATCTTCACTCCACATGTCTCGTCTCCCTCACTGTTTCACTTCTGTTGCTAGTCTTTCTTCGCCTAGAGTCTTTCTCCTGCGGTAAACGCGGGAGGGAACCCTTAGATCCCCATGGCACCCTCAATCAAGTCCTTTGCCCGACAGTCTGCCCCGTTCAATCTCGACCTTTTTTTCTCACCGACGTCTTACTTCCATAACCACATCCAATCTTCTCTCTCAACTGCACCAGAAGCTTAAATGCGTTCAAGCATAGGTATATCGCGCCAACGAAACGCAACGTCAGAAAAAATCGCTTGTTTTTTTTAAACTGGCGCTCTCATAACTAAAGGTAAGCCTAAACTGACTGTTAACAGATGGCCAACAATGGCCCTATTCGCCAAGCATTTATTAGGTTGTAACCATAGCTGTGTATTCAAACAGTTAATTTTACATGAGTTGCCGAAAGGCCTAAAAATGGACGCTTTGGGACATATATATATTTGTGCGCTAGCGAAAAATAAATATTTAAATCGATATAATGATAATATCTGTAAGCATTCCTCTCCGCTGTTTTCGTTGTTTCCACGTTCGCAAGAGGTATCTTTTACAATACTAAGAGGTAGCTTTTACAATACTAATTCTATCAAAGGTATCTAATACGTGCAATATTGTAATTATACCTGTGTTAAACCTAATAGATGTTATTCTGTAGTTCGTAAACCAGTAGATATGTTTAGACATTATGTAAATATCCAAAATTATCTATTATCCGAGTAGGTTCCACAGCTAGTATTCTTCAACACGACCATATATCCACTACGAGGTATAGTCATCATGGTCGCTGAGAATACGTGGAAAATGGAACATCAGGCATTTCAATTTTCATTCAATTATGAAAAGGAATCAACGATTATTGGGATAATTTTGCAACTGGGTCAATTTATGAAAGAAAATTACCATAAAACATACAATGAAATAATGAGGGGAATGCATAAGACGTCTTTACTTTTTCTCGATTTCTAAAACATATTGTCAACTCCAAAGATCTGCGGAACTGGCCGCGCAGTAACTTCAACGGAGTTACCCGCTGATGGTCACACAATTTTATGAAATTTACAGTGAAATAATGAATCGCCTGAGCTGGGATTCTAGCCCAGGCCCCTCAATATTGGTCCAATTGCTTTACTGTCAAATTTGCATTTAATTACACAAGATTTTTTGTATTGCTGCAAAGGAAAAAAATTAATGGCGCCATTTCATGAAATGAAATAAAATGCTACTTTTTTCTCAATTCCTTTGCAGAAATACAGACGAAATTGAATATCTTAAGAAAGAGATTTTTGGAGCTTCTGAAAATAGAACATCTGTTTCCCATTTGGAATACTGGAGGCGTGAAAATTTGAAAATCTTGAATGGGAATTGCAGAATTGGTTTGAATCAAGCCAGCACAACTAAGAGACGAGATTTTTGGATGTCAGCCAGAGATAAAGCACAAAATACGCCGTAAAAACTACGTATATCACAAAGAAATACCCCGTTTACATTACTCCAACCTGATTCCAGCAACTCTCACCATCATTTGCAATCTCATTACCATCCATTTCTCATTTATCCCTCTTGGACCAAAAGTTATTTTTGACTCATGAAGATTTAACAACCAAGTTAAATAATACTCACTGGATATCTATTTAACATTTTTTGTATAAAGTGTTTCCTCGGCCTCTCCTCTGGAAAATGGAATTCTGCCACTTTTCACTAGTTTTGAAAAGATTGGAAAAGCTTCTATGGAACACTTTGCAAGCACTAATCCTAAATTTTCGTCTCACGTAATTTAATAAAACACCTAGACCGATTCTCGTGTCAAGCTACAGTTACAAACAATCCCATGCTATAATATAAATGAATTCTAGGTTTAAATTTCTCTGTTTTCTTCTCATGGTCACCTAACCTCTGCCCCCATCTTTTTCCCGAATGTTTCTTCTCAATTTCTCATTATTAATTTAACGAACATTGTATCTCTCAAAATTTAATTGTTTCTGGTGTAATCAAAAGTAAATTATAGGTATTCAATGTTAATTGATAAATGAAGTATATTCTGTAATACTTTAGCTTTGGTTCAAGGCAGAAATTTACTTTCTGATCACCATCCAAATTAACCAGTAAGTCGCGGATTGTTCACCATATCGGATTATAGCTCGCAATTACACGTTGAAAATATCTATTCGCTTAGCTAGCTTCCAGTGTAAACTCTACGCATAAGTAATCAACACCAATGCCATTAAATGTTAATAGATTCAATTCTGGGCAGTTACAAAGGAAACATTTAGGAGATCAATTAGCTGTTGAGGTCTGAGTAATAGCTTACAACCTGGAAGGTCAGACTTCGATTACCGGGGTTAGCGGAGTTTTTTAGAAAAAGATCCAATTCCTCAGGTATATTTGATTGCCAAAAATTTCCAATTTTAAGTGTAGGATTCAGCCCGAAGGACTGGACGTTTACCTAATCAAAGGCAGTCCAAATCTTTTTTATAAAACCACTGTTAAATTTCACGTGGATTCTTCGTCCGTGTTTTCCGATGGAAGATATGTTTCGTGCGTTTGTCATAATCCCGGATTCACCGAGTATATTATAATTCATAAACCACATCGATGACGAATTTTTAAATTTTATTGCTGTTTGAGCCCTTCTCCGAAAATTCACAAGGTTGAATTTCTATGGACATTATCATTCGAAGCAATTACACCCCTTCATTGTAAAGATAATTTACGACTAGGAGTTAATTAGGCGCGTCGATGGTCTATCCCTTCCAATTTGCCTCCAAAGACGGACTACAGCAAAATCAAATTGGGCGATGAAAGAGCACAAATGAAATTGCAAGCTCGAATTGCACGCTAATTAATCTCGAAATGAGGATGCGTGAGTATAATTCCGGGGACTGTAATGACTTCAAACCGTATGATGAAAAAACGCGAAAACAACCAAATCGTAGGTCTGTAAATAAAAAATGTACAGAACTTATCAATTAATGAAGATGATGCATGGGGAAAAATGTTTCATAGTGAAACAACTTTACATGGACTTAGATTGAAAAAAATACGAATTGAGCAGAACCCGTAAGATAAATAGTATTATCGGAACATAGCCTTTGACGAGGGGTAATCAACAAAAAAATAGGACAGAGATAACATGTACATGAGTTATCACAAGCGAAAGGAGGGCTTCTTTTTCCAAGGGGGGGGGGGGGATTCTTCCTCTCAAAGGAAGTTTATAGAGAAAGAAAAAATGTCAATCTGAGTTGCGAAAGGATAATGATAAAATACATTTAGATGATAACCTAATGTAACACACGAGCTTAGAAAATTAGTCTCAATAGCACACTGCAGCTGAATACAAGAGGCAGTTAGGAGAAGACAGCTTTCATGAAGATTGAGCGATGCGGGGAGAAGGGCAATGGCAATTTACTACGGCGTGGCACCGTGGGTTTAAAAGGGAGCCTCCGCGTATTTGGCCTCTCACAATGGACAAGGCCAAACGGAGGAAGTGAAGTGGCAGTGAGGTTACAATGTTATCAAAGAGAAGAGCAGGGTCTATGAACCTAATGACACCGGCAAAAAAATGAGAGAGGTTAGGTAAGTAATAAATTATAATCCACGGTCTAAAGGCATTTTATACCACCTTATAAAGTCTGAAAAACTCATGATGATCCAAATCCATATTATAAGAAATAAATAATTAATATAAACACTTTTTTAAAGTCACTGCGAAAGTTACTGTATAATTCATACTATGTCAAGCACGTCCATTTCCACCTCATTAAAAAGGGATATCTTCGATCGATAATTAACTATAAATATTATTATCAGTATACTAATAAAGCCAAATATGTATAATGCTAACATTCAGGGGTGAAGTGGTGTAACTGGCCCAAGGTAGAGGTCAAAAACAGATGATGCAGTTTTCTTATTTGTGAAAAACTGCAACATTATTTTACCTCCATAAGAATCAGTACTTGATAACATATGTATTTTTTCTTTTGGATAAAGTGATTATAAAGTTGTATTTTATTTTTTAATTTATCTTTTTTTCTAGGTATGGTATAGCAACGAGAACAGCGATAAGAAACTTTCCTGTGACGACAACTACGGTGATTGGGGAAAACGTTCAATGAATGGTTTCGGCACTGAGGTCAGCAGATAAAATAGAATCAGATTTTTTAAAAATGCATGAGAATCAACAGCATTCCAAAGATTTAACAGATGCGAGTCAAAGGCCCCTTATTTCTTCCACTGCCAAATTATATCTGATACAAGGGTGGAATAAACCATGATCCGCGATAAATTCAAAATACTAAATTGATTTTACAGATACTATTTTTCAACTGGATTCAACATTTTTGCAAAACATATTTAATCCAATGCAACCTTTTTGTTAACACAAAATTAGGTAACACAAGCACGATATCTCGAAGCCAAATAAAAGCTAAAGATAATAATAATTTATTATTACCAATATTTTAATAACGTTTGTATGATATCTAAAATCAACACACATACACTAATAAAATACTGGTGTTCGTTTTTTGCCATAAATTTTGAATAAAAAAATAGCATCCTCTAAGCTAAAATTCATGCTTTCAATCATTCATGCACCTTTTTAGAAAAGTCATTAAATTAAAACGACAAGAAAAAGACATTTGTGCCGCAATAGCAAAATGGTGAGCACAGCATGAAACTAAATATAATATGAACTACAGTAATTTTCAGAGTCCATTACCTTCCCCCCCCTTTCAAATTTCTTCCCATCGCTGAAGCGGAGTCTCATACAATTTCCACGACTGAGCGTGAGTCCATATGATAAGGTGGCAGTGAGCTACCCCCGCAAAACAACGTCCATCCACAGTCAAGTAACGAAATAGGATAGCCATTGAGTGCCCGGGAGGAGCAAAACGGAAGAGCCCCCAATCCACTGTTTCACTCATAGTCGCCCCCATTCGATAGTCGACAATCTAACTGTTAAAAGGCCGGTATCGGCCAGTCTGCCAAGGGGTTACAGCTAATGATGCGTTAGAGGTGCAGTGCAAAAGGTATGGGATGAAGATAAACGACAAGGAAACCAAAGTGATGAGATTTTCTAGAAGTTAGATGGAGGGCTGAATATAAGGGTGGGAGGACAGAAGATAGAGTAGGTCGGGCAGTTTACGTATCTAGGCAGTATTTTGAAAGAGAATGGGTCTGGTGGTAGGAACATAAGATTCAGAATTGCCCTCGCTAAAGAAGCATTCTCGAAGAGAAGGGAATTGATGAGAAGGGTCTGAGAAGAGACGTAAAGAAAAGGCTGGTGAAAACTTTAATATGGAGCGTGGCGCTGTATGGGTCGGAAACTTGGTCATTGAGAAGAGAGGGTGTGCATAGACTTGAGGCTTTTGAGATGTGGGTTTGGAGAAGGATGGAGAGGGTGAATTGGGTGGCTAGGAAGACGAACGAGGAAGTATTTGATATAGTTGGAGATGAGAGGAAGCTAGTTGCGGAGGTTTGGAGAAGGTAGAAGAGATGGTTGGAGGAGGTATTGAGAGGAGAGGGCATGTTGAAGAGAGTGATAGAGGAGAACAGACAGGGGAGAACACTGGGGAAGTGTGGAAGAGGAAGGAAGAGGATAGGAATTCTGGACGAAATAAGAGGAGGTAGAAAATATGAGGAGTTAGGAGGGATCAAATGGCGGGACATCCCTAAGAGGTAAAAGAGACTATGTTCCGAATTTGGGATACAGGATGGGGACTGTCCAAGAACCTACCAATCAGCTGGTAGAATACTTAAATGAAATCGACCGCTAGAGGGGTTTGATAAAACTGACCGAGCAGAGGACGGATCAGACAAGAGTACTTTGTAGGAATAAAAACGTCGCAAATGGAAAAGAGATACGAGCACGAGGAAAAATGACAAACCACCCGATGGACAACATCATCCTCAATCCCAAATTCCTTCGCTAAGGTGTCGTCACACCGGAATAATCGTGAAGCGGAAATCGTGAAATTCATCCGGCGTTCCCAACCGAAACGAGAAACCAAGACTTCTTCTCCGCTAGAAGACGAGATAGAGGAAATCCACATCGAGAGCGATTGAACCTCATCTACCTGCTTTCACCCCCCTTATACTCATCATTCCCCTTCATCATTGTCCCCGGTGGGCAAGTATTCTTCGTATCGGCCTCTCCTAATTTAGTGAGGCGTCGCAAGTTCTTCCATTAAGTCTGCACAGTCTGTCACAGCACGTCCCGGCTTATCCTCACAAAAACCTCTCCGAACCAAACTCCCCTTTTTGACAGCTTTCCTTGAAAAAAATAACTCTCACGAATACCAGTTAATATTCACTTTGGTGGAATTTGACTAACATGTATTTAAACTGAATGAAACATGAAAGCTGAATTTAACTTGTAGAAGCTAAATTCAGCTTTCTAATCAAATTCAATATTTCCATGCTCATTTAAGTCGCCAAATTTTGCAAGATCATCATGGTCTTTTCAATTTTCAAAACTCTAAATTATAATGATGATTAGTAATTTCATGTTCATTTATGTCAAATCACTCTTTATCTTCAGAATGGGTATTTTTAACTACCGTAATTGGTCATGTCAATCCGAGTGAGTGCCGGCCGAAGATTCTATACATGTATGCACGATTTCTCGTATAATTTCGTTATTCGTTGAATATTCCAAGCGGAAAGGTCATGAGCTACCACTATCATTAACAGGAAAGACGGAAAGGAGTATGTATCTCCAATCTGTTTCTTTATTTCTAATCGTGCTAAAAAAAATACATCAGTTATCACATTCATTCATAAACCTAATGGGTAGTTACCACGGAAAAGGAAGGGTTCACTTTTATCTTTAGTTTCATAGATTTTGATGGAGAAAACTCAACAGATGGAGTGGGCCTCATAGGACGATCATCACCAAGACCTCTTTCACAGAAGTAGAGGCGACCTGGCACAACTTCCCGCTCCTTCCACAAGAGTGCGCGAGATACATATACATATTTTTAGGGTGAGGGATACCACTCCTCTCGATAATCTGGGCGAGAAGACCAGGGCCGTTACACAAGAGATTTCACTACATCCCCAACAAGAATGCGTACCTTCGGAGACGAGTAGGGATCACACATAACATTTTCCCTTCATAATGAAAAGTTAATGCGAGTGATACGATCTCATATAACATTGGAGATAACACTTTCGACAGCCATTTAAATTCCCCCAACTGTATGTTCTATTTTATTTAGAGTAATCTTATGGTATAATAATAATTACCATAACTGAGTTAAAACCAAGGGCGCGTTTTTTTGGGAAAAGAATACCTCATAGATAACCGCAACAAGCCACGTATGAGCCTTTAAAAGCCCCAGTTTCAGTTAGATTTGTGGCTGCTGGTGTAATTGCAGGCTGCTTGAAAGCTTCGAGAGCTTCGAGGGAGAAGCAATTTTGTGGATGAGGCAGTGAGGGAGATGAGGAAGCTGGGGAAGACGCGACGAGAAATGAGAATTTCCCTCATTTGGAAAACAGCAAACACCGCCGTGTTCTCCCATATCTTGAAATTTCACCCACATGAGCTTTCTGGGGCACTTCCAAGCAACTTATCAAGCGACGTTTTATAATGGCCTCCGCTTCTAAGATGCGAGAGTCAAAAAGGCGGTAGTCACCTATTAAACAGGCGAACGAGGATTGGTCTGATTGAAATACGAAATGGGGATATCAGTTTTCAAGTTGCGCTGAGAAACTTTCTACGTTAAAATAATCCAGATCCTTTTACTTATTTAATCGGAGGCTAAATCATTTATGAAGCAGTAGTGACAGACAGTTTTAAATGCTACAACTGATGAAGAAATATCGCATTTTATGTTTGTCTTAAGATAAACACAACATCCAAGCCCAAGGCTAGATCACGCATAGACTCCGTGTTAAATCCTCGATCTTTAGGTTTACAGAGAGGAAACGTAATATATTAACTGATAAAATACATACTCGTAAACACAAGTCAGTAGAGTAACCATCCAAGTAGTCAAGCTTCACCCATTGACTTGAATACGTCTCCATCACTACCCATTTCTTTGGATTAAATCTTAAAGAAGACATCTAAACGAGCTAAAAACGTTCTTCACCAAAAGGACTTCAAAACACCAAAAAATAACTTTTTTTACTAAATGTTTAGGTCTTTATAAATTAAAAATTGATTGCGCACTTTTCAAATTTTACAAAACCATGATTAGAGCATAAAATGCTAACAGTATTATATGCAAAAAAATAATATTTCTGTACCGTTTGTTCCCATTTGAAATTTATCAAAAGTTGAATAATGGACAACAACTTACTGAAAATAACATTATAATCATACAATATAAATACATGCAATATATATAATTATATAATATAAATAAAGTTCCCAACTTGACCTGATACTGAGGAACGTTGTTATCATACCTACAAGCGATAGAATTTTAATAAAGTGAATTAACCCCCAGTCATCAGTAACTGATTGCCTACAGCACGTTGCAATTGCTGCACCAGCAAGAGAACGTACCTATTAAGAAAATGATAATACTAAAAATGCCTCAGCTCACAGCGAGTTTCCAAGACCCCAATAATATCCCATGTAATCACGCCGCACAGTTTTCATCTCGAAAATTAATATTTTGTTCAAAAACCGGGTTCAATTCAAATTCGAGAACATTCCTAATCTTCCCTCTTGAGGCGCGCTTCCATCACCTCCCGACAGATGCCTCTGAATTCCCTCCATCTCACACACAGTTCGTCGCCTCCACCCATGAGATCTCATGCGTTTGAATTTCCTTAAACTCATTTGACCCCGCTCTCTTCATCCTAAGGCCGCGGGGTGACTATCGCGACTGACGGGAGTGCGCAGCCACCTCTTTACCGCTGAGAGTATATATCGCTGCTGCACTTTTACAAGATTACTCTCCTTTTTTCCGGAACAATTTTTTTCCCTCCTCAAAACTTACGCCCTCGTCATAAATCTTTCAAGGAGCAGCAGACTCCAGACGCTCTTTTCATCTTCCCTTGCCCTCTCTCCTTCCCGCCTTGACCCTCCCCACTTCGTCTTTCCCCTCTCACTCTTCCTCCCCCCCCTCTTCCCTCTCGTGGCTCCATGATCATCATCCAAACACGAGCCTTCCATTCCCTCTCCTCCTTCCCCTTTCATCCACGTTCCCGTACAATCCTCCTTCCGCATGGACACTCATTGTTACGTCCAGAACACGGAACGAAAGGAACCACCAACGAAAAACCTTACGGAAAGGTAGCTTTAATATGGAGTTTGGCACACGCCTGGGAATGAAAACGAACATGCTACAGTATAAAAATGTACCTTCAAGCGAAAAACTTTCAACAGAAGACTTGGCCTTTATGGTTCTCTTATAAACCAACTTTTAATGCATAGTATAACACTTTTATCCCAACACAGTATATCCAACAACGCGGTGGGATTTGAACTTAAGACCTTTGAGATTTGGTTCTTTGTTAAGGCAAATATCTTACCAATATGGCCAGTGCAAACGGCAAGCTCAATGCTTGATCATTCTAAAAGCACAAAACATTGTGATTCCCCATCAAGTGCACGTAAAGATGTTCACAAGTAGTCCAATAAAATGGCCTTAGTTTCTACGGGAGCAACTATCTCAAATAACCAATTAAACGCACGAATGCTTTAGATAAAATGAAAGCTCATAGATCTGAATTGGATAAGTGAAATCCATCGATGATGGTAGGTAGATAATGCTCCCAATGCGAGAAAAGAGAGATAATAAGCAAAATATATGAACGGAAAATCAGAAATGATCAATTCGAAAATCACCAGACGAATATTATTTAGAAGAAGGTTTCGAAATAAAACATTCAGTAATATACGGTTCATATTCGTAACTATCAAAACATTTTCTTAATTGGATGGACAGGCAAGAAAAATTATTTTAACCGTCACTGAAATTATGAGAAGGATGTTACACTGTTACCTTACGTAATACTGTTATCCTCATAGTTAACCTGCAATAAGGCCTATGAATCCAACACACAGCTGTGGAGAATGTATGGGCTTCTTAACTGAACCATATGACGTAAAAATAAGGGAAATGTTTTTAGATTCCGTAAATATATTACAAATTCCTATCATTCACTGTCCATAGTGGCGGCGGGGCTGTCCTTGCCTGTCCACCTAAGGGTTGCGGGTTCGAATCCCACCTGGGTAGGATAATAAACTGCCAGGACATGGCTGTATGTGTTCGTTTGAGGAGCAATATGTAAGAAAGGACTAGAGAGTTCTAATGTCGCTATGATAAAGTCACCATTATTATTATTAATCATTACCTTCGTGCAGATTGAACAATCACTTTTGTTGTCATTTTAGGTCTAAATGTCACATCCAAGGAAATCTCAGATATCCTTCCTCCTCATCCTTACTACGTGTTATCTCGTTGATCCTCCCCCGGCTAACCAACCCGTCCCAGAGCCACGCAGACATTCCTTCCTCCGAGATTCACCCCCACCTCCCACTTTCTCTCCGCCCTCCACCCCTACTCCTTAACTCTATCCATCTCTCCCCGTCCGTCCCTCACACACATTTCAGCCCTATGGTTCACTATAAAGCTTTTCCACTCTCCGCGACTCCAACCCCCGTCCGAAATGGCCAGTGTCCATTAAGGAGGAGGAGCGTGAGAGAGGGAGGAGGATGCTCTATCCCTCTCGGCAGCAGACCAACAAATCTCCTCTCCATATCCTCCGCCCCAGCCCCTCCTCCTCCTCCTCCGACTCTTTATCAAACCCCACTCTCAACTTTCCAAACCATCACCGTACCCTTCCTTCCTTTTTCTTCCTTCCCCATTTGTTGGGCGTCGCTCTCTTTTAACCCTGTAACCCCTAAACTCCACTTCCTCTTCTCTATTCCGCTTCCAAAAATCCCTTCGCAAAATACTAGGGCCGGCCCCGCACATGCTTCGGTCGATACTGATACGACCGTAGTTCATGGTACTGGCCGATTCGATATTACAGAATAAAATACGATTGGTCGTTTATTTAGGGGAGGCGACTTTCAGCCGTCAATTGAGACACTGATGATAAGTACGTGTGTTGGAAAAGGAAGGACTATTCAAGAAATAGAAAATTACAAGAAAAAAATTAACTTATTTGGTTATTTAGGGGAGGCGATCGACAGCTGATGTCGTTACAACTATTGCTGACGGGCAGGCAGGAGCAAAAGAAAATATTATTAGGGAATTGGAGGAAGACTGGAGAGAAACCCAGTGTCCACCTGCTCCGATGGAGATGGCTAAATGAACGCTAGTTTATTTTTCCTTTAGAGTTGTCTGCTAATTGGGAAATTTGGAAGCACCAAGCACCACTGTTCTCAACTTTTTAAAAATACTTTTCAGTATTATAGGATGATATGATTCCAAGAAGATGTTACGACGAATGTAATAAGTGTAAAAATATATAATATATATTGAGTTACACATTATTTACTTTTCATCGCTTCGAAAACGGCCCCTAACGCCTACCAAAAGGCAGATTAGGTATTTCAAACTAAGAACTCAGAAAGAACGAGCACAACCCCATTACCTGGATGGATAAAAAAACCCACCCAAGCGAGACTCGATCCCACAGCCCCAGCATTATCAGACGAGGACTTCACCACATCACCATTGAGGCCGAAAACATTACTTATCCATCTTTTCTTATATGCCTCAGAACAAATACAAAATATTTTCAAATTCTTACCATAGATTTAGAATGTTAATTAACTCGTGGTATTATCAAATTTGAAGCAGATCATATCTACTTCCGCGCATCGTATGTATCGGTATCGGATTAGTCCGGAGAAAAATGGTACTGGGGCCAGCCCGAAAAAATACCCCCAGTTTCCCTCTCGCCCTCCCTTCCTCTCTCCCACTCATCTGACACCTGCCTCCCCACCCCCGCCCCGCTTAAGCGTCTCCACCACACTCTTTATCGTCATCGTTCCCCCCGCATACACCCATCTTGTTGTCGCCACCATTCTCCTCCCTAAACGACTCTTTTTTACACAAATATAAACGTGTGCGCCGTATTGTTCTAGGCTTAAGATTTTTGCTGAGAGAGCGATGGGGGAGAAAGGGACGATGCTTACGGAATGGCTCCTCTCTCGTCATGTGCTACGAGCGCAGAAATTCCGGAGAGTTATTCTCGGCGAATTTTAATTGAGCAAGCTTGAAAAAGCTTTCCATTGGTCTAGCGGTTGGTCAGTTGTGAGGCGGGAGTGGGTTAGCCTAGGGACGGGAAACGGGCCGAATATGTATCCATCACTTTGTTTCATTTCATTCAAAAGTAATTCAAGAATCTCTGAGTTATTAAAAATAAAGGGGAATGGATAAAAAATACTCACATGTGACGTGTAGTACTTTGATTAATTACATCATTTCAAGTCAGTCAGGCAATAAATATTTTGGCTAAAAGCAAGCATTCGCCCACCGACTATTTCCAGTAACCTGGCGATAAAATAAACATAACTCGTAAAAGCACTTAATCGTAGAATTCGATTTCTGAGAATAACCTCCGGTCGCGAAGGAGCAATTTTAAGAGAACCAAAGTTATCTGGTTAGCAATTCGAAAGAACCTGGATTCGACCATTGACCCTTAACTTTTATGCATTTATATTGAAATAATAGTAACAAAATGGATGATTGTAACTTAAGCACATAAGACATAACTTCTCAAGCTCTTATTTTGGACAATAACAAGGGTATTAATAAGGTTTTAGGTAAAAGACCTGCTTTGCCAAAAACATTACCGAAGAGGTGAGAATTAAATAATAATGGTGTCAAGTAAGAATTATGTAACATTCAAATATGTAGTATGGGGTGATTATTTCCTATACTAGGATTTTAAGTAAATAGGATGAAAAACTTTATCAGTAGATAGTGCGATACTGAAACAAAAAAACAGAAAACTGTGAACATAAAATGAAATACAAAGGAGGAAGACTCTTAAGGAATAGGATTACTAGCGGAAGTTCAACGAAAGGCAGAAAGTGGACGGAAAGGACAATGAGTTTCTAAAGAGCATGGAGGAAATTAAGTAGGTAATGTAGATGGAAATTATGGCTGGCGAAAACGCTCGTTAGTTCTCGATCAAGTGTGACAGATTCTCAAAGAATAAATCATAAGTCGACAAACAATCGACAGAAAAGCTGTTATATCTTGAAATAGCAATCAAGCCTTCAAATGTATTGTTCTTGTAAATCCTACATAAGTAAGCAGTGTCAGGAATCAGTCCCAAGGTATTCCATTTATATTTACATAATTTGTGGCAGCTCTAACCCCTTGACTTTCCACAATTTTCAAAGTTTTATTCGTAAGCATTCTTCAACGTAATACGTTATGCGCTATATTTGTCAACCGTAGACGTTTCACTCTACGAATAATTTTAAAACTAAACCAGTAACGAGTAAATATTTCGAATACAGCTAACGTTTAAAAATCAAGAACTGAATAATACTGAACCCAATAAGGAAGTAATTTCGCACTGCACCCTTAAAATATTTAGCTTTCCAAATCGAAGGCATAGCCTTCATTTTTTTAACTACGCTTCGGCGATGCCCCAAAGTTAAAGGTAAGTACGCCTTCTACATCATCAGTGTCTTTTGCTTCGAAAAAGACGGCATTCTTTTCCTTCCTCCCTTTCCTTTTCCACGCTTTCCGCATTCGCCTTAAAACTTTTTATCCAAGCGGTAGCGCGGGGGTCGAGTCAAAAGTCCTCGCTGCCAAAAGGGTTCTCTCTCGCCCGTACCCTTCCCCTCTCCACTCAGGACTCGGGCCAGATGCTGCTGCCCCCAGACGGCGGGAGAGCAAGGCGCGACGGCGCCCGTCGCAAAAATCGCAAACCATATTCGCAGATTCCAAACTCTTTAAGGAAGGGCTAGTCTGCATCAACACATCCTCACCACTTGTTCACCGAGGACAAAAGAGCCAACTCCGCCAGTTTTTATCCGATGAGGTAACGATAACATCGCATAGAAAATTGGCTGAGCCTAATATTTGTGTTATAATCCACGCCGTCGCCACTAGGGACGTTTTTCACTTTTGAGGACCAACACTCTGAGACCATCGGGTTGGTGTGGTGCATAGCGGCCTTTCATACCGAGGAACCAGGTTTGACTTTCAAATATAAGGCCAGAACACAGCAAAAGATTGAAATCCTTACTTATCGTCATCAACACTGATACATAAAATATTCAAATTAAGTTATCAAAAGAAAAAAATGTAATGAAAGAACTGACGTACAATTCTAACAGACGAAGTCAGATGTTCGGTCCGCCTGGCACAATGGGATCTCCTCTAAAATGTAATTGTAATTATGGATGTAGTAAATGTAATATAGTATTATGTATGCAAATATTTTCTTCGCCCCGCCGATTCATTCACCCTCGTGTGATCTAACTTACGTCGGTTGATACGTCGGTTAAATTTTGGATTCTTATAGAGTAATGCGTTTCAGAGAAGTACTCGCTTCCCATCCCAGATGCTTCCACCAGGCCGATATAATTCAGCGGAATCCCTATCCCTTTCCGGGTGTGGACCCCTTAGCACCTTCCGTTCAGAGCTGACAAATTTGGCAATGGGTTTCTCCCCTCATTTTCTTCTCCAGTGACGTAGCCAGGATTTCATTTCGGGGGGTTCAGACTCCATGGGGGTGCCCCCCTGGCTACGTCACTTTCTTCTCCATCTACTTTCTATCCGTAATCTTAACCTCACCAGCCTATTAACTTGTTAAATTGTGTGAAATTCACAGTGAAAAAATCATGTTGCGCGGGCAGTTCCGCAGTTCTTTGAATGTTTTAACTTGTCTCTAACGGCGTGTATTACGATGGTATCAGCTGTCAATCAGTTTCCCAAATAACCGATTAACCAAACGAAGCTTCGAAAGAGTGAAAGGCATGTTCTCATCCGTCTCCAATTCACGTTCACCAGTACGGAACGCTTTAATGAAATTATTATTATTTATTTGTCCTCGTCTAATGTCATACACATAACGGTATAAAGTCCACATCAACTTTATCTTATCTTATCGCGTATCAAAGGTAAATTTAAAAAGTTACCTTCAGCATAAAACTTCTTTTAAGAGCGTATCAAACCATCAAGAACTTTATCTGATCTTAATAGAACTAAAACATTTTTGCCCACCAACGAAACAATGGAAATAGTATGTATGTATCCAATACTATTACTAAGAATCGCGGAATAAAAAATATGCGACAAAGAAAATGGGTAAATTCCTTTTGACTCGTAATGAATCGACGACGAAGGATCTTTCAAATATAAGAAGTTTGAACACATCACTTTTAAGCAAACTTTTAAGAATGATGTCAATGCTGGCGAGTAATCTCCGGCCTACGCCTTTTTGAAGTTCAAGAACGACTGGAAAAAGAGTGCACTTTTAGTAACTTGCTGGAGGAAGCTGGACACCTTATGCCTATTAAACGGGCCTCAGCAATCAGATTTGAAATGGCACTCTGTGAAGAGGGACCGCCAATTGGTCCCTCTCCTTTCCCACGTGCTCTGAGCGATCTTCCATCTTGATAAACGGTGTCCGTGAGAAAGGTTTTTAATCCATCCACGCCAAGACACTACAAACGGGCATGAGCCATCGGAGCTCGGAACAACTGAGGATGTGTTGACTAACGATGATGTAAGAAGTAAAAACACCATTACTTAGCTCGAAGGGAGTGAATAGCTGACTCAAACTCACCAATGGGATGGGAGACGGCGATTAAGCCATAGATCATCCCTTCCATTCAGCCTCTGACTCAGACGCAGACTCGAACAAAGGAATTACGCACCGTATTTGCCTGTTCCGTAGTAACCGTTAAGGATGAATGGTGGAGGGAAAAAAATTAATGAAAATGGCAGTGTATACCCAAGCCATGAGCTAATTTTCAGCTTGAGCTTCTAAATATAAAGCACCAAAGCTCCTTTGGACAACTGCGGATCTGCATATAAACTCTTCACGTATGAAGTAACACGCAATCCACAATTAACCCACGTTCACCTTCTGAGAGCCCTGGGCAATCAGAAAGATATTCTATTTATTCTATCACCCCCGCATTAGATTGCAGTAACATCGGAAAACTACACTCAATCGTATTTCTTCGTATATCTTGGAAATATTTTTTCCGAGCGTAGGTATTTAACCATTAATGGAAATTTCCATGCGTGAAATATATGACGACTGCTAATAACTCAAAACGTTATACTGATACGTTCATTTTCATTTTATTGCCCGCTTGAAGTATGCGCTTCTTACAATGGGTATACGTCAACAAATTACATTTTACTTGTGCAGAACAATTACAACTTTCCCGTCTCGCCTCCTCTCGACGTCCTCGCCGGCCAATCCGAGGGTCGCGGGTTCGAGTCCCGCCTGAGTGGATTTTTCTCTCCACCCAGGACATGGGTGCTCATGTACTGTAATTTATCTGGTTAAATGTGAAAGAGGGCTGCATAGCCCTAATTTCATCCAAAATAAAAAGACATTAATAAATAAAATTTTACCCATTCTCGCCTTTTAACGCATGCAACTTAAGGTTAAATTTACGAAAAACACAATAGACAAGTAGAATTCGTAGTCATAGTCAGATATAGGAAAAGGTTTCCTTAAGTTATATTATTAAGAAAAAATGACATAATCATCATTTTACTATGGAACCTCGTTAACAGCGTTTATTACGGAATCAGTTATAGACATCGAAAACAAAACAAGGAACTCAATGACTCTTTTACATAAGCATTCAAAAATGGTGCTCCTCCACAAGCACAGTTGAAATTATCAGCGATGCGCGACAAGAGCGAAACTTTTCTTGTCTCTAATTTTGACTGCAGCCCCACCGTCAGATTTTTTTGCCGCTATTCACCAATCAATCTCTTGATCCCCGCGGTTCCCGAGCTCATGACCGCTACTGTGAACGTTATTTCGATGAGCAACCATGAGCTGAGAGCATTGGCGCCTACACGGATTAGTGGTTAATTTGACTCAGATAAAATGGCAAAAATAAATAGAGAAATTATGAGGAGATTCTAGTATTGAAGATAACATTCTCTTGTACACAGGAAGTAGGCTATCGTGGCGATGAACATTTCATCCAACGGATGGATTAACACACAGACACATCTCTCTATCTCTCTTGGGGTAAAAAATAAACAATTTACTTCCTATAAGAGAAATTCTCTATGTAATTGCACATTTAGTGGATACCGACAAAACACGGAAAATAATATCTCCATAACCTTCTAAGAGTCCTTAATTATTCACATTATTATAAACTACTATTATATATCATGTTAATATGGTCACGTCATAATTGTCTCAAATCGCAATTTCTTATCTACGGAAATTCATTTCAGAGATATATATCAAATTTTAATAAAAGTTTATTGAGTGATGTTATTATGCCCGACGCATCTCGATAATATGTCACACCATAGTAAAGTATGAAACATATCATACGCCTTTTAATAATGTATGCTTGCATCGGAATGTGTGGCACCCATTAAACTCAAATAAAATGGCTAATTCATTTACTCAAAGTAGAAATATGTTGTAAAAAAGGAATCGTTTAGTCACAGTATCGCAGAGGACAATGCACAGAACGAATTAAATACGGAAGAGGTAAACTATTCATGTCACTGGAAAGACTAACATATAATAGTGATAAAGGGCGAAATAGCTGCCGGTAGATTTTGGTAAGACAAAAAGAAAAAATAGACGAGTTTCGCGAACCTCTTCCCAACATATCTCGACTCCCATTCTGAGTCAAATTACAGCCTCCCCCCTCTCCAAAACAGCTCGTGGTGGGTTACGTCAACTTACTGGGAACTAAAGAGAAACTTTTCCATGCTCAGAGATAAGCTGAAAACATTTCCCGACACACAACAGATCTTCGAGTGCCTTTCCCGACACACAAGAGAGGCGAACGCACGTCCCCTCCATAAGAGAAAGAAAAATGATGTCGCCAGAGACATTTCTTGGGGCGTGTCCTAGAGCGATATGTCCTTATAAATGCCAAATAACGCGAAAATTGTTTTCTGCCCCATAAAAATCACAAAAATTGCTTTTTACAGATTGAAATAGATTGCTGTGATTACGCTCCCTGGAAATATGCGCTTTTCAGTATCACGGGGTAAATACAAAGTTATTTCAGCTTAACAAAACAATGACACGGCTAAGCTTAAGTTTTAGCACCTAGAGGTAGGGTAAAAAGAAAATTGTCAGAGGAAGGTAATAACACCGTACGAGAGCAGAAAAAGAGAAAGACATTTGAAAAAAGTTTATGAAACAGTTAAAGAGACTAGAGATCCACAAATAAAGCCATGACAAGATGTATTCTGAAGATATCAAATATAACTGCAAACGCAGTAATGGGCAAATAAACTCTAATTGGGAACGAAAGTAATTAACTAGCACAAAAATAAATTAGACACTGTGAGAACATGAAATGACGAAGATTAACTGGCAAGGCGTTCCCATGAGTCGTAAAAATATTCAAATTAATAGGTTTCGTCCTTATACATACATAACGTGATAATCGTTTCAGCGCCAAATAAATCGTAAAAAAATTTGTATGAGAATTAAAAAATATTTCCCTGTGATTGCATGCATTTGCAGGAATGGAATACGGGATATAATTTACACAATGAAAATATAACCTGAAAGATATTTAGAAGAGTCGAGTTTTTCAAAGCTGGGAAGGAACTTCATCGTATTTAAAAGAAAGATTTAAAAGAAATTGTCGTAGTGTTTCCTAAGAGACATGTGTCAATGAAATGGGATACTTGTTACCTAGATCGGACGTTTGGGATGTGCTGAGACATGAGTTGCAGAATAAATGATTCTATCAGGATGATGGCATGATATGAATGAGCGATGGGCGTTTGTTCTGCTCTAATACTCAAGAGATGGCTCATAACTCCTGGTCGATCCTAAGCGATGCGGTTATATCCAATGGACTCCAAGAATATTCGTTGTCGTGCCGTCGTTCCATTATGAAAAGAAATTGTGTATATTGAAGTTTCATAAGAATAGGACCCTTACTGGCCCATCACACGTATCGAATATAACTTGACTTCAACGGACTGGCACCCAATAGCCCGCCAGCGCATTCACCTTTATCTACATTTTAACCTCCCATAAAGCGCATACATACCATAAGAGGAGATGGAAAACGTTTTCGTAACTTGAATAAAATATTATACAAATAGGGACAGGCTTTAGGACGGAAAGTACCTACCGAAAGACAAAAATGCGAACAATTCCAATATATTGCATTTGCATGGAGGACAAATACGAAGTTAATAATTTTTTCTTCCCAAAGGATGGCATGTTAAAGGCTCTTTTTTCCAAAAATAATGATTCTCAAAAATAGCTGTCGTGGAGCGGAAGTCGTCCCGAAATTCCATGAAATTTCCACAAGCAACTGCCAAAAGCCATAAACAACATCCTGCATTTCGAGTTGGGAGAATGCGATCAGAAAAAATATTCCGGATCACTTGCAGCGGAGGGGCAAGTCATAGCCACTCCACTTCGAGATATTCTACGGAGAACAAACTTGAATTTTGCAGCGGCATCGTTCTCCAATCACAATTTCCGAATTTGAAATGGTTTACCTACTTACGCAATACGCAGTCAATTTAACGTAATGCGAAAATCACTCACAATCCACTACATTTCTATTTTCAAAATCTTCTCGAAAAACATTACTAATAAAACAAACGCAGATTTGAATAAATTATCATCAAAACAAAAATAACGCTGTCTTAATTTATCACGAATACATTATTTCTAAGCCCTTTTTCAGTTTCCTCAATACTGAGGTAAAAATAAACGATTTTGACGCATCTAACACTATTACCCAGGAGTGATAGAAGGCACCCATTCAGTGCACTTCGAATAAAATAAAGGCGCAATGAAAGAAGTGTGCTAATAAAATTTAAACTGATTTTTAACGTCAGCCATTCAAATGGTATTTCCATGAAGTTACTTTCCTCTTTAAACTTCTTAGCATTAATGCCCGAGGAGTAACTGCCCACATTCACCAATAATTCATTAGCCACTTTCTTAAGCTTGACATGGGAAGGAGCTCATGAGCAGTAAAGTTTCGGATGGTAAGATTATTCGGTTGTATGTTCGTCCCATCCATGAACGAAATCATATTTATAAAGGGAACTAAAAGATGAAAATAAATAACCGCAGAAAAAAGCTTCTGCGTGCCATGGAGATGTCGGCACACACATACGTCGTAAATTTTCTGAGATTGACGTTCCGATTTTTTGTCATCATTTTCCATGACAAAAAATAATAAATAGACAATAAGAAAAAATATATTCTCGTAGTTGGCTCGTTTTCGATTTTTCTTTCTATTCCTGTTGATAACGATTCCACTGTTTTACAATAGATTCTCCAAGACAAAAGGAAGAATTTTTCTTCAGTCTGCGAATACAAGCTACAAGTGCGCTGAAGATTTGCCATGACGAAGCGACGATATTCCCTTTGCTCTTTGTAAAGTTGCCGTTATTATCTAGTGAATTTCTCGTTTTACGACCTCATCCCTTATGTATTCTCCTCGTTTAGAGCCACTCATTGCCCATGCTTTGAGGATAGAACAACCAGGAGGGAAAAAATTAAGAGAGTTTATCTATTTAATAGAGAATTCCAAAAAAAATCCCCGTAATAAACGAAATACACCTTTTATGTGAGCATAAACTGCTTCCTCCTCCCACGTTTTCCCAGTCACTTTTTCGGCGGGAGGAGATCACGAAGAATCAAGAGAGAAGGCAGAAGCGATTTGGGGAAAAAGAAGACTGTTCCGAATGGGACGAAATTACGAGGCAATAAATCAGTCAGACGCAGTCTCGACTCGGAACAGTCTTGCATGATGGAGAGTGCTTCAGGCGCTGAAAAGGGGTGCTTCCAGCCGAGGGGGAGAATATTGGGTGGGAGGGAGGGATGAGGACAGATGGGGAGGATAGGGAGGGGGGGTTGAGATTGGAGGGGAAAGGGGTAGTCTTGAGAAGAGATGGTGGGGAAGAGGCTAACGGGTACCAAGAGGAGGGGGGGTTGGAAAAGGAAAGGTGGGTGGGGGGGGGTGTGAAGGAGTTTTTTGAAGATGAGATGAGAGGGAGAGAGGCGAGCGACGAAATAAAAGCGGGATTTCAAAGGGTGAGGCAAGATAGAGGGGGGGCTGGAGGAGGAAGGGAATAAAGGGGGGTTGAAGGGCGCCCAAGGCGGAAGGAGATGGTGACTGCGCGGGGGTGACGGTTTTGTTGGGAAGGAGGAAGGTGCGGAAAAGAGAGCTCGAAGAATAGGCAACGAAAAAGGAGGAAGAGAGTAGTTAAAGTGGGAGCAGTAGTAGCAGAAGAAACGGTGGGGTGGAAGAGTAAGGGGGAGGGGGGGGGCAAAGGAGTGCGAACGGAAGCGGGCAATGAAAACGAATCAAATAATTCGACAGTCCTCCACCTCAGGGACGCCTTTAAACTCCGACCTACCAGCCTTCAAACTCCGGACATTATAAAAATATTTATATTATCTTCGAAGTCAACTCCGGCGGCTCATAAATAATTAAATTTTCATTTGATTCATTCAATCCCGTAAGATGAGGGGGGGTTCATTTATGGCCGAGAGGGAAGGTAGGAAGTACGGCATGGGTAAACATTAGTGAGAGGAAGGAGAAACTCGCGTCCGAGGAAAGAGGGTGTGACGTAGTTATGGGAGTGTGAGGGACAAGAGGAAGGGAAGAAGTAAATGCATTTCCAGAGAGATGGAGCGTGGGTTATCAGGGAACGGAAAAGCAATCTGATTACGGAAAGAAACGAAAGTGAAATTTGTATGAGGGGTGGGCAAGTCAAGAATAGGGGAATATTATGAAAAAGTAGGAAGCACGGAGAAGCGATTCATAACAAGTCATTATTGTATGTCCTCCGACCGGGACGAAGAGAGCTTTCGGCAAAGGCAAGAGAGCTTTCACTTGAACACGCGGGAACTACGATAATATATTTTGCCTCCATGGTCCCTTCACTTTTTCATCAGGACCGGAATTCGACCTACCCGGGTGCAAATCGGGCACGGGATAAAAATGAGTATGCTGGCTTAAAAAAGCAAGGGGTTGATTTCAAGTACGGGATGAATACCTTTATTGAATTTTGAGCTAATGGCCTAGAGATTTTCCATGCATGGGCAAGATGGAGTTCCCATATAATTTGACACAAAATAAATTGCGGGGAAGTTCCAAGCATGCAATTTTGATTTTAATAATACATCAAATATTAAATTTATAGTCAAATCTCAAAATTATTAAAAGGAAGTGAATAAATTTACTAAGACAGAAGAGTCTGCCTTTCGAGAAATTACTTTTTCCCTTATTACACCAGAAAGTTTTATTTCATGGATATTTCAATAAAAATCACCAGTATATTAAAAGTTGACCCCATTGATCTCATAATAAGTACTTAAAATCAAAAACTTAATCGCATTTTCAAGGAGTGACGAAGTATGCCATGAAAGAAATTGGAGATAAATTATATCCATCTGGAGTGTATGCAAATATACCTCGACTAAAATCAATTTTATAACACTTAGTTGAAAAATGATTACCCATCTTCCAACGAGAGAGAACAAAAACGGATTTGTAATTTACTAAGGATATACGATGAAAGTACGGCCTGAGCCACGGCCTATAGATAAGAACTGAGTAAATAGTTTCTCTAAAAACCTCTTACGCATGACCATGGAGCCCAATTTTCCGCTTCCAAATTCTCGGCGAACGTTTAAGAATTCTAAAAACTTAATTTAAATTGAATGGAATGACATAACTAGGCAAACTAAACGAAATTCAGACGAAAACTTTAATTCAGAAATGTTGAAAGATTTGATGAAATTTTACAATCAAGTAAATATTTTTGCAAATAAATTTAAAGTACAGACTTCACTAAATTCAGCTACTATCATCACTGAAGATACCTATAAACAAAACCAATTATTTTCAATATTTTGAGAATCAGCAGCGCATTACGTTCGATGACTTAAGTGTACATATGCGTGCAAAGGATAATTTTATGGAGCTATAATATATCACGTATAGTGGCGAAAAAGTTAGGTGCCATCGCAATATTCGATATTCTACCATGCGAGTCCGTCAAGGGTTGAAAAAAAACACTTGCGCTTTGGCCTTATTACGTAGACTAATACACGACACAATTTTCGCTGAGCAGGCGCACGTAAGGCAGAACCGTATCGAATTTTACGAGTAGCCTTTCGCTTAGTTCTTCCGCCGGTTACCGGACGCATTTTACGGGATAACAGCTATTCAAGTGCGTCCTTTCTGCTTTTACCTACACATGCATCTCTAACTCACAATAAATGATAAGTTTTTTACCTCAGGGTAGTTTGTTCCAAATCTTAATCCGGATGCCAAATCCAATACGATTTATTGTTTTTTTAATTCAAGATTTTTAACGTGGCCGTCACACTGCTTTCAAGAGAAAGAAACAAACGCGAACGATATCGAGGGTAATGAAACTGCTTCAAATCTCTCACTCGTCCACTAGATTGTAACACTCGTAATGGCCTATGTAATGATGGTGTGTCCTTTTCACTGTCCACAATTGAGCAACGTTAAATGACACGACCTAAACCCCTTACGGAAGCCTCTCTACTGCTGCAGAGCTCAAGATTTGTGGTCACAGAGGGAGCTAGTCTTGACCCCACCCGATTGCTTTGTCAAACGTCGATGGGCAAAACGGTCGTTGGCTGTGCAGCATTGTCCACCGCTCCAGCCTTTTCTTTTTTCCTCCCATCTCAATGATTCTACCGTCTTCTAGACCCCTTACCTCTTACCTTCCACACTCTATTGAGGACACCTTGAGGGGCGATTTTGCAATTCCGAAAAGAGGAAATTACGTCGCATAATACCGAAAAATACGCCTTTCCCGCAGTTCCTAAACTGCTCCCCAGTCGGCATGACCATTTACGGATCTCAAACAGTGATCTGCAGCTCTTTTTCTTGACTCAACGGCCTCTTCCCTTGAGTCTCCGGCTCTTTCGACTCACTACCCGTGTCATTATTTCCGCATTTGAGAAGTTACATTTTTGCTCACACTTGGACAGGCAGAAGCCGAAATCGATTCTGCTTTTCAGAAATATTGAATAATTGATCTTAGAGAAGTTAAAAATAGACGTCCGTAAATATATGCATCAATCGTCTCTGACTGGATGATATATTTTGTATTTATATTTTATAGCACGCAGGTGCCACTCCATAGAGTTTATCCCATTCTCTAACTTCTTTATTTATGCGAAGATTTCCAAATGAGAACCAATGACTTTATGGATGAGGTTCGTGAACTAATACAGTGATATAACATATAGACTATTCATTGTGAAATGACAAATAAGTCATCTGTGCAGATGCTACGAGCATTATTATTTGCATAATACCATATACTCTTCATTCTTGGATGTCATTTTTTTGCAAAACATTTGTGCCCTAAGTTGGTGCATTAATCTACGTGCAATTGTGATTTTTTTAAACCGTGATTCCTTGTTTATCTACACTTATCGTGTTGATCTCACGTTGTTTTCTATAAAAATCGATCGTTGATGATTTCGGAGGCAAGATTTTACGACAGGTAAATGCCAAAATCCCGAAGTAAGTGATACTAAACTGCAAAATAAGGCCCCTAAAGTTGGTATCGCTACAATTTTGTGTCTTACAATATAATACCGATGTTTTCGCCGTTGAAATAGAAATCATCACCTCAGTAATGCGAGAAAAAAGTGATGCAATAACACGTAAACGAGAAATTAATTGAGAGATGGCAGCTAAAACGAAATAAATGAAAAAACCTAAAGGTTTTTCTTTCATTTATTTGCATAGTATATAATGCAAAGTATGGTAAAAAAAATTTGAGTTGGATGCAACCATTAATAATATAATTTTTCATTAAATTGCGTAAAAATTAATTTTTTTAAATAAAACAAACAAATTTCCCATCCAACCGCAATATTACCTACTAGCTGGATGGGCATTATTAAATCCATGCCATTATACACAATAATTTATCTGAATTGGTTTCATAAATGCTTTGCTATGTTTGGTTTGCTTTACAATTGTCACAAGCAAGAGAAGTTCTTTTCAACGATTTTTCCTGAAAACGTGGTAAGAAGCAAATGTATCCGTGGGAAGCAGTTTTAAAAATGATCCAAATTAATAAAAAATGTATTTATTTTCATTGCTATTGCGATAATTATCGCTCTTTCTAATACGAGAATAGATTATGACATGCAATAATATATGATGACTCAAGAAATTATAGATATGGAAAAATCGTACAGTAAGTAAAAAAGGGAAATGAAGCTGACATATCACATCCGGGTGTCGGAAAAATTGAAAAGTGTTAAAATAGAAACTTTTAATGATCCACAATTGAATTGGTGAAAAATAAAACAATGCCGATGAAAAAATATTCGCTGCAGTGGGGTTGAATTCCGGGCCTCGGGTCCGACAATACGACATACTACCCTATCACTAAACACCAAGCGTATGCAGCTATCTTTAAGCGCCAATATCTCATTAACTATTGGTTGTCTACCCACAAGAGGGGATATTTTTAATACCGAGGAGTTCAGGAGAATCTAACTTAAAAGTTTCAGAAAAATAGGCCGTGCATGAGCCGTGACCTCCCCTTGTTTGGCTGTTGACAGAGGAATTACGGTTCATTTTATATCGCCCACATGTGCATATTGATATCAAAATGAAGTATTAGAAAATACCTTACGTAAGAACCGAGCAATTCCATTTTTCACTGAATGATCCCTGTAGTGTAGTGGCAACGTACCGGAGGCCGTTCGTCGTCATGCAGTTTCGCGATTCCTTAGCAACCAATTTCTTTTCACTGCATCATTCATTTTCGAAACAAAAAATAATTCTTTTTTATGTATTTACTGTTACTACATAATTTTTCTGTTTAAATTCATATTTACTATATTTACATCAATAATACATTCATTATAAGTAAGAGAGGGACATCGAGGCCTTTATTGGTTAAATTTATTCTTTCGCTGAGTTCGTTTTAGAAAAAGCAAACTACAAAAAAATTGAAAAATATGAGATACAAGTCATGCAATTCATGTGCGCTGCACAAATGTTTAACTGTTTTGCATAATTTATTAGGTTACGTATGCTATAATTTCGAATTTTTTTGTGTTAAATTTTTGACCATAGAAAAATAAAAAGATATTTAATACTACGACTTATAATGGCAAAATATTGCTATTACTATGTACTTCCGGCAAATATTTTATTGGCATTAGCTTATATAAATATTTTATTAGCATTACTTAGCATTATCTCTCATTATTTATTGAAAATAATAATTTAATTCTTCACTACACCTCTATTAACGCTATGATTTCAAAGACAGCGGCCTGCGTTGCCGGTTATGGTGAATCACTTGTATTATTTTAACGTCTGGTAATGTGTGCAACGTTAGGCACTGGTCAAAATCGTACATATTTGTCTCGAAACAATTTGCGAGTCTATCAAGTAAGTGAAACGGGTCTTTCTTCATTCTGCCAAGAGAGGACACTGGTAGAATCACAAAAGAACCCCCTGGATGATTTTTGGGAAAATTACTCTAGGTTACGCAACAGTGTTGGGCCAACACTATCAACTCACAAGTCTTCGTACTTCAGTTTATTCTTTCTTTTAAATAAGCTCAAATGGAAAGAAAAGTTCTGTTGCATTCATCTAAAAGACGAAAATTACCACTCGAAGTAATTAAGACTAATTAGGTACTGTCAATACCGCATATGCTTCGAGATTTTTAATTAAATTTCAATATCCCGACGTCAAATACACTCTCAGTCCAATTACAATCTCAAAAAAACCAATTCAAATACTATAACAATATAAAAATAGCATAGTGGAGAGTAGTTTAAAAACAATTTTTGTAAATAATAAATCGTTTGAATTCATATCCGTAATTACAAAATAATTTAACAAGCCGAAAAATTAATATTTTCCATAAAATTATACCTTACTTAACTGGGACTGACAGCAAAATTATGTGTAAATATATTATTTTTATATCATTCTCTTAGGAGCGTATTTTTTCTTAGCATATTATTTTGTATATAATTGATTTATTATCTAAATTTCAGTATTTGTAGCTGGCTGATTTTTTTACAATTTTTGTATTTAGAATTTGGTTTTAAGGGAGAAATTATGGAGTTATTTTGAAGGGGCTATGATGTAGTCATTAAATAATAACCGACAGAATTTCAGAAAAATTAGATTACAATACGAAATAAAATTTTAATAATTTTAAACAGGTATTCAGCGAAGAATGCTTTTGGCTAGTATAATGATCAGTTTAGTGACTTTAATTGAGCATTACAGTCACTATTAAACTGATCAGCAACCTCCATTTAAACTATTTCAAATAAATTATATAATATCATTGAAATGCAGCATCTCGGTTGTTTTGAAATATTCCATTAAGTCACACACGATGATCTTGACGTAAAACTTCGCAGTAAGTTAATCAGATTTGTGTCTTCGAAAGGAAGAACAGTAAAGTAATCCTGAAACCAAAATCTAAAAACCGGAGTTCGCAGCGAGGCTCTATCCATTTTAAATGCCAAACTTTCCACATTGCGCGGAATTGAGATGGACTGAAAGTTTTGCCGAACCCATTGGGTTTCTTCACCAGAAAACCCTTAAATTGGCATTTTATACCCGTAACTGCAAACTTTCTCTCTCTTCGGAGAAGTAATCAGAGTTCAGTGAAACAGATGTTCCTTTACAGTGACAACCTATCTTACTTTTTTTGTACGCTCGCCGAAGATCTCAATTCTCACAAAATTTGGGGCTAACTTTACATGTAACTCATCAGTGGTGAAATGAGCAACGGATAATATGGTATCGTCGTTGATATGAAAGTGATCAAATCTTTCCCTCAACTAAAGATACTCTACCCGAGTGTAAATGTATGATAGGTGAGAGGGGGAAATTCATTCTAACTTAATTATTCTTTCATAAATGAAGAAGTCGAAGCTTCTTCATGTTATATTTAAGAACGGGTTCACTCTAAGTGTGGATTTTCCCAGAGACTTGTTTACAGTTTTCAAAATATCGAGGCTCTTGAGAGGCCCGTGAAAATTTCCTGAGGGTGCCTATAATATACTCTTGGGTTTATAAATGTAACATGACTCCACTTCTTTAACCAGCCCACAATGGTATTATTAATAACATCGATCGCAACAATTATTTACTCATACGGCCATATTCTTTCAGGAACATGTACAGCATAAATAGTCGTCATTATTAGAGCTTACAGTTAGTTCTTAATCCTCTCCCAACATCTCCGGCATGTCGGACTGATGATCGTCAGCATTAACAGCAATACTTACTAACTTTTACGATCAAATTTTTTAAGAGTAAGACCCGAGGAAACCAAAAAACACCTCGGAGCAGCCATTCGATTAACTACTTCATAGAAAAACTCCTCCCACCCCTTCGCTCCAATTCCAGAGAGGGGGGGAAAAACAAGTTTTACCATCCAGCTCCGCGCAGGTAAGTCAAGCACTTAATTAGAACCTCCACCAAATATAAAGAGGTACGTATAAAAAGTTCTCAAAGGGTGAGGAAGGAGAGGAGGGAGATGTGCCGTAAAGGAGGCCACCACCCTCTCATTTCGCTCGTGACCTTTCTTTCCTCTTCCCCTGCCCCTAAAACCTTTTTTGCACGCAAATGAAGTTGGCATTGGTCGTACCTTCACCAGGAGTTTCTCTTTCGCCCCGAGACACCCCATTATAACAGCGGCGACCCTCCCGCCCAAAAACCCCTCCCGCACTCGCCTCTCACCGCAACCCAACTATGGAGGTGGGCGTCAATGGAATTTTTTTCAGCGACCGACAGTTTCTCACCCAGGTGGCAGCGACGTATACGACCAATCTCCAGATATGTTCTCCATGCGAAAACGGGGCATTTGAATCAGAGAAATAGTCATATTTTTGGTCCGAATTAAAGATATCGTTAAAAAAACGAAGATGGATGCGAAGACATCTGTACTATACTATTATTGATAATGCTTCTCACATAGTGTTCTACATTTTTAGTAACAATATGCGCTCTTATGAATATTTATTTCCCATACTAATCACCATAACGCCGGAGTAGTGATGTCACCAATATCAAGAAGACAATTAAATTAGAGGTAATCAACATAAATACTTAGATGTTTCCAAATCCTGAAATTGACACTACATCTAATCTTGACAATGGTTGTTCAATACTGTTTAAAATAAAAGCGGTAGAATTATATTAATAAATTTCCGCGAGTAAAGTCGATTTTTCATTTCATATCAATTCACGCTGTCGTTGACAAATAGTTCGCGCACTTTCCGAAAAATTTTGCTACCTAAGAAACAGATAGAAGGAAGATTCATAGTATAAGATTAAGCTTGACAGGAATCGGCAACGGTTTTCGTCTTTTCCATGTAGAACCCAATCCAAATACCTGATGAGGCACGTTGCCCATAGCAGGGCCCATTTTCTTGTTTTGTTCATGCTTGTTACAGTTATTATTATACTTGTAATTGTAACTGCTTTATCGGCAGTCAGGGCAATTAAACAATATTGACTTGACTTAACCTTTATCGATACTCCATAAGGTAAAATAAAACTTCTCAGTTTATGGAAATAACTTATGAGATATTTAAATAAAAACGCAGCATAAATTAATAGTATAGTATAGCAATTGCTTTGAGCTACTATAGTATCACTATAGTAGCTAAAAGCAATTATTTTAGCTACTATAGTGATGAAAGCGGAGAGACAGAGAATTTAAATGAATTCTTAATGCAACAATCGGTTACCACCGAAGAAGCACCCAACCTTAGAATGGAACTTTCTGATTAAAATAAGGATGAACTGATGTTAGCAATCATATTCATCTCAGTAATCTGAAGAAGTAAGCGGGGTAAAACAGGCGCCTGCCCCGCTCGCGATGAGGGCCATGGATCCTCAGCGCTCCCAAGAGCTGCAGGAAAAGACACGCGAATCATCTTCCGAAATAATCTACTCCTCGAAATCACTCCTTTACTAAAGGACGAGCATTTTTTTACGAGAAATACCTTTACGATGTACTTTTAACGAAAGTTTAAAACCATTGCTGGGAGAAAAAATCCAGCGCTTGCAATTCAATTTCGGAAGAAAATTTAAAACACCGACACGAATATAGATCAGCTTTTAAGAGATTAGGGAAGAAAGAAATCACTACTGTTAGCACAATAATCTCCCTGGAACTGCGTGTTACTATTTCCAAAAATGGTAGGCAAGAGCCTTGGTAAAACAAAAAGTCCAGAGCGTTTTGCAAGAGGGCCTTCGAGAGACAATAAAAGGGCAAACAATGGGTCCAAGGGAAAAAGCAAGACCCTATTCCATTAAGGGAGGTTGCTCCTGACTAAACAGGAACAATGAAGGACAAAAGACGCAGAGATAGTTTAGAGGGGAACGAGAAAAATACAAAACGCATAATTGCGCTGGGGGCATTTTTTCGGCCACACGCATACTTGCGTGCACTGCACGGAATAGGTTGAATAAACGAGACACGAGTCACATGAGTCTTCTAAAATCGAGTCTAGATTCCTGTTTACGTGATGTATATGCCGACGTCAAGCGTGAATGCATGTTTCTATCAAACATTCATCGTGTAAACACCAAAACTTTTTCACATACGTGAACTCACGTCCACAAAATATTCCACGATTTTATTCGCTGAATGTGTTCGCGCAAGTTTTCACGCATTAATCCGAGCGGGCTTAAGCGTTGTGTAAACAGGCCTTAATATTTGCTCCCTCATGAACCATTGCAAGGAACAACCAACTTCTGACCTCGTATTTGAAAATGCAATGGCAACAGTAATATTTCCCAGTCCCAGGAAGAATAATTATTTGGCCGATTTGGGTTAAAAGAGAGCTCATAGTCACTCACAAATACTTACGCGCGTTTTTTTCTCTCACATTACTTAAATGGGAGGAATTTTGCATGTTTGAGAACATTATACTTCACTTAATATTACAGTCAAGCAACGGTTCAAAAAACTGCACATACTAAAGTTTTATGCAATAAGCAACCTTTACTTCACAAAACAGCAGATCCAGAAGTATTAACAACCATCTTTAGTCACTAAATTCAATTTGGCGCGGCGTTGGTAATGACTATCCAAGGTGATAATGATTATCCACGTGGCCGGGAGGTGAGCAGGTGTAACATACATTTGGCAATAGCATCCACTCTATCAACTAAATGTGGAACGCGCTACAGCACTGGTATTACTTGCAAAGGTTTGTTCACATGCATACCATGAAGATTGGGAGACAAACCACACGTTGAACAGCACACTTCAACCGACACCAACCTCAATCTCTTCGTGGCGACGAGCAACGCTCGAGCCTCAACCTTAAAACTTACTAAACTCAACCTTATTGCTCCACGATGCTGCAGTATTATGTACGATATTCCGGAAATATCACAATGCAATATCGATCATCCGGGCGATTTGATATATGGGCTGCGATGTAATTCAATGCAATAAGTATTGTGATGATATGCAATGTAACGCAATACAGTTTATTTATTTATTCGTACGAGTATATATTTTTGGGTAGGAAAAAGACATCTTATGTCATTCACTCCAATAAGAGCAGGAGAGCAGATTAGCGAGGAAAGGATATGCGAGAGATAATGGAAGAAGAGGGTTGGAGAGAGACCGGGCGTCAGAAATAGCCTACTCCAAAATGAAAGGTGGGATAGAGAACTTGAAATGCTCTCCGCCTAGCGTCAAGATATAAGGGATCAATTTTCTATGAAAAAAATCCTAGCCACTTCATAGATTCGATAACGGGTTCCCTGGATAGGATGTATTTTGATACCATGTCATTTGTGATATGTGATGCAATTCAATTTAATGTGATCCACAACGATGTGTGTAATTAAATCCGATAAGAGCGATGTTATATAACGAAATGCGAAATAAAGCGAACCATACGTTTCAACGCTATACATGCCATGCAATGCGAGACGTCGCGTCTTTTCCATGAAATATTTATATCGCAAAGCGATGTTGAATTTTTGTTTTTGCACAGCCCAAGTAAATTCTAGGGAAGCAGCAGGTGAAAATAAAAAGAGTTCTTGCGGCTTTAGAGAGACCTCCCGGCGGCCATCGAAGGAGCAGAAGTCAGCAGAGGAACAGAAGCGCGGCGCGCGTGGAGAAGGTGGAGGTGGTCTCTTTCTCTCCTTTCGAGCGGGATACCCCGGGGGGAGGGAAGGTGAAAGGGGTGAAAGGTGAAGGGAGGGACTTTTCCCGCGCGGCCGAGACAAAAGACAGCGCGCGGAGAATTGAGAAGAGAAGGGAATCGCGCGTGGACATTATGGCCGTGGGGTCTCGGCTCTCGCTCGGAATACGACGACGCTGCGAAGGTTGGGCACGGACGGGACAAATGGTGGACCCTATACCCTGCCTGATCCACACCACAACGAAGAGAAAGGCTCTCCACTACTACACCGCCGCGGAATATATGCATACACCTCCCGATGCAAATGTGCGCCCGTTGTGTGCTCGTCTGTTCAAGCCGGGACTACCGTCTTCCCCACCTTCTGCAGGCCTTGCTCTTTATGGAAGGTTTTTGCGAGCGGGTGTGGGAGAGAAGATGGAAGAGAGAGAGGAGGCCTTAAAGGCGCCAGTGGTGCCGGCGCAAGGTCAGAGAGGAACTTCATCTTCCGAACCGCTCGCCTTTTTGGAGAGGAGGGTGAAAGGTGGAGGAGGATTGCGAGAGGCGTGGTTGAGTTTTGCGAGAGTACGACTCGTCCACGAAGATCCCGAAAAGGAGGGGAAGGAAAGACGAGCATCAGGTTAGTAAGGTCGCTAGAATACTAGATTCTTATCTCGAAGACCCGGGTTGGAATCCCAGCATAAGTGAAAATATTTAACGGAATCCACTTGTGTTATATTGGGAAAGTACTTCGGAGTGGCGTAGTGCCCACTAAATATCTCGTGAGGAATACATTTAATAATTATAAATTGCGCTTGAGATCGAGTTCCGCGTGTTGTATGAGCTGAGTTATGAGTGATTCGTCGCTACGCTATGAGTGGTGGCTTTAGTGCTGCCAAATGGAATAGTTTGTACTTGCCACTCTGGGGTCGAGTTTCGGTAGTGGCGGTTAGGCGGAATTCATCTATCCCTACTTGGGCGCCTCGTGGAGAGAACTTCAATATTACTCTGTCCGTCGGATGGGACGCTGAGCTGAGGTCCCCTTGCCGCATTTCGGAAGAGCCGAGTTATACCCATCCATTCATTCCTAAAGAAATCCTTCCCTCCTTCCGTCCAACCCTTCCATCTTCAATCCCGCCCCAATGACCTCACCAAACAACCAACCGGGAAACAAAAGGCGAACGGAAGGGGGACGTTCATTTTTTTCATTTGCTTACGCGTTATTATTTTTTTGTTTTGAAAGAATGGAGGGGTGGAGTCCACAGGTTTGGTCTGCCGGTGACGTATTTCCCATAACTCTGTGCGAAAGCGACGGCTGTGGGCGCGGCCGGACGTGTTTGTTGAGAGAGTGGAACTGGGGAGGGGGGGGGGGACAACAGAGTGGAAGTAAAGAGATGTGCCGCTGATAAAAAGACGGTAGGGAGGATGGGGAAGCACCTAGAGCGGTATATAGGCGAGTAGACCAACGATTTTGGAAAGCCACCTCTTCACAGAAGTAAAGAAAGAGGAGTATAAGGAGTGTGTAACTTCTGTGAGGGGAACTGAATAGGAACGAGGCTGAGCGTTGCGAGACGTAAGCATAGAGGTCACTGCTCGATTTCTCTGAGGACAATCGCACGGAGTTTGCAGTCTGTATGAATGCATTATAGGATAAGAGAGAGAGATAAGGATTCTACAACTGTGTCTACACTCAGATTTTTCGAGAGCCCACAAAGGGATGACACAGTAAGGGATGCACAGGGAACGTCGTTCTAATGTTGGGAAAACAGAAGTAGAATCGTGTACCCACTCCACAAAGTACCCACAACTTCACAATGGTGCTCGCAGAAGGCACGGAGTCAAGCTTGGCTAACCACCATCCGTAGTTCAGATGTGTTCTCGGGCAACTAACAAGTTCCTTAGACATGTTTCGCCGGTTAGGACGTCCCTATTAGTTCCCAAGGGTCACGTATACCCATAAATGGGAGTTGGCTATGTGTTTAATATTACAACACTAACCGGCGCCAAGGCACGTTTGAGTCAAAACCCCAATATTGGGTTTCGGTTTAAGGCAGCGGTTATTGCTCTGGTTTCCCGCTCATGTCAGACGAGCAGGGTTCAATGAACGAATGTCAGCATTTTTCTTTGGAGTCCCCGAATTTAGTTGGACGAACTAAACGGAAACCTTTTGATATAGTACTACTCCACACGCAAAAACACAAAAATTCATTCATTTTTTACGAAAAATAGTGCTTCAAAATTAAGTGTGGTAATATAAAAATATGATTTTGCCTTACATCACCTTCAATTACGAGGAACATAAAACTTTACCAGTAAAGACACCAAACTGAAAGTACTTGATTGTACATAAGTAATATCTAGGAAAGTTTTCTTTACACAGTCACCTGCTCCAAGGCTCAAGCCTGCATTGAAAATCGGAATACACACACGAAAAATATTCTCATAGAAATTTCATTATAATTATGAATTCAAAGATAAATCTTAGACACATGCCTCGATAAAATAACAGCTGCATACAATTTACCGTAATAAAATCAAAATTACTGAGGTGGGGAAATTACAGCCGTGTAGGAAGACACTAATAAGGAAAACTTGAGTGATTTCCTCATTTAAATACAACGGCTACCTACCTACCTACCCCGTTCCCACAAAATTAACATAGTTTAGCGATGCTGAGAAAATGAATGCATGTCAACTACGAATAAGCCTCAAAATAAATAAAATACGCTTGTCAAGTGGAACAGCCAAGAAAGTCAGAAGAGGCGTACCGTTACAAGCACTTGAAGGACTCAGAGACCAAAATTAGATAGTATTTTTCAATCTTTTTCCAAATTGTTCACAATAAACGAGCACCTTCAAATATTCTCTAAAGATAATTGATTCCATGTTACCCCAATTCATGTCCTGGGAAAATAGGATGCACCTTTAATCTCGGAATTACTCTGAATTCACTAGTAAATTCTTAATCACTATGTGAAGTGGAAAAATACTCGTTACGTTGATGCGAACGACCAAAAATAGTAGCAACTGCTGCGCAAGACGCCAAGGCTGCTGAGGAAAGTTTGCACCGTCATCCGAGCACCGTTAACCCTCACACGTGAATGATCATATCTTATGCAGGATTCGCACGCTCGACCTTGGGGCTCGACCCACCGATTACCCTTCACTGCGTGGCTACCTGGGCAATCAGACAAGCTTTCCAAAGAGATTTCATATGCAGTCGCACGTTAAAGAGCCATTATCTACGTATCATTGTCCTTTCAAAGTAAATGCATCTTCACGACTTCAACGCTGTTCAAGCTATTTTAAAATCATATATGATAAACTGCACCTCCGCTGAATTTCAATTTCTACTGCTCCAAGAGCCGCCTACGTAGATAACCACTATTTCCATCAATGTGCACTCGTCATAAGCCCACCATTCACTAGTTTCATACTTTTAAAACTTACAAAAGAATTTTCATTCGAAAGCACATTACATATACGGAAGCGCATTACGTATACGAAAGCGCATCATACGAAAGCAAAATTATTACATAGGAATTAGAAAGGAAAAGAAAAAATTCGTACGAAAGCTGGTGAATAAGGATCATTTTCCTAATTTTAGGGTTTAGGGTTACTTAGGGTTTCATTGGTCACCAAAGAAACCATATTGGAAAGATTAACATACTTTACAGCAAGTTAATGGGCAATTTCAAGTAAAATTAAAAATTTGAGGATAATAGGATGGACTTTTTGTCGTTCAAAGTAGCCATCGAGTAATGACATCAAAGCGTTTAAAGATTAGAAAGGGACATAAAAAAATCGGAAATTTGTTTCAGCTGGGCTATGTGCCTGTCGCGCCAGGTTAAGGTGACAAATTTGAATAAACAATCATTATCATCCCTGAAATGATTAATATAGCTAGTTGTGCTCACTACATAGTATTATCCACGATGAGAAATGAGTAATCCCTATTGTTTTACGGAGCGCGGAGAGTCTCGTCTAAGTTTTCCTTCACAAACTATATATTCCGTATGCTAATTCCCTTTTAACACTTACGAATCTAAAAAGAAATTAGTATCAATAATTTCAATCTTATTATATGCTACGTAAAATATTTCAATGACATATAGGCATAAAAACGCAACTGTCAAATATTCAAGCCACAACTTGGCTTAAAAAGATTAAAGATTACATGAGCCTTTGATAGCAAAAAGCATATTGACCCTGTCGTTGATTAATAATAATAAATATTACGGAAGAATTTTAATACCTCAGTTAATTTTACTAGCAAATTTATTGTCAAGACACGGGTTTCGACACTTCGTGTCGTCTTCAGGTGAAAAATTGTCGAAACTCGGGTCGTGACAATAAATCTTATATAAGTGAAATTAACTAAGGTATTACAATTCTTCCGTAATGGATAACTTCCACAACGTTAAGCATACAACAGTTTCCTTTGTAATTATAAATATCCTTTTGAAGAAGACAAAGGTCCTGAGATATGTTTTCATCATCCTCATTCGGATTTCGGACTCGCCCTCGTGAAACTATTGAAATGTTTTCCTATTAATGCGTTCCTTTTAGAAATACCTTTCCTCCTCCCACTCCGTTGCCTCTCTACCTCTTTGCGTTTCATCTCCGTTTCTCTCTCTCTATCTCTCTCTCCTCCACTACACTCCTTCTCTTAACTTATTCGAGGCTAGCGAGCGTGGAGCGTATGAACCCAGCGGCGCATTCCGTCACCGTTAACCACCTCGATCATTTGCCAACCACTGCACTTCGCTTCCAATCGCTCTTGCGCGATTGGGAGGGCGCAGCCGCCAATCAAAGCAACGCCCTCGCCCGTTCTCCCATTCGTTCCCCCTTCAACGACCCCATGCGATCGGAGGGATCGTCCCCCCTCAATGTGTCCCCGGGATTCGTTTTCTGACACTCTCCTCCATCCGTCAGCCCCCCAACAACAACTCTCTCTCTCATTGTTCACACCGTCCACAATAAAACCTTTGAATGAATTTTGCGCCAGCGCTAAGGGAGTCCACGCCTCAAAAGAGCCTTCAATAAAACCAAAACAATGACCATGTGTAACTATTCCGTATTGACGAATAGAGGTTTGCAGTTCTCCACCGAAAAATATAAAAAAAGCTGGAAGTCTCAGGAACCTCTGTGGAAATCGTTCATGCTTGCAACAAAGCTTGAACATGAAACGCAGCAATTTCCTTAAATAATATTTATCACAAACACGGTTTCAGTAGATTGTAACATGATCACATGAGAACGCTGCTTTGCCGTGACCCATTTTGATTATCATGATCTCCATCAAGAAAATTACCGTATCTTTAGTTCATCTCAAGCTCAAAGCACTAAATTATATTAAAATGCACGACAGGTTTCGAAAATTTACACCATTTACAAAGCACAGGATTTATGCGAAATTGCGTGAAATTTTACCTTGTTTATTAAGAATTCTGCCAACTTTTAATTCATTATTATGGAGTGGCCCCACAATACCACCTTCGTAACTTTGAACGGTTACTCCCGCAAGAGTCAAATGTTCTTTTTTACAATAAAACTACAGAGGAGTCCACATTAACCTATAATTTTCTTGACATTTAACATGCTTGATAGACAGGAAGATACCTTGAAGACATTTCTAGCAATTAAAGCAAGCTATTTCTTCGTTTTCTCGTTCCGAAAAATTCGGAAATTTATATAAAAAATAATTTTTCCTACGAGCAGAAAAGTTCAAAACTTATGGGTTATAATGCTATTACCAAACAAGGTTCCACTTACCACACTGACAGACATCTAAATAGCTTACATGTTATTTACTAAGGAGTCAAATTTTACTCCTTGTGACGATGTATGTACAAAGGGATATTATCTAAACTTGGCAATTTTAGAGTTAAATTCCGATGTACCCCTTGCTGGTTAGGAAAGTGATCGACAAATGAAGTGATCTGCGTCATACTCCCCTTTATGGAAAGTGGATTGAGGAACGGAGGTAGGTGGGAAAAATTAATGCGTCTCCATAAGCCAAAGCAAAACGGAAGGAGTCATGGTGTCATCAAAATAGCACCCCAATATGAATCGGGATTCCACTGCCTCTATTCGAAACCGATCCCTCAAAATAAGAAGCCGTTACTACAGCCACCGACGCTCATCCCATTCCTAACTGTGGAAATCCTAATTTATTTTGTGTCCCTCCCCTCACTATTGCAAAAATAATCCCCATCGTTTACGATTACTCTCTCCCTCTCTCTTTTATTTGAAAACATTTTTTTCAGCGCTTTATAACATCATGCAGTTAACTCGCTCCACCCTCTCAAACGATTTATCTGTTCCAGTTTAATGATTCCCGAATTAAAAAGAGCTGCAATGAAACTTATTTTTTCACCACGACTCTTTCATATCCGTCGCATAATAATTGAAAAAATAAAACTGCCCGTATTTTTTTCCCTTCTCAATGTGTCAATTATATTTTTTTTTAGGAAATATGATCAAAAATCGACACAACGAAATGGCCATTTGAGAGATTACAATACGGGCAGGTGAACGATATATATTGCCGCCCTTCTCTCGATTGGAACACCCAACACATTCCGAGCAGCCATTTGCATTTTTATGTCTCTATCGTCCCCCCAATTAAAATAGCCATGTATTCACGAGGAGAAGTCTTCTTTAACCGCGGCTGTTTCGCCGACAGAATCAAGGCGAGAGACACTCTTTGCGACAGTGTTGAAATCTGTTGTATTTCTAATCAAACAAGCATGGTTTACTTAAAACCTATATCTCTTCATCTCAAAGCGCTATTTATTAAAAATCCTCCCCCAAAAGAGTTACAGGATACACTCTCGCGGCCACGGTTTGACCTTTCATATTATCTGAGGGAGATCTTTTTGAACTAAGCTGCGCAATGGCGAAATTTCAGGCCTATTACATCACTATATATTACACTATTTTGTCACTTATAAGAAATTCGTATGATCAATTAGATGAGTGGCACACTTATTGAACTTTAGACACAGAGTAATAATAGTAAATATATTTCGTTTCCTCAAAACCAGTTTTTTTAGCAATCAAATACATTTTTTACATTTTCCCGGAATACGCTGGAATTTCTCCAATTCATCGCCCTTTTCTAAATACCATGGTATGTGTTGCAAAATTATTTATGAAAATCTAAAACATTATGGCCATTTTTAATAAATTTTACAATATATTAATGCATTCTTTTTTCACCTAATTTAGTGGCAACATCAAGGGGTATACGTGGGAGTATACATTTGTATGAGCAACAAGTTTTGAGGATTCTATTACTACTAATGTTTAAAAATGCCAAGCTTCAGTGTTATCTTTATCTCAACACCGCCTATTTGGGCGATAATGACTTGAAATCGTCGGGCCCCATTAAAGCCTCGCAACCGACTAAACAGCATAGGGTTAAGCGGATGACGGAACGCTTCTCCCCCTTCCACAATCATTACATATCCGAAGGGTTCACTGCCCGAGTCTCTCTCTCTCCCTCTGGCGTTTACCCAGCCCTTCCAAATCTCCTCGACCCCTCCTCTTTCCTGACCCCTACTAACCCTACCATCACCCTTCCCCGCTCTACTGCCCGTACACTCACTGCTCCCCACCAATTACATGAGGAGAGGAGTCGAGAGCGACAGCAAGAGAATAACTGCGGTTTGAGAAATGTCGACGGCATGTGGGGAGAGGTCAATATGTGGACGGGGACGTCGGGTACGCTGATATTGGGGTGGAGTTTGACGACCGGTGGGGGTAGGGGATGGATTGGAAAAATCGCCAAGGGTCAGGGGGCGAGAGGAAAAAGGACTCGGAAAAGGCGGACGGCAGGAGTCGTGGATTTTGTGTCCGGTTCTGAATGGACAGCAGTGGCCTCGTCGACATCACCGCCAGGGTGGCGTGTAGCCTTGTTTTCGCCACCCGAACGGATCGGGAGGTACGGACACTAGGGAGAGGGATATGGGCAGAGGAGAGGATGTGTGGTTGCAATAGAAGGGCGACCGCGGCTTCTTCCCTCTCCGCGAAGTAGTGGCGAGGGAGGAAGCAATCGTGGCAGTGGGATTCGGGAGGGATATGAGTGGTTGCATACTTGCGAGGGGTGGCAGTCAGTCGTCAGCATGATAGGAGTGACGAGCCGGAACTTACACTGTGGACGGTCCCCTTTTCTTTTCATGAGAAAAGAACGTTTCCACGGGAAAGGTAAAAAATTCGTTCACATAGAACGGCCATCACCCGTGAACAAGGAACACTGGAAATTCGTTCATGTACAACGTATGGACGTACTACCTTCCTCAGTTCGTAAGATCCCTCGAAATATAATATTTAGAAAGACAAATAGAAATTTAGTTTATAGCCCTCATTTCCTTAGAGGTATAGGTGCAAACCTATTCATGCAAAGGGCATTAATGAGTTAAACAAAAATGATAAGCATTTAAAATTCGGGACATAAGTCCCCGAATTCCAGCGCAGGAAAATTATTTTTTTCGCAGTGATCTCATACATTTCTCTAATAACATAGCGGGAGACGCCGTAGGAGTAGCTGTCGTGGCTAATCCAGCAGCACTTTTTTTATATTATTCATGGACCACCGAAAACAGCTCTTATCGGCCTTTATATCGGGGTATTAACAATTAACAATGAACGATCACACACAACCTTCCTCTGGGAGGTGAAAATTCCTCCCGGCGGGACTCGAACCCGCGACCTTTGGGTTAACAGGCGAGGACGTTATTCCCGTCCCCGCCGCCACCGCTTAGCCCCACTGTTACCGATTAGAAAAAATCTCGGAGATAATTTTCTGGACTTGAACAAAATATTCCGACAGAGGAGTTAAACAAATTTTTGAGGATACCAGGACTAGCCACGGTAGTTACCTTTACGGAGTCACCCGCAAGTGCACAAAAGTGCGAGATACCATAGAGGAAAAATCATTTGCCTTGCGGACGAATACATTTTCCTCCGTGGAATCTTGCTCTAAGGAATTTAAACCAATATCGCGATTATTAAATGATCCTGCCGCACTAGAGCTATAAAAATTATCTTTCGTCCGATATTTTGGGGAGACATGGCTCAAAATGTTATCTAATTACATATAAAGTGATAAAAACTTTAATTCAACACAATAATGACTAAATCGCAACAAAAGAATCAACTACGAAACAGGTAAGCTGGAAAACTTCTCCAATTCACAAATCATGCCCGCATTTATGGGTTCGGTATCATTGCATGTTATTCAGTGAATGGGACAATGTCTCTAATGTCTATCATACTATTTGGACACTTGATGACTTTTGACCCTTTGAATTATCTTCCGGGAACTCGAAATGTAATCGCATGAACATAGACAGGAGGGTCAATCGCGAGCTAATTCGAGAGTCCATCAGTCATCATCATCATCGCCGTCATTAACGAGCGGCAAGGAATTATCGTTTATGGGGAAAACCCGGTCGTTACAAACAAAAATGCCTCCAGATAACGCACGAGGTCACAATATTACCACAGCACATGGGACGAGAGCCTCTGGTTTAATGAATAGCCAACGTTAGATTGGACTCATTGCAAAGTCATCCTTCATGCGATTACACGCAGGAAATCGAGGAAAAAATCCAAGTACCGCGCTACATTCGTAAGTCAGTCAACAGCGACGAAACTAGAGATATATATTCGAGTACTGGTTCATATCAAATTAAAAGGGCAACAACATATCATTTCTTGTTTCCTTTACTAAACAGTCAACCACAATACGAATAAAAAGTACGTAATTGTGATTGAGATTAAAAATAGATCCAATTCTCTGGTCAAGTACGTAATTCCACATAGGGGACAGTTTTTTTTCTTTTAAATTTAAAACATGATTATCCGCCGTCCCCTGAGAAGGGCGAAACTAATTCGTTGAAATGACTTTGCTATAAAACTTACTGTAGTAGCTACAAAAATAAGAGAAGTTGCCTGAATTTTCCACAGCGCTAAATTTCCGGGAGCTATCCTTGTTTACCTCATTGAGCTACTCAGATGGTTAAAATCACAATGTGTTGGTATAAATTAACATAATGAATGATTCCGAGAAAAGCATAGTTTAACCAACGCAAATTTTCACCGACTCAGCCATCAACTCAAGCTCAATCACCCAGTCATCAATAATTCTCGGTAAATTATCATGGGAAAAGTGTTTCTTCTTTCGAAAAGGTAAAAATTCAAAAAACCTAACCTTAGAAGGATTCGATGGCTTCCTGACTCTAGATTGTAAAGTTATTTCGTAATATTATTTTTATGTTTTTTATGCACCTGTATTTATTGCAATATTCCACGCATACAACTACATAAAAGAGCCCTTGCTATATTTAATAAATGAATCTCTATGTCAATGTAGTTTTCCCTACTGTATTGAAATCATCAAAAATAGTGCCTATTTTCAAGAGAAAAGGTTGCCATAACGATATAAAAATTTTTAGAACAATTTCACTGCAAAATAGTTTAGCCAAGATCATCGAATATGTGCACTGCTCTCAACTGGTCTCCTACTTAGAAAAGAGTAATATATTGATCAATACCCAACATGGCTTTAGGAAAGGCAGGTCCACAACATCAGCAATATACAATGCAATTGACTTTATTCAGTCATCTATTGGCAATAACAAATAAACAGCAGGACTTTTCCTTGACTTTTCCAAGGCATTTGACCATGCCAACCATCATTGTCTCTTGAATAAAATGCACAGTTTGGGAATTAGAGGTACCCCATATGAGTGGGTCAAGTCTTACCTTCTAAACAGGCCCAAATTTGTCTCATTATCAATTGAAGGCAAAAAGTATTCTTCGAGTAACTTGACATCCACATTAGGAGTGCCTCAAGGATCCATATTGGGACCGGTGCTATTTTTGATTTATATCAATGATTTGAGCACATGTTTCTCTGATTATAAAGGGAATAAGTTGCTTTTGTATGATGACGATAGTAACATCCTACTATCTTCCTCGTCATGCTTGTCCCTTACAGTTAATTCCAACTTGGTAACGCAACAGTTGTCCACATGGTCCCATGATAATTGTTTTACCCTAAACTCACAAAAATCCCAAATGGTTTTATTCTCACATAAAAAATGGATGTAAGTCTAAAAGTAAAAACTGATCACAAATCAATTGAACAGGTCGACCAAATAAAATTTCTTGGTATCATGCTGAGTGCTAATTTATCATGGAATGCACATGTAGATCTACTCATGAGGAAACTGAACTCATTCGTTATTTTAGGTATTCAGTCAGTTTAGATGTTTTATTAACTATTTATTATGACCTTTTTTATTCCCATATGTCCCAAAATATTATTTCCTGGGGCTCATCTCCACATTTATTCAAAATATTAAAAATTCAAAAGCGTGCAGTGAGAGTAATCGCTAAGAAATCATAATGTGCCCCTTCCAAGCCCATATTCAAATCTCTTAAGATTCTTCCCCTTCCATGTGTATATATACTCTCTATTGTTATGTTTATCAGGAAAATTCTTCATGAGTTTCATCTAAACTCTGACAATCATCAGTATTATACTAGAAAATCTGATCATTTGCATTTAAAGCATCAGAACTAATACATAAATAACTTGGCCCCGAGGAAATGGGATTTAGAATTTATAATAAGTTGCCAAAAGAATTGAAATATGTTAAATCCAAAAATGTCTTTAAATCTCCATGAAAGAGTATTCTATTCAATTGATGAATATTTAGGCAACAATTGATTTATTTTATTTTTTGTTTATCATACTAACAACATTGTAAATATTGTATGTATATTTTTTAGCCTACACTTGACGTGCCATATACATGTATGCAATTTACTTGGCCCTTGGCAAATAAAATATATTATTATTATTACAGTATCATAACTTTACCCACTGTAACGTAGTAGGATGGCAGATCTGTACGTGACTGTATCACTATATCTAGTAAGCAATTATAGCAAACGGATAATGTCTTAATGCGAGATTGAAAACAATTACTCTTCAACAAATAGCATGCTGGCATAATGCGGATTAAACCTTTAAAAACATTTCAAATTCTAATCAAATATTACATTTTCCATATAACTGGAGTGCCTTCATTCGCGTTAAAATTACTTCTCTTAAAATTTATACGTTAAACTTGTTCGATTTAAAAATAGATTTCAATCATTTTTGGAGCTACTTTTAAGTATCTTTATCACATCGACGAAAAGTATCTAAGAAAAAGTTTAGATTTTTAAAATAACTATAATTTAATATTTTTCTGTTATCTCACTCACATACACATCAAACATTTTCTATTGGCAGTCAAAAATAAGCCGTGATATCAAAATAAATTTTAAAAATTCCTATCGCAAATAATGTGGACAAACGTTAATTTGTAGTAAAATAGTTCCACTGAAGATGGCAATGGCATGATATGCGAATCAACAAATTCCAAATTTCAAACAAAAGAGCTCATATTTTTAATTACTGCATCTTTCCTCATCGGCCTGGAGCATGTTTTTTTACACGAGCCCAGCCGAAGAACATCCAACTTGGTAAAACTCACCGTGCGGAAACGCAAGTAACTGTAACACGTCCCCTCCACCATCTTGAAGCTCGGAACTTTTTTGCGGAGTTTGGCGAACGCGAGGGTTACAGGGTTAGAGAGGGATATAGTTGGGGACGAGAAGACTTACTCACCTTGAATGACTCGCGATGACCTTCTCGCGGTATATATCGGAGCGCGTGCCCAGCATCCGTGCCACCGTGTCCCACGAGGGGGGAGGACACCAGTCGGGAGCACCCCTCAATGCGCGGCGTTGGTAAGGGGGAATGGCAGGAGCGGGGAGGGCAGCATCCTCCTCACATACTTGCTCTCGCGGTCCACGGACTTCGTCTCGACTTAATATTTTGATTGCATCAACGGCAGAACTCTCCCGGGTCGTGTGCCCTCCATTCCGCCATCTCGCCCGAAAACTTTCAGTGCCGGAGACTCCACCTGCTAAGGTGTAATACATGGAGTGTGTGTAATCGCGTGGTCGCTTTACTAAAGCAAGAATATGTATGAAAAAAATGAATAAAGTTATCGTTTCGCCAGCTCCTCATAGGCCTTATCTTCTCCTCTAGCAATCCAACCAAATACGAACTAATGTGACACGAACTTAAACTTTAAAATTTATGGGTATTTCCGGAGTAACTGTGGGGTATCCGTGAGCTTCAAAGGCATGCTTCGGCTTTATTAAATGTATTCAGTTCTCCCGTTTCAGAAAACGCGTGTCTTGGCCATTTCTCTGGAACAGTTTTAAAAATGCAAGGTTGAAATCTCTGTGGATCGGTCTCGAACTCCTTGACGCTCCATTGTTTAACAGAAAAGGCAATCCCTTCAGAAATATCTCAATGTCAACTATACACAATATTGTTAGCTAAAGAAAGGCTTATACAGGAACGATGAGTCAGGCACTTATGTCTGAATTTGCTGGTTGATTGATGATTTAATTGATAAATTCCAATTTTTAAAAGTAAAGAAGAAATCTGTTCACAACTCGAAAAAAAATGAATTTTCAATATTATGCAATAACCAATTTTTAAAGAGCCAAGCTCAAACCTTTGATGCCCTGGCTACTCTCGATAAAATGAAACAACATTACAGTTCCACTACAAGGCATTTCAAGATCATCAAAACTGAGATGAATTGTATATTGCTTTCGTAATTCATCCCCGTGGGTCAAATCAGTTTCGCCGTTGCATTTAACTTTCTCCATCATTCGCTCGATAAGGCTAACACTCAAAGTTCGAAATGACACCAATTAAATCTTAAAAGATTTCCCATAGTATAATTTGAATCGGAGTTTCATTCTGAAGTCAAATCCAGCAATTAAACCCCTACTTAATCTTTGTTTCAATTTCCGTACATAGTTTGGCAGTTTATGGCTGCGAATGAAGGAACATGAGACAGAGAAATTTGTGAGAAAAACTAAAACCATTTTACTGCTCATCATAATCGACAAAGAAATCAAAAAACAGCTTCAAACAATGAATACCAGGAAAATAAATTTATAATTGGATGATGTATCTACGCGGCATAAATACAGTGACTAGGATGCCACAAAAATTAAGATATAAATTTACGGGCCATGTGAATAAGTAGCAGTACAAATCATCTGATGTCCTTTCCGCACTTTGTGAGCCACTTAGCAAACTGTGTTTCTGTTATTATTGTAATTATCTGGAATAGTCATTCAATTTGTTTTTCCGACCCCATTGCACTCAAGCTACTGCATTTCATAAGAAGATTTTGTTTGGATCGCATACGACATCTTTCCCAGGAATGTATGTCTATGTCAACATTAAGATTAGGAAATTATTTTCTATATTTCGCGCTTAGATTCATTTGTCAATCATTGAAAATTAACACCTACTTATTTAAAACTTGTGAATGTATTTTGGGGATAATTCAGGGGAAATTTACATCTTTCTCCGGATAGGTGGATGTACTAGGTTTGTTCATAAAGAACCCGGACTCCTGTCATAGCGCGCAAACCAACCCACCAATCAAGTTTCGGAAAGTAGTGACACCTAACGGCAACCTTCAGTAAATACAACACTTCGTAGTGCGTCTTACTGTGGTCAAGAATGAGAGCTTTTTGGTTGTTATAGTAAACACGTGTTGCTTTGCGAAAAGAAATACGGATCTGAAGGAGCAACGTGTCTGAGTGAAATGTTGTTTTTAATTTGGGGAAACTTGTACTGAAACGTAGGTATTACTTTCGCAAACATATGAGGATGAATACATGAACCGTTCCCAGTGTCACGAGTGGTCCAAGCGTTTTCATTCGGGCAGCTTATCGACTGTGGAACAACCTTCAATGTCAACAGACGAAGAAAATATCAATGCTGTTCTTTCTGCGAGTCGTTCAAATCGTTGATTGATTTTAAAAGGTAGATAATGAAGTCGGTATCAGTACAGGATCGTGAGGTTTTTGAGTTTTGAGATTCTACTCGTAAGAGGTTTACGGCGGCTCTAAACTATCGGGAAATTTAATAATAATTAAATGGTTGGCAAACCTATTTTTGCGTTTTGCCCGGGGAATCCAATTGTTAAGGGAACAATCAAAACCGGGTGTCACCATAAAATATTTATTCGATTTCCTGCTATTTTAGAACTACAATAAATCTCCCACTGTTAGAATTTCAAACCTCAAGTATAAACTATATGATGTACTTTTGCATATATTTGTATTCTTTAAGCCACACATGTTTAATAGCTCCCCAACAGAGAAAATGAAGTCAAAAATGGCTAACTAAGAGCGCCAACCTAGTTTACAAATATCATATTTCTCTTACGAGTTAAATATCAAACTCCAAGTTGCAGCCATGTGTTGTACTTTTGCATAGACGTGTCTTGTAAGCCACATATTTATAATAGCTCCCCCAACGAAGAAAATAAATTCCAAAAATGGCTTATTTTGAGCGATAAGCCATTTTCCTTTTCTTCTACGTTAAAAAGGGTTAGTGTCACATGCATAAAACTTTACAAGATCATTTGCCTAATTTATTAATTTAAGTACAAATCTGAGACTTGCCTTCTTTTACAGTTATCTCGATTTGAAAATCAGTTTTCTGTTGGAAAAATATGTTGACTTTAAGTTCTATTTGAACAATAAATACGTGTAAAAAATTAAATAAATGCTTTATTTTATGTTTTAAATAGTAGGGCTCCATAACCTCCCCTCTGCATTAATTATTTCTTTAGATATTTAGGATTGAGTAAACAGAAATTATCAAACATTCGCATACGCCATCTTGGAAAAACGGCTTCCATGAGAAAACGAGAATGTATAAAACTTTTAAATCGTTGCATTCAACTTCCAATACGTGTAGGGATGTTCGTGCAAAAAAAATTGATTTTTTCAAATATGGTCATTCAATCAGCATTGGATGATATGACATGGAATGACCCACAAGTACGTCGCTGGCAAAATATTTAATAATTTTTAAATGAATTTCTTCCTAAACGTCAGTACCGTCCTCTTACGGTCACTTATGTAGCTTTTGAGTACATGGTTAATTGTCCTTCAAGGGTCACACAGCTCTGGGAGTAGCTTACAAATCTCCCACTTCAAAAATCGCGTCTTTTTCACGTTAGATAGTCTTATGTGTTCCTAGGACTTGGGGACTATGTGGGACTGTTGAAGCTCAAATCCTAATATCGACTACATTTCTCCATTTCGACCACTTCCTATAGGTTATTTTCAAGTTATTTACCGACGGATTTTATTGCCTTTAAAACACGAAACAAAATTTTATGTGATACTCGTATGTAATAACGTATCGATCATAAATTGCGTCACGGACTGGATTATGGAGATCTTACCTGATCCCGCATTGCTCTGCTAGTCTGATGATCCATTGCTTGACACGCTTTGTCATACGTCACCCGGAAAATATTATTTTATAGCAGCATATTAATATAAGCGACTTGAATACTTTTTGTGCGCCGTTAATGGTCGCAGACACTATCGATCCTAAGATTGGGTTTCTGCAGCACTTCATTCCATTTTACTTTCAGCCATTCGCTTTATTCCTGCATAAGCCTTTATTTTAACGTTTCACAAAATTTTCCTCATGAATTAAACCCTTGATCTTCTTCGTTAATTTACTATATTTGTATTTCCGTTATTTTCCCTAAAACTATATCATTAGTTGGTGAAGCTTTCTCGGGTTTCCAACCGGGTGATGGTCTCCATGTAGGCCGAAGTTTCGATGTCTGACTCAGTCATCGTCATCAGGGCTGATGAAAGGATGTCAATGTCCAGGATACTGGCGAGGCACAAGATTGAAGTGTTCCACAAACCACCCGGAAAACTCAGAGAACTACTCGTTACAGCCAAAGACCAACTTGGCCTAAAGACGCCAGGCATCTACCAGGTTCTGAGTGACTGCGGAGAAGTCTACATTGGGGAGACTGGACAGACCATCGAAACCAGGCTGAAAGAACACCGGCGGCACCTCCGTCTAGGACAAATAGAGAAATCAGCCATCGCAGAACACAGCATCTCCATGGACCATACCATCAAATTCGAAGATGCAAGATTACTCGCCCGCTCCGGTGGCTACTGGGAACGAGTAGTCAAAGAAGCCATCGAAATCCGGATGGAGAACCGAAACTTCAACAGGGACCAAGGGTACTCACTCAGTAATGCCTGGAAACCTATACTAAAACACGTGAAAGAAGCCAGAAAGAAGAAAAATCAAAGCGACCAATCAGGAGGCTCCAACACCTTTCCCGCCACTACGGACAATTAAGCGCCGCGAAACTCGCGACTCTAAGATACATAAGTCGACCAACGAGCAGAATTGACATCCTTTCATCAGCCCTGATGACGATGACTGAGTCAGACATCGAAACGTCGGCCTACATGGAGACCATCACCCGGTTGGAAACCCGAGAAAGCTTCACCAAGTTAATACGCCGGGAAAGCACTAAATCTTACTATATCATTAGTAGCTACCTATTAATACTGATGACAACGTCAGATAGGATTTAGAGCCAATGAATTCCAGTCCTTCGGAACCTTGTAGGTACTTCCGGTGATGTGAATGAGCCTATACGCTCTGCATAGTCATTTTCGAATGGTAACAATTTTCCATCGATTCCTACAACTTTGTACGTAATATTCTCATTAATTTTCAACACATTACCCGAGTCGACTTCACAATCCAGCTTGTTCCCCACTATATTAACATATTACGCAAGCAATATGCATAAGCAACAATAGGGTACAGTTTCTCAAGGCAACAGTCAAGAAACTTCGCACTGAGGGACTCCTGATCGTCACAGCTATAAAACAAATTCTCCCACGCTTGTATTTCATAATTGAGAAACCTCGAAGCTTTATTCTAAATGTAACACTGAACTAATTAGGGCTCAATCGTCTTCTAGCTCCGATGGACGTACTCAACTGCTCAGTAGTCTTACTGAGGTGAGCAGATGCCGTCAATAATTAATTATAATGATATTTCAGAAGGCAAACTGTAATACACGGAAGTATTCGCCTTTTTCAATGAGCTGCTTCCTGCATTTTTATTTCCAAATATGCGGCGAATGTTCAGAGGCAAGTTTTTATAATATTCCTGTTTTTTTCACCGTGTACAGAAGGTGGTATTGACGGGGCAACAATACTGGCCGGTCTGCTATTGAAACCGATAGCCTTTTGACACGGACGTCCGCCGTCATTTCGTCTCTGGCTACTTTTTCATTTCCGGGGAGTTCCTATACCTTCCAACACGCTGCCCACTGGAATATTTTCCCCACCGAACTCTCCTGGGGCCGAGCAGAAAACTCATCGCCGCTCGCCTTTCCACATCGCACCCAGATGTTTCTCCAACTTCCGATATTTACTTTTCCCCTCCCACACCCTCCCTTACACCCACCCTCTCCACCGCCTTTCTCGCTATTTACAGCTATCTCTCTCCACCCCAACTTCTTTCGCCCCCGCCGTCGACACACTTGCATGGACCTTTTTGCGGTCCTCACGTCTCACCCCCTATTTCCTCGCTACCCCCTTACCGACCACTCACCTCCGCCCCCTTCAAGCGTCTCCATAGTAACTCCCCACCCAATCACACCTCAGCGTCCCCCTTAACAACCTCATCAAACCGACTCCGCAGAAGAGTTGAGCCGCTGGGACCCTCGACATCTCTCCACACCTCCCCCTCCCCCTACCTCCCGCACCATCCAGCCCCCTGGGAGGCCAGTCGGTACACACATTTCACCAACTTCAGACCCCCTTCCCACTCAGAATATCCGCAACTCCCTTTTGAACGCATACGGAAGTGTGGCATGAGATGAGAGATAATACCAGTTCACATTGAAGATAACATAAGAACGTAACTTAAGGTAGCTAGAGCGAAAAACCACTTCACCTAGAATTTTATGTATTTGGCCTCATTTTAAAGAAAAAAAACTCTCCTCTTTCCAATGATATCAACATATCAACCCCTTGCCAAACTACTTTTCGAGCAATTTGCCTGAAAATATAAGCTGTTTTACACGGGAAAGATTATGGCTGTGCGCTCCAGAGGGAGAATATAAACAATTAGGAACTTCTAGCACTTAGATTTCGTCAAAAACTAATGGTGTGTTGATAGCAATGTTTTCTCAACCATTTATAAAAAATAATCTATTACTCACCACAGTAATTTTTACAGAATCGCAAAAATTCTGTTGTTTTGAAGGGTTTTTAGCCGTACGGCAGGAAAATATTAGTCAAGTTAGAGACTTATGTAGCTTTATTTATTTAATTACTGAGAATGTTGTTCATATATAACTATATCTTTGCGCCATCAATATTACAATATTTATTTCATCCTTCTTACAGACGCTGAAATAAAAAAATAAAATTTGAATATGGTCTCTATTATGACTAGGGAACTATCTCGCTCAAACCACCTTAAGACATTTAAATTCAAGCAAATTTTACTTTAACCGATTTGTTGATTTTTTGCGAGTCAAACCGAAAAGTAAGGACATTTACGCCACTAGCGATTGATGAATAGGCTGGTAAGGGAAGGATTAATTGGGGAATGTGTGGTGATAAACCAGGCGTCCACATAAGCCCACTCGAATCATAAGGCGCCAATAGTTCCACATTTTAATCCCATTCAAAATATTGCGAAAAACTAAGTTCTCTAGACACAGCACCCAAGTAGGGATCGAGATTGAAAAACCTTTTCAATTTGCTTAAATCACCCATGTCCGGCACATACTTTTCTCACTCTCGCACTCATCCATACTCTTCCAAAACCCAAGGGAACCAATCTCGCCGTGAGTGAGGAGCGGCATGTTTTGGAGGCAGGGGCGGATCCAGGGAGCAATCAGGGGAAGGGGGTGGAATTTGTAAGTTTCGTATGAGTGTATGGGCGTGTGCGTGCTCGCGTGCTTATCTTATGCCATACATCTTATATTTACTCATAACTATGCCTATCTATATTTGCCAAGCCAATTGGAGATTAATTTAATATCTTTAATTGGGGGTATATTAACTTCTCACCGTCAATTATATCCGTGTTCTCGTGAGGCCTGTATATGGCCTCAGGGGCAGATTAAGGTTGTTGTTTTTGGGTGGCGGATGGCTACTTTTCGGGATCTGGGCATACCTTATGGCAACCCTCTCACCATGAATTACGGGGGTGGCACATTCAAGGAACACGATTGATTATATGCGTGGCAAAGAGCGAAGGAGACTGCATTAGTGCCCAAACGCTCACACTTACCAACTAACAAACTTATTAAATTACATGTTAACCCGTGCAACTACAAGGATTAGTGAGTCCTTACTTTTTGGTAAGACAAAAGTGGGATGGGAAAACCTCCAGCTGTGACACCTCTCCTCTCCGTCGGATACTGGCTTGGGCGTCTTTCGCTGCCAGACCCGAAATGCCCGAAACAATTTTTTTCCGAAAAATAAAACTAATGTCGTATTAGGAACACAAATATATTTTTTTTCTAACTTGTCAATACTACTATGCTGTGGGTAAATAAAATTTACTATCAAATCCAATGCTTTTTCTTTTGCTCGCCTGACTTCTTGGGGGGAGAAATTCTCCCCTTCCCACCCCCTCCCCCCGTGGATCCGCCACTGGTTGGAGGAGCGGTCACCGAGGAAATGACCACCCCAAAGCGATTTCGTCACCCTCATTATAAAGACCCCGCCCCCCAGTATCCTGCCCTCCTTACTCCACCTCAACCTCCACTCTCCCCGACCGAGATCGACGCGATCCAATCGCCTACGCCTCGACGGCGCCATTCACCGGGGGAAGTCGTGGTCAACGAGGCTCCGACTCGCACCACACCCCCAACTTCTACTCCATGCCCTTCCCACTTCCCTGAACTATTCCAAAAGACACGACAGCTGCGATCGGGATAAAGAGACTCGACTCCACTCCGTGTTAGAGAAAAAAAGAGATAAAAGAAATGAGAGGATGGAAATATAAACGGCTTGATGAAAATCTCGATAAGTTACCAAATACGAGTTTTTAGCGCCCTGTGGACTCCCCTCCCTAATTAGAAAAAGTATATATAAGGGCCCACAAAGATGGAACAGAGGGGAAGATAGGATTTTTGAGTAGAAAGCACTTTCGCAAAGCCACATGCCGCTACCCAACCCACGCACGTGTCACAGAAGGCCAGGCTGAAAGTGAGATCAGACATCCGTGACCTTCTCACAGAGAGTGTGAGTCCACGTATCAAATACATGCGAACTTACGTGAATATATGTATAAGTATGTTTACACGCGCAAACGTGCACATTAACTGCATGGTTTAGCACGACGCCATGGGCGACTGGCTGAATATTTCACACATTTCTGTCATTGATGTATCTTAGACCATGCCCTAGTCGAGAGCGATGGAAAAACGTTACGTAACTAAAGATTTTCTTGAAAAACTTATGCCATTTCCGCTCTCCATGTTCCTTTGCATTTCAAACTCTTCTGTATTTGACCACTATGTTACACTCAATATAATCATGGAGTATTGGTCTTTTTATAAATGAGTAATCAATCTAACAGAGGAAATATACCTTTGTTTAATATTTGACTATGTTTCAGATAATACAACAGCTGTCACCGAATTATTTGAAACTCTCATTTTCCTGCATGCTGAGGTCCTTCAAAAACGACCGCAAACCATTCTACCTACGCTAGCGTGAAATAACCTATGTACCCAGTCTCTTTCTCCCCTATATCAAAAGGAATTAACAGAAAGGTAGAAATCCAAAGAAAGAGGCATTTGGGGAAAGAGCATTCTGGAAGGAATAGGAATGAATAAAGACAAAGATCTGCGTACTAGTAGATATTTAGAACTGTAAATTATGAGGTCGTGAATGGTGCATGGGAAATAGAATGCTAAAACATTTTTATGCTGTCAATTCCGTCTGTCCTGGAGATGCAGTGTGGGGAGTAATTGCATCCTAAGTGTCAAGTTTAGCTGATTTAAGTATTCCTACTAGCTTAAGCTTGATATCTGAGCACGATGCTTTTATATTAAAGTTATAAGTCACTAAAACGGATGAGTTTGAAATGAAACAAAATTACTAAGAATCTAAATCGTGAAATTCGAAAACTTCTTCACTCTTCTTAATTTCGGATGTCGATTGCCTCGATAAATGTTTATGAGATAGTGCCGGAGTTCCAGACAAGTGACACGCCAACTAGCGGAGAAAACTGTAATCACTAATACGGGTATAGCTGATAGCGAGTGGTGTAGCTGCTGTAGTGCTGGGAGTGAGACAATTTACCTTTTCTAGAAATGCAGAATACGCCGATGACTTTTTCACCTAAAAAGGTGAAATCAAATAAAAATTGTTGCGTTCCGCAATGCTCATCTAAGGCTTGCAGAGACACGAGGGTAAGATTCCATGAGTTCCCTAGACCTGGGGGCTTATTCTATAAGTCGAAGCATCGGAGCTTTCTGGCGAAAAGATGCTTCAATAAGCTACTTGCTCCCATCGGTATTCTCTATCATGGAAGCTACAGGAGAAAGAGCAACCAGAAGCTACCGGAAGCATATTAGGCTTCCACCCATATTCTGTAAATGTCACGAAGCTACTTCCGTAGCCCCAATAAGCTCCCACGTTAGCTCCCAATAAGCCTTACGGAGCGCGGCCTCCGAATACCCTGCTTAAATATTGGTCATTTTATTACGCTTATCTATCTATAATTATCCAACTCACGGGTATGTTTTTTACATTTATTAAATGCGCATTCCTTGCACTTTCACTGGGTTACTTTGCCATTTCCGCCATTAGCGGGATTTTTCAAAAAAACATATTACCTGGAGTGACGGAAAGCCATATTTACCTTCAGTGAGTTACGTGATTCCAGCCCATAATGGGATACTTATTGGGCCGTGGTAGCGAGTATCACCTTCGCATTTCTTTTGAAAGTTTCATCTTCGTATATTATTTAAATGATTTAGATTTATGCATAATAATACTTAGATGAAAATGCGAGAAAATAAATTTTTTTTAAACATTTCATTGATAGGAGGTCCATCCTTGGACCCCCTCCGGACTTCTATGGAGGTTTTTTAATTATAGAGGTTCATTGAGATGACCCTTCGTTGAACTACGACCTTGACGTGGTGGAAGGGCTTGTGCGTTCCAATGACCCCTAGAGCTGGACTGGCAGGAGTAAGTACATTGCCCCTGGTAGGGCCACCCATGCCAGATAGGTCGAAGGGTAGGAGCCAGACGAAAGGTAGTTCCGTGATGATGTCATGTTAAAAATACCGTTGAGTCGCGTGGGAATACTTCACAACTATCACTTCCCAGAACATGAAAGTCATTCAAAGAGAATTGATTCCTGGCAACTACGGGACGCCGCCCACTAGGGCGGGTGTCGTGCCCGGCAGTGGGGGAGGCAAGGCCTCCGCGGTCGTCATCACACGAAATCCTTGCACAGCTTCAGCATCATCATCGGCGGAAACAAGGGAAAGGAGGGAGAAGAAGAAGAAAAAGAGGAAGAGGAGGAGGAAAACAGTGGTAAAAATAGGAACTTGGAACGTAAGGACCATGATGAGGGCCGGGAAGCTTGAAAATATTAATCAGGAAATAGAAAAAGGAAAAAAAGATGATTTGGGATTGTGCGAGGTGAGATGGAAGGATAGCGGGGACTATTGGAGTGATAACTACAGGGTGATCTATAGTGGGGGAGATAAGAATCAAAGAGAGTAGGCATGGTACTGAACACAAAGTTGGGACTGAGGGTGGTATACATTGAACAGGTGAGCGACAGGATACTAGTGGTAGAAATAAAAGCACGCCCGACGAACTTCGTACTGGTCCAGGTGTACATGCCTACGAGCAACCATAGGGAGGAAGAGGTGGAAGAGGTGTACGAGCAAGTAGAAGAAATAATTAGAGAAGTGCCGGGGAAGAAAAACCTGATAGTGATGGGTGACTGGAATGCAGTGGTGGGAGAAGGGAGGGACGGATTAGAAATAGGAGGGTTTGGGCTAGGAAGAAGAAATGATCGCGGTGAAAAGGCAGTTGAATTTTGTAGAAGAAATAAATTAGTAGTGACAAGCACTTGGTTTAAACATCACCCCAGGCGTAGGTACACATGTAAAATGCCGGGTGATACTGGGAGATACCAAATTGATTATATATTGGTGAGGCAGAGATTTAGGAACAGTGTAAAAAACTCTCGTAGCTATCCAGGGGCGGATGCGGACTCAGATCACAACTTGGTGATGATGAAGTGTGAAGTCAGATTCAAAAGGCTTTGTAAAGGTAGGAAGATAAAGAGGTGGAATCTTGGAGCATTGAAAGGGTTGAAAAGGAGGGAATACCAAGAGCTGGTAGAAAAGAACATAGGTGAAGAGAAGCGGATGGGAACCATAGAGAAGAGATGGGAGCTTATAAAAAAAAGGCATCGTAGGAGCGGCAGAGAAAACAATAGGAACGGTGGAAAAGAAGAGGGTTAAGAAGCAGTGGGTTACGGAAGCAATGATTAAGAAAATGGAGGAGAGAAGGATGTGGAAAAACGTCAACACCGAATTAGGCAAGAGGAAGTACAAGTAGTTAAATAATAAACTCCGACGATTGACCAATAGGGCAAAGGATAACTGGTGGAAGGGGCAATACGAGGCAATGGAAAAGATGCCGGAGGAGGGGGAAGTGGGCGCTTTGTACGCCCAGGTGAAAATGTTATCGGGTGGTAAGAGAGGTCAAACGATACCAAAGGTTAAGGACAAAACAGGAAAGATATTAATCGAACAGGAAGATATCCAAGAAAGGTGGAGAGAATACGTAGAGGAGCTATATGGCAGCGAGAATAGACCCCTTAGCCTAGATGTAGAGGATGAAGGAACAATAGATAAGGATAGCCTCGGACCAGAGTTACTTGAGTGTGAAATAGAGATGGCAAAAGAGAGTTGAAGGGTAGAAAAGCCATGGGAACCGATAACCTACCTTCGGAGCTACTGAAAAATCTAGGTAGTAAGGGGAGAAAATCGTTTTTCGAACTTATTCGCAGGATCTACGAGGAAGGAGTATGGCCAGAGGATTTCGTAAAAACAGTATTAATACCTAATCCGAAGAAGAAGAAAGCGTCAGAATGCGAGGAGTATAGAACAATCAGTTTAATTTCGCACGCAGCAAAAGTGATGCTTAAAATACTAAATAGAAGGTTCGAGAGCAGAGCAAAGTGCTATTTAGGCGATGACCAATTTGGGTAGAGGAAGGGGAGGGGAACCAGAGATGCGATTGCGGTAATGAGGACACTTATAGATAGAAACATAGAGCATAATCAGGATGTTTTCGCTTGTTTTGTAGATTTCGAAAAGGCGTTTGACAAAGTAAACTGGGAGAAACTAATGCAGATACTGGGGAAAATAGGAATAGATTGGCGTGATAGGAGAATCATCCGAAACTTATATATGGGGCAGAGGGCTCAGGTAGGGTAGCTGACGGTGAATCAGGTTGGGCAGTAATAGGTCGCGGGGTACGGCAAGGGTGCCCGTTGTCGCCTTTACTTTTTAACATCTATGCTGAGGAAATGGTAAGAGAGGCATGGGTTGAGGTAGATGTGGGAATGAAAGTAGGAGGCCAGTGGATAAAGTCGGTTAGATTCGCAGACGACCAGGCGTTGGTCAGTTGGTCATCGAAAGGACTGCAAACTTTATTAGTTGCACTGGAAAAGCAGTGTGAGAAATACGGAACGTACATAATAGGAAAACAAAAGTAATGAGATTCTCTAGGACAAAGAAAACGAAGCTGGTGATAAGGGTAGGAAGTCACAAACTGGAGCAAGTAGAACAATTTAATTACTTGGATAGTACGCTAGAAGAAAGGGGGCATAGTAGCAAAAACATTAGGAGGAGAATAGCGCTAGCGAAGGAAGCGTTCAATAATAGAAGGGAGCTGATGACGGGGACCTTAAGTAAGTATGTAAAAAAGAGGCTAGTAAAGAGCTTGATATGGAGTGTGGCGTTGTATGGGGCGGAAACGTGGACCTTGAGAAAGGAAGACGGAAATAGGCTGAAGGCTTTTGAGATATGGGTGTGGAGGAGGATGGAGAAGGTGCGTTGGACGGAAAGGAAGACAAATGAGGAAGTGCTTGACATGGTGGGCGAGGAGAGGAAACTTATAGATGAGATTTGGGGAAGGCAGGGTAGGTGGCTGGAAGGGGTAATGAGGGACGATGGTTTGCTGAAGGTCGTGATAGAGGAAAGGATGTTGGGTAAGCGGGGAAGGGGAAGGAAGAGAATCGGTTTTATGGACGGGATGAAGAAAGGTAGGACTTATGCTGAGATGAAGAAAGAAAGCTTCTTTTGCTTATTCCAGATGCATTTCACATCCGTAGTGGAGAGCTCCTCCAATTCATTTAAGTCGTTCCTAAATTAAAAACAATTTGAACGTTAAATATTACCTAAATACTATACGCAAACCGTTACGAAACCATATTTATGCTGCCGAGTTTATAAATTTCTATATGAATTGGAAGCAATGGCAACATATAATGTAACGCGAATTTAACATAATAAAAATAAATAAGTTGTACGCCGAAGTTTCTGATAAATGACTAGTATGAAAGTAATTTATAATTAATCATCTAAGCCTACGTTAGCGTCAATTGAAACTACAACTTATAAAAAAACTTACCTATTTAAATACCACAGCACAGCGGCTACGTGCTTGCACTTCTCTGACTGTCCAGCTTTACAGGAGCAGTCGAATTTCTTTATCACTATTTTCTCATCCGGACTTAAACCGAGAAACCCGTTTATTTGCAGTGGCTCTTTGGTTAAGCCGCTTGTTTGGAGAACAAGGGCCATAATTTTAAGTTCGGTGTCACTTCGACGTTGAACCCCCACCACCATCACCAGTCCAGCGTTTAACACACACTCTCCTTCAACAATATTTCTTTGGCTGGAATTCTCCCCCAAATACCGCAGTATTTCATCGAACGAAATGAAACTTTAGCACTCATGACTTCAAATTACTAAATCACGGTATACACTTCAACCTTATCTCGGGGCAAGTATACCCTAATTGACGGCCATATTGAATTATGACGTCAGCGATCACAGCGCCGCTAGTGGTGATTTCATTTCCGATATTCACCACTGAAGTGTCACCACTGAAAACAATTAAACAGCGTAGAACAAGCATTTAGCGAGCATGTAATCATAACCCAAGAAAATTGGCGATGGGGAATTTAAATAAAAACAGGACATCCAATACACATTAATGGTGACTTAGCACAAAGATTGCTGATGGGGAATCGGAGAGAATTTTTCAATCCATTATTGTCCACTAAACGTATAAACACAGCATTTCAAGGTACCTCAAGTTTCCTGCGCACATTTTCTATAGTCAGCGTTATATTGTTAGATGAAACTTTAATAAATGTTTCGATTGCCCCTAATTCTCCTTTCCCGACTGTTTTGTTTTAATCTGAGTAACCTCTCCATAATTAGCGAACATTATTTTTTTCTTATCATTGAAACCAATTTTCGCACCGATGATTATTCGCGCTTTTCCCTTTACCCTCGTGTTATTGCGAGCTCATGCCTCTCAGCATATTTCACTCGCTCTCCCTCAAATCCCATTTATTCTATTTTCATTCAAATCCCGCGTTCTCTCCCGTTGCCTTCTCATTTGGCAATTAAAGTAGAAATCAATCGGGATCCGGACGGCGTGCCTCTTTTGTTTCCGCAAGCCCAACTCCGCTCCCCCTTTTCTCACTTAAAGCTCTTACACAAAAAACAATTATGCCCTTTGACGCCACTTGTTTATTTTACGGGGCTTTCACTTCGTTCGATTCTGCTTTTTTTTCAACTACCGTTCGAATGAAAAGCCTTATGGTATTGGTTTTCCATCTCCGATTTGTAACAGAGGGATCCCTTCGGCACTTTCCTATTAATTGTCTCCGTGGCATCTTCATTTGTGATTCCTCACTTGACTAAGTTATAACGAAAATGGAAGAATTCAATCCCCGTGTGGCCAATTCCAACTTTCCCATAACACATTAGGGAGCATAATCTACATCCCACAAGGTCCAACCCATGAAGGCACGTGCGTGTATGAATGCTCGCAAAAACGTCTTTTGAAAAGAACTACCTTTTCATTTCAGTAATTTTAATGAGAAAAACATCTCATGGAATAAATTAAACGTTATAGTATACTTGAATACGACATTTATCCTTTATCCCAATCGAAAATTAGTACTTATCTCTGCCACGAACCTAGAATCCACATCAGTTATAACTCAAGAAAAAAATCTATCAACTTCATTACTGCAACATTCATTTTTCTTTTAATAATCCGATCGTGCTTTGGAGATCGTAAAATTAAAGTAGTAGCAGTGGAATAACTTTTGAATTAAATTATAAATCGATCAATTTTTTGCCTGTGACGTAAAATCCTTCAACTGCCCAGCCCGTGCAATGAGTACTAGCCCCGTCGTCGCACTTCCAGATACTGGTTCAGATGAACGAAATGAGCGAAGTGAGTAGCATAGTCATCACCAAAGCCCATGTATCATAGGGACCATTTAGAAAGCACATTTGATTATTCCAAATACCCACTGTTAAGCAATTGTTTTTTGGTACCGGTATGTGGATGTAGTTTTCCAGTGGCTTGGTATGTCACGCGAATTAAATAGCTTTGTGTATCTATTACACACCACTCATTACTCAATAAAGAAGAACTCACAAAACCTTTACCAAGAAATGTAAATATTTTTAAAAATTGTTACTCATAAAAAACAAGAGTAGTGTTTATTGTTGTATGTAGGTATATGTATTTTTTAAACCTTGTTATTAATTTTGTTTCAACCGAAACTAAGGATATATTGCCACCAGACAATGTCTAATTGCAGTATCAGTGTAATAAATAAATAAAGCCACGGTGGGAGTGGGGGTAAGTCAATCGAATTGTTATCTTTGACGATATCCCTTTGAGATGTTTTCAATATTTAGAAAATTGGTCTTCATCACTGCACTCATACTGTTTGATATCTGCCAGCACAATTGTCATTTGTACGAATACAATACTAGAATCAGTCATACAATCCATGACCCACCAACTGGTCAACGCACATTTGTCGGAAGAGTGACACTAATAGATACTTCTAGTTATATCAGAGATAAAGTCTTGGAATTTTGTTCGCGAGTCTATGCGTGAGTATGCTTTGAAGAATATCTTGACCCGCTTCCGCAGGGACTTGAAGCGCGGGACACAGAGGGCTTTTCTACTGTCGCCACGGCAAAATCTATGTCCTCCCGAGATCCGTGCAGCGAGTAAAAGTCATAGTCTTAAGGGAGTCAACCAATAGCCTGAGGTCAATTGCACAATTGAGGATAGGTGGGTAGATGAGTAAGGAAGGGATTGGGGAATGGAGGACGGGCGAAGCGAAATCCAGTGTCAGAAAGAGCCTTGTCTTAACGAGCGGCGCCGAAGAGGCCAAGGTTTTACGTCCGAACTGGTGGACATAGAAGTGCACTTGAAGTGCTATCCACATGTCGCCCCGGTAGGGATCATAATTCCAGGAATCCGGGATGCCTCGTTACCAACGCCACTCAACGAGTCAATCAATCAAACACATCGTCAAGGCGTCAACTCGACAATGCAGTCGAGGCAGCAGCTCGAACGCTTTTAAACCAATCGACATTGGTTTGTTTCTCCTAAGAACGTTCACATAAGGAAACAGAGCGTCATCTAACGTTCCAGTAATGATTAATTCCAGCGTTTAATTTTGTAAAACCACTTAAAATTTGAAGAAAAAACTCATCATCTGAGCACTAAGGTCAGGTTTTGTCCTTTTCACGGTATGAACCTAGGTAAAAATAGGTAATTTAAAGTTCCTCACTAATATTTTCACCTTATTTTTTATACAAATAAAAACAAAGGAATACATTCATTTGTACATAACAACATTGGTAATAAGTTATGTTTATAACTTCGACGCTCGAAAATTAAAATGCAAGCCTATAATGCCCTTAACCTAAGCAACTTTCAAACGAAATAGAGTATCGGTTTGAAGCAATCACCTTCTCTTAGAATAAGCACTTTTTGTGACTTTGGGGTGGTTGTAATATTTTCTCAAATGTTTTAAAGATAATTTTTCAAATGCACAGGCATTAAGTTTTACTCGAATCCCTATCGTTCTGGTGGAAGATCACAATGACACCAGATTTTATACTATCCCTCGCATCCTCTTACTTAGCCAGAACCATATTTCGAACACAGCCAAATGGCCCCGTATAGTGGTAGCCTCATGCAATAGGCGCCGTGTTACGGAATAAAAAAATAAAATTTATTTCAATATACAAGGGAAGGAAATTATCAAAGCCACTGACTCTTAATAATTCGCAAAATAAATACCTACATTACGTAAGGAAAACACTTTATGTGAATTCTTATTCATTCTTTACTACGCAATTACGGAACTAACACTTTGTTCAAACTTAACGCGCGCTATACCTAGGCCATGAAATGGAACATTAAGTTTTTAATAACGAATTCTGCATAAAATCATCAGCACATACAAAAAGTGCATTTTTTATAACATTCAATAGCTACGAAAATATTACGCCAGAAATTTCCCTACCATGGAAACTGACCATTTCACTGACCAGAAGCGCTACGCTAAAGGTGTTTCGTTTAATAAATTGGTTATCCCAACACCTTAACCTGTAGTTTGTAATGACTGTCCATTAACTACTGAAATTAAGCATTGATATTTAAGCTCCACGGGCTTATTCAAAATTCAGTCCCTAAAAGGGTCATTTTTTTCAAAAAACAAAATTAAATACGAGAAAAACAAAACTTCTCATCGCATGCAGGACGACTTTGATGAAACTTTTCAATACATTTCGGATTAATGCATTGAATCAGGATGAACTTATAAATAAAAGGGATTTGATGACGCAGTCGCCAAGCATTATTTGCAAACTATAAGGTTGCACTTTAAACTAGTGTATAATGGTTAGGAAAAATTAATAGAGAATCCTGAGAGAAAATTACGTTCACATTCTAAAATTATATTATGATTTCCCCGAGCAAACTTTACTTACACTTACTTTCTGTCATGTAGATCATGAAACAACAATTGCCGCTTGTAAACACTGCCAACTCGGCACAATGTTTGCTATCACGATTTGGAGAATATTCTAAAAAAAAAAAACATTATCCATTATCCTTAATCGCTTCCGTATTCGCTCTAACTCTATTCACTCTCGACCTTTTATGCAAATTGCAAAATAGGGCTCCGCAAAGGTGTCTTTAGCCTAAAGCCTGAATTGCAGATCAATTTCGCCCCTAGCGGTAGAGGTTGAAAGCCACGATCATCGAGCGAAAACTCTCAAAGGATATCGCTAGAATGCCCCATTTGATTCTCTAGGAGTGTAGTTCAAGGAGAAAAACAAGGCTCAACACTATCACATTATCGATAGCATTATAGCCGGGACGGGGAACCCACGGCTCGCCAAGCAATTTATTGGAAGCCCCGAAGGTTTCGCGAAATGATCCGACTAGCGAAAAATACTTTAACAGGTCCCTATACAAATGCGTACTCCCAGCGTTTTACACCTGGCCCGCCAGCTACGATGATGTCAATGTAGTCTCTATGCTAAGAACTTCTCACAACCAAAGCCTATGAGAATTATAATGTACGGGAAAGCCGGTATGAAACAAATTTCAATAAGACGTTTCGAACACGTACCACATTCAAATAAGACATTCTATTTCATTGTAGAAAATGATATGTGTATTTACTAGCTGATGCACTGCTCCCCAAGCCGAGGAGAGCTTACTTAAGAGACTTGAGAGGGCCTAGAGAGCTCGCAGACTCCAAAAAACTCATAGAGAGGCATATAAATATTTATATATTGATAAATTGAAATATTTATAAGACCTATCTTATTAAACTTAATACAAGAATGATGACTATTGGTATTTTACAGTGGAATCTCGACCCCTATTTGAATTCCGTGAGGGTAGGCATTAAAAGTCTACCACTAGGTACACCGTCATTTGAATACAAGGTGAAATAAAGCCCTTGCTTTTCGCTTCGCCGATGCGGACTCGGGGTTCTATTCTACACTTTATTTACTTCCTAATGATCCTATACGAACTACGATAATAAAACTGGAAACAAATTTCATCTTGATTTAAAGAATTAAATACACTTACAGAGTTTCAAAAACAAATACAAACAGCTTTTACTTTGTCCATATTTTCTCAATGCTCATTCCATTCCAAATCACGCAACTAATCTCAGATATTCTCTACCACAGAAACTCATTTAACGAACCTCATTCCTCAGGAGGATAAGCCATTTGAAGCGGGCAATAAAAAAAATTTCATCGATCTCCAGTGGTCTTCCTTTTTTGTCCGTGATCAGAAACTTTGTCACCTTCTGCCTCGCAGGAGACAACCTCGATCCACATCTCGCGCTTCACCGTCAAAAATCATCCAAAACACCTCCCAGGTGGTCCGAAAAAATAAAAAAAAAGCTCCAATGGCCCAAGGGCGAAGGAGGGCTTTCAAACCAATTAAACGGAGGAAGTGGAGAGGAAGCAGCCAGCCAGCTCATCCTCCTCCTCCCCTCGTGTCTTCTCCGCCCAAATATTCCATTCCACACAACTGACACTCCCCTCTCTTTCACGGACTCCCTCCGGGTGGGTAGATGCCCTTCTCCCATTCTCTGTCCTCATCACTACCTAACTCCCTTCCTTCCCCCTCTTCTCCCCTCACGCCACATCATAATCTTCCCCTCTTTCCACTCCATCCCACTCACTCTCCTATTCAAACTGTCCCTCCCCCTCGGTTCTTCAATCGTGCGTGCCGCTAATCACCGTTCCCCGCTTCAATTAAAACACTCTCAGCACTCATGAAAATATCGCTGCCCTAGTTTCGGCTCTTCTCATCACTATCCAAAACACTCCAGTTAAGCAAATTCGCATTTAATTTGTCCACTGATTACTTTTTATTTTCATTTTTCCACCGCCTTGCACCGGAGTCGTGCATCATTATGGGAGATGGCACCGATCTGAGACGGAAAAAAATAACAACAAAATCGCTTCAGCGGGGGAGATTGACATGACTAGATCGGTTTGGGTGTAACCTTTTTTTTTCGCCAGGAAAACAACGATTTCCAAGAGCTGCATCCTGTGTGAAATGTGAACCTCAATTCCATGGTGATTTACTCACACACCTCAAATTAAAATTTTGAGCCCCGTTATAAATTAAAAACATTGACTGGGGACATTTTCTCAAAAGAAATGAAACTAGGCATTGAGTGAGGAATTTTATAGTTGAAAAACCCTTATAATGGAGACGAAAAACATTCAACTAAAAATGAGTACATGTACGAGTAAAATAGTGTAATCAGGCTAGTAAACGTAAAAAAATATTATGAATTCGCGAAAAAATTGATCTCGTATTAAGTAGTTTCATGAAAGTAGGAATACTGAAAGAGAGTATTCATATAATTAATAAATATAAGTATTGATGCATATAAATGTAAGCTGAATCTGAAGTGCGCTCCTTAAACTTGCAAAGTGTGAAAAAACCTTTTCTTCACTATACCGAAGAAACTATTTCCAAGAAGCGTGGAAATAATTCATGGAATTAAAATGTCGATTAGACTGACATTTTCGGGATTGCAACGTCTTGTCCTGTCTTGCAAAATGATCGCGTTGATTTGTTTGCAATCCAATTTTGTTTCTTAGTTGTTCATAAATTATTTGATAGCTGTTCGTTTATTTTCAGTTATTAATTATAATTACATTTACGTGTTTAAAGAAATTATGATTTGTTGATTTTTGAATGTTTATATTGAAGGGTAAAAAGGGTTTGTTAAGGGGTGGTTGAAAAGGGGAGAAGAAGGGGATTGTTGAGAGAGAGACAATCTATCATGAGTTTGGAAAATAAAGAAGGTTTTTTGTTCTAAGGAAGTGAGTGGATAACTTCCAATGGGTTACGACATCAAAGAGGCTGAAATTTTGGTGGCAGCGGTGGGATCCAAAATCGGCGGGATCCAGAATCAGTGGGATCCAGAATCGGTGGTATCCGGAATCGGAGGGATACTGTAATCATTGCGGCGAGGCGTCCAGTTGAATTGGGTTCAACCGGCTCATCGCACATCGGCTAGAGAAGATTGCCACTTGGTGGACGACATTAATGCCTACGAGATAGGTGAGTACCAGATTTTGTATCGGTATTTTCGGTGGCAAGAGTGATACGAGCATTTGTGCTATAAGCAAAGGTATTAGCAAAATGGCGTTCTTAGGGAAAGCTAAGGAGGAGGAACTAAAATAGGTGGCCGAAGAATTAGGGGCTACAGTGCAGATAAGATAATACAGTTTTTAAAAAAAGGTTGTGGAAACCCCCGAGTATGATGAGAACTTAGTTAAAAATATTTCGGAAGCTTACCGGAAAAGGGAGGAAAAACGTTGCCAAGCAGAACTAGAAGAAAAACTTTGCCAAGAAGATTTGGAAGAAAAACATAGGCAAGCAGAACTGGAAGAAAAACCTTTTCAGAGAGAGGCAGAGATGGAAGAGAGGCGGTTGCAAGTTGAAGAGAGGAAGTTGCAAATATAGCTAGAATTGGAAAGATTAAGGATTCCTGAAAGGATAGCTGATTCAGGTGGAGGATCACCTACTTCTGGAAGGATAACGTCTAAAATTGAGCTGCATAAAGTGATGCCCAAGTTCGAGCCACAGGACACAGATGCTCAGTTGTTTTTTAGCTTATTTGAGGGTCAAACAGGAATGGCGGGGATTGATCCTGAGCAGTGATTAACTCATTTGATAGGCTTGTTGTCCAGGGAAATGGTTGAAGTGTTAGCTAGGGAACCGTGTGGATTAAGACATAATTATACTCACGTTAAGAAACTAATATTGGCGAAATACAAGCTAGGTACGGAGAAACTACGACAACTATTTATGAATAGTCAGAATCCAGTGAATTTAACCTGGAAGGAGTTTGCGTACCGTATGAAAACTTACTGTGAAAGTTGGTTAGAAGGACACGAGGAAAGAGAATTTGAAGAATTAAAGGATCTAATAATTTATGAACAAATTTAAAGGAGAGTTCCGCATGAAATCAGGGATCATTTTATTGACAGATGGGCAAAGCTGAAGTCTACCGCCGAAGTAACCACGTTGGTTGACGAGTACCTCACTGTACGTGAAGAGAGAGGGTATGGGGACAGTGGAAAAAGGCAAACTTCAGGACCCAGTAAGACAGCATTTTATAATTCAAGTAATTATGTCAAGGAGAATAATACTGAACGACATATGTCATCCACTAGTGGCTTAAGGCAAACCTCTCCTTATAGTAAAGCAAACAATTCGTAGATGCAAACTTGGAGGTCAAACAACATAAAGGATCCAAACCACAAGGAATATGAAAAGCGAGCGGTGAAGACTTGCTATATCTGCCATTCTCTCTCGCATTTTCAGGCAAACTGTCCAAAAGCCATAGAAATAAATGAGAGGACTGCTTACGTAAATCGTGTAGAGCAATTCGCTCAAGAGGACCAATTTAAGGCAGAGAATGGAGCGAAAGAAGATGAATGGGAAAGAATAGATGAGCGTGGAGATATTTGCCGAGTTGAGAAACGTGACAGAGTCAATAAGGATGATGCATCTTGCGAACTTGCAACGTATATGTCAAAGGGACATGTGAATGGGCATGCTATGAGTATTTTACGTGATACTGGCACATCCATCGATGTTGTAGCAAGTACATATGTAAAACATGACATGTACACCGGAGAACATGTTAGAGTGAGAACCCCATTACAAGAGGAACCAGTATGTTTATCTGTTCCGAAGGTAGAAATTGTGGGAGACTTTGGGCGTGTTTTTTCAAAAGCTGCTGTAGTTCGAAGTTCCTTAAATAGAGGGTACTACCTTTTGGGAAACAAGACAGCAGAGCTGATTGAGCGACAGAAAATGCAAGATTCTCAGCCAGAAATAGTGAATGCCGTTACGACGAGAGCTGCAACAGTGAGACAAGCGATTGAAGAGGAAGAGGGTTGAGCAAGTGTGGCTGCAAAAACCGAGGAGGAGGAAGAGGTGATTGAAGGACAGGATACTGAAGAGCCTGAGATTCTAAGATTGATAGGGGTAGAGGCAGAAAAGTTTCTTAGAGAAATGAGACGGGATCCAGAAATGCAGCAGTTGAAAGAGAATGATAAAACTGCGGTACAATTGGAAGATGGGCGCAAGAATCGGACAACCAACATCGCAGACGGAAATGGTAAAGGCAGTAGGGCACATGAGAGCGCATTTCTTGAACAGATTCCCACGAATTTTCCCGAAGGTAGGGGGATATGTGGCTTACCATCGAGGCAGGTGTTCACATTTGGAACTTTAGAGGAAAAAACAACGAAAGATGAAGGGAGAATGCAATAACAGGATGTTGGAAGAGAAGATTAAAAAGGCAAATAATCCAGTTCGCCCCCTAATCATGAAAAACTTCAAATGTACGAAGTGGCCGTCCAAACAGAGGCTGACACGGATGAGCCAAGCAAGGTAAAGCCCGGAACACGGAACTAAGGATAAGGATGGCTGACTCTTCGGAAGAAGACCCGGATAGATCGAAGAGTATCGTGTGGAACATGGAGAAGGATTCAAAAGGAGAAGTGCACTACAGGAGTTACAAGACGTGGAGCGATTCAGAGTTAAGGAGATGAACAGAGGAGAGCAACATTCTTCCACCAGGTGAGGAAATGGTCGAATCGCGAGGGACGTCCAAGTTGAGAAACATCCCGCCCGGAAAATCTCGAAAGAAAACCACGAAGAACAGCAGGAAAGGTAAATTTCGCGGACTTTCAAACGGCAAAGGAAAAAGAACCACAGCCGAAAGGCACCGATGGCGGCGAGGGAACAAGCAAGAAGATCGAGTTACCGCGCAGATCTTTCGGGAGTTTCGCCGAAGACATGAAGAGGAAAATCCGACGGATTTGCGTGACTAAAGACCTGAATATGTACCCTACGAAATTCAAGGAGACAGATATAGGAAAAAACGATGACGTGGAAGAGAAGAAGCACCAGCAGAAGGAGGAATAAAACGAAGTACAGCTGGGGATGGACGACATGCAAAAACCACATAGAAAAGAGAAAAATTCAAGTGAGATCGATGCTGAGGAAGGGAATAAAGGAGCACTTTCACATGAAAATACAAATTACGCGAATAAAAGAAGAAAAAAACAATGGACAACGATGGTAAAGAATTGACTTCCGCAGAGGAAAATAAGGAATTGAAAAGGATGCCATTTGAACTTAAGAATGCGACTTATTGTTTCAGCATGTTGATGTCGAAACTCGCTCGAGTACGAGGAATTCGCTCCACCATATCTGGACGATATTGCTAAAATTTAAAAAACCTTTGAGGATCTTTTGTATCACTTGCGTTCGATTTTCAAGAATATTCAAGCAGCAGAATTACAATTTGGACATCGGAAGGGTCTACTGCATGCTAATGCTGACGCTTTAAGCAGGAGTGTTCGATAGTTGCCACTGAGAGTCTGATACCGAACCTGGTACTCTTTTCCAGCTGAGATTCTGACCTGGCGAGTAAGGTCGTGACTTGCCACGTCCTGTACTCGTCTTGAGGGAGGGGGCAAGACCGTAACGTCGTGTCGTGCCTTACAAAATGATCGCGTTGATTTGTTTGCAATCCAAGTTTGTTTCTTAGTTGTTCGTAAATTATTTGATGGTTGTTCGTTTAGTTTAAGTTCCAAGTTTGTTTCTTCGTTGCTCGTAAATTATTTTGTTTGTTCGTTTATTTAAAGTTATTAATTATAATTATACTTACATGTTTAAAGAAATGATGATTTGTTGAATGTTTATATTGAAAAAGGGTTTGTTAAGGGGTGGTTGACAAGGGGAGAAGAAGGGGATTGTTGAGAGAGAGAATCTATCATGAGCTTGGAAAATAAAGAAGGTTTTTGTTCTAAGGAAGAAAGTGAATAATTTCAAAAGGGTTACGACATCACAGGATTCGTGAGCTATTTTAAGTACAAACCTAAGCAAAGGCAATCTTAATCTCACAGACCCCCCCGTTACTAAGTTCAAGTTGAAGATAATTCATTAATCACAGACGAATATTACTACTGAAATTTAACGACTGCTTGATCTCTGAATTTCAGTCAAAGTTTATTCTCTGAATGTTTAACCATACGAAAAATATACATCAAAGAGGCCGTTGTCGAATAATTTTCCCTACATGAATAAAGTAATTATCCTGTTTAAGTACAAGCATAGAGTAATCATATTACTCCGTGACATAAGTAAAACTACAAGCCCACAAAGTAGTGTCATTTCCATTTTTGAGTTTTTTATTGAATTAATCGCAACAAGCATTCCCAAAGATATAATAAAAATTCTCGTGTCCTGAACTCCGTCTACTACGATCCCTTCAACTCTGACGAGTGCGACCAAATACTGAATTCGAAAAATTTGACAACTTATTAACGATTGATCAGTCACCTCGAATAATTTCCTCAAAATTTCATTGCAGTTTAAGTAGTATTGCATTTATTTCATCAGTAATCCCCACAATAAAATACCCTGTTTGGGTTTTTGTACCTCCCACCTGTTTGGGTTTGGACTTGCGCAGTGGGAGGAGGTAGCTCGGGCGCATGCGCGTGCTGCGCCTCTCCTCCCTGCCGCCGCCGCCGTCAGGTCTGATCGCCCCGCTCTCGCTCCGTCTCACTCTCTCTCTCATATCTCTCGCCTTCACGTCAGCCATCAGCAGCTGCTCGACCGAACAGTGTAACATACAGTCAGCCCACTTCTCAATAAACTGAAGGAACTTTGTAAATTGGCGTCCTGCCTTTAACTTTATTCCGCACATACACCATAATTAAAACTCACGTTAATTCACAAAATATTTCTCTAAACACTGCATACTATAAAACGTGCCAACGATGAATTCTTAACTAAAATTGATCAAAAAACATTCAAAGAAATAACAACATAGCATATCAAAGTTGCACTAGACTTATTATATGTGTTCAGAATATAAGTAACGATTTTTAATTTCTAATGTGGAATGAAATACTGTTTATTCTCCGAAACATAGACCGAGAGAAATCTCCAGGCGTTTGAAAGACATTGGCTCATTTTTTCCAGCTAATTACCACGAAATGTTACACAATTTAAGCACAAATTTCCGTAATTCATAACAGGGCTAAGTTACCTGGGGCCCCGAGGTTTTGGGGGCCCCAGAGGGGCCCTGAGAATTGTTTTCCCCTTTCTTCTCATGCTACTTGTTTATTAACGTGGGTCCCGTTGCTTGTACTGCCTACAGGCTCCCAAGTGTGTTAATACATCACTGAGGGGGGCCTCTGGTAATTGTAACAAAATGAAAATAACTTAACAATGTATCATACATTAAATTAAATGCTAACACAAGCAGTAACCGAGGAAAGACAAGACGAATGCCTAAAAGGGTTTTATCGAGTCCACATCAAATTAATGCCGCCTTTCGGCATTAATTTGATGTGGACTAATTGACGAATTTTTGCAAATAACAAAAATGTTTCATTAATGAAGTCACATTAAACATGGGCAAATTTCTCGGAACTGAAGAATCAAATGCGTTGTGGCAATGCTGTGAGGGGTTTATGAGAGAAGATGGGATCAAATTAGAAATTTTGAGAGGGAAAATGTGTTCTTTTTTATTCCGCGTGGTGAAAATATTGTCAAATAAAGTGAAATAAAACCTAAAGGCCAACTGCATGAACAATGTCAAGCACGGAGACGCTAATTACATAACAATCAGTTCATTTAACTTCTTCTTAAATAAGTGGTATCGTGAAAAACAAGTTTCCCTTAGTACATGTCATTGAGTAGATTATTCCACAGATGGGTCGTCATTTTTCAAGCAAAACTTTTCACTAAAATCATAAGTAAATGAGATTGATGTCTCATCATAAGAGACGGTAAAATAAATTTTTATCAAACATTATTTCACGGCATGCTCAAAGTAGGTTATTGCTGGGCCAGCAAGTTCGTCGCGCCCTGAGAAGGTTTTCTAAATTCGTCCAGACTTCTCTCGTGATGAATCCAACTGGGACCAATTCCAACTGGGCCTACTTTCTTAACATTAATAAGCCTAATCCTTATATTAATTCGTGGTATTCGTCCGTAACTATGTATGTTTGCAGCGCTCAGGGTTGGTCCATTAATTTGAGGTAATCTCCGAAGATACCGGTCAAATCGAAGCGATAGTGGGGTCGTTCGAAAGAAGAAAGATAGTTGCATTGCTTAAGCGTATTTTTTATTTTCGTCGACCGATCGAAAAATGTGAAAATTTAAGCATGAAAAAATGGTGTTTTCCATATATGTTAACGTGGGGAATAAGTTGCTAGGCAAATTAGTTCACGTTGCTAAGTGAATAAATGTGTTTACCTTTTTGGTAAAGGGAGGAAAGGTGCATTGACGAAGTGGAAGAAGTTGAAGAAAGTGGAATGAGTTTTTTTTTCTTGCTTGAAATAACGAAAGAAATTATTCGTGTACAGACGCTATTGGTCGTGTACTGATTGAAAATGTATTAATATTGTTTTTTTTACAGAAATTTTGATTGCAGTTTTCAATCAGTATTACTGGTTGATTTGCTGTTGTTTCGTAAGTAAAAAAATTAAATGTTGTAAATATGTAAATGATAACAGGTGAAATACATAAATTTTAATTATGTTTGTCTGATGAACGTACGTCGGGAGGATGAGATAACGTTCCCAGTGAAACTCCACGACAAGGAACGACAAAATCCAGAACAGGAGTTTTCACAAAATATTCTTAATTCGAGCAACGTTGATTAGCCGGGTAACAGTGTTAAAACATCAATATGCGAATGTAATAATCGTCCATGGAGCATCCAAAGATATTATTGTTTGCACATGTAAACCTAAAAAAAACGAGTCAATTATTTTTCTAGGACCAAAACCCCCGAGCATAAACGACAACGTTTAGATTAAGTGGCCGAACATTTTAGAAATAGTCGTTTATTTGAATCTGAAGAAGATAGAAAAGAACGACTTAGGAATATATCAGCATATATTAGATTACGTCGCGACGATGAGTCTGAGGTTGAGGACAGGAGCGTCTTATTGTTAGTATGATGTCTCATAGGGATCAAGAACGACGGGACAACGATACTGACATTGAGCGCGCCGAAAGGCTCAGCAATAGTCACAACGTGTTCAATCATTGTGTGACAATGGTGACATTGTGTGACACCTATGGGACGTGAAGAACGCTGGAATTGTGGTAGAATTCGACATGCGGATCAACGATCACAAGAAAGCCAGACCGCTCGCACCGAACGAGTTGATGAGTAGGCGGCTGGAAGACAGTCTAATTTGACATTTTAAGTTGACTAATTTTGACAACTAAAATTTTGTTTGTTTTATTGTGCACTTATAAGTGTTAATTTATTGTTTCCGTTGTTATTAACTGAATACAAGGTAGTTGATGCCTATCATTCAAGGCTCATATTTAGATATTAAATTATTTTCGATAATGTATTAATGTTTGCTGCTATATCAGCACATTATTTTGAAAATATATTATACCAACCTATCCACACCCACCATTATAAAATTAACAAAAGCTATCCTATACCCAATCCATTCCTGTTTTCATCAATTTCAATCAAGACATTCACTTATATCCCCACCTAAAATATTTCCAAAAGCTCAAAGGACCAATTTTGTTTTTAAACCACCCAGACGATTCCAGAAAAATATTACACCTGCCTACCTACACCAAAACCAATCGATCAACTATACTGAAACCTCCCAGACCATTACGGGGGCACCGTTAATTCCTCTTACAATTAGTTAAATTAATTCGTTATCGAAGGGGACCACATTCTCATGCATAAATATTCCGATCGAGCTACCTTAAAAAAAGATCGAGTTTTTTATCATTGAAAAATTACCTCTCTAACTGATTACATTTTTGTAACGGCAAAGTACTACATTTTCGCTCAATTTTGTATGCACCATACTATATCCAATGTTTGAAGTCTGAAACAACGCTGCATTAGTTGTTACTTAATTTTAATTAAAATCACAGAATGGATAATCAACATTTCGAGGAATTATCAGCTACTACACCATTGAAGGTATTATACCAATAAACACCATGACCTAACAACAATCTCAAAAATAGACGTACTGAAAAGACGTACTACTTCTTAAGAAGGCCGACAAAAATGGGGTCATCCATTGCCAGTCAAGAAACACCTTGAAGTCAAACTTCAAAATACGATCACAAATCACACTTACATTATTCAATTGTGAGCGACAGAACTTTAATAAATTCAACGTTTAGATGGCAACCAAGCAACGGTGCCGATTAATCAGTTCGCAAGTGATATCACCTCGCGGTTCTTCCAAATGAGCAATACGGCTTGTTCAGGTTTCTGAAGATATTAAAGACAAGCTCTAAATTACTTTCACTCCAAATCTGAAATCGAGAATTCAAATAATGTTACATAAAAAGCTGTTTGGTATGGTAAAATAAACAGCATGGCATTAAATTGTTAACTTTTAAAAATATCGACGATAAAATTGGCAGACGTACAAGTTATGGCCGCACAATTTCGTTTTCTTTCTTTTTCCAGACTTTTGATCTTGAATTGATTACACACTAATAATGGCGGAGGGCAATATTGAAAATTTAATAGAGGCGGGGCCAAAATTCCAGATATTGGAGTGATATGAGTTTCTATTGGCACCCACACTACAGGCCGGTCCAAAGATTGTTCCCAATCGCAAAATTGTAACCGTCAAAAACCCGGAACAGAGAAGAAAATAAGTCTGATCAGTACACCTCCCGGTCAAATAACGGAAATGCACACAGAAATTTCGCCTCTAGAGCTTCAACACAAAGCCACCCGGGTCAGTTTTCCGACTCCTATTTCCAAGAGTCAGCGTTAGTATTGACCGCAAAACAACCCATTCGGTAAAAAAGACCCCACCGAATATAGACCGAAAAACATTTTCAGAAATAAAAACTTTTCCTCGTGACGATGCTCTTATGGTTGCAATACAATTCGCACAGAAAAAGGACATAGAGATTTTGTGATATTTTCACCATCATTACAAGCTAAATAAATCACTATGCTGTTAGAAGTATAGAAATGCAGCCAAAAAAATCCATAAGTACATGAAGCAAACTTAAATCAGCCTAAGTACCAATAAATATAGAAATCTATCTGATATATACTGTCAGCATGGCCGGGCAAAAGTTAACAATCACTCTTTTGAACATTCATTTTTTTTAATTAAAACTATTTCAGTTTCAAGAATAATTAAAAGTTTGATGCACGAGAAAGAGGCTGGAAAATAAATTAAAAAGATTCTAAAAAAATAACTTAAAAATTACCCTATGACTAGCAACATGGATAGGTCGTTTCCCTAGTGAAACTCATCTCCATCCAGTACAGTCAAAATTCTTGGAAGTCCAAGTACAATCAAAGTGATTCAAAACATCTCCCCCAATTACAGATTAACCGCAAAGTGATGAATCGAGTTTCTCTTTCTTTCTTAAATAATGACATTCTTTAATATACAGGGCAAATTCGAAAAGCAATACAGATGGTATTTTCATACGCGTCCGAAGCAATTTTTGATAATAGCCGAGAATAAAGGTGAAAATTACTTTAGTTTTTTGTCATTAGTAAGAGCCTTGGACGCGAATGTGGCAAAATGCCTGGTCTAAAATTAATATCTCAGAAAAAAATGAAATCCTATTTTCCGAGATAAACCAAAAAGTAGACAATTCAAGATATTCCGGAAAAAATTGGCATCGTCTGCATTTCCGTTTTAATGTTAAAATCTCTGACACATTCACATGAATAACTGGCTCTAGAGACTACAATTGAAGTTAAAATATGAACCACAAGAAGGTATGTTACTCAACAATTTCCAAACCAAAGAGTGCTATAAAATTTGTGAGAAATCAATATTATACTACTGCACGTTCATAAAAGCCCTCAAATCCGAGACTGGCTGATCTATGAGTCCTTGCTAGAGCAATAGGTGAGTAATTAATGCTCAAATTCCAATACATGAAAAATATACGCATAGTGATAAAAGCGATTGATACCAATGCTTTGGAGTTAAAAAGAATAGTTATGTGAGCTACGAAGGCAGACGATTTGAAATAAATCGACGAAAATTCATATCCCCAAGAAATAGAATAATTGCTCAAGTATTATTCTTAAAAGGTCCCACAGTTCGGACTCAAAATGCCACGTAATTCAACTGAACACCACAACCGCAGCACTGAGTATGTTCCCTATCACTTACATAGGTAGGTACTCAAATTCAATCAACTGTGGAGAGGACACTTTCAAGCACCACAACTAGATGAAACGCTGATTCAGATACATTAACAAAGCATTCCGTTTTAGAAGCAGGGTGCAGGATTTTTTTTTTCAGGACAAGAGACGCAACTATTTCCATCAAGCTGAACCGGCAGGAATAACCCCTACGTGGCAAGCATACTTTAACATGCGGACGGGGGAGATCGAAGTGCGCAGCGGCCGTATGGTTCCAATTTCGTACACATGAACCCACTTAGTTCGAGCCAACAATTCACTCGACGCTAGCATCGTCCTCACAACGCACCCTCCCCCTCCAAGCACGCAATAATTCCAACGCACTCCCGCACCCTCTTCAACCATTCCCCTCCGCTCCCCCCCCCCAACTGCTCCCCCCCGGCTACACAATCTCCCAACACGGGTGGGCATCCCGCTCCCAACTCCCGTCCTGCTGGTCCCCCTGGGCACACACCGATCCTCTCATGAACCCCATGACACTAACGACAAACCAGGGCTATGTCAAGCCGCGTTGCATCGACTGTGACACAACTATAACCAAGCTATCATACTGTGATGCAGAGAAAGTGGAATCTATGAATATCATCCATAGATATCATGCAACACTATCTAATACGCCATATACACATACATATATCTTGCAGCAAGGAAAATCATACGATAACGATGGAGGTAATCAATGCGGTCTAAGGTGATGCGACGTCGCCTGGGTATCATTACTGTTTAAAGCAGTAGACGCAGATTCTGAGGATGCTGAGATCGAATGCAAGCGCAGGCGAATGATTTTTTCATAGAGAATTAGTAACAGAAAAAGGAAAACTGGAAGCAATGGAAATGGAGTGTCATAAAAAGAATGGAGCTCGAATGCTTGTAATCAACAATCAATTAGTCCTGCGAAAAAATCTGTTCTATATAAACACTGCGAAGTAGAAATGATAGACTTACAGCACACAATCTCAGGTTAAAAAATTCTTCTTGAGAGCAAAGATTGAAGGGGGCATAAGTAAGAAGTTCTGCCGACGATAACAATGGAGGGATGCATCGAGTAAATTAAGTGGGCTGCTACTTGGACTTGAGAAAAGACAAAGCGGTTAGCTGAGAATGGAGAATAGGGCGCAGAGCTATAGCAAACCAATCTTCAATATTGTGACTGCTGGTGAAGATGCAAAATCAGAAGATTTTTTAATTTATTAAATTATTTTATTTTTTCCCATTACCACCGAAAACAGCTCCAATGGCCTTTGAATCTGGGTGTTTAACAATCAACGGCGGAAGAACACACACAACCATGCCCTGAGAGGTGAAAAATACACACATTGCGGGACTCGATTCCGCGACCTTAGCGTTAGCAGGCGAGGACTTGGCCGCCTTCCACAAAGGCCGGCAAATACTGTGCCGGTATATACCGAGAAATACTGTGATATGCTCCATCATACGGTGCTAAGCGATACGCGACAACGTGCAATATTCCACGTCTTTTTCTCTGCAGATTCATACACCAAAAATGGGATACCGAAATTAGAATATCATACAGTCCTGAGCACCAGACCCCGTCACGGTTCCTCTTCAATCGCTCCGGGACTGCCCCCGATCGCCAAAGGGGACCGCCTCTCTCGTGTCGACCCTTGTCCACTCCCGTCGTCCTCTGCCCCCTCCCCATAGCGCTCCCCTCCGCCCGGGGCCACACACAACGCGACCGACACATTCTCGCCGTTTCCTGTCCCCTTCCCCCCTCCCCAACCCTCCCAACATCCTCGCAAAACCTCCCCACGAACCCTCCCCCTCCCTCCACCTCCGTCAATAGCAACCCCCGCTCGTCGGCCTTCCAACACCTCCGTACCGCCATCTCTCTTCACACTCTCAATCATCAGGGACTGCGTTTAAATAGAACACCTTTGATAGGGGCTAGCGTGGAAGAAGGTTGATTTGCCGCTATGGTATGGAACCGGACGTGCGATATTTAAATCTCAAACTGGACCATTGACACAAAAAATATCCAGATGGCGGAGACGAACAGCTATCCGACGATAATCATTGAGGATAACGAGCAATATCGGCCGTGCCGGGTACATGGAGCAATATTTGAGCAAATCACCCACCCCATAATCATCGTCTAATCGAGAATCCGTAATACTACCCTGCAGAGATATCTATGATTATCGTCAAAACAGGGATATACGACATTATAATTTTCTATGACCACCCTCGGAAAAAAAGTAGGCCACTACATACCGATGTGAAGAAAATAATGGGACAATTATATAGCAATATCAGGTGTATGAAGTATTATATCTTATCTTTTTCGCCCATACTATACAAAAATCAACATTCACATTTAAGTGTCGCTCATTGTTGTCCTATTGTCCATTCGAGTAATTAGTTCAAATCGATGGTAACTGTCGACACTCGATGCATCGATTTCTCAAATAATTCGTATCGGTCCTGTCGAGAAGAAAAAAATCGACATTGCATCGATATGTCGTTTAATTTAAAATCTCTATGCCGTGAGATTGGTTGACGCGGAGGGAGGGTCGGGGTGAGGGTAGGAGAGGTGGGGGTCTGATAGCTCACGTCTTTCGCACTCGGCAACCTCGAGCACTTCCTGGGGAGGGATGGGGGACGCCGACAGGCATCGTAATGCGTCGTATGCTGAACGATACGCGTCGTGTCACGTGCCGAGTGAGACGTGAAATAAGCCTACGCGTTCAACTTTCCGCCTCGTGTATCTGATAACGCCTCCTCGGGGATAATGTGCAGCGCAATGAGAAGCAGGAGAGAGCGGGACTTGATGCATCATAAAGAGCCGTATACTGTATTCTACAAACCATCCCAATTAATTCAGCATTATACGCGCACTGTCATTAAAATTTTAGAAAAAAATGAAAGCAGTGAGATTTCAAAGAAAAAATAAGGTCTATAAGGCAATAAGAAAATGTAAAGTAGGAAAATAAGGCCAGTAATCTTGAAGAATAGTTCACTACGGTAGAGATAACTTTTATTCATTTTAATATCCTACAATTTTACATTGAAAGGAAAACGTCACGTCAGGCTTCACATATAAAGATAATAAAAACAAAATATATTATACTAGCGGGAGGTACCCGTTGAAATTCAACGGGTGTGAAATAAATTGAACTTATTTTATAAGAAAACCAAGAATCCTGAATAATACTGTCAGCGCTGTCATTTGAAGGGTTCGTAATCTATCGTGTATGTTGTGTTCGTTGTAGTATACACGCCGACCGTTTTCCAGGTGCACGTAGAGATGAGTGACTCGTGCAAGGGAAACCCAAAAATGGGCCACTCAGACTCATTACCTATTACTGAAGTAGCACCCAGGTTGATAGATGGTCACCTTGTCCCTCCGATTCTCTTTAGCTGTCCTGTGAGTGATTAACACCTTCATCGATTCCCTTGTGTACATAAATATATTTGCATTCAATGACTTAATTGAGTTGCGCAATTCATCGTTGATATGTGCGATGAGTATCTTAATCAGGATTGGATAGTAGGGTGCAATCCAGTGGTTAAAAGCTTTAAAAGGAGCATTTGCAGCAGCAGTCATGTTTATTTGTCCTATGAATCCTCCATCACCCGGACTGTGCCTTCTGCATAAAGGGTAGCCATAATTATTGGTTTAGGTTGCTAAATAAAAAATCTATGGTGATTCTTAGTGCACTTGCCGATTTTCATGCACGGATATTGTTCATTGCGCAGCATTTCCGTTCTTCCTTTGGGTAAGAAGCATGTAGTGACGTCATTATAATTTCCGCCATCTTAATACAGATTGAAGTTTCGAAACAGATGGGTCTATTTTTGAACAAGATTTATAGCTGGTTACCCGTCCGTAAGTTGGGTTAGGATGAAATTCGTGTGGTTCTTAGCGTAACCCGAGAAACACCACGGAGAGATGATCATGAGGTCGCTGGTGGGCATGTCTTTGAGCATCCAAGTCTAACCTTTGTCGTTTTTCTTGCAAGGGCTCATTTTATCGCGAAGAACGCATTCTTCTTGCTCTAGAAGATTTATTCAAAAGTGTACTCTTTTTTCTATTAGGCATGTTGATGCGTATATTTTTAAGACCAAGGAAGGGAAACACAACGGCAAGTGAGAGTCTAGAATAGGCAACTCGATTATTGAGTGAATGTACCTAAGTTAACTGCACTTTAACACTTTTAAACATATAAATAAGTCGTGACGTTAATGATGTGGGAATTGGTCTAAAAAACAGTTCGCAGTCGAAATGGGAGGCAGACGGTTCCACTACGTGTAATACATCTGAGTATTAAACGATAATAAACAACGCCGTGTTTGTTGTAGCAACAGAGTCGTTATTACCATTACGATTTACTGCACGTAAATATTCTTTCACATTTAATTCATTTATGTGTATCGTTTACTACGTAAGTGTTCTCTCATATGTAGTGCTCCTATGAGAGCTACTTTGAAAATAGACATTGAAGAGTAAACCTTTTGTTAATATGCATTGAATTTATCGATTACCCCTCGAAGCAATCTATCATGGGACCCTTGGGGCTCTGTGCCCTTCTTATACAGGTTTTCTTTCCACGTGCTATCATGTGCCTACAGGAAAACTTAAATGCTAAAGGCGTGAATATCCTTTGCAATTAAATCTCTGGTTGTCAAGGAAATTATTGAAAGTGTAACTGTTGATTTCAGTAAAAAAAGTGAGATTTATTCACACAATGCTAATATGGCAGCGTGTGTACACAGCAGTGTTTGGGTTTTATTTATAGATATTTCGGTTATCGTTCTCCGCAGTCGCGTTTCAATTGTCCTCGCCCATTTTTAGAAAATTTCGCTTTATCCGCTGGGGTATTATCTTCACGTTCTCGTACATACTCTTGATTTACTGATGGGTGTATCTGAGGCATATCCAAGTGCATCTGCAACTCATCAGTAAATATTTGATATATGCTCCCTTGAATTCAAACAGGAGGTCGGTGATAAGGAGAGAGAATCAAAGCGGTCTAGCTACAAGAACAAAAAGCGACCCCCCGGAAATGTTGGCACCATCTGCATCTCTGTTCACAACTGCCTGCCTTCATTTGCTCTCAGATGGTAACCAGCTCGCAGTGACATAAGAGATATTAAATCCTTTATTTTTTTTAATGAGGTGTTCGTGGGCAGCTTGATGGAAATTTTTGAGAAATCAATATCTCACCCGACGGTCATGGCTATGAAATTCATTGCAGTTGTTCTGCTATTTCCAGCATTTCAAAAAATACGGATGGAAAGATTCGTTCCATTTAGGATCCACTGCAGGTGAAGAACTTACTCAATAGCAGGAAAGCACAATACTCCATTGCATTGCTTTACAGTGAATGGATGTCCTACGGCCTTTCGTTGCATTGAACTGATTTAACGAAAGGCCATGATTAATTTCAGAAACCGCTTCATTGACAACGGTGTCTTTGGACGGAATAATTAACTATTTACACTATATTCCGATATCAAATTTACTTGAAACATGGAAAAGAATATATCAATTTGATATTCTAAAGGTTACACACAAAGGAAAAATTGCAAATATTTCTTCCCAAGAAACTGGTTCAATGACTCGGAGATTGTCGCATTTAATGCCAAAAATCGTCAAACACAATGTTTTAACTCAAAAAAACCTTGTCATGAACTATTTTTGAGAAAGTAATAGGATTTTTAGGTGGACGATATTAAGTCGTTATCGTACACCATATCAGAATATAGTGTCTACAATATTCCTATTAAAATTACCTATTACGTAGCTTAAAGCCAATGGAGCTCTATGACTATATTTACCCATTTGACCAATGAAGTAAGTGAAAGAATTCCATTTTTCTTTATAAGCGTACTAAACTACCAATTTATCAGGATTTGAGAAATGGCGATTATAGAGCGGGTATCTATGCAATTCTTAAGCCGAGATTATCCTCATCCTACATTATGCTCTTAGAAAAATCGATAATTTATAATCACAGCGGCTGTGGGAAAATACGAAGAATTTTCCCTAAGCCGCTAAAGGTGATAAAAATGAAAGATCCACTTCAGTCGGAAAACCCAGCATTATAAATTTGAAAAACCAAAACAGGAATACAATATGAGGAAAACATTTTTAAACGAGATTTATCCGTACTCATGTGCACACATTTAATTCCTCACAGGGTATGACTACGTATTTGTAATTAAATTTATGTTTATGGTAGTTTGCGTGACATTTTTCTCAAGTCATAATAAGGACTATGTTCTCATGCCATTATAACATTCACGCAGTACGAAAAGTATGAAATAAACATTGTAAAATTTATGACACATTAAATTACAAAACTGCTCAGTAATTAACTAAATAAACGTGTTTGTTTTTAAAAGTAAGCTGAAAATACCTTCAGAACCGAAGTTTTATGCAATTAAAAAAGCATTACGGTGACTAATAAAATAATTTTTGCTAAGTTTTGAGAAAACTTTCGAAGTACTCCACCGTTAATTTTTTATGAAAGCTCTGCGCGTCAGAACTTCCTCATTTTGTAATAATGTCTCCCAGTAGCGCACATCCGAACAAAACTCAATGCAAAACAGCTTCAAAGTTTTGGCAAATGTTCCGAAATTTAAAGCGATAAGTGATAAGATACTATGGAGTTCTTAGTAAGATGAGATCTTTGTCTTTACAATGAAGCCAAATTCGTTGAATTTTATTCGCAGTGATATCTCGCTCAAACTACCTTCAGGCAAAATAAATCTTCTTTTCTTAATTAAGCCCGTGGTTCAACTCTTGGCGCGATTCCACTTCTTTTGTTTACACTCGTTGTTTGTCCCCTCCCTTCCATTTTCTCCGCTCAACTTCTCTACACCATTTAATATTTCCCCCCAGCCTAACTTCAAAATAAAAACTAACGAGAGTCCTGGTTTATCAAATGCATGTTTGTGAAATAATGCTGTTTTACCTCCATTTAGGCCTGTTTCTCACTACGCTACGCGAGTGCAAAACAAATTATCATACTTCATTGTACTCACTATTTCTTCCTCCCAGACACAATTATTTTCCCATCTGTGAGCTCCCCTATTAACCCTATATGCGTAGATAAGCGACTAGAATTATCCCTGGCTGCTAGGCTGCCTGAGGAGAGAATCATTCCTGAGAGATGACTCTCCACCTGGCGGCCTAGAAGATGGGTTAATCGCCCACAAATATGCGCAGTGGGTTTGATCCATATCATCCCAATGTTCCACTTCTAACCGTATATCCTCGTGGCTCAATGTATTACTCCGCGCACCTTTCCACAGAATCACTAGTTTGGCAAATGAAATTACAGGCTTACGTATAATCCAGACCTTTTCCTTGGCTCACACCAACCCTCTTTTCATTACTAGAGAAGAAAATAATTTTATTCCAAGGCATTCCGTCTTTTTTAAAGAGAAATTTCATCAAATGAACTTTTTTTATACATTCTATGCACTTAACTAAGGGATTGTACTCAACGCAAATAAATCTTCATCACAAGTATTTAATTCCAATGAAGTAGCTTATAAAATTTTACAATTTCAAGATAAGTAAATTCCTCTTTATTATAGCGTACGGTATGCACATGGGCTTCTTGAAAATAAATTCCCCAATTTTATGGGCGACACCGATGCACTCACTTTTCCGGCTTCCGGAAGAAATGCTCGACTCCGCCGATCTTTTTTTTTGCCCAGTCGCTCTCCCGGGGAGAGAGAGAATATATTTATGGCCCTTCGTCTGAACTATCCGAAAGCCCGCTCTTTTAAGTGCACTCATACCACACAACTTCGTCTGCATTTTCAGCCAATAATTCAAACCATTTCATCCTCCCTGGGCTGGGTGGATGAGTATTTATGACAGGAAAAGTAAGCACCGAGAGACACTTCCTCGTCTGTTAGTGCGCTTCAACTTATTAGTGTCTTGAAAACGACTGCCGCTGATTATATTTCACTTCGAGAGCCGTAAATTTCCAAAGCATCATAAAAAAATCTCGGGCCGTGTCCCGTCCATTAAGCCAAGGAAGTTGAAAGTATCGAATTATAAGAAATATTGAGTAATAATAATAGGGTCAGAAGGGAGAGTTAGTAAAAAAATGAATAGGGATCTCAAGGATAGCTCACCAGGAGGCGACATCATTAAGCAATCATAGAATGAGATCCTGATATAATGTATTTTCATTTTAATAGCTCTTGTTTTCCGCTTAAAACTTTCATTGATATGTGCATCTCACGACAACAGCTGAAGGTACATATTTCGAAGTATACAAATTATATGTATAAGCCACGCTTCCTTAATCATGAAATCATAGACAGCAATGTTCAGATGCTGCATTAAGTGAAGGTCTCATCTTTCTTTGCCCTTAAACTCGATTTTCTTTTTGGTTTTCTCGTTAGATTTACAAGTACCATTTATAACATGGTTTTCACAGGGGAATTTCAAAACATTTCAAATTCAAATACGAATCAACATTTACAAAAAAATTATTTATTATTTTTTTTAAATTTACAAAATATCGCGCAAGCCACCACCAGAGTGTGTGGCATTGGGTGATTACACACCAGGCAAGCAAAATTCGTCCCACTTCATGATCGAACCCCACACGATCCCCAGGCCACTGGGTGCGAATCAAAAAGCAGTCAGGAGAACAACGCACAGCCAAACTAGAAACCAGCATATGCCAACAGGCAATACCAGGGCCAAGTTACTACTGTTGATTGGTATTACAAATTCATCACTCTACGAGATACTGATTCATGCAGATAACATAGCCATGAGGGGCATCCCAAGCGGGGAGAGGTGTTAGTGATTTTGATATGTTAAGTAGAAAGTCTAGCCTACCCAGAGAAAATGACTCGTCTTCATACCTCGACAGTTCTTCTGACATTATTAGAAAGATTTTTAGAAAATAACTGGCACAAAATAAAAGTACATATCAACTATAGGTAATCCCATGCAGATTTTGAAAACTGAAAAAAATAATGATAAGGATAGCATGAAAATAAGGCTACCTATCGTCAACTTTAACATTAGGAGGCATCAATCAATGCTATTGATTTCCCCAATCGAGCGAGAAGATAATGATATTTTAAACCAGTCGGTTCGACATTCTATCGAATTCGGACGGTAGACGCACTTGAGCTTGTACGTCTGATTAATCTCTCATGATAATGATAACATTCAGGAGATGTAGTATTTACCAATTATTTCAATCTGTTTAGGATTCATGTGAAAACTAAATAATTGCGTGTGGCATCAATTTTCCTCACGAACTTTGTCGCTTCATCCCCATTTGCATCTTACGCAATACGTGCGTTCATTGCGGTTCCTCACTCCAAATTTCTTTATTATGGACTACGAAATAGGAGAATAAAATACATTAATATTCGCATTACTTCGCCAGCGTTTTGAAACACTCTAGAAAATTTCACAGTTGATAGATAAATCGCCACTGGCAGCGACTGACCCAAACACAGGGATGAACGTTCCCATTCAAAGACCGAATTCAATCTTAACTCAATAGAGATCACTGGATTACCTACGACCTCCACTTAATTACAAAGTGGCAAGGGGGATTTGACCGAAGGAATTAAGGGCTGCGGGCCGAGTGGCGTGTTTGCCTGGGTGCTATGTAGTTAGATTTGCTTGTCCGCAGGGGAATAGGAACTCCCTTGGCGAGCCTTGGCGATTACAGCGGATTGTTAATGCAAGTCGCTCGATGCAATTACGAACCCTCACTAATTGCATTGGAGGATGCTGTATGGACCCTTGTGCTTTACGTGTGAATGGACACGATTCCGCAGTTTATAAGCGGACCGGTGACTGTCGCAGTATTATCAACAAGGCGGCGAAACAACATCATAGGCCAAATGGGAACGTTGGAAATTTTGTTTAGCGCGAAGTGCGTTCATTTCTGCTTGGAGCATGCCAAGACTGAGGTGATTCATTATCACGACAGTACGAGATGTAAATGTCGTCAATGAAACGAGCAATATGTTTTTCTTGGGGCCTTGACAGTAATTGCAACCCAGACCAGAGTTTTTAGTGGATGATGACTTCTGAGATGGAAATAATTTCTTCCTCATCTCTGCAACTTCGACACCTTCGCTACCACTCCTCAAAATGTGTTCCCGACCAATAAAATGGTTTCCTCTCCTGGGTTATTAGCAGGCACATAAACTAGGCCAAATAGAATCTAATTCATATACTTTGGCTTCGTTCAAAAATTAATTAAAGACATATATTTTCTTGAACTTGTGACAACACCAAAATTTACATTTTTCATAATCAGGCAAAAATATCATTCCGATATTCGTTAAAATCCGCCATCACTTTGGTTTCGATTATGAGCACACATTGTTTAAAACTCTGTCCCCTATACTTCTGATTGCTGGACTCAAATCAGCGCGTCAAAATCAAAATGTTTTTGCACTTTACCGGTTGTTCACGTAGTTGCACTCCAAATAATTAACTGAAAAAAAGCATGAGCATTGATACATCATCTCAGTATTATAAATAGAGTTGTGTAACTAATGGTATGTATCTCAAATACAAGGTGAATGTTTCCTTGATCAATTTTGAAAGCAAGTTTTGACGTTTGACTGGTTGGTATAACATTAAAGCCAAATTATTTGTTTGAAATGTAACTAAATTCTTAAATAAATTAATATCAATAGACAAAATGGTATGAAAAGTCTAACATTACGAAAGTTAGCGGTAACACCTGAGCAAATAAAATTACCGACAAAAATCCATAATACCACTCCAATACAATACCATAATTAATACCATGGCCAGTGTACTACATCATGTTCAGCTCGTTAACTGCAGCTGGGTGTACAATAAAATAGAACTCAGTTCACAAAAACGTGCGTTTAAGTGCATTACCGAATTTGATAAAGTTATCTCCATTTCTCACTTATCATACAGCCTTCAGGAATAAAACTAATATTGAAATATCAAGAAACACGAAACATGTGAGGCAATTGGTATAAAATCTCATTATCTCCGCCATTGAAAAGGCTACAGAACCAACTGCTGGAGTAAATTCTTGTCGTTACTTTAAAGGTTCATCTCACAACATGTGAAATTCGCCATCCTTTAAGAGGAAAACAAGTTACGGATAACTAAGAGTGACCGCAGCGATCACTCAAAAACTCCATAAAAACTGGTTTGTTAGATTCATCGTCAACCCAATCATTTTTACAACAATAAGGTATTTGAAAAATCAATTCGTGAGCGTGGCGTCAGTATGCATTCCATTCAAATTTTGAGGGTATAGATTCTAAGGCCTACATCGATCTAAGCTATCACCTAATGTCTTCGGAGGATAGGTTTTCATGCCTACATATTTCGCAATTATTTCGAATTTGAAATGAAAAAACGCCATATGAAACTGAACATTAAAAAACAGTCGTGTTCCATGAGATCCCTATCAACCAGTCTGCCAAGGTAATGGTTGGTTGGTTATTTGAGGAGGTGAACGACAACCAAGGTAATTAACTTCATTTAGGACCGATGGACAAGGGGTTACCGGAGGAAGGGAAAAGAGTAGTGAGAAACCTGGCACCGGCACTTGCCTTCTCATAACGAATGTCGCCAAGGAGTCCACAGTTCAACGTGCCATCCGACAGACTGAGTACTGCACTTGAAGTGGTCTTCACATAGCACCTAAGTAGGGATCGGGACTCCCACTGAAAAATGTCAACCACAACCACTATTCGATCCAAGAACCTCGGAATGGGAAGCCAGAACTCAAGCCACCACATAGCAACCCGATCCCTGCTAAGGTAACAGTTAATAGTAGACCCATCACTAAGCAATTAAGTGATACAAATGGGGCGCATATGAATTACGAGAAAAACATAGATGTCAAAGGAAACCTGATTGAGAGATTAAAATATAGCAGAGGTACAAAAAGGAGGAAGTGGAAACAAAATTTCTTCGGAGAAATTTGGACAAAAGTAAACGTGATTAGAGACTTAATGACAGCTTAGGAAAAGAAGCGTTTTAATTAAATAATTGGGCTAATAACTCGAGCCCCCGAAAGAGATTTTAGCAAGGTGTTTGAGATTGAATGAGGTTCTACATAGCTGGGATACCTGGACTTAGTGGAGAAATTATGTCATTCGTTTGGAGGCGCTCGAAATGTAGATATAGAGAGGGAGGTGATTGACAAAAGTAAAGACAAGGGGAAAACAAACAATTAAATCATGGTACATTACTAGGTACTAACTGACCTTTTCGCTATAAATAATTATGTGGAAATAATTTAAAGAGGCGTGAGCATAGTGTTCTAGACAACGCAGGCATTCTATCAGAAGAAAAGTCTGTTAAATGTTGGCACCACAAGCTTGGCAAGCATGCCATTATATGGCAGTGAAGCTTGAACGATAACAACAGCAGAGAAGGGAAGATTGGAAGAATATGAAATGTGGTGTTCTATAAGAATGATGAATACCAAATGGACGGAGAATATGGCAAAGTAAGAGGTCTTACGACGAGCTGCGAAGAAAAGATAATCAATGAAAACTCTTCTAAGTAGGAGATACAAACTTATAGGGCATATTCCGAGAAAAAACATCATCTAGAAAACAATAATGGAAGAAGGAATGACGTAAAATATTTGTCAAAGAAAAGAAGCATCCTAGATAACGGAATAAGATTACTAAATGGAATGGTAATTGAGCTGCAGCAAATCCCCCTGCCACACACCCTTGAGGTGGCTTGCAGGGTATTTTGTAGATGTAGATAAAATCCAATCCAAAGAAACTACGATTTGTGCGATATTATGCGATAATTTATCTACGATAGCATACGATATGCGATATATAACGTCCTCAACGACACATTTATTCCTGACGCTGATGATTTTAGGAGAGACAGTTCACCATCGTGAGGTACCTCCATGGTTGGCACTAACCACCACAGCTTTTCTCTCACCTTAGTGAAATTGCGATTTGGACAAGGAGAGAGAAAATGAGAGACTCCTTGAACAGCCTTTGGCCAACACCCACTCCTTCCATCCACGTGTGTCATCCGATGGAGATCACCTCACTGAGGCGACCGAAGGCAAGGCAGCTGTTTAAGGCTTTCTCCTTCCTCGAGTAGCAGTCCACCCTTTTTCGTTTTCCGTGACCTCGGGTCAAGCTGCTGCTTCCCCGCCCTAACTACACCTCCATCCCTCAACCTTTCATTGGACCCCTTGGGCCCATCTCGCGCAACCTTCCGCGCTCCATTCCCAGCCTCCTTCACGTACTACTACTTACTTTATTTTTACGCGGACTCAGGTGTAATAAGGCTCCGTCGGTCTTTCAGTAGACTCCTTTTCCACTCGTCCTCCCTGAAGCAATAAACGCCCCCAAAGACATATCTCTCCCCTCCCCTCTACAACGGATCGCCAATTTTCACCCCTGCTGCTAAAGCCTGAGCCACGCCCTTTCAAAAAATCTCTCGAGGTCAGCACATTACTTTCTCCACACGTGCGGGTCATTATTCCATAACAACAAGGATTTATTTTCACGGCGAAGAAATGGCACTCTTTATTGATATGTTTATGTAAAGTGTATATTAAAAATACATACAGTTTAAAGTTTAAATGTCTTTAAATCTCAACCAAAAATACTTAACACTTTATTAATTGATCACGTAAAATGTGAAATATAACTGCATTGTAGGCAAAATACAATAGAGAGAGAGCCTCGAGAATAAAAACCGTTTAGTCTTTTTTGCCTGCCGTGGAAATGGAGTAGAAGGCTTACAATTAGACTGGTTACTACGTCCATAAACATCTTAATCATTCCTTAGGGATAAGCTTAAATTACCAAAATAATTTTACAAGCGCGAAAAGCATTATGAAATCTCCATGCTAACAATTATTAAGATAACTTTTACCGGAAGGTTTTTAAACATTTATTCAGTTTTTACAGCGAAAGTTAAAAAATTCAATCTCACTAGAGCATCATTTGTATACTTTTTCTGGCTGGTTCTTTATGCCAAAATGTAATCAGTTCGTGCACTTATTACAAAAGAGCTAAAAAGAAATTTTCGCGATTCAAAGACAGCAAAATATTTGTTGAACATGGCATTTAAAAAGTCGAACTCGAAATACGCACAAACACAAAGATATTCGAACCATTAGCATATTCAAAGCACGATTATATTCAAAATATGAATGATCGGGGGACCTCAAAACGTGAGCTTCCTTCGAAACCCGGAATCCGAAATATCTGGATGCAGTACAATACTTTCCGCTTTACAGCGTATGTGAGAGAGTAAAAAAGATAAAACTCCTTATTCAATGCCCGCTACCATCCAGCTAACCTCACATTACGTTCCAAATCCCGTTAAACCCACCGCCCTCCCACACGCTTCCTTTCCCGCGCAAGCCTCGTAGAGCGTTCTATAAATCGCGCGTGCCAGGTCTGTTCGTGTAGCAGTGATTGGCATTAAATATTTAAGATGGGCGAGAAGGGGCACCCTGAGGCAGTTTCCGTGAGGTTATGTGACGGCAGCGACGCCATGGCCTTTATTTCGTTTTTTAAAGCGAAGCAAAAATTGAATATTAATAGAATTTCAAGGCCGGCGTAAAAGGTGCAGTAACAGAATCCTGGATGACGAGAGAATCCCCAGAGCCTCTCCCCTCCCACCCAAAGGAAAAAAAATGGTTGCGACGCCGTGCATAAACGAGTCCTTTAAGTCGGAGACAGGAGAAATATGAGGAAGTCCCGGAGCGTGGGATTTTCCCATAAGCCCGGGAATTCAAACGTAATCACTGTGAATTAATGGAGGACGTTTTTCCCGCATAAATACACGCCGTATATTCGGTGCCGAAGGATTAATCGGGTATAGGTATGAAAGAGTAAAGAGTAAGGTAGGTTCAGGTAGTAAAGAGACTGAGGAAGAGACTGGTGAAATGTTGTGTGTGGAGTGATATGTTGTATGGATGCTTTTTGGTGGACATTGGGAAGAAGAGAAAAGGATAGGATAAATGCTTTTGAGATGTGGGTGTAGAGGAGGCTAAAGAGAGAGTGAAATGGGTGGATATAGAAATAAATCAGGAGGTGCTGGGAAGAGTTAGGAAGGAAAGAACACTACTGAAAGCAACACAGAAGAGAAAGGAAAACTGGGTGGGACAAATTTTAAGAGGGAAGTGAATTTTAAATACAGCAGTCGAGGGAACAGTGGAGGGAGAAAAGAGAAGAGGAAGAAGAACGCTGAAAATGACAGACGAAGTAAAGATAAGAAGAAGGTACAAGGAAACCAAGAAAGAGGCCCGGGACAGTACGAATTGGAGACAGCTTTGGTGTTTGGGATCTGCCAGTAGGCACAATACAAGTTGATGATGATGATGATGTATGAAACATTTTGACATTTCTTGTTTCAAGTTTTAATAATAGTTCTTCGTATGGAACCTTGATGAATGCAATCTTGAAATCAAAGTACAACGCGTCAATTTGCTCTTTCATTACCCCTCATTTTTTGAGATAGTGGAGGAAGAGCTCGCGATGTGTTTCGTATGATTTACTTTTCCGGAGCCATGCTGACTGTTGTTGTAGTTTCAATTGCCCAGGATACTCACGATATTAATAGCAATTACGGTTTTGATTTTTATATTGCATGAACGCGATCTTGGCCATATCGACGGACAACTTCCTGCTTCTTGTTTGTTTCTGTTTTCATGGCATCTCGTGTATCGCCCAAGATGTTTCACACGTGGTCAGAGGAAATTATTAGAGAGAACGCGACACGGCCCGGATTGTACGATAAGAGATAGTTAAATGGTTTATGGTATTCATATGGCATAACATATGGCAATGGTTAGCAGGCTGCCCAGAGACTTCAGTCAATGTTGAGTGCATTGATGGACCAATGTAATACATTATTTAGGGAAGTGGATACACTAAACATTTATTACGTAGAAATGCAAAAGTACTATAAAGCAGGAAGTCATGACGTTGAGACATGCCTTGCCTATGATATTTTTAAAACGAAAATATGCATTGGGGAAAACTCGCTATTGAAAGAAGCTCTTTTAAATATGAATAATTTTATAAAAGGTCATTTAACTTCAGTAGGTACATACTGATGTAAAAAAAGAGATAGGCGACGACATTGATACAAAGCGCTCCAATATCAGTCACTTACACTTAGACAACGGCACTAATTGTCATTGGCTACTAATAATTACATATCCCGTTTACTATACGATCAACTGCAGTTTATAATTCATAGTCGTTCAAGAAACTGCGATTCATCAACAGCAGATACCGCACTTCCGCATGAATTTCTAATTCCACCCGATACATTTTCAAATGACATCCTGTGATCCACCAATCGCAGGTTTAGCCGAAATCCCACAGATTCGCGAATCAATGAACCATGAATTTGAGACTAACAAATGTCAATGAATACTCCGGTATATTATAAGTGGCTGTCGAACAGTCAAGGATTCACCAATCACTGACAATTTGATCAATAGTTACCAACGATAAATACCAGCATAAGAAAAGGATGCTTTTGAGCTTTGTGGATACAGACTAATGAATAAATGAAACTGGTTGAATACGACAAACTAAAAAGGAAAAGAAGATAGAACATATTTGAGGTTTTGGTAGAAGGAACTCAATAAATGGCGTATATTGGAAGGAGGTTATACTGAAATGTAGATGAGAATAATGTATACGTGAGGAAGAATACTCGAGGAAGATAATAGGGAGCGACTGATGAGCGTGTGGTGTGGAGTAATAAAAACGACTTGCCAGTTTATTAGGACTGAATGGGATAGAATGTACAAGGAGCTGAAGACGGAAGCAGTGCCGACTTCAATCCGTTTTTGTGGCTCAGAAATGCTTCTTGAGTCCAGTAGGATGCGTCCTAACAGTCTCCAGGGACCAACCTACCCGTAATCGGTGGACCTTATCGAACAAAAAAGAAGCCACCTAAGGACTCGTAGATAGATGTGCTGGTTTACTCTAGCCAATCTCAAACTCCGGCTCTCCACGCTAAAAAACAACATTCACCAGCGAGCTTTTAGAATAATAATAAAAGATTTTATCACGAACATTATCACTGAATAAATAACAATAAACTATATGGGATGGCTTTCACTATGCCGAGCAAAGGGCTCAGGAAAAAATATACAGTAAATAATGACGTAAGCAGGCATTTGACAGCTCATGTTCCTGGCTGAGGTAAGTCAAAATGTAAATTCTATGATTTAGTGTGTTCACGGAGCTGTTGTCGAGCTGTGAGGTTGACTAAAGTACAAAAGAGAGAGAGGGAGATATCTACATCAACATCTACAAAATACCCTGCAAGCCACCTCAGGGGTGTGTGGCAGGGGGTTCACCAACATGCATTACACTATACCCTAAAGTTAGTGTAACTACGACTAATTATGTATTTGCATAAATCGCTAATGCTTGTCGCTAGGCGAAGCCTCACAAGCATGCGCTACATTACAGATATTATCACAATGGAGAGGGACCGTTAATATATATGTATTTTGCAACTACACAAATGGACAGAGACTCAAGACTTGTGTAGAAAACATGCACGGCGTTCTGTTAGTACCTACTAGGTAACAGATAAGGATTCAAGTATTAGGGAGTACTACTACTACTACTACTAAGAGCTACACTAATTATCGAAAAACCTAGATAAAAGTCTCATTGGCCGCTCTTATGGTCCCTTATAGTTCGTGGGAAAAATGACATTTTAAATCTGTCCGTTCTGCAGTCTAGTTCCCTAATTTAACTATCATGATCTGATCTACCGTAGTACCTATGTCGGATTTCGTAAAATGTTATCAACGTCGTCAGAGAATAGATCGGTTTGGAACTTACATAATATATTGAGTCTAAATTTTAATCGACGGTCTGAAATAGGGTGACCAACTATTTTTGAAGAGAATAAGGGAGATTTCTATATTCTTCACTAAAAATAAAGGAGACTTAGGACACGGCAAAATTTCACAAAAGAAAAAGAAAAAAGCCATGCAGAGTTGGTAAAAAAAATAAAAAGAAAGTTATTTTATACTTTAAGAAGACCTAAATATATTTTGCAACAGATTTTACTTCAGACAATAGTTTTTCATCACTTCTTACAAATTATACAAATTCAGTGCAAGAATACGTGAAGTTCATGGTAACTTGCAGTTCTGATTTGATCAGCTTTGTTCTGCTCCTATTCCTAACATCTGTTCACTTGTTATTACTAGAGAAAATACTCTCTATGTATGAGCACTACTACCTGGTATGCTCATAACATAGTCTACCAACTTTCTTAAGTTTTCAGAAGTTACATTTTCTCGATTTTAAGCTGCTGAAAACCACCACCCATTTCTGGCTAGCGTTACCCCCTAAAGACACAGCACATGTTATTGCATCCTTACAACTACAAAATTCCTCATTCAATTCATCTTCATTCACACAATCCAGTTGGATACATTACATAACGTCATGTATGTCATTGAATGTTAATTCCCTTTTATGTATACAGTCGTTCTTGCGGCCATGTGCGATGCCAAATTCTCGTTTGCAGATCGAACACTTTGCTTTATGAACATTAGACTGTGCAGGTTCACTCCAGGAATAAGTATAAACTTTCCAATTTCGAAAGATATGTACACATATACTTCATTTTCTTCTTTGGTGGAGTTTTAGCTTCGTCATCACTGCCCAGTATTGTACTCTTGTCCCTATACGGCTCACAGGTGGAGTAAAGCCACTGAAACCAAATCACGCCAAAGCAACACCAGCTGAGATTGGCGCAAATATATAATTATGTATGCCCAAAAATATCGGTAATTAAATAATTAAAGGTACATAAGTCTCTAACTTGACTAATTTTTTCCCGCCGAACGGCTGAAAACCCTTCAAACCGGCAGGTTTTTCTGCGATTCTGTAAAATATACTGTGGTGAGTAATAGATTTTTTTAATAGTTGACAAAACATGCGATCTATACAACGTTAGTTTTTTGACGAAATTTAGGTGTTATAAATTCCTATTTCCTTCAATATTCTCCCTCTGGAGCGCTCAGCCATAATCTATCCCATGTAAAACAGCTTATATTTACAGGCAAATTGCTCGAAAAGTAGTTCGGCAAGGGGTTGATATTTTTATATCATTGGAAAGATGAGAGTTATATCTTTAAAATGAGGCCAAATTAATCAAATACTAGGTGAAGTGATGTTTAGCTCAAACTACCTTAACAGACAAGGAGATTTGGTTGGTCATTTCTAAACGAGATAATCGATATAAAAAACTCGATATAGAATCAATTGCGTCTGCTCTCGAACGTTTAAACGAATTTCGACCTTGTTCGCAACATTTAAATGATTGAAACTGAATGATTTGACTTGATGAAAAAATATGGGATAAATTAACCCAAAGAGACAAAAAATACGGTAGCCGGGAGATGGTGAAAAAATAAGGTCAAATACGGGAGATCCCGGGAAATACAGGTTGGTCACCCTAGTCTGAAAGCGTTTGCTGCAAAAGGTCAGTAACGCTAACGAGATTATCACAACGGCCTTTAACGTATCTTGCCGATCTTCGCTGCACGCGTTCTAACTCAGTTTCCCAGCCTATCTCATAAGGATCCCAAATACTGGCAGCATATTCCAAGTTGGGTCTAACGAGGGAGAAGTAGCTAATTTCCCTAACTTTATCGTTGCACTTGCCAAGTACTCTTTTAACAAATCCCAATTTACGATTAGCTTGACCGGTAATTTTTCGAATATGTTTACTCCACGAGAGATCATTAGTCAGTTTAACTCCGAGATATTTTACCGATTCTTAAGTCTCTAATTTGCTGTTGTCTATGCAATAGCTGTTATAAGGAGCGTTTTTCCGTTTCCAAAAATTCATAAAAACGAATTTTTTCAGGTTTAATTCTAGCTGCCACGCATCGCACCACTCCTGTATTGCCTCGAGGTCCTTAGTTAGCGCTTGCTTATCATTAAGGCTACGAATTTCTCTATACACCACTGCGTCGTCTGCAAATAATCTAAGCTTACTGTCAACTGTTTCACCGATGTCGTTTATGTACAAAAGGAACAGAAGTGGGTCTATGACACTTCCCTGTGGGACACCCGATGTGACTTTTTCTTTATTAGAGATAGCGCCATCTCAATACAACCTTTTGCACGCGATTGCTTAAGAATTCTCTAATCCAAGAAATTACGAAGTCGTCTAAACCGTAGGATTTTTATTTCATGAGTAGTTTACGGTGGGAAACTTTATCAAATGCCTTTTTAAAGTCAATAAAAATTGCATCAACTGGAACATAACGTACCCGAGTTCACCAAAGTTCAGCCGAGATTAAAATATCGTGGGCAAAAAGTGCTAATTGAGTTTCGCAATATCTTCCCTTTCTGAATCCGTGTTGTGTTTTTGTTAACAAGTTCTGCATATCAAGGTGTCTCAGGTATGGTAGCTGAACTTACAATTATATGTTCAAGGACTTTTACATAGATATGAGAGATATCGGTCTATAGTTCGATGGCTGTTCCTTATCACAGCTTTTGAATATGGGAGTGACATTTGCAATTTTCCAGTCCATGGATATTTTTTGTTCGTTGATGAATTTATTAAATATATTCTGCAAGTAGGGTTCTATTTCACAAGATAATTCTCTATACATGCGGGCAGGAATTTCTTCAGGACCTGGGGATTTATTTGGACTTAAATATTTTAACAGGTTTTCTATTCCGTGAGTGCAAATATCGACGGGCGTCATCTTTTGCTGGAAGTGATCATTTACCTTTACGGATGTAATCTGTGATGACTTGGTGAACACACTTTGAAAGTAGGAATTTAATAAGTTGGCTTTGTCCGAACTGCTTGTTAATAATTCGCCCTTTTCGTTTCGTAGAGGAATAACTGTTGATCTATTGCCTTGAACTTCCCTTACGTATGGCCAAAATGCTTTTGGGTTATCCTGTAACTGTTCTTCTCCATCCATGAATGAATCCATGAATGCATTCCGAGATGCTTCCTTTTTGTGGCTTTAGACAATTTGTATTTTTCAATTATTAAATTTGGACCACCAGTGGACAAATGTCTACGGAGTTATTTCATCTTGTCGTGGCATACTCTCTGACGTCTTAACGATTTTCTCACTTCTGCATTGTACCATCTTGGTTCTCTGCCCGCTTTTTTTGCTTTACTTGGAATATATTTTCTGATCCCCGAATACTGATCCGAATCCGAACCGAATTTCTGATCCGCGATCACATATGTACTATTGTGACGTGAACCACCCTTCACTAGCCAGTAGTGAAACGGGCGAGATTAAACCCTCACTGGGGCAAATGATATCTAGAGGATAGAGCTGTGCCGTAAGCAGGCATTCCCGCAATCCTCTCATCAAAGAAATATCTTCAAGTCAGTGGTGTGGAGTTAGAGGCGCGAAAATGGCTCACTTTTTACTAGCAACCTATACAGAGGCGCTTTCCACTAATAGCCTTTTCCACTTCTCCAGCATTTCGCTCCTTTCTCTCCCTCCGTCTGATTTCCCACACGTCCTTTCGCCGCATTCGGCTTCAAAGGTCTCTCGCCCTGAATCCGCAGCGCCCTTACTGACCCACCTTCATCTGTTTATGCGGACTTGACCCCGTTAATGCCAACCCCGTACTTTTAATTAAACACCCGTCCCTCCTCCCCATCCTCGTCTCCCTCCTTGCACACGCTGAATGAATATTCTGACACATTTTAACGAGACTTACTTTTTTTTAACGCGAGTCCCTCGCGACTCTTTCGCAAAACCCCCACACGCACAATTCATTGGCACAGCACTGCAAGCTTCAATTCAGCTTCCTCCACCACCACATGTGGACGGTCAGCCTTGCCTGTACGTCGCGATTAGAGGATTCTTATTTTTTTCCTGCCTTCCCTTGCCGCCGGCGCTGCTGCTTCTCTTTTATGCTTTGTTTGCTCGAAAGTTTCGTCAATTCCTCGTGACAGCGGCGTCGCGCCACAAAACCCGACCTGATTACGAAGAAGCATGTTGATGCATTTATTCCTTGCTAGCTTGCTCTCTTGCCGCCGAGTTGGCGTAGTACGATGGTGGCTGATTTAGCTCAGGCAGAAATTCACGTCGTGTCGTTTTGAGTAATCGTATGAATTATACCGCGTGTGAATGCACATGGCCATGGACTTTCTACGAACAAGTAAAAAAATAATCAGTTAATATTCCACATTTCTTTTTTCTAATTGACCATTTAACGAGTTTTCTATGATAGGGCCCTATAACGTGCATTTTCAGCATATACTATCTGTATAAAAATGCTTTTCTGAAAATGCATTAGCAATGAAATGCAATAGCTTTCCTTTGCGAAGCACCGGATTTGGTGATAAATCAGAGTTGGAAATAACCTTAAAAGAGTATTCAAAACGAATGAATGAACAGCTCTACTGATACTCCTTCAGCTGATTCCATTTTTTTAACAATTGAAATTATGGATTCATTGGGTTTTAAGTTTAGTTTTACGAAGGATTGCCTCAATAATGAAAACGGAGACAAGCAGAAGTACAAATTGAGTAATTATTTCCAGTGATTAAAAAGTACACGAGGTCATTTCAACCCTAATGGTCTTTCGTAATATCGCAATTACTTATTACCAATGGGAACAAAATACTTGTAAGAACACACCATAATATGATACACACAAAATTATTTCAATGAGGGCATTTAGGACATTTTGTAGTTACAATGAGGACTATTAATAAATAATTCAAATCAGTAACAAACCACTTCAAGGTGGTTTGAGCGAGATAGTTCCCTAGTTAAAATGGAGACCACATTCAAATTTTATTTTTTTATTTCAGCGTTTGTAAGAAGTATGAAATAAATATTTTAGTATTAATGGCGCAAAAATGTAGTACCTAAATATGACCAAAATTCTCAGTAATTAAATATATAAATCTACATAAGTCTCTCACTTGACTCATTTTTTCACGCCGTACGGCTGAAAACCCTTCAACATTGCAGGTTTATTTGCGATTCCGTAAATATTACTTCAGTGAGTAGTAGTTTAATTTTTATGAATAGTTGATAAAATATTCAAACTACACACCGCTAGTTTTTTGACAAAATCTAGGTGTTATAAACTCCTAATTTTTTCAATATTCTCCCTCTGGAGCGCGCAGCCGTAATCTATCCCATATAAAACAGCTTATATTTACAGGCAAATTGCTCGAAAAATAGTTCGGCAAAGGGTTGATATTTTGATATCATTGGAAATGTGAGTTTTTTCTTAAAAATGAGGCCAAATTCATCAAATTCTAGGTGAAGTGATTTTACGCTCAATTTACCTTAAGAAAAGATAAGTTAGCATTTCAATAGAAATCTACAAAGCTGAAATACATTACTTATTGAGTGGTAGATCGCTATATGTGTGAACTTAGATACTTAGATACCCAGTTAAACTCTAAGACAAGTCAAGAAGTAATTTTATCATAAAAATTTCACTGATCGAATATGTACAAAACCCCACTTTTAGTCAATTATGAAACCAAAACCGAAGTGAACCAGTCTAAAGGAATCCAACTGTAATTCACGGTACTGGATTTTTGAACTATTTATCACGTAACAGATGCACGGCCGGTTATGTTCCTAGCACCATCCACTAATGAACTAATTACTTACTACTTGAAAGTCACCGTCACCGCTAATTGTTAGGAAGGGCATCGGAATGAAGCAAGTATTCCGCGACCATATGCAGAGTAACCCTGAGGGAGAAGCAACGTTGGGCCCGGATGGAGGTTGGATGGGTGGCCCTTCTCCATACCTCTACCGGGGTGGATGGAGGGGTGTGACACTCCCTCTACCTACCTCTATACCGGGAGGCCAGAGGGAGATATACCCAGACCAGGACGGTGGGAGGGAGGACTCCCTCCATACCTGTACCGGGAAGGTCGGGGATGGGCGACCATCCTCCATTACCTCTACCGTGGTGCTCTTGTCCCCTGTCTGCAAGTGGCAGGCAGGCAGATTGTGCCATCCCACGTTTAACCATTTTAACCATAACCACGTTTAACCATTGTGCCATCCCATGCCATTGGCACAATGGACCAAAAGGTCTGAGTGCCAGGAAGGCTCCAGAAGGCCCTCGCCAACCCTTACAATCTACCATCTAACACTGAGGGATCGCTTGATGCAACGGATGACGAGGAAAATTGCTCTGACACAGAGTTATGCAGAGGAAGAGGAATATTTGGGCAGATTGGGACTGTTAGAAACGGACTGAGAATGGGAAGTCATGAAGATGGTGATTGCAGTGCCTCCTCCTTCACGCTTCATTCACTTGAGAGTGGGGTCCATTACGAAATTTATTAACCAGGTGGAATGATGGCCAAAGTCCGGAGCCCTGGATTTTTCCGGAAATGTTTCCACCTTTTTTATTTCCAGAGTCCTTCCATTAGGTATTCCACTTACAGTTGACGGGAGTAGCCATTTAACACTGCTACGACGGCCGAAACGCGTACCTATAGCTTAAAATAAAATTCATAGACAGGGGAGACTCATTTTTTAGGAAGATTTCGAAGAAGGACTACCAATTGTTATCGTTACCAAGGGCCATGGTATATAACTGGTGTAACTGGTAGCATACCTGGCCGGAAATCGGGAGATCCGGGTTCGAATCCCGGGTAAGGTGAATTTTTTTCTGTCTGGATTCGACACATTTTCATCTTCCCCACCAAACCCTGTGTTAGTCCTTTTATGTGTTCCTATCCCTTACCATTTCCTATGATTGTATGAATTTATTCGCGCCTTTGAGCGTCTGGTTTCCGTATGAATGAGTATATTTGGCCAAGTTGGCTCTTTTCTTCTTCTTCGGCTATGCGTGCCTTTAAACGCACTCTTCACCTCTGTGTTTGTTGTAGCATACCTGGCCGGAAATCGGGAGATCCGGACCGACCAAAGGGATAGAAATGGGGCGCCTTTTTTTAATCAGAAAAACCCCCATATCTCCCTTAGTTTAAAACAAAATTAATTATTTTAGAGTATTATAATTTCTAAGAATATTACAAATGATTTTTGTTTCGAACCTTTTTTATTACACCAACAATTAGCTCAAGGGGTGGAAAAAATAGGGGATGAAGGGTAAAAAAAATCATAATTGCCTTATTATTTGCATTACAAAGTTCTTTTAAAGTTATCTGAAATTGTCAATACAATATCTACAACATTTGTTTCAAACATTTTTTGTACAACCAGCCGTTATTGCAAGGGGTGGCAATATTACCTATTTGTATTTTAGGGGTTGAAGGAGAAAAAAATCATAACTCCCTTATTATTGACTGTAAAATATCCGTTTAAAGTTATGCGGAATTTTCAAAACAATACCTACAACTATTGTTTCAAACATTTTTTTGTACGACCAACCGTTATTGCAAGGAGTGTCAATATTACCTATTTGTATTTTAAAATAGGTATCTTATAAAATATTTAACTCTTGCACGCCTTTTAGCACTGCCTTAAATAAGAAAAATTTCCGAGTAGATCAATTTTCTTTTTCTCATTATAATATGAAATAATTGAGCTACGAGTTTGCTTTTTGGACTAAAATGAATCAAAATAATCATAGTTTATAATTTATTTTACCGATTTGTTTCAATCGACCGATAAACTGAAAAGTTTGAACTTTTTGCGTAAACATTATGCAATTTTAGACCTTTTGCCATTTCCGTTGCTACGCATTTATTTCATTGTTACCCAGCCATGCAATACGCATTGCAGGCTAATAAACTTATGTTTCAGTACAAATTAAATTCCAAAGCACTAAAACATATCGAAAAAATAATGTGTCGATAAAATGGAGCCTTTCCAAAAAAATAACGTCTCGCTAGTCACCGAGGGAGGTTTCACTTTTGAAAGGAAGCGGCCGCCCCTGGAACTTTCAGTCGGGGTGAATATTTTGCGGTGAGTCGGCGGAAAAGAGCGTCCTGACATCATGATTTCAAAAGACATGAACTCATTGGTTAATTTCTGCCACCATCTAAAGCTCATGCATGTATGTACTACAGTACTTATTTTCCTCCAATGCATCATGTTACAGAATCACACAATTTTACTGTCCAGGTGGCGCGCGGCAATACATATCTGGCTACAACTCGGCTAATATAAAGTTGATTGCGCTGAAACTTGCGCGCATACTTTACCTGAGTCCAATTCAGCTATTTGTGTTGTTCGCTAGTATTTATTAAAAATATGAACTTCGAAATCTACCTGCGCCTGTAGGCCAGTGCCGAAAGGGAATTTTTTAGTGAACGACTCGTTCCAAAATAAAAAATGTAAATACGTAAGTTAAGAAGCATTTTTTCACTATTAAGCACGAAACATGATTACGCTAAAGGCAATAAAAGGGTCTAGGACTAACTAAGTTCTTATTATTCCTAACATGGTATCACCTTTTAAAACGAAGGATTTTTCATTTTTCAACCGAGTTTTGAATCACTATGAACATCCTCATGAAATGGACTAGAGCAGAACAGTACCAAATACGGCAAAAGATACTCATAACAACCCATCATTTTTACACACTATCACCCACTCAAGAGAAAATGTCGCTAAAATGCGAATAGCACGATAGGTAGGTATTTAAAATTTTCGGTAGAATTGATGTAAATTGGTGTTGATTGTAAAATGTAGAATTTTCGGTAATTGGTGATTTTACAACTGACACTTCAATATAAGTGATGATAAAAAATTGGAACTACGCTCGCCAGTATCCTTATCTCACATTTTATTTTTTTTAATTTTTTTCATAACATTTTATTCAAAAAGCTTAAAGTTACAGCATTTGCTACCAGGTAGAGTTTTAAAACATTTTTTATTCTCGAAACACAAATTACAGTCGGCTGCCAGACTGACCACCTCCTATTACGGCTCGTAAATTTTGCAAAATCGGACGAGTCCTCACAAAAGGGTGATGTTTTCAATGCCACGATACCACTTAACGAATCTCTTCCCCCAAGAATAATTAATTCAACAGACCGCCACGCTGGCCCCAACCAACACGTCTCTTTGAATCACTCAAACTTCAGGAGGGGTCGTTTAGACACTTATTGCAAGAGTGATTTCGTACAGCAGATCAGTCATGGTCGCGGCCCTCGGACCATTCTGCAATCGGTCAAAAGGTCACAGGGTATACCTTACCTATGCTTACGTGACAACGCAGGTTTGGCAAGGGTTTTCGTGAGACATCAGGCGCGAAAAAGGAAATAGAAAGGAATCGGTACAACAGAGAGTTAGGGTTTTTCATGCAATGGCGCTTCCCTGGTTTTCTTTGTGGTTTTGAACAATGAAAGGAAATAACCTTAATGCCATTTTTCGCACAAATATACTTCTTATATGACGAAAGCCGTGACGCTTGGAACTAAATTTACCCCCTCAATGCCTCATGTTAAACAGCAATAATTTTATTTGTTAAATAAGTGAAATCGACAGTCTAATTATTCCCTTCTCCGAAGAATTTCAATCCAAATTTTGTGATTATTATTATTATGCGACACTTTTGATTAATTATCTCGTTTTTCTCGTATCTAGCAGCAGTTTCTCTTTTGAATTCAATTCTTGAATCAGCATGTGAGATAGGGATCTCAAAGCCTCACTGATTATATCAAATGAGAGCTAAAAACAAAAAAAACATATATTGTTGCCTGCAATCTTCTTCATTTTTCAATCTTCAATTTCGACAGATCCACAAGTATTATCCACAGATCCACAAGGAACTGGTGAATTTTGAGGATACCGGGACTAGCCACGGTATTCATTTTACGGAGTTACCCGAAGATTTTTTTCTCTGCGCAATTTCGCACTTAGGTACGGTTGATTGATGGTTTTATACAGAAGAATTTCAATAAACTTAAATGTACTAACTTATGAGATAGGTAATTATAGAGCCAACTCATCCTTATATTTGAGGTATTACCCCTTAAGTGTCAGGATATTATTTATAAAATGCATAGAAATCCTCCAAAAGATGCAAATACTTGTTCATATGTACTTCCGAAATCCATGCAACGCATTTTGAGGGGGTAGTAATGGGAAAGTGAGCCGTAGTTAGGGGGAAGAAATGAATTTCGGTGGAATGCCGTGCTTTGAGACTCATTCCCGACATTTGGAAAGTTATCTACCGATGCCGAAAGATCGCAGCGCGCTCTAATGCTTCATTCAATTGTGCATCTTTCCAAGAACTTCGAAAAAAATTCACTTTTTTAATACTGTTTGGCTGGTGAAAAATACAAGAACACCACGAATCTTTTTGCCCTCTAAAAACAAGCCAATCACACTCCACCTGAATACCTCAACGGAAGGCTAAGCACAATCTACTCACAAGTCTACGCTGGCATCGAGATCTGGTTGGAGGTAGGAATAGTTCGTTCGTGCGAACAACTCCTTCGCCCACTGGGAAATGTGATTCATACGAGTAGTTGCAGTCATGCGAAACCCAAAAATAACAAAACATATACACCCGCTTTCTGAGCCAATTCAGTAGCTTTACAGAGATTAGTTATAACTGACTGAAATAAAACCATTTATCAAATCTTAAAAACATACAACCTACCTTTAACTATTATGAATAAATTTCTCCGCGATACATTTCAACCAATAATTTTAGAGATTTATGAGGTTTGAAGCCCTTTTTTAACATGATGAAATTGGGCGTTGACCGCCCAATTTCCGTTTGACCTAAAATATTTCTAATTTTTACTGATATTAATAGAGCTTACTTTGAATATTTCTAGTAGGTCAGGTAGCGACCTCTACTTGTGATTTTATCAATTGGAATTCCTTAAAAACGGCATGTATCTTTGGAGAAAGCATAATACAACAGGGAAAATGCAGCACCTAAAGATGGCCCCAAAGCCAGCATGTAGTGAATGAAACAAATAGCAATGAAACTCACCACTCGAATTCAATTGCCATATGAAAGATACCACGAGATCTAAAAGACTAAAAATAAAAGCTCACAGACATAAAAATGACCGACGGCACAATTTGAATTTTGAATGTCCATTTCCCATGCATCCTGCTGTTATTCCAAACGGGTTGGCCAGGTTATTCCATACGAGAGTCACATTGGGCCACGTACTGTGACATGGTGTGAAAGCAATAGCCCGGAGCAAACGAGCACGAATCTCCACGCCAAAAATAACGAAGCCAGTGAATAAAAAATAGGAGAGAGCCTTGCCAGGTGGGAGATAGCAGGAAAACAAGAATGAATGAAAAAAGGACGAATTTACGAGGAAAGGCAGCAAGGCAGTGGATAAATTACATTTTTAGACAATTTGAATATTTTATTAAATGTGTGCTATTTAAATTACCGTCAGTCAGCAGACACTGGCTATTTATTTACTCCGTGAAATTCTCTCTTTATAAAACATGATCACAATATTTCTTTAAATTTTAATATGGTGGCATAATCAATACAGTACCTGCCTTTATCAATATCACTTGTGATTGCCATAAAATAATGAGAGACAAAAAAGAGAACCCATTGTATGATGAACGTAAATCAAACTTTAAGCAGAATAAAGGTCTGTGTATAGGGGACATGGTTTTAGTAGTCTTTATCACCTCAATCTGCGAGTCTTACGTATTACACACCATATGGTGAAGAATTGCAGATTCCCATGAACAAGAAGGACATGCATTTCATACATGTTAACATCAGTAGCATATTTTCTATAATTAAGCTTAAAAAAATGAACACCTGAATTCTTCAGTCCGTTATGAATGCATAGACGGAGGCTATCATTCGGTACTTTCGGAATGATGTGTGTTGCTCAATGATAAATGTTCGAATTGGAAGCTGAAGGTAAACACTGCCACTGACAGTTTCCGCAGAAGAAAACCCCGAACGAGACAAGGGAATTTTTACAAGCATCTAAATAATAAATTAGTATTGTTTTTGAGTAAACTCTCAAAGTGGAAATGTATTATTTGATTTCGCTTGAATGAACTTTTAGCTTAAGACTGAAAGGGCACATAACACTTCCCTTTATCTCCTTTTTCCCAAATGCCTCCCTTATACTCTCGTGTCACTCCCACTTCATTCCATCTAACATTATATTTCCGCTTAAGGTGACTGCTTCCATCTCCAAGCATTCAACCAACTCCCGAAATAAATCCCAAGCATCAATTATCGCCTCAGAAACTCAAGAAACAATTTCACACTGCAGTACAACATCAGGCCATCAACGGCGACCACCAGAGTTTCTGTGAAAACAAATCAAAGAGCTGCCTGCACATCACCAGCAAAGCGTCAGTCAAAAATTATCAGAGCCTCTGAGTTACAAACCAGCTCATTTTTTGTACATTTTTCTCACACCACCCTTACTCCATCCCACCTTTCTTTCCTTCGCGACCTCTTACAGATGATTAGCTCCCCTTGTATTACTCTCATTCACATGACCTTTCCTTTCATATCACTTTTCGCATATTTCACAGTCGTACATACAACGCTACAGATACCCATTTAAGCCGAGTATTCTAAACAAATTTACACTGACTACAGTCAACCATGACTTGCTCGGCCTGCCTCTCCCCCTTCCACAATTATCCTTTCTATCATAGAGTATTTTGAACCTAAAAAAATTCTGGCGCGATTAAATATTAGAGCCACTTAATTGTCACATTGTCAAAAGTGACGTTTCGAAGGAACCTCGCTAATTTTCAATGCCTCCCCAAGTCACGATTTACGTCGACTCCTTACTTCACCCGCCAACCTCTTCCCTTCGTAGCCAAATTTAATTTCAGCTCATTTGCATACCTTTCCGTCAAAATCAACTAAATAACTATCTCTACGGCTTTCGGCCTTACCACATGGTTATTTTCTTAATTCCCGTCTTTCAGAAAACGTCTCAATCGCGATCAAAATCACCATCTTCTTCTACGCTTTTTTCTTCGATCCAAATAACCCTTTGATCAGGCCAGCGGATGGAAACTGTTCCTTGTTCCGAAGAAACATTCAAGGATAGGGCGAGAAAAACGTGTGCTCCATACCTTAGTTCAAACTTTAAGCTTCGCCACACTACTTTGGGAAACCCTCATTACCTCTATAATAGTCTTACCAGTCGTCTATAAGGAAAAAGGACAGTGAAAGAGCATACATAAGATGACGGGAGAGCGTTAACAGGAGTCACATAAAGAAGGGAGACCCTCCGCCCACCTACGCACGTACATACCCACTGATAAAATTACATATTTATAGCCAACCCGCGGAAATTCGTGAAGCCTCACATAATCAGGAAGCTGTCTCGAAGGAGGGAAGTACGAATAAACTCGAGAAGCTCTCGACAACTTACCCTCATTTGTGGCTCAGACGCTCAAGGAACCATTATTTCCACATAAAATCCTTCGTGATTTTCAAGTGATTCAGCTTTCCTTGGAGTAGCTAGCAGCAGCGTCTCTTCTCGCTCATTGCCTCCAATCTCCTACACCTCAGCCAGCTTCTCCCTCCGTCAACCTTTCAACCATACGCGCGCCCTCTTTAAAACCCGATTACAGACAAATTTAACGCCAAAACAACAATAGCGCAGTTTAGCGAACTTTTGCAGTGCCGTGCCGGCAATGGTGGCGTTCACAGAGAAACTAAACTGTGAAACTCGTGTTAAAGTACCGTAAAAATAATCGTACGACATAGACGAATCTGCATTACAGTGGGAACAACTTAACGACGCAATGTTGTAGTCACTTTTTCTTGGCCATCTCGGCAATCATTACTGGAATGTTCGTTGTGCATTAAGGAATGAAAGCATGAGGAGAGCAAAGCAAAATATTACGTTGCTATTTACCCAACAACCGATCATCAGCACAAAACAGATGGCATATGCAATAGCCATTAATTAATTCATCGCAATCGATCGGCTTTCAGTTCCCGCCATTGTTTTCATAAAATATTTACGACGTTACGGTAATTTCACGCAGTTTTTGAGTAAACTGGGCGTTGAATTCGACAAACCTGACTTGAAGCGTTACCCCTCCTTCCAGTCAAGAATTCTCGCCAACCTCTCCTCACAGCATCCCTTCCCACCCCATAGCATCTCCCCGACCCTCTAATCTCAACCTCCCGCTTTCTTTTCATCTTCCAACCCATCCATCATATTTTACACCGCCCACAAAATAAACGTATGCTAACGACCATCCGGAAACAAGATACACTCCTTAATTCCAGCATCAATTTTGGGATAATATTTATTTATGGAATTGCCGGGTGTGTACCGTGCTTCGGATTGGTAGGCGGGTTTTCGGGAAAGATAATGCGGGAATGGGAAAAATAAATTCCGAAAAAAAATAGGGAAGATAAGCACAATCTTTCTTTCTTCTTTCAGCGTCAAATTATTCAAGGACCACGCTGGCATAGATGAGACGAGATAAGTGGGAGAGTTAAAAGAATACATGGCGGAAGAGTGGAGTTACGTACAAACATGCGTGCGCCAAACTGTTGGCGGGTTGGACTGAAAATGGGGGAGAACTGGAGGAAGAAGGTGGTTCGGAGTAGCAGAGAAATCTTGGGATAGGCGAAAGGGGAGAAGAAATAGAACTCAAAAGGAGACTAGATCGACGCCTGAGGAGGAAAAACCTTTTCCTCCCGAGGGCCGGGTCGTTCCCCGAGAAAGAAATTGCTAGCGACCGCGCGAAAACTTTTTCGGCGTGCGGAGGAGCCCCGGATGGGTGGTGGGAATGCGAAGCCCCGCAGGACGACCAAACGAGAGCGAACATTGCATTGGAATGGCTGCTGCCGTCAGCTCAAGGAATAAGAAACGGTAGCAGAGCCCATGGCAAATCATCGAGTTTCCATTCTCACCCTTCACTGAACGTAGCGCACGTGCCCCCCTCCCTCCAGGGGCAAACACTCAGTTGCAGTTTTTCTCCGTCTCTTCCACGTACAGGCGGCGGAAATTTATAAAAATGAAGTCATAGTGGCTCGGAAACGTGGAATTATTACGTCGGTTTGTAAGAGGCTGTAGATGAAACTTTCGCCGACGTAATGTAGATGGTAGATACTTTCAGCAGCAACTAAGTGAGGAAATCGAGGATTATTTGGGTCAATCGCAAGTGATAATTCCTAAAGAGTCGACCAATATGTTGAATTTGAGCAATTATTACTAGAATGAGTACACTTTTAGCCACTTAATTTATGATTACATTGAGATAAATTCCATATTTTCAGAAACTATGCGGTCAAGATCAACTTCCCAATAGAAAGTAACCGAATTGCTGAATAGTGCATTACATACATTACATCTACAATAACATTCTTACCCGGAAAAGTAAGTCAATGCTATTATAACTAGTAATTCGTCGTGGGCAATGAGATAAAAAGTTCAAATTTCATTCCCACTGATGAAAGAACATTGACATACCTAAAGAGTACGATACAATTAAGTTTCACTAATATCAACGTCGAAATAACTTAAAAGTTCATGAAAACCCAATTATGATGATGTCAAAACAAACATCTCTGGCATCCGAAGCCGAGGCTCATATAATCGCATGTCTTCAATGAGCAATCTCATTCTCTCGGTATAAAAAACTTTTAAGTGTACTTTCAAAGAAAGTTTCTCTTGTACACATACATATTATTCCAAATCAGTTAAACCTCTTGACTGACTCATACACCACCAACAACCGCTTCTAGAATCGAAACCTGCGGTTCATTTCTATAATGGCTGAAGTACACATGTCGAAGAGACCGCCTTTCTTAATTTTGTAGAACTTTACAAATCAAAATACTTCTTGCTACCCCAATGCAAATTGTGTTTTCTTAATACAACTTAAAGCGAGGCAATACAATGAATCCTGAAAGGAAAATGCATCGAGCGTGCGACTCGGCTACCTTGGTTCAAGGTAAGGAGGGTGAAAGTCGATATTGAATCGGTTTTCTGCTTCAAATTCCGTCTGGCATTAATTTCATCTCCCTTCCAACGGTAAATATCCCATTAAACTCGCTACAGAAAATAAGTTGTCAGTTAGTAGCAGTCACAGTGGCTGCTTGGATCTTTAACCGATACACCACTATTTTGGCATAAATATTATAGCATTTTTGCCACATGATGGCCGCCACACTCAGTCTTTTTGCCCCATAGCAACCACTACAATATCTTTATATATATAAAAGTCAATGTATGTATGTATGTATGTATGTATGTATGTATGTTCCACATCTCCTCCTAAACCACAGGACCGATTTTGATGAAATTTGGAACACATGTTTGTTACTGGTAGAAAACAAACACTGTAGGGTTCAATTAACCGAAACCCTATTTTTTCAGGGTTAAGGGTGTGATCCTTACTAATATGTATAAAAATGTAATGGTCTCTTTCTGTCTGTTGCTCCATCACGCAAAAACTACTGGACCGATTGAGCTGAAATTTGGCATGTAGATAGAATAAATATCTGGTTGTATCATATGTTATATTAAAATGATCTAAGGGCCCCCAAGGCCCCCGAAGGTCCCCCCTGGTGGTCCATGCTAAGCATTGTGTTCGGTGCAGTGGTTTCATTTTTTGCTTTTTAAAAGTACATTCACTCAAGATATAGGGCTGGAATTTTTTTAATCGGATAGCTGAATCAATATAATTTCTAATTTTGTCAATCGATTTTCTTCTACACTCCGTATTTGTCTGAAATTCATGTTTTCAGTTGAAAAATCTCACATTTTCCCTGAAATCAACAATAACATATTTCCTTGACAACCAGAGATTTCATTTTCATAGAATATTCACGCCTCTAGCATTTTAATATCACGCTTTCCTGCAGGCCCATGATAGTACGCAGAAACAAAATCCGTATAAGAAGATCCTGGAGTCCCATGGCCCCCATGATAGATTGCTTCGGGGGGTAATCGTTAAATTCAATGCATATTTAACAAGTATACTCTTCAACGTCTACTCTCAAAGTAGCTCTCAAAGGGGCATATATATGGGAGAACACTTACGTAGTAAACGTTACACATAAAGGAATTAATAGACTACACACTTAAAAGAATATATACATGCAGCGAATATCAATGGTAATAATGCCTCTGTTGCTACAACAAACACGGCGTTGTTTATTATCATTTAGTACTCAGGTGTATTACACATAGTGAAACCGTCTGCCTCTCAGTACATTCACGAACTTTTTTTAGACCAATTCCCACATCAGTAACGTCACGAATTATTTATACGTTTAAAAGTGTTAATGTGCAGTTAACTTAGGTACATTCACTCAATCATCGAGTTGCCTATTCTAGACTCTCACTTGCCGCTATGTTTCTGTTCCTTGGACTTAAAAATATATACATCAACATGCCTAATAGAAAAAAGAGTAACCTTTCGAAAAAATCTTTTGAGACAAAATGAATGTCTTATTTGCGAGAAAATGAACCCTTGAAATAAAAACGACAAAGGTTAGACTTGGATGGTCAAAGACATGCCCACCAGCGATCTCATGAGATTCTCCCCGTGGTGTTTCTCGGGTTACGCTAAGATCCGCACAAATTTCATCCTTACCCAACATACAGACGGGTAACCAGCTCTAAATCTGGTTCAAATACAGACCCATCTGTTTCAAACCTTCAATCTGCTTTAAGATGGCGGAAATTATAATGACGTCACTACATGCTTCTTATCCGAAATAAGAACGGAAATTCTGCGCAATTAACGACATCTGTGCATGAAAATCGACAAGTGCACTAAGAATCACCATAAATGTTTTATTTAGCAACCGAAACCAATGATTATGGCTATGCCGAAGGCGCAGTCCCATTGATGGAGGATTCATAGGTCAAATAAACATGGCTTCTGCTGCCATTACTCCTCTTGACGTGTCAACCGCTGAATTGTACTCTACTGTCCAATCCTGATTAAGATAATCAACGCACATATCAACGTTGAATAGTTGAATTAAGTCATGGAATGCAAATATATGTATGTACACAAGGGAAGCGATCAAGCTGTTAATCACTCAGAAGACGGCTCAAGAGGACCGGAGGGACGAGGTGACCATCTATCAACCTTTGCTACTTAAGTAGTAATGAGTCTGCGAGGGCGATTTTTGGGTTTCCCGTGCATGAAAGTGAACAAATAGTCACTCATCTCTCCGTGAACCTGGAAAACTGTCAGTGTGTCTACTACAACGAACACAACATACAAGATAGGTTACGAACTCCTCAAATGACCACGCATACTGTTTTTCTTCGGGCTTTGTGGTTTTATTATAAAAAAATAAGTTTAATGTTTTTCACACCCGTTGAATTTCAACGGGTATCTTCCGCTCGTTTAGAAATAAAATTTACCCAAAACATATGAGCTCCTTTTTCTGAATAGGTGTATGTATATCACGATAAATACCTCATTAAGAAAGTATGGTTTCATCATCTGATCTGAAGAATCAAAAGGCAAAGTACTGAATGCTGATCTTTTACTTTTGGTTCAGCACTCCTCGACCATCCATAGAGGAAGTTCATCTACAAGAAGACAAAACTTAAATAATAAGTTTGATTCGAACTCCACTGCTTGGTTCAGAGCAAATAAGGATTTTTACCGTACTTTTCTTGCCCTTTAAACACTTCTTTCGCTGATGTAATGTCTGAGGCTCATAATATCATAAAGTTATTCAACTGGGTAAGTAGATTGGCAGATGGATATAAAAATATTTTTCATATTCACGCAGCTAAGATCGAGGAGCAACTTGCATATCAATTTATAAATAATACTCTCCATGCAATAATAGTGGTAAAAGATAGTGAAAATGCTAAGATGGCTAGGTGCCATAGCATCAGCTTTCTATTTCTCAGAAAATCAGTTCTGTAATGGTAACGGCGCGAAAAGGTTGGTGAACCGATGAAGTGCTCAAAAAAATTAAAGAACACGATTTTTACCTTCCACCCTGCTTTCACGCAAAAAATAAACATGGGATCACAAAATATACTAAACAAATATTTTAACATGTTTATTTTATCATTTAACTTCCGTTTTACTCCATCCGCTTTGGAAAATAACCACAGAGGTTCCATAAAGGCCCGATTTCCGCCTTCCGAAGACCGGGCCCACATCCCCCCAGCCGCCACTAATGACTCGCGGCCCGGGGCGTTGTAGGTGGCGTCGCTCCGAGGCGTGCGACTGCGAGGGAAGACAATACGCGGGGGATTAGATGCGTGGGAACCCCCGAACGGGTGGGAACGAACACAAGACCACGGGCTTCTTAATCACGTCGACATCTCAGTTGAGAAGGAGCCCGTCCGCGGAAGATAAATCGCCATCCATCCATCCAAGGGGGGGTGCACACAGTGCGGCTTACTCCTCGATCCACTCACTTCTTTAAGACGCGGCTTTGATTCGCGCTGAAGGCTCCACTCATTGTCTCCCTTAACTCAAGTGGAAGAAGAGAAGGAGGTGAAGGCGATGAGCGTGGGATGCAAACGGAAGGTGGGCTTGAGAGGATATCTCGCCACTGTGTGGGTCTCCTGTTGTTAACGAGCGAGGTCCCGGTCATATTTAGGGATCAGGTTGGTGCGGTGGCTGGCATTGCTGGAATTTCACATTGTACTTTAATTATACTGCAAACTATCATCATCCATGTATTTCAAGACAGTTCCGCACGAATCGAAGACTCCGACGGGGAGGAAAACTATTAGGATATGAGTGGAAGTAGCTACAGGCGTGCTGTAATGGCAATGACCTCATGTGAGTTTCTTTGTATATGCCTCCCATGATACCGGTGTTTTCATGATTAAGTTTTTGCTCATGTGAAGCGGGTTCCTATGTTATTGACCTTTAGTATTTCAATCCTTAGCTTAATTACTTCAATATATGCTTGTTACAAAGAGTACGGTTCTTCTTTGAGTACACAGTTAATCCTTGTTTGATATTGTTGACTCGTACACTACTCGGAGTCTGAACACGTCGGGACGTCTGCTGTAGCGATATTGCAAGTAGAGGTTCATATTCAGGAGATATGTACAGGAGCAAACATCAAATAGTCCTTGACAATTAGACATCTCCGGCGGACGGACACAGCTGTTGACAATGTGATAGGTATGCTCGACGTAACACATAGAACTCGATTCAGCTTAAAGAACTCAATCTATCAAGCGTAACAAGATGGCGGGTTTTTGTCACGGGTGACGGCCTCCTCCATGTCCATCTAACCTCCTTGGAGACTCCAAAGTTTTATTCCCAACTGAGTTTCAACGAGACAACATCATATGAACTACCTTTTGATTCTCTCCTACCCTTCAATCAATTTGGTAAGTTCGACATTAGGAGCAATTATTGTAACTACGAGTCCAGCTCTAAAGCCCGTTTTACAGGGGCACGTAATTGCACAATCTGATGTACGCACGAACGTGCATTTCAAATTGCATCGTGTAAAGCCGTGAATTGCAAGATCGAATGCACGAATGCATAAATGCGAGATGGCAAAATAGCCCCTTCTCTAATTCAAAAATGATTGCACGCCCGATTGATAAAAATCATGCATTTTGAAGTGGTGCAATTTCGTACCCCGTGTAAAACGGCCTTAAGGGTCATTGGAACGCGCAAGCCCTTGCACCGCGTCAAAATAGTCAGTAACGATAAATAAAAACTGTCACAACAGAGCAGTCTACTCCCCACAGCAGGAACGGAATTCCGTTAACCGCCGACAGACCGGCAATTTCCTTCGACGTTGTCTCCTTGTCTCATAGTCTGTTTTCACCATTCCATTCGGGACATCCAAATTCATGACTCCACCACTAGATATTCCTGATCCTTTTCCTGATGAGAGGGGTTTTCCTGATCGAATTATGCTCATTGATTAAGGTACCCCATTAGGATAGTTTTTTCATTAAACATTTCATTCACTTTTCACCAATTTTCTCTAGGGTCAAAAGGAAATGTGGTTACTCTATTACAACAGGGCATGCATTATGTACTCAAAAAGAGTATTTAAAACGTTTTAAAATATCATTAAAAATTCTAAAATACACCAAAAGACTCATAACCATGTTAAAAAGACGAAGGCACCGACAGCTTTGCGAGATTACGTATATTTGAAAAAGACTTATCACTGTGGTGCGATATCATAAATTCAAAAAAATGTGACCAAAGTAACATTTTTCTTTATTTAATGTTGTTAGTATTTTTCACATAAAAATAGCTTTTGCGCATGTTTTTTTACCTGAAATTCATCTATAAAATTAAAAAAATTATATTTTGTATTATTTTTTTTCTATTTATATTTTTTATAGAGGCTCATACTAACAATCTTGAAGAATTTGTATCAATACCATGTTTTTAAAAATAAGAATATCATGAACCGAATCCACAGTGAAAATAAACGAATGACGTGTTACGCACTCCCGCGTACGAAATGTCATGACGCCCCATTTTTGGTATTGAAAATATCATAGAAGGAACAGTCTAGTAGCCACTATCCGTAGTCGCGCAGCCTCCTTTTCCAGCAGCTGAATTAACTCCTTCCATCTTCCACTCCGTCCTCGTCCTCTCCCATCCCAATTCTACCCTCCCCTTCCACTCCGACTCCACCCGCTCCCGGGCCCAGCTTCCCGCTCGTCCTCCCCTCCTCGGAGCAATGGGAAGTCACTTCTGGGGATGTCTTCGTCTCATTCGAAAAACCATTTGATCGGACCCGGCAGCCGCTGAATGGAAACGAGCTAGCAAATCCTGCACCTCGAAATTGACATTCGAATAACGCGTTGAGAAAGGTTAGAGAACTCCCCCGAGGAATCCTTTAGAATTATACCGCTTCGGACGGGAGAACTCGTTGACAGTCACAGGAAGAGAATCACATTATTCCCGAACGCGGCTGTTTCTTCGCTACACGAATCAAAATGTAGTTTTGCATTCTGATATTTAGTCACTTGAATACATAGATGTGAGTGCTAACCGAGTGTTTACATTCAAGACTAACAAGCACTCGTCCATTTATTGTTCACACAGCGTGCAGAGTAAATACGCGTTAATAGTTCAAACATTAACAGAATCAAAATGCCAGGGAAATTTCAATGTAGGAATCTACAGGCGTATTTATTTTGTCACCATATGAGAATATGGGGCGCGACCACGGTTCTCCATAACGTGCGCGCTCGCGCTATCGCTAATTTTCAAAAGCGCTCTTGAGAGCGAAGACGAGATCTTCATTCTTCAAATTTTGTCAGTGGCTTTAAAGGAATAGTTTTAATTGGTGGAGTGCATTTTTAGGATAGTTACTGTGAGCATTGTCCTTCTAGAGCGATTTGTATTTTGTGCAGTGCAAACGATAACGTGAGAGAAAAACCGTGATCCACCCATGAAAGGTAGTACCTTCTTTGGGACATTTAGATGTTATGTAATCTGGAAATAGTATTTTATTCATTTCTATGCTGTTTTAATGGTTACTTTAAGGGTTTGGGAAGCATTCTTTCATTTTATATCTCCGGTATTCGAGTCATAATTAAGGTCAATAGATTTAACATGAAAAAACTTGAAAGAGAATAATAAAAAATGACTTATTGCTCTGAATTTTCATGAAAACTTTCAAACAGTCCTAAAATGCAAATCTGACTTTCTAAGACCAATAAAATAGAGCCTCAAAGAACTTCAAAAACAACTTGCCCAGTCAGAACTGAAATAAATTATAATTTCATGAAGCGATAAAACACGTCAGTGTGTTTCCGATTCGTAATTTGACGCAGTTTTTCATCAGATTCTTATTCCAATTAAAATTAGGTCATGAATAACTCGTCGGTGTGTGTTGATAATTCAACATTTGCTTTAGTGACCTGACTTTACCTATAACTCCATTCCGTCATTGCTATTATTATGGGTAAGATTTTCAGTCACCAGCCAATCATGATAATTCGAAAACAAATCCTGCATGAGAAGAAATAGCGTATCAATGAGTTATGGCATAAGCTGAATTCCATAATATCGATGGCGTCGCGAGTATTAATGAACTGTTATAATTTAGCAACGCAAGGAAAGATGATAGTAATGCTTGCGGCCCCTTAGAATGTAGACGTTTGAGCGGACATGAATCATCATTAGCTGTTATTGATCCAGAGAGATTGGTTTGCTGCAAGTCTCCACTCACTTCTCTTTCCATCTAACCGTCTCATTCCTTCATAATCCCTCATTTTAACATCCTCCATTATTTGCGTTACGCATTCTATACTTGGTCCTCTTCGATTCTTCCCATTTGTTGTACATTCCATTATATTGGTAAGAGCCTATAATGCCTCGGAATGAGTCCAATAAGTTTGTCTCTATTACTTCGCCGTCTTAATTAAGATTCTTCAAACATGAAAATCCGCGGTTGAACGAACTGGATGGAAATTTTTACAGGGCACAAATGAGTTTACCAACATTAAACAAAATTTAGTTTGGCCATTATTTTTAACACCCTAAACTCCCCCGATTCCTAGAATTCACTACATAAACACTAATAGGTGCAAGGAATACATCGAAAGTCACGTAGCTGATTATCACCGTATTTATTTTCAATTTTCTCGAGCGGGCTTGAGTAAACACCATTTAAACAACCTAAACCACAGAATACACTATTTTATTAGTAACTCTAGTGGATAACGTTTTACCCGGTTAAGGCACGACTGATGGTCAAAATGGTGGCTTATTTTGCAACCGCATAAGCTTTTGTCTTTCACATTGGACAGGAGTTAATGGAAGAGAATAGGAATGGGCAGTACCTAAATATTACCGGTATTAAACCAACGAGTATTTTAAAGAAATACTTATACCATCCCGGTAGTACCAACGAAATATCCACAGTACACTGGTATGTTTCACTGTTTATTTGCATTAATTATTTGCTAACGAACGTAAACCTGACCTAATTAGTCCGGTATTTCCGTAAACTGGTTTGCGATATTCCTATTACCGTAGATAATTACGAAAATATTATCACCAATCATTATTTATTAGCATTTAGTGTTAAGTAATCTATGCATTACCGCGATCGACATTCTTTCGAACTTATATCATAACTTGTTATGCCCATTACGAATGTAATACGCAAGGCAATTTAAATAATACCAAATGGCATTAGTCATAAATATTTTATTATTCATCTTTGACTGAGCTACGCTTTACATGGTTTTATGCCACCGAGATGCCTCTTTACAGCTTGTCGATTGTCACGGTCGCGGTTAGTAAAATACAGAAAATTTTGCATGTGTTCACTACTATCCGCAAAACTCATCAATTGAAGAATCATTAATAAATCTAGTTTGATGATGAAATAATCACGTGCAATATAGTACCTATATTAATCAGTGTCAGTCTACTACGGTCGAATCATCAGAAGTGTTAACCGAACTAAGGTCTTCAAGACAATTGATATGGTCTTCTAGATTGTTATATCTGATTAATACAAATTGTTTTAAAGAAATTGAATACGCAGAACAAGTGTTTCATGACCGTATCGCTAAGAATTGGTACAACTTGAAAACTAATTACTACCTCGAAAGCGAAATGTATTAGTTACCCATTACTTAGAAACATATTTACCCCTCCTTCGGTTATTTAAAACAGTACTTTTTTTAGAAATTAACACTGTTATGTTCATTTGAGTACCGGGTCCGTTCGTTTCATCTGGAAAGGTTTGCATCACTTTTTCCTAGGGAAAAGCACATATTGTTTCAAACGTGTATTTTCGGCAGAATATACATTATACGTGCGTTATCAAATGAAACTAAGTTAATAAACAGAAAAATGAAAATTTTTTATCTTTCGTATTCTAAGTAATTATCAGTCAATACCAACATACTTTATATTTACGTACTATCGTCATTCAACTATTTTCCCTAAGCAGTCGGACACTTTAATACCAGATGGTAGTGCTTCTCTGGTAACGGCACTTTCAATACCGGTACACCCGGTAGTATCGATCTCAAATATTACCCGGTAGTACCGAATACCAACATTTTTTACCTTCCCTAAAAGAGAACTACGTGGAAGAGATATCTCGTCGTTGAAGACACCCATCACAGGCACACCTGAGAAATTCTGTCCACTTGAATGATGGCAAGAGTGCTGCTCTCTCTAGTCATTGCTCCTCGGAATGCAATGAGTCACTGGCAATCAGTTTCTCGCAGTACAACTTCCGTGCCATCTCCAGCTGTTGAGGCATTAATGTTTGAGACAATTCAATTTCTTACAATGATAGTAAAATACAGCTGAATTCTTACAGCAGCCAATCGTGCTGTAGTAGAAAAACGTTGGCTCTCGACGTCGTCGCTGTAAGTACTATTCTCGCACAATCTTACTTCTTACAATTTAACGAGTCTTCATTAGAAAATTTCAAGTAATTTTACAACCGCAAATACAAGAGCATACCCTATTTGGGCATGATTCTGATCTAAGGTCATTAATTTTCCCAGCATTAAAATCCCAAGGGAAAGATTCGCGCTGGAGTTGGCATTATTTAAATTAACTAATCCAAATACGGCATATCTTCATTATCAAGAACTACCAAGTGCGTATTAAGCACCTGCTGACTCGCGTGATAGTCTTTATGTTTCCGCAGAAGGACGCATGGTGCGCGTATGATACGCGGTATTGATACGATGCTTTCGTGTTATCGTCGTATGCGCTCATTTATTAACTGTAAGAGATATCCTAGTCACTGGGAAGTTAATTGGAAAACCCCACTTCATATAACTAAAGTTTACAGGGGTTGAAATGAATAAAAGAGAAATTAATGCGAAAATGATGTGCAAAAACGAGGAATGTTGAGACAATTACTTTTGTAGCCACGGAAAGTGTTAAAGGTGCAAATTAACCCAAATACAAGTTTAAGAGATCACCAGGGAAAGAGATTCTTTTTCTTCCACCTTAAGTTTAGGCACTGTGCCTCTTTCTTCTTCGCCATCTGTACCTCTCAGTCGACGATAAAACTTACGCCATCTCTTTCGTGGTCTCCGAAAGCAGGCAGATTTAGCAAGAAAAGAGATATAACTTCTAAATCTTTAAAAGTATTTCAGCCTGAGTACACTTACCTCCTTGACGCCAGATATTACTCAATTTATTCAATTCATTAGATTCTTTCAAACTTCTTTAATTTCTTGCCGCGTTGAGGACGATCAATGAAAAATAACGCCAAATCAACATTAACGTCATTTGAGAAAGCATTGTCGTTATAGGCGGATTTCACGTTCGATTGCAGCAAAGACAAAACTATAAATACTTGGATGGGATTTCATCGTATTTTAAATAAGCGTATTGAACAGTTTGTAATTTACATTGTTTTACACTTGTACTGCTGATAGTTTTTTAATGTAAGCGTGCATTATAGGAAAATCACCGTCACTAATATATGGAAATCATAATTAAACCCGGTTCATAACAGGGGAAGTTAATTATTTCCCAATTATGTTCACAAATAATTGTTCAGGCGAGAGATAAATTATCGTTGCACTTAGCATTAATTTGACGTAAATATTTTTCAATAAAGCGGTCTTTGAAGAACTTCAGGGTGAGTTAGGCCTTAAAAGACACACTAGCCTCAGCCATTCTATAGCAATGCAAAGTTTCTTTACCTCGTTAGCTAAGTTGCTTCATAAAAATTGGTGCGGGCATGACTTGAATCGGCATTAAGTTTTTTTAGTCCATTTGACTCTATATTTCTTTCATAAACCGGAGACTTAATAGAATTTTCAAGGTGGTTAGCAAGGACTGATAGACTAGCGTCCCCGCCTTCTAAAGTATTGCAACACATGCGCGTTAACTTTGGAGGTAAAAATTATACATTCCGCTATTTCCCCGTCCCCAACTAATACTCTTGCAGTAGCAAGACCCTGTACAGAAGTGTATATTTATCTCACGCCGAATCCTTCCTCTCTACACGCCCCCCAAGGAAATGCAGACGTCTTCACGCCGGGACTGACGGCAAAGTCGTTCCAAAGCACTTCGGAGAGCATGTCGCAAAGAAGGGTAGGTGTATACTTTCCCCAGGCTTGACACACCTCTAAGAAAGCACAATGGAATGCCATTTCACCTCCACTCTCCTTATATATATCCTGCAGAGTTAAAGTCCTTTTCACCATCCATTCTTTGGGCCGCCCTCGCGCACAACCTCTTTCTGTCACTCAGCATAATACCCTCCTCACCCTAAATCCAGCCGAAGTCTTTGCGTAAGTCGATCTTGCTAGTAAAAATCAATTTTTAACTTCCAAATACATCAAAGCTTTATTGTGAATACGGAATCGGGTGTGATTATTACACCAAATACACACGAAATAAAATCAATGTTTCAAATGGGAAAGGAAAAATTCTGTAACGTTAATTCGGTAAATGAAAAAATCTCAGTAGAGCTTACTTAAATATGACTCTAGTTTTAATATTCAAGCAAATCTATAATTCGTGTATGCTTCATGTCAAGAAACTGGAGTGAAATTTTGTGCAAAAGAATTAAAGAATGTCCCTATCTCGAATAAAACAAGATTGGCTCTTAGAGTACGATATGCTTCCTCTTGGAGACTTACCTCGCACGGGACATTGCTTATGAATAAAATCTGTTCGCTAAAAGATATCAATCCTTTCAACATCGCTACTCGGGAGATATTTTTGCGAGACTTCCCTAGCACCTGGTGTTCTTTTACGATTGACTCTACGAACAACAATTTGACTATACTTCGTCATCTGGATCTTTTGGCGGTGTTTTTCTAGCGACAAAGCAATATCTTCGGGAATCTGCGCACATACCTTTGGTAGAGAACCCAACTTTTCATTTCCCAGGCGGAGTCTTCATCATTGATAGAGCTCCTTTATCCCGTCACTATCCCAAGTGGGGTCTCCGGCAAGGATATTGAAACGATAAATCTCCATCAACAGTCTATTCGAGAATCCACTATCTAACCACATTGAATTCACTTCTCACATAATTTCACTCTAACTTTGTCGGAAGGTAGTGTATACTAAAAATACTATAGATTGATTCATTAAAGACATATGGGCCTGTATAGGAGCCTGTGCCCCATGCTTTGTGAATAAACAAAGATTACAATGAATAAGACAAAGAGAACCTTATACATAATACAACTAACTGGGGACTAAAAAGTATTCCACTGCATGAGTAAACTTTGTGCCAATTTTTGGCATACTCGAAACCTCGAGACTCGAAAATCCTCGAAGAAAGCGGAAGAGACAAAGTGCCGCGACCTGGCTCTGGTCACCGCGATCGCTCAGGTCATCGCGGTTCCTGCAAGCACCGCGCTTTTATTCGGTCCGCGCTGGTGCTGACCTCTTTTTTACACTTTCAAGTCGACCTGTGAACATTCCCACCAATCCAAGATGTGATATCACCTCCCCTACTCTCCCCACTCCTCTACTGGTCAGCTGCTTCCCCTCCTGCGCTGACAAAGTGTACCACGGTCAGACTGGCTCTCTTTCCTTCGCACCGCTGAGAAGGCAACATCGCGGAGATCCTGCTGAAGACGTGCTATGTATACCAAGAATTCACGGTATCTAGTCTACGGACTTACTTGATTTGTAACATTCTTTTAAATATAATTGTTGTTGTTGAAGTCAAACCCAGGTAAAGGCTGTTGTTATTTCATTTTGTCTTGACTCATTGACATTTCAATCGCGACGATGAACTCCGATTAGGTTCCGTAGCAAACTATCCATCAAAAAGCAGATGAAAATAAAGGGTTGGTAAAGAAATAAAACACGTGGCTTCAAAGAACAGAGCTTAACTACGTAAATTTGAAATAACATCCACATAGGGAATGAATAATACGATTTCCGAGTAAAACATTTATTTTCATTGCTTTGACCATTTTAATTTTCATTGTACAGGAAATTTTATAAATCCTTCAACAACATACACGCTGATAAAATATAACTTTAATACGAAAAGCAGTGTGTTATTAATCCGTGGTCATCCGAAAGTCTTACAATTTAAAACATCTAACCTTTCTGAGATTCTATTACACACTATAAAAATAGTTAGAGGGAGCTCTAAAGAGATAATTTCCAACTCAGAAAGCACCGAATCGATACCAAATTGAATTCGTTTACTGTGCAACTAAATCATTTCCCGCCAGAGATTAAAATAACTCAAAAACCGAAAGTTAAAGCCAAACGAGATTAGAAGATTCTGTCATAATCTCAATATATTTTGCAGGGTTTAATTTATACCCGAATCTAATTTTAATATGTCATCATCATCAGAGTCATCAATCCGAATATTGGTTTACTATGGCTCTCCACTCCACTCTCCCATCAGCCAACCGCTTTAATCCGAAATAATTATCCACTTCCATAATTTGTACGATGCATTCCATTCTTGGCCAATCTCTGTAATTCTTCCCATTTCTCCTTCCATTATTGTTTTCAATAAGCAATTGTGTCGCAAAATGTGTACAACCAGTTTTTCTCTTCTTTTATCAGAGTTTTCATCATACTACTCATCTCTCCAAATCTTCATTAGTGGTTTTCTCCGTTCGTTAGATCTTCATTACTCTTCGGTAACACCACATCTCCATTGCTTCCAGTCTCTTTTTTGCAGCTGTTATCGTCCAGGCTTCAATGTTGTATGAAAGGATGCTCTAAATATAAGTTTTAACAAAGTGCTTCCAAATTTCCAGGCTTGTGTTACTCGCTGTTATCAGGTTCCTCTTCTGGTAGAATGCCTTCATTGCTTAGGCTACTCTGCTCACAATATCTTTCTTGCTTCTTTCATCTCTGGTGATGCTACTTCCCAGATAGCAAAATTCATCCACTTTCGCAAGTTTTCGCTGCTCAAGTTCGCTGGTGATGATTCGATGGTGCGTACTCGGCGCGAAATCTGGGTCGCGGCGCGGCTCGGCGCGGGGGTCTGGGTTCGAATCCCAGTCCAGGCGAATGATTTTTTCACTGTGAATTTCACACAATTGTGATTTTATCTTCTTAATTTCATCCAGAAGCCATCATATTGGTTTTCTTAGCATTATTTTTCAAGCTGTATTTTGTCATAGTTTTGCCCATACATTTCCACCTTCTCGTCAGATCGTGATTCTTCTCTGCCAGAATTGCTGTATCATCAGCAAAGCATAGCATGTTGACTTCTTCTCCATACATGTGTCTTCCTGTTTTTCATTTTTCCTTTACTTCATTTATTGCTTTTTAAATATAAATATTGAAGATCTTGGGTGAGGAAACACATTCATGTCGCACACCATTCCTAACTCCTGCTTCCTCCACATTACCACCACATTAAATCACTGCCAGCTGTTCTTAATACAACCTGCACAAGACCCTTCTGTCATTAAATAATAATTCTTAGCTCTCCAATAAATTATAATATTCCAGAATACATAACATTTTCTTCGAATTAACACGCAGCAGATGTATGTTCAGTTCGTAAATGAACATTTAGGTTGACTCACCAAATAAAATGGGAATGGATGTAATCAAACAGGAATCCAAGGGCATAGTTTCGTCTAGTCAAAAAAGTAGTCATTGATCACTTGTCCACGACAGATTTCGAGATCATTTCAAATCGTCCATACTACTCGAGGCATCGACATTACAGAACAACCGAGGGAAACGGAGCGACCGAAAAAATAAATCTAAAACTAAAGAAATCTTGGGTAAATCGTTAACTTCGCCATCATTAGCAAAAATATAATGAAAACGAAAGATAAAATATTTGATTGAGACAACCAAATACAATTTGTCCTCTAAGTCGTTCATTATATATTTTCCCGACGGCAGAAGTGAGAATAACTGGCAGAGAATGAGAGTGGACAGTTTTCCCCAAGGGGTAATACAAGAGTGTCCTTTGCCTCCTTTGCTCCTTTTCAACGTCTATGCCGAGGTACTGGTTGTGGATGTTGAGCAAGCAAGGGAGAGGATAAAAGAGAATAGGCTACATTGATTGGATGAAGAAATGTAGGAAATATGCCGAGCTGAAGAATCAAATAGCGTAAATAGACAAGAACACTCAGCTGTAAAAGATTAGAATAAGTAATCCTGCTTCCATTCAAACCTACCTTTACAGGGTGATCACCTATAATATTAATAAATCTCCTTCCACCAAGCAAAGAGCGAAATATTATGACATAAGCAGAGTCGTAACAAGATGTTTGAGAGCAGGGAAAGGCAAACCTAGAAGAATGCCTTATATCTTGGAAAACGAAAGCTGTTTCGCGTGGTTGCATGTACACCTGGTTTTCGGCACGAGCACTCAGAAACAAAAACAAAATGCAAATTATGATACTCCTCGCTACAGATTTGACGAAAACAAAATTCTTACAATATAAGGAGGCTCTCCCTTAAGCCGCGCCCGTGGCGATTTCATGCTCCATTTGTCATTACCCAGGTATTAGGCAAGGAGTGCATCACTTTTCCGCCATTCTTCGTAAACAACGGGCCACACTTTTTCCAGCCCTTGAAGCAGTGATCGATTTATTAACACTTTGCATCATCCATCACGCTCAATTATTCGTAGCGAAGGGAATGCACTGAAATTTACCGACCACCAGTAAAGAGAATTAGAGGCGTTTCTAAAAAACCACATATATAGGCGGAATTCTTCAAAATTATTTCTGATAACATATGTCAATTAGAATAAAATCTCTGCAATGCAACATGACAATTACGATGGAAGCATATACTTAAAATCAATCTAACGGGTACAGGACCAGGTATCGGGTCCGGGTGCAGGAGTCGCTAAATTGATATACAATGACCTTCATACACGTTCCTCAAAACTATGGTCTCGGTAGGAAGGAATTTTATATATATTTTATTGACAAAATATTTCAGCATACACATTTTTCTTTAACTTTTAACAGCGCAATCACTATATACTCGTCTCTCCTTAGATTCGTTCTGTTTCTTTATCTTCATAAGTAGCACGTGAAATGGTGTAGTAGGACAACCAGTATTGCAAGTGATACCACTATTGATACTTTTACGTTCGTAGGCTTCCTAATAAAAGAAATCCGCAATTGAACAGCCATGATTAAAATTAATCAACAGTCTATACATATTTTACTCAATGTGTATTATGTGCTTACCTATCGTACGACGGGTTTTATTTCAGCAATAATCATTCATTACGATTTAATATTTACGGTTGGTAGCAATGGTAAGTGGGACTAATCACCAGATCGTTTTCATACGGCACAGAGGACCACGGGTTCAAATTCAGTTGATGCCTTCGAAACACAACACTGGCTTTCGATTTTAAAGTGCCCATCGACGGTCCAGGTCATTTCCACCTTGCATAAATCTGTGAGAGGGGGAGCGATTTTTCATTTTCATTTACGTTATAACCCTGTCCTTCACATTTGGGTCATCCCTTGGATTATCTTTAAGTCCGCTCTGAAAACCCTGGGCTTAAATTCAACCGGTACTTTCAGAACTATCGAGCTTTCTCGGAATTTGCGGCCTTCCTCCCCCCCTAATCAAGCTAATTTAAGATTTAACCGGAGTAAATACGAGGAGAGCTCTACCAGCAATCATCTACCTCTGGTTCTATTGCATTAAGTGCAGGTACATATGAATTTACGTATATCAACTGACACTCTACCGACGCGCAGGGATCATTATTCCGAAGGCTAAGCAATATCCAACAAAGGAAATGGATAGGGAGTGGGAAATATTCATCACCCACTCAGCGACTGCCTCGAGATTGCTATGAAAACTTTTACCAAGTCTTGCGTGTACCTATTTCAATTAAATATCCGAAATTTTTCCCCTTCCATCAAACCATTTTTAAAAGCATTTCAGTATTGATTTTTACTTGAACATGGGGTCATCCAATTATAGATAATACAGTTATATATTAGTTAAAAGGGAATAATAATTATGTGACTTAGTAACTGTCTTATTTCCATCTTTCAGCGCTGAAGCTCATAAACGTTCCAAGTTCCTCCAGTATCCAATTATATCGTCCCTCTTCCACATGCAACAAGACTGTGCACTGATTGTTACTTTTTTGCATTAACTCCTCTAATCTCGGCAACGCCGATATTTCGCTTTGACTCAGGAACTCTTTTACCATGCAGTTAATTTTGGAGTGTCAATAGAGAGCCACAGTTCCACACAGCCACAGTTCACTTTTCTGGAATGAATTGCCAAAACCTTTTTTTAAATTATTTGCCTATTTCGCGTGTGCGCATGTCCCAGGTCTGTCGGTATTGGTGCAAAAAAGATATTCGATACTGCTTAGTGAATTCGCCAATAATGGCAGCATTTTATTCTAAACGTGGAATACTTTGAAATTTAGTGTCTGCGTAATAAGAAGCTAAATTTTATTATTAGCCTTAATTTCCAGCAAATCAATAAAAGTACTTGGTTCACAACCACATTTATACATTATCCCTTTAATTCGTGTCACCATGCTCCTCATTTTCTCTCTTTTCACCTTCTAAACCCGAGGCGTTTCAACCGATGATAATTTTTATTCTCGCAGCGTAGGATAAAATATTTCTAACGACAAATTATGCACATAAATATTCAAAATTAATATCACTATTACATTTATTTTCAACGATATAAATAGATGAAGTAGAAAAGCACGTACTAATGTTACCAGTTCAAGCATAGCAAACAAATATATACCTTTTTTAGGAATCATTCTTAATACTATAGTCGTAGGAACTATAATTTTCAATCGATCAATAGTCACGGTAGTATTTTCGACAGCTCAATAAAATTAGAAGAACTCAAGCACTTATAAGGCACTGCCTGAGGACGCTGAAATGCGGGGAAACGTCGGGTTCAACTGATATCATTAATGTGTCAATGAATACCCTGCTTTTACATACGTAAAAACCACCTGATGAAATATGGCAGACCTTTCAAATTCCACAATTTACATCCAATATCTTAATTTCCGGATAAGTCAAAGGCGTGGTTAAAATTGCCTCCCGAAAAACAGGCACTGAATGAGTGAGCCAAAAAGTTCTCATTCACTTGAACTAGCAAATAATTATCGTTCGGCGGAGAGGTAAATTAGTCAGTACAAATGGAATGGCAATGTATCATTATACGTCTCTCGAGAACTCGAGTTATGAATTAAAAGCACTATCAGTGAAACAGAGTCGGATGTTTTAATAATTTCATTAAGTGGCTTTCATAAAAATTCATCTAACTAACTAGATACAATTTAAAATAAATTAAACATACGATGAAAACGATTCCCCACAATGTTATTTCATTTTGGGTACGATTTTATAATTTCCAAATATTTATTTCATTAATTGATTGATATCAAAGAGCTTTCCAAACTAATTATTCGTGGAAATGTAAATTTAAGCTTGGTGGCATTTTTTTAAATTTATTGGGAATGAGGAAACCAAAGAGGGTGGAGTGAAATACAAATTACGAGTTCAGCCGATGTGACAGTCTACATTCATGTCAAGTGTCTTGAGTGCAGCCATAGATACAATCGGCTGTGGGGAACGAATCCATCGATTTATTTGGGCGAAATATCGCGTTGCGCATGTAGAGGAATGTATACACACTGTGGGTATTCCTAGAAAATTCAAGCTTGTGATAGTGGGAAAGAGAAATTGGGTTAAGGAAATGAAAAAAAAAGATAAGTGTTTTGGTGGAATGTTTCCATTGCAGTCTGGGTGGGAAGAGGTGATTCATATAATTAACCGGTTCTGCAGTGTATTTTTAATTTGCTTCTTTTGTCGGTTTCAAAGGTAAAATAATATCCTACGAGTCCATATGAAACTAGCATCACCTGAATTTTTATAATAATCTTTGCCTCGCGTGTAATACGCCAGTCTTGAGCGGAGTCCAACACAATAGGAGCTGAATGGTTCAAAGAGCGCGTCGGCTACCCTAATCCGCTATTTCGACCCTCTGACTTAAACTGGGGTATCGAACACATTCTGCCAGAACATGCCTGATGCCTTAGACTGGAACCAGCCTGGCATATATTGGCGGCCCCTTCTCTTCGGTGAAGAGTTGTGAGGCTCCCAACCCAGTCCTAAGAGCTGCTTAAGAGCAATCTTTTCAGCGGGTACCTTGAGGCAGAGTGGGAAAAGAAGGCGAAGATAAGCTGTCATAGTAACCGGAGGGCTCTTCAACGGGGACCTCTAATACGGCGACATCCTCAGTTTATTAGTACGGCATAACCTTGGCACGCTCAATCTCTACGCAGGTGACGACCACCAATTTCTGAGGAATCAATAGCATCTCTCTTTTACTGCGTCCGACGGCCTTCCTACTATTCGCAATTGCGATTTCAATGTACGCAAAGGTGTGACGTCGTATGGGGCAGAAACGTGGACCTTGAGAATGGAAGACGAAAATAGGCTGAAGGCGTTCGAGATGTGGGTGTGGAGGAGGATGGAGAAGGTGCGTTGGACGGAAAGGAAGACAAATGAGGAAGATGGTGGGTGAGAAGAGGAAACTTGTGGATGAGTTTAGGGGAAGGCAGGGTAGGTGGCTGGAAGGGGTAATGATGGGGTGATGGTTTGCTGAAGGGCGTGATAGAGGGAAGGATGCTGGGCAAGTGGGGAAGGGGGAGAAAGAGAATAGGTTTTATGGACGGGAAGAAGAAAGTTAGGACTTACGCTGAGATGAAGAAAGAAATACTAGAGGTAGATATGACACTGCACGTGTAAGAGTCTGTTGGATTTCCATCATAACCTACCTTTAACCGGTAGATTACTAGATGATGATGATGTACCCAAATATTATAAACAAATCGTGGGAAGGTTAAGTTTCGGTAACTTCCTGTATATTTCCCTCCTCATCGATTATCTTGACCGTTTGGCAACACTGCTCCTTCCTCTTCAAACACATACAGAAATACAGTGAGAGGAATACGGGGCCCCATGGCGATCTCAGCCCGACGATTTTAGACAATGGGATACACAATCGCTCCGGGAGGAGGGGTTCAGGGTTTAAAGGGGGGGAGTTTGAGGGGTGGGGAAGGAACTGCGGTGGGGAGGAGGGCTTCAGTGAGGGAAGAGGTTAAGGAGATGCTTTGGACAGATTGGCTTGGCGTGTTCTTCGAGCTTCCTCCCCCCATACTCTACCTACGGGTTTGAATTTGCTCAGTGGGAATGTTAACTACCCGCTGAAAGACAGAGGAAGGAGGAGGAGCGATCGAGGAAGCGACGCAACCTGTAATTTACCTCCCATCTCGAGCAGTTTATTTATTTTTTAATAAGCCGTTTGGTAAATTAAGTCCGTCTCCAATTACCGTCCCCCCGGCGCCCAAACACTATCGAGCGTTCCCTCATTCCATCCAACATCCACCCATCTCCTTGTCTCTTCTTTCCTTTTTTGTTATTCCCCCTCGAAAAAAACACCCGCGAACAATCGCCGCTTTATCTCGCGCATCGAGTAAAAGAAACGGTTTCCCTCCAAACGCTCGCTTATTTGTGGGGGAGGTGATTACTTCTTCCTCGGTTTACCACCCCGCTTCGAGATCATTTGTACGAAATCCTCTTCGTGATTAGATAAAATCCAATTAGATGAAATTCAACGTCATTCTAACGATAGTTTTGTGTGCTTTAAAGCAACGCTGAAGTTATGGAGAAAAAGAGAGGAGCCAGTTGTGTGTTTTAACAATTTAATGTTGATGGCAAGGTCGAATATTCAATTTTAAAATTAATTTCCAGGACATTATTTTCTTCTTCGTGTTTTTTTCTCGTTTTATTCATGTGTCTGGGGTCTGTAACTGCGAAGAGAAAGTCGCGCGAAGTAGCTCTGCCTCTTGCATGCCATTCTCAGGGCAAATTTTATTTTTAACTTGCGAAGACGAATGACGACGAGGTTTATTTAGGGCAAGCAGGTTCGCTGATGAATTACCATTGACGTTCTCTTGATTGAAATGCATAAATCATCAGCCAAATCGATAACATGGAATACCTACACGAGGAAGTATTTATTCAAACAGACACTCGTTATACACCTATGACTTGAATAACGTCAGTCATCCTTGACAAGGCAATTCATCAAAGGTGAAAAAACTGCATTCCTCAGTTTAATAAAGCTCCGAGACATACAGAATATATGTAAAATCTACAAGCCGATTAATATTCTAAACCTCATAATAATACATAAGTATGGAATACCTTTCCCGTCTTGATTGGAGGTGGTATAGTTTAAACAAACCAATTTTCAATTTTAAAGCAGTCAGGAGTGGCAGATTGATAACGGGCCCGCTAGCAAATCCAGGTCTTGGGTTCAAGTCCAGCCTTGAAGAAGGATATTAAGTAGATTCTGGCCCCTGGGAAACTTATTGAGAAACCATCTGTCGCTATCCACCGTGCACACATTACATAGGAGCTGACAAATGAACATAACAGTTTACTCATAAATAAATGAAAATTTTATAAAACACCCTTATTTGTATAAAACAATTCTCTCTTCTTTTTCAGGTAAGAAGCGTTCGCCCCTTCCATGTAACAACATACTCAGCTGTGGAACTAATGTAAGTGAGAATATATATCATACCATTCTGGTAAAATCTCAGATTAACTGTTTTTTGTGGTTTACAATGCATCTGGACCTTCCAATATTAGACTTATTGATACCTACTCTTTGTTAACCTTACAATCTCCTAAAATAGGAAATACTTCACATTGCTATTTCACCTCGAGAGAATAGCTGTGCCCAAACGTTCATGGGAAACATTAAGTCATTCAAATATATTTTTCAGGTAATTTCACTTCAGAAATCTACTTCCTGTTGGTTTCTCCTTCGCCTATGAGCGATAACAGTATTAAGACTTTAACTTTGGATTTGTCAGCATTACATAAGCTTTAACGTCGTCCATACATAATATTACGTATGCTCATCTAAATGTTTGCAGTTTTTTCTAGGTATATTTATTTATCATAGGTATATTAATGAAAGCCAGTATTCGAGTGCAAGTCCCTTTGTTCTATCACTGAATCCTTTTGCAATTCATGGCGTATTTGGCTTAAGAATTTACCTTTGCCTGAGCGGAGTTGGGAAATCCAACGATCTTGTATGAGTCAATATCAAAACTACTAATTGGTTGAGGAGTCTTATGATTCCATTTTGTTGTCCAGTAGTTATTTCTAGCTAAGTTTTCCATTCGTGTCAATTAATTAATTCAAGTTAGTCTGTCCGAACAACCTTCAACCAGAAGGTCATTTTATTCTTGTGGATAGACTTGAGCTGCGTGAACAATTCACAGCACGCCAGTCGTTACTTCACCCGCGTCGCTTATTGTCACTGGTTCTGAGAAAAACATGGTGCTCATAAAATCACGCGACCATAGATTTAGCTCACAGTATCCGAAGTTATTTTTTAAACCGGACTTGTACCAGGGCCCGAGATAATCAGTCAAACGCCGCACAAACTAGGATACTAAGCATCACTTTTCATATCATTCACATAAGACTATAAGCGGAAATTGTATTCAAATTTATATAGCAAAAGACCGTAAAAAAGATATTCCGGATGAATAAGCGTGCCGATATTTGATGAAATGAATTATATCTCCATAAATTCGCCATCATCTGTGGATTATCCCACCATGAAATGATTGCCTTCGGATGAGTATCCTTCGGAAATTGCGAAAATATTCCCATCAAAAGACTCAGTTTCAAATTCCCGACGTCTTATATAGAAGGGAGCAAACCGTCTCAAAAGGATACAAATTAATTCGCTCACAACTGGAACGAATTTCTATCGCTCGAAGAGACCCCTTTAACGGCTACACATTTAATATGATTTATTTTCCCTTTTTCATGACTTCGTTTGCTCATTTGGCTCATTAGACAGATAATTACTCTCAAAGCATAATCATAGACTAACAAATCGCAAATTTTAAATTTCCTTTAGGGAAAAAAATTTCCAAGTTCAGCAAAGCATGAAGAATAGATTTTCAATATCCTCCTCAGTATTTCATCCAAAGACTCTTCCTCCTCAGTTCCAAGGGCGCCACCTGGCGATACGGGCTCCTCGTCTCACTTTCAACTCCACTGAAACTGACGAGAACCGAGAAGAGGAACAAAGTAACTTAATTATAACAGCATCATTAATCATTGCCATCGATCCCTGCCCAGCGTCTCAGCTAAAATACACCTCTTCACAGGTTTTTCGAAGCTCATGATTCGTTAATGAAAAAGAAAACTCAGGTTCAAAGGGCGCAAAAGATAGCTACGGATTCACATGCGATAAAATTATAACAATGAAAATTTAATGATCAAGTCATAAAGTTCTTATCTAGCGCAAAATAATTCCCTTCCAAATACAAGGCGATGACAGGCTCGAGCCCAGTCGAAGGGTAGACGGAGCGTCAATGTCTCCCTTCATTACGAGTCGGATAACTTCAGTCTCCACAGTTCCACAGCACTAGTGCTGGTTCCAAAAAGTAAGGAACTTATGTATACTCTATATTACATACGTTTACGCGGGAGTTTCCTGTTAACAATTGCCATAATTTTGGTACAATCCAATACGTAGTAGGCAAGTAAATGAGTAAATTCTTAAGGTGTTTCTAAGGTATGATGGCGAATTGCCAATCTGCGTGTAAATTTCAAAGAATGTTTCGTTAAAAAATATGGAGTAAGATGCACGTCTACAGGCCGCAAATCAATTCGCATTAGTTACGATTTTTAGTTATTTTAACCATTAGGAGACTGACGACTTATGAGTATTTAGAACGCACTCAAATTATCGATATCTCAAGTAACGAAAGGAATATTCGTACCTACCCTACACCTGATTACGTAAAAAGCGAGATTTCATTCCTTTATGACATCTTTTTCAATCTCTGAATAAGGCTTAGCATCTAATGCCATCTTCGTGCAATTTTTTGGGGCAAAATATCCCCGGAGACCACCTTACACTAAAGCAAGAAATCGAGTGTGTGTATATTTTTTGTAAGAGAAAAGTTTAACTATACGATGCTATAAAAATGAGAGTAGAAATCCAGCTCCCCCCCTTAGGCTTCCACGAAAAGGTAACATGAAATTGCTTCTAGCAAAGAAAACAATTTCGAGAGGAAATTTTAACAGGCCGTAAAAAAGTATGGCGGAAGAGAAAACATGCAGCGAAGATGGGGAGCTTCCGAAAGAATAAAGCAAACTTTCTCCATTCGAGGATTTGGGATTTTCAGGCTTAAATTACAGGTGACATCTCACATCCAGTGTTTCTCTCTCTTGTGAGTCGGAAGTAAGAGAGAGAGAATTTGCCATTCATAGGTTAATTTTCTTGACAATATTGCTCCTGTTAACACCGTAGGGAGAACGGATATGATTACTTCTTTTATAACCTTCGTGTTTCAAACTTTTTACGGGGCATGCTCTCAATTATCTTTCGTCGTAACGTCATTGCTTATATTCTCAAGTGAATCTTTCCATTCGAGGATTTCTTTTTAATGGGCTAGCAAACTTAATTATTTCACATTTTGAAACTTACATTATACAGTTCCAAAGAAATAATTGTCTCGTCGCGTGATTGCTCAAGTGAGACTCGAATAAAAAAAGAAATTTTACGGGTCATAAATCACTTTTAAATCACTAAAAGGCTCTCTTTAGATCCAATCATGCGTTTTTCTGAAGTGCCATAATCAATTGCTAGGCCAAATATTTTTATAAGAAGTCCATTATGAATCTATTGATTCATCAGAGTAGTAATTTTAATGCTACCATGCAAAGTGAGAGGCCTCACTGCCCCATGATATTGTAATTACATATTCCAATCAAGAGTTTTATACTACCTTGCAGTGCTCAACAAACCTTTCCTCATGACAGCACCATATTAATACACACAATTTCACACGACACGCATTTCTACAGTAACAAACGAGATTATTTTGAAAAAAGTAATGTTTTATACGTAATTTTCCAATTATAATACAGAAAAAACATTTTTTACAGATATAAAACTGTTTCCACATTCCTAGAAATATTGAAAATTTGTAGCATAAATACTTCTACTAAAGTGAAATACAAAGACACGCCAATATCACGTGGAAAGTGGGAAAAGTGATAGGGTCGCCTAAAACGCTTCAACAACTCTCCCGAATCTTCACGAATACTTGGCATCCAAAAACTAGTGCTAGTAATTTGAGTGCGGGAAATAATGATCAAGTACAATAGCTCAATCGTCACCCGTAATACCACAATGTGATTTTCACAAAAAAACTGAATTGGAGTGATTTGGAATGTTTTCCTGAAAAGATCTGCTCGTCACCATCTACTAGAAAATGCTCAAGCGAATCATCCCAGTTAATAAAAGAAATCATTTTAAACGATATGCACATTACATAGAGAATTTTTCACGAAAAGTCATACCCGACTGCTGTAGAAAAAAAGCTTCATCCATACATGTAATATACGTTAAAGTAAACCGAAAAATTCATCAAGCTAAAAAACACTATTTGGTAAGATGGACACCAATGGTAGCCACGAGTGCTCCACAACATGCAAGTGATATAGGATTACAGGCTAACAGACAACATCTTGGGACAGGGTAGCCTGATTTAGCACTGCGCATGGCGTCTGAAGTGAGTTCAAATCCTCGAATATTACGCAGAAGACTTTTGATCACCGGTGGACCAATTACATTAATATATTTCTCAGAAACTCCTTGATGCAAAATTTTAAAGTGGATTTCACGGATTATTGATTTCATAAGTTATAAATCATTCATTTTCAGATCAATTAGAGGACAAGATTAATGGCTAATGACATGATATGTAAACTTTGGATGGCCATTTAAAACTAATGGATTCCCAATTTGGCCATTAATCATACGAGATGATCTAGCGGGTATTGGAATAACAAACTGCCTTTCACAGTCACTGGCTGCGTAAGTTTGGTCTTTGTATACATCACTAATAACTCAAATGCATTGATTTTGATAGAACGGCTTGAGATATGACGATGCTTCCAGGTTATCAGTACTTGAGTCCAAAAAAACAGTTTTTAGGCAATAACCAAATACTTGAACATTTACTATAATTTCCAGGAGTTTCAGAGTCCGCTACGTAAATTCAACCGCAGTTTTTTTATGAAAGCCAGTCATAAATGCAAAATATCACGAACTCAGATAAAATAAAACAGCCAGGCCTAGGTCAGCTCACAAATTGTCCCAATCCTTTCAGTCCAACACTTGTACAACTGCATTCTCGAGTTTAATACCGACAAATTCTCAGAGGTTCCAAGACTGTGGGGTTGAGAAGAATGATTATTTAATAGTTCCTTCGCCCTGATAAAAACAATAAAATAACGAGAGAGAAATAATTTTGAAATCCATGCCACTGAACATGAGTGAAAATGTTTATTTTTTGTATCCCACGAAGCTCCTCGCAAAGCATGAAGTCCGGTATTTACCCTGAATTTCATCAGCGGAGGAGGCTGAGGAGAAGGTTCTTAATCTTCATCAACATACTACCCTGCGATCCTCCACACGTGCGTGTGGCAGGTGTTATGGCCGGTGGACCGGGGACTTAGTGGTGGCCAGGATGAGGCCAGAGGGTTTCACCCGACGTCTTCAAGTGCAAATGAAGGAGAGAGAGACTGCACACACACACACGCCCGGGGACAGACATACAAAGGGTTCCATTTGCCATGAAATCGAGACAACGGGGAGGGAAGTCTACCCGTCTGGAATTTAACCTGCAGTAGGAGAGGAGGATGCTGTGGGACACAGAAGGGTGATTCCAGTCTGCGTTAAGCGGAATGGATCAATACACACGCACGTTTTGGTAGGGGTCGATGGTGGGGGGTTGTGGGTGAGAAGAGGAGGAAAAGAAGGGGTTTCGGGAGTTTTAAGCGAGTCTGAAGATGCCCGACCCCACCCCTGTAACGACCCCCATGCTCAAAATCCCCCAAAACAGACGAGGCCCGCTCCTTTTCTACCCCCATCTCTCCTTCCCCACCCTCCCCATCTACATAGCCGCTCACTCCTCAGACGTCCTATCACACTCACCCAGGCTCTCTCTCCCATCCCTTTCATTCCCTCTCGCGCTAGTAGTCTCCCTCCTCGGGGAGATCTCGTTCGTCAGCGGGGACGGACGTCATTCCTCCCTCGAAGCCAAAATGATACCAGGGACAATGGGCGCGTGGGGTGCAGATTAGGGATTTTAGGGGTCACCCATGCCGTATGATGATGCCAATAATTCCACGAATTACCACGGATACACTTGTTTATCCCACGCACGGAGTCAATATGTAATATCCCGACGCCGGTCATATGGCATTAGGGCTCCCCTCCACTAGATTAAACTGATTAAAGTATCAAAATTCCCTAGTGATGAACCGTACAGATTATGAAATATTGAAATTTAAGTGTTGATCAACTGAGTTGATGCGCTAGGATTATTGTACAGTAATACAAATGATTCAAGCCAAGGTAAAGACGATTAAAGATAAGCAGGATAACCATTAATAACGTTTGTCCAGTCTACTACAATGAAAGAACAAAAACTTGTTTTTTGTTGACTTCTATATTGAACGATAGCCCTTACGACTTTTCTGTTCCAAGATGGATTCTACGTCCATATTCCTGGAATATCTGTAATAACAATTTGGTTGGACCTTAAGGTAATATCTCCACTGTTATTAGCGTGAATCGAAATTTGATCTGATTTATCTTATTTTAAACTCAATGTAAGTACTACATACTTGTGATAAAGATGCAAAATCAGATTTTATCGAAACTTTGCTATAGGAACATTTTATTAATTTCGTGGTGAAAATTGCAAAAGGACGTTGTTCCTGTGAATCGTTCGCCTTGTCTTTGTTTGCCAATTCCTCCCCCTCCTCTATGACTTTTCTATGGCCCTGGCCTAGGTTCCTCTCATCGTTCGTAATCACCCGTGTTACTTCCCTTTTTAACTTACCCTCAGCTCTCTCCCTTCCTCCTCCTGTTCATTGATAATTAAGAGACTGGCTTCTCCTCGGTTAAGCATCCTCTTGATAATGACATGAATGACGTTGAAACCGGTTGGGGTAAAATAAATGGCGTGGAAAGTTACAAAGTGTCTACTTCTTAATACTATGGGTAATTTCCACAAAGCCAGCGCGTCGACGATTTATGTTACATGTAAATGCATCGGTGTACATCCAATAGTCCCTTAATCGAACTTAATCTGAGAAAATGCACGGCGGTACATTTCTTGCGGAGGTCGTCCAACTATCCCCGTGTATATGCTGTGGATGGTGTTAACATAAAGGCGACAGATGAAGTGAAGTATCTAGGGGTTACGACAACTTCGGACCTATCGTGGGGAACACATATAAGAAATATTTGTGGCAGAGCTCTGAAGAAGCTAGGATTCGTCAAGCGTATTGTGGGAAGATTTTCGGATGAAAAAGTAAAAGAGAGGTGCTATTTCGCACTCGTCCGGCCACACCTTGAATATGCAGCGAGCATATGGGATACGGTGCAGAAAGACTTAATCCGGGAACTTAATAAAATACAAAGGAAAGCGGCGCGATTCGTCAAAAACTGCTACGGACGTACAGACAGCGTTACACAGATGTTAAACGAATTAGGCTGGGAGCCGCTTGAGACTCGGAGGCTGCGCGCTAGGCTTAGATTACTTGAGCAATTAAGAATAGATATCTTTAAGAGCGACACGGAGAACATCATATTAGAACCCCACTATATTTCCAGGTCCGACAGAGGCGATAAATTGAGAGAGATATTTTACCGAACGGATAGGTATGGGAATTCGTTTTCCCCCCGAACAATAGGGGACTTTAATAAATGTTAGGCGTAATTTCATTAGAGCGTTTCCTTTTTATATGTAAACGGCTGGTGTCCTAACACCCCCCGCCACACGCCTATTGAGGCGGCTTGCGGGGTAGTATGTAGATGTAGATGAATCAGTTGCGAAAGATCAGAAGAGCCGATTCCAGAAATTCTAAATGAGATGACTAATTTTAACGGTTGATGCCAATTAGAAACAACCGTTTCTAAGAGGATTCTTCAGTTTCTAATCAACTGAAAGAAATATTTTAGAGCTGATAATAATAAGCCAAGAGATGCAAAAGATTTCTGATCAATTCCTTTCAGAAACTTGAAAAAACGTTTCATAAATGTGATGAGGAACATCCCATTCAAGTAGGTGTAGTAGAATTCAAGGAGGTGTGTGAATGTGTAAGTGAATTTGAGTGACAATCAGAAAAATTAAAAGAAAAAATAATGGACGACAATCACTGACTCCACACCGTGAAACCAGATTTAAGTACTGCTTTTCCTTTAAGTACGGTAGATATAAGCGGTTCCATTCATTGACCATAATTATCATTGAGACAATATGAAAATGACTCAGATAAAAGAAAATGTTCACTAATAAAAGAAGAGTTTGAATATCTTCAGACTGTCTGGCTTACTCTTCGATTTAAATCGTGCTGTGAGACTTGAGACGCAGGATTCGGTCAGCGACGGTGCATGGTGTGTCCTCTGCGTACTATGACCTTTAACGTCATTCCGGGTAAGACCTGGAATACGTGACCACAGCTCAAGGGTCGCAAGACTCCCATCCGGAAGCTGCGGAGAGCCACAAGGGCACAGTCGCCGTACATGAAAGATGACGGTTTGCGACTGATTAATTCTACCGGAGTCTTGCTAGCACAAAGGCAGTCCAATAGACGAAGAAGGACCTCATTAGATAACAAAATAAGCCACCGAGTGTGAGTAGGTATTCTTGCGATGCTAATGAATGGGCGCCCCTCTTCAGGTGACTTAACGTTCCAAAATTTGAATTTACTCCCTGAGGACTGTCTCCCGCAGATAAGTTAACGAGTGACTACAGAGTTTATAATCAAATTCAATTTCCGTCGAATATAACTCTCCCGCCTAACGTGATGAGTTATTCAATAAAGTGGAACTAATTCCATTTACACCCAAGGTTAACTTTTCACTTTGCCAACTGGTTTCCGAGGGAGAACTGCTACTTTTAATGAGTTCCACGTCTCTTGGTTCGCATTCTTCACAATCAAAAATTATAATAAGAACCGAAAACATTTGTAGAGTGGAAAAAGTCACCAAATTTTTCCTGGTGCTACTGGAATGTTTGTATTAGCTTTTTGTCATCAGCAAGCACGACTTTTGGATATCAACGTAAACACGTTGTAATCAAGTGGCCTTCCTCATTACTAATTTACAAAAAACTGTTACAGGTGTTCCAAAATGATATTTAATCACTGACAACCTCTTAAAGACTATTCCAACAAATATTATTCCAGATTTAACCTTTCAGACTGTGAATTAAAAAAAAAGAAAGGTTACAACCAACAATATACAAGGGTAAATTTTTACACAAAAAATTGATTATGTAGATTAAAATTTATGAGAAACAATTTTTTTTAATTACTTTATAATAAAACAGATTAACTCTTAATTATCTGGAAATCTTCCGCAGCTACAAATAATGGCCCATTTTCAACTCATTCTACATAAACCTTAGGAAGCAGCAAAATCCTCACGAAAATTCACTTCACAAGCCCCAGCAATTACAATATTAGTTCCGCTTGTATATCAAGATAGATATTTAAATAAATCCTTTTTATATAAATCCTTTTTTCGATTTTTCGTTCATAATAAATAGTCTAATGCAGTGCGTAGTAGTGCGTTACTGTGGTCGAACAAAAGCTGGCCGTACGAAGCGTGACGAGGGATTGGATTAGGAAACAATTATTTACTGTGCGTCGATTAATATATTTTTTCCACCATAACAACGTTTTGAGCGGTGATATTTTTCCCAATATTTATACATCATAACACAATGTGTTTAATGTGAATTATTTCAAACGCATGTTCAACTTTTAAATTCTTTTCCATTAAAATATGCCAAATGAGAAGAATCAACATGGCATTCGCTTTTCCTTATCCATCATGAGTCCATCCTAAGAAGAAAGTTCTCAAGCTATTATATTCACTGTCTTTTCTATTTCACTTGAATCAGAGAACGACGATGCGGTGGTTACCAACATTTCAAATGTCTGAACCACTATATGCTACATTTATGCGAGTTTCCATTACCAGCCCCAACGTCACAGTTTAGGCAGAATTGACTCTTGATTCCAACTTGTTTTTTAAACAGCATATACTATTGCAACTAAGTGAAAATCAATAAATTCGATATTTATCGTTTTTTTACGAGTGAGACACATATATTTCTTGAAATACAAATGAAAAAAGTAGCAGCTGAAATGCGTGGACAGTGATATATCTACATTTAATTCCAAAACTCTCTTACAGTAATATTCAACTGGTTCCACAAAAATCTGTCGAGTCGATGAAGAGAGGCTATGAGCCAACACGAGACTAAAAGAGCAATACGACCAAATTTTCACACATACGAGCTCAAATAAAAATATTTCGTGGACATTGCATAAAGGTATAGTCAAATATCGTCATATCTCTCGATCCAAAGTATCAATACATTCTTCGATAATACAAGTCACTTTGACGTGCCTCACGAAATTCACGCTCACAGTCCCTAAGGGATCGACCTTTAAATTTAAGACACTTGGATAGGTCATAATCCCGCTACCCTGACGCCACGCCGAAAAAATCGGATCACTAGAGCAGAGCGCATGATTCAAATAACTTTCGTTCATTAAGGATACTTCCAAATCCGCGTAATGCTTTCCTGCTTGCCACGGAGGGAGAACCTATCCGAGCCCCCTGCGAGAATATTGCATCTGGTTTCCCGATTCCAATCAAAGATTAAAGCAAGGAGGAGGTCAAATCGATTATCGGATTATCGGAGGCGCGGAAATTGCAGGATAGCATATTCTTCCTGCTATCTCCCTTTATGTAACTCATTCCTCTCTCCATCGATGGCGATCTCTAAAAGATCATCGATTGCGCAAACAAATGACAGGCGATACTGGATATAACGATATTATACTACGTAGGATATCCTTACAAAGAGCAACTTCTTTGACTTGCCCTTAAACACGAGTCTGGCTAGAAGGTATAACATAACGAAGGTTATCGGGTAAAACATCTCGAAGAACTTGGTTATACTATGTTCCTCAGAAGATTTTCAAGCGAGTTTAGCAAAGTATTAAAGACATTAATGTTCTCCTGCACAACAATTCCACTACTTACTAATTTTGAGGATACCGGGACTAGCCACGGTATTTTCCTTTACGGAGTCACCCGCAAGTGCACATAAGTGCGATATTCCACAGAGGAAAAATCATTCGCCTCGACTTTTCCTCTGTGGAATATCCACTACTTATTAAAATTTAAAATTCAAATAAGGATCATATGTTCCACACTTTCCACATATCAATAAGAATGATTTTTTTATAACGTCCTCTTCGTGAAATATAAACCGGGTAGCCGCGTAATATACGACCGTAAAACTTTCGACGCTGTCACATCCACGAGACACAAATAGACAAAGATAGCACGAAAAATATGAATAAGCATTCCAAAAAAATGTAGTCACCGCAAAATATCTCACTAACTTCCAGTCACCAGTCGAGAGGTATTCAGAAAAATCGCGAGGGAATAAAACAGCTGCCTCATATAGCGCTCCTTTCCCGTGGGGCCTCAATTTAAAGACATTAATCGTAATGAAAGGACTGGCCGGTCCTGGAGAGAGAGAGGGCATGGTACACAATGCACTTCAATATCGCCCTAGATGGAATAAATTGAAAGAATGCACTCCTTCAAACGTCTCTCGCTTTTCTGCCTACGCTGCGCAACTCATAATCTCGCCATTACTACCCCTTCAGCCGTGCCCGCGCCAGTGTCTGACGGAGAAATAAAATACTAACTCCCCCGGCAACGACATTTTGGAAGTTTTATGACTCAAGCCTCGGGATTTATATCCGCGCACCCGAGTTGACTGTCCGACGTGGAGTTGCATGCATGAGTTGCCTGACCTGAAAAGAATGTTGATGTGTGTAGTACATGCAGGGAAGGAAATTGCGAGATTTAATGGCGCGGAAGGGAATCCGATTTCGTTTACTTCTTTCTTGAGTGCGCAGCAGCGGAGAGGTGGACAGGTGGACCACCGCTCCAGCCATCGCCGTACTTACGTTTCGCTAACTCTTGTCGTCACTCGAACCCCGAATTCAAAACACCACCGCCCAACTTCCTCGCTAGCATACTCTTCGCACAATATCCCCCAGCAGCGCAAACCTCCGCCAAATACGTTCCCAATGTCGTTCGGGCGGAAATATTAGCAACGCGTCCCAGTCTGCATCGCATGGTACGCCAAAATTCCCCGAATTAGCGGCGAAATCGATTTCCTAATTGAATAAGGCAGCAGCATGGGGTCACTTTTTCATTTAGAACAGCCCTGCAGCTCACACAGAGGAGAACTTACGGATGGATGGGCCAAATTGTAATTTACATGCAAGAGGTCCAAATGGCTGGCAGCGGCCGATAGAATTAATGAGCCACGTCGAAATTGGCATATTAGCTGGTAATTGCCACATTTGTACTCCAGCGCCCAGTCAAAGGGCACTCACATCCATCATCTTGTGAACGCCAAGTTGCATGAAGCGGAATATAAGATTCGCAAGCACCAGCGTCAAATGTGAAACACCCTTAAAAGAAATAAATTATGAAGGACGACAGGAAAATATTGTAAATAGCAAGCGTGACGAGGGCACTACATTGAGGAAACCTTACCGGTATGCACCCTTACGATTATGGTCCGAAAAGATTTTTAGAAAGATGACAGTTGAGTTATATAGTTTTCATCAACCCATTACTTTTGTAAAATTTTCTACATACCAGGTAAAACTTATCTGAGATCACAATAATAGATGACCAGTGAATTTGAATGTTTACTCTGTGGAAAAGCTCGGTCACTGTAAAGCAAAACTGCAAGGGTAAATTAATATCACGTCACATAATTACGGATTTTTGAATGCTTCATTTGTACGTGATTTAATTAAAATATCTAGGAGAATATGAATAGAGCTAGGGGATTTATGCATTTTCGAACATAAAATTATGCGCCAAAATTTGATCTAATTATGCGCCTATTATGCGGCCAAGAAAGGCCGTTATGCCTCTTTTATGCGGGAAAATTTCCAAAACTATGCGAAATGATGCCAAAAAATAGATTTTCTGGCGCTCACGTACGCACAATATGCAGCTTGTACTGACCGATACAAGTTTCCCTAAATGGCCATTTGCCATCTTCGCCAAATCTTCCTCAAAGCACTTCATGATATTGATAAAAGCATAAACATATACTAACAGGGCCGATAAAAAGGAAGTAAAATTATACTGCCTAAAATAGTAAAATAACAGAATCTTTTTACTGTCAGTTGTATGACAAATTAAAATAATTACATAGTTACACAACATGACAGAGATATCTTTGTGTAAAATGAACTAAAAATGACTATTTGTGAAGGGCCACAGGAAAAGGAACCTTATCTTCCCAGACAAAATTTTGAGCTCATTTTAGTGATTTGGGTAAAAAAACAAATTTTTGGAAATTTACTGATTGTTCATTTAGAACTCTATGGCTGCAAGAAAAGCAGGTTATTACACCAAATTTTTGGCTAGAAATAAGAATGAATTGCACTTTTCCAAACCCTTGCACTAGCAACAAAAGGGACCTTGTATTCCTCTGTGTTAATCATATTGGGAAGTTAAGATCCCATTTGGCAAGGCAACAGCTGACTCTTGTTTACTATTGTTCGTCAATTGTTATTACCACATGCCTTCTCCAGAAAACTCGAAGGCACGCGAGGAAATAGTTGTTTTGGCTCTCCCGGACATGTTGCAACATGAAGTCCAACGATATAAACAGAGGGAAGTGCAGTCTAGAAACAATGTAGCACCGTACTATCCGAGCGAAACATCCAAATCGGTTTTCGGCGGGATGCAAAGGGCATCCGAGCAGGCGCATTCGAAGAAAACAAACGAATGAGCGGCCGGCCGCCTTCGTTCGGTCCCCCCCCCCTCCCCTTTACTCCCCCCCACTCCTCGCCGAGTGTAGCCGCCTAGCTCTGCAGTGGACAGACGTGCATGGAGTAAAGCGTAGCAGTGCGTAGGAAATATTCCTATATCCTATCTGCATGCAGCATGACACTTAATGTTCTTCAGGCCTCGAAACTCGCACAGCAAATTTCCCGGGTCCCGAAAATGTCTTTTTTGATATCAAAGTGTGACAAAAATAGTACACACCATCACATTTCGGGTCATTATGCGAGATTATGCGGGAGAATTTGGGTATGCTGCAAATACCTCGTGATTATGCGTTTTTATGCGATTGAATTTAGTTCAGATTTTGGTCACACGTGTCATAAATATCATTTTTGGTACATTTTGTACGTTTCTGAGAAATTATGCGTTTATGCGGTCGCATCAATCCCCTAGCTCTAAATATGAATATGAGTTTCAGGATCAAGAATTAGAATAGGGGGCGTGATGTGCCTCAACTGCGAGAGTTATATAGTACCCACCGTCTAACCAAATACATTAGTCCTAAGACAAATATATCCATGTCCTAGGCAGTACTCACACCCTAGACCTTTGGGTTTTCAAGCCAGGACCTCACCTATGTAGCCACCGCGGTTGGTTTCATCTTCAAATTAATGCCTAAAATTTACTAGACGAGTAGTAAAATTTCACGGGAGCATAAGAATACAGAATAGTAAATCTCAGAAATCAGTGTGATACAACATTAAGATTAAAAAGGAAAAACCCTCGCTCAATTAAAACATTCTTCAGGTTGGCTATGTAGTACTAATCCGCCCACGTGACGGTTCTGAGATTGTTTCTTGATTCTGCGATAATCCAATTAATAAGGCATACCAAAGGCTACCTTACTCCTCTGTTCTAGCAAAATCGAGATTTGCCTCTCTATAGATTGTTTTCAATTTTTCCTCCGGTTCGTTGCATGAACTATGATGATATCTCCTACAGATGCCTGAGTGCAGCTTCATCTAAGAGAGCACAGAAGAAAATTCCACTAAAAGGATATTTTCGTTGCATCTAAGTTTCGATCGGTTTTTATTCCTGAATGGTATGAGAAGATAAAGAATTCCCAAATGACTTTGTTCAGTTACCAATTTCTTTACATTTTTCATTTATTTAAATCTAAAATCTCGTAACGCTTCCCACCAGTGCGTTTGCGTAACATCTACCTTCACATTACATTCCTCTTCACCTTCTCTCATCCCACGAAGCTTCGAGAGCATAAAATTAGAACCAGCACTAGAACACCTCCACTATAGCTGGGCTAAGTTCTTATACCCCTGTCTGCCATGGATGCCGGCACCTTCAAGAAAGAAAGACGGGGGATTTCCCGGAGGGGTCAGGTCGCTTTGCAACGATTCTGATCCTTTTCTTTTTGGATCCAATCTGTTTGTGCATACCCCTGAAACCTCCTTCACTTTTCAAATACTTCCCAAACCAACAATTCCATCCTCCAACCCGTACGCCCACTCCATCTTATTCCCTTCTTTCCTCCTAACCATCTCACCCTCCATCCTTATAGGACCTCACGAGGAGAGAGTAATTGCCGAATGATTTGTGTGGACTGGAGGCAACCTGATACTTTTCCGGTAATTCTACGCGAAGGTCGCCCTCGAGGAAGAACGGGCAACCCATGGCCCCGTGATTGGTCTCATAAAAATGCAAGACGACAACCTACAAAGCACGAAAAGCAATTTATCGAATGGAAAAGAAAAAAATAAGACGATCATCCTTTCTCTTTAAGTCCATCTGAGGAGAGACTGCTATCCCACTCACTTCTCTTGTTTTGGACCGAGCGAATTACCATACATTTGCATCTCATTTGGTTTGCAATCGATTAAACTCTAGAGTAAACAATTTATCTCAGAGTTATGGCATCCGCTGTCAACGGAGATAATCTACTTCATAAAAGAAAATTTGAGAATATTTTTTATTTGGAGAAACCGAATCTCCATTCTCAAATTCAATTTACACTAAATAAATAATCATGACGATTACGCCCGCTTTACATTTTTATGAAGAAAACGCATAGCAATCACTGATTCTCTTATCTTTCCATATCTTGGAGATAAGTATTCAAATTATGAAAAATCTGATTAATGGAAAGAAAAGAAGCCAACCGCTTTACAAGTTAACGTTGGGACTCCAGAATAGCTAACAAATGGTGTATTTGTTTTAGAACTCCTCAAGCCGTTAGGATTTTCGACGCAATATTTTTATGATTCATTGCCAGAAATAAATAAAAATCACTTTTCCACTCATTCAAATGGTTTAAGGATAGCCTGTAGCTACTGCAGCTAGATATTTGACTATGATAATAATTATTTTTATGTGATTACACAATATGTATTCACAGAGTTCTCCAAATTAAAATACGTGTCAACTAATAAATTTCCAGAATTTACAGGACATCATTTGATTAGCGACAATTCACGGATTTTCCGTCACATAAGGCCAAGTAGTAAAAATCATATGCTATTTTTTCAACGTTACCTGATTTCACTGGACAACCATTGCAGATGATAGACCACCTTCTTATAGTTGGGGTTTAACTTAACAACAATATTTTCAAAATTACTTTTTTTTTCCACCACTGATCTTGAAATTATCACTAGTCACTGCCAGACTTTCTACAAGCGCTCGTTCCTCCGCCGTGAGAGAACTCAAGAGATAGCGAAACAATTAGAATGTTGTCCAGTGTTCATCATTCTCTCTCAAATCTCATAGCAGTGGCCTCTTCTGGCTATAAATCTTTTTAGTGCTGATAGGAATGCATCATCTCTTAGATCACTCACTAGTTCTCAATTAATAGTCTCTGTTGACAAACAAATGAAAATACATACAAAACCTTTACATTATATACGCATCTCATGTCGATAAAAAGGTTCTGCGCTCAGATATAATTATAGAAATATTCGAAATATAATAGATGGTGCGTTATAATTGATGTCGTGCGTATTTATATGCAAGATCTCGGACAAGAAACGATTTAGTCAAAGTACGAATTTTGTTAGAATCATTTATAAGGCACTTAAAGAGAAAATGGCACCTAAGTCAATCCTGACCAATGCCAAAGCTGACTGACTGTTCAATGAATACACCGTTTCACTGAATATCAGCATTTAATGAAAGTGTGGTAGGCTCGTTCGAAGTTAATGAAGGTTTCGCGAAGTTCTACTGGAATAAAATGAACTATAAATGTACATCTCGTATACTATTAGTCCGGATTATCTCGTATATTCAGGAAATGGTATCGAGTTACGGCCTTTAAGTATTAGCAACCATCTCAGCCGCACTCCCGGCAACGTTTACTGCAAGGTTCATTTCAAGACAAATATTTTACATGCTGTAAACCGACAGGTGTCTCAAAACTTTAAATCTAACACGAAGAATAAACCAATCCTAACCACAAAATGATCCACTAGGTGTACGCACATATCGTGCAAAATTGTCTCGGCAACAGCACGAATAATGAAAGAAGAAATTTGGAACGTTTGGAATTCTCTCCTATAAAGGGACGAAAAAAGCATGCTTCGGGCTACATCCGATTAAAATTGGTAAATATTAGACCTTCATTCACCTGATCCCTTGCGAATTATTGAACCCACTTTAGCGTAACAGAAAGTTCTAATAACTCCGATCCTTTCGTGATTAAATTTACATAATTTAAAGGGTCTACTCCGAATTTTTCCCTTCATTTTCAATTTTTACCGAAATGAATAGGATTATCGAGTAAGTAAGACCTCTCCCCCACATCGCTGGAAGCAAACCTACGCACTTTCCATCATATCTTTAATTAACGACAGTGACACGATAACTTTGATCCCAAAGAAGGAACAACTTACACGGATTAATTCAGGATGGCATTAATTATAAAAAGAATGAATAAAGTCATGCAGGCGTTAAAAACGACCTATTGGATTTTCGTCGACGTGCTTTTTCTCCGTCAGTTTTCAAAGAAGAGGGCTACTCGCTCGAATGAGAAAATGCTATCTGCATAAAGTGGAAGCATGAAAAGGCAGGGCTCCAAATCACCCACCGCTTCCGAGGAAATCGGGAGTTTAGGCTACGATCGAAATGGAAATTTCATCGGTTGTAAAACTCAAAACATCGAAGAAAGGAAATACAAACACGAACGACTATTAATCCTAAAACTACTTCACTTTTGTTTTCTTTGCTCTTCAACGGGATCGGATTAGAGAAACCCTTCGACAAATAGATGAAAGGCGGGAAGGTTGTTGTAGGTTGGATGAGTGGACTCGAAAGGAAAGAAACGCCTTGCGAAAATCATCTTCCGTTTGTGAACGTCAAAGTGGGAGGGAGGGATTCATGGAAGCGAGGGCAGGCGGAAATTGGAACGCCGGAAAATTCAGAGCGGGTCACGCCAACGGGCGTCACATCTGCTATGCTAAAAGATTATAAATGCATAGATTTTTTCTTCCCAAAATTATAACCACCCAAAACTGCATAAAAATTTGTTTAGGCGACGTTTGAAATTCATGCATTTAGAGAAAGCAAATATTTACACCTGCGAAAATAAAAGCATTAGACTATGAATGGGGCAAATGTAGGACATCCTCTCACACTATTCGTAGACAACACAATGCAAAGGCATTGCTTCACGCACCGAGTGGATCAATTATAGATTTCTTGATAACAAGCCAAAAAAATCATTTTAGGAAGTGTAGGTATAGCTAGCAAATATAAATATATTCTACGCAGGTAATTATCGAAATAACGGAGTTAATGACATTTGACAATCTCCCATTGTTAGCTGCAATATTCTCCAAGGCAATATTTCACCATACAATACTTTTCACCGCCTTTGCATAATTTTAAGTGTATTTTATCAAATTGGACGAACAATGATAATCCATTTTGTCACCTTTATTGTTAAAATGACTGAGTCTTATTACTCCTCTGTATCAACATACATTACAATATACATACATGAAGCCTGGGAAGCCACAAGAACAGGACCCAGTTAAATTTTAGAAAAATCATAGGAAAATGAGGTGGCATACTATTTCTAAATTTACTTATTTACCTATTTGTAAAACTTTCCCACAGTCACTTCACTAAAATATATTGTTAAGGCACTTTACTGTTTACAGTTGACTCAGCGCATGATAGTCAGTTCGTGGTTGCAGTAAGATACCGTAAGATGTCCAAAAGCTATAAAGTTGCATTCAGGAAGCAAAGGCATCACTTGGCACATGATGGTCATTAAAACAACATTACTAAACGCAATTCATCTTCCTTAAGTTTACCATCAAGCCATATAGCCAGGATATGCGTTTTCGCACGGTTTTTCATTTCCCTAGAGCTGAAAAATAAACATTTCTCCGGAAAGTTCCTCCCTACACTAACTCATATATCCACTTTCCACATTTTAAAACTGAGGGAGTTGAGGAGGGGACGCCTTATAGGGCTCGTTTGCATATGAACCCTAGGCAGGAAATCCCACAAGGGGGATGCGAAGAACTTGCGGATACCTGCATGGAGGGGGGGAGATCAATTTAGGATGCAGAGAGCGGAAGTAAGATAATTAATTTATAATGGATGGGGTGTATCTAAATGAAAAGGGCGATAGAGGGGATGAGGTGGCTCCGTAGGAAAAAAGGGCGCTAAACAGGGAATTTCGAGAAGCAGGAGAGGGGGGGGGGGGGGTGGAGTGCGGAAGAGATGGTACATATGTAACGCGGGGAGAGTAAGAGAGCAAAAGAGAGGAGAGGATGAGTTGGATTAGGGAGTGCGGATGAGAAAAGGGGGAGAGAGGCAAGGGGTGGTAAAATTCCTCCTCGAGTGGAAGAGAATTCTGCAACTTCCCGTTATATTGGGGAATATGTTGGGGAGGAGCATACTCCACAAATATTAATCCACTACGTACTGGTGTCCCAAAATAGGATGTTAAGGGTAATGACGCGAGCCTCAACCACGGCGCATTCCTGTCCTATATTTAAAAAGGTGAATATTTTACCCTAAGGGATTTGTTTTTTTATAAGGTTTTAAGCATTTTTTATAACCGTGGTGGAGAACATGAAAAACCCAGAGTCTACACTCTAAGAGCAAATTATAATATTGCTCTGCCTAAACAAAAAAATGAAATCTTGGCCCTAAATTTTTTCTTTCCCTACCTTTGGATATAACTGGTATTGATAAATAAGGACCTTTTTTAAACTTGTTAAGGAATGGTTATTCGAGACCAATGAGGTGGAATATTTCTTTAAAAGGAATGAGTAAAGGTATTTTGTTAGGATAGAGTGACGATACTTGCGTTATTTTATTTTGTATTGTTCATGTCATGCTTGCTTGTAATTTATTCACTTTAGATTCTTTTCCTGCAAAAAGGCTCATGTTACATTTCTTATGTATTACAATTATATAAAACTATAACTACCTTTGTAAATTGCAGTGATTCGTTTTCGTTAGCAGTCATTCGAAACATTAGCGATATTTTTTTTCTATTTTCATTTTCACATTGTTTGTATTTTTATATCCACTACTTATTTTTTCAAAATGATTTTTAATTTTTGGCACAGTGACTGATTTATGTTGTTTTCTACATTGGTATAATTTTTTTAGACTACGAAGAGTTAGTTAACCCCAAACAGGGTGTTATCCTTAGGGGAACCTATGTCCATCGTTTTGAATTTATATAATTTATACCGTTTTGTGTATGAGCTTATACGAGGAACAAATAAGTAAATATAGGTTGGTCTGAACGGGTCGCAAATTTTAATGAGGGAGAGCGCATTCAACATTGACCACACAAGATAATCACCCGCTATGATTACACTATGAGAGATTATGTTCGATCAAATTCGATATTACAGCCTCTTGACTGTTTATTTGGGGGAGGTGACCGGCAACTGGGTCAGTTTGCGCCATTTAAGACAGGTAGGTTTGCTGTGGTTCCATCTCCTTCCAGGTTGCCCCTCACGCGGTTGCTTTTTTAAGACGTTTCTCTTCCTATCCTCGAGGCGCTTTCAGGTCGAAGATGCTTGAATGCACGTGGTTTTGTTGGTAAAGGAAGGACAACATGGGAAATGGAAATGATGGTGAGGTCGCTGCTGCAACCGGAGTTAGCCTACTCTCAGCGAAAGGTGCCGAAGGGTATAGTTAAATGATTTATCCGACGGATGAAGTACCCACTGAACTTGACGTGCTCTCTACAAGGCACACGTGAAGGGATCGGAACCTGTTGAAAATTTCTCGCCACAGTCGGGAATCGAACCCGGGCCATCGAGATGGGAATCCAATGCTCTAGCTACCGCACCAAACAGATCCTTCGTAGTTTTTCTTCAAGTGGAACGGGGAAGACAGGCTAATCTCCCTAGATGGAGAGATATCAAGCTGGCGGCCGGCTTGCAGTCAGGCATCCCGACATGCAACGCATTGTTCGTTGGCTAACAACGAGTTGTCACAGTATGCGAATTTTTGAGAGGAATATCAAGAATAATTTTAAATATTAATGCATTATTTCCCAGATTTCCCAATAGTTTCCCAGAAATTGGATATTCGGAATTTCGCTAAGGTATCGGAAAAAGTCCTCCTGACAGGGCCACCCAAGCCATATAGGTGAAAGGGTAGGAGCCAAACGAAAGGTAGTTTACGTGAAGGTGTAACGTTAAAAATATTGTTGGGCATGGCAAAGGGAAGCTCACCCAACAACACATTTCCCTGAACATGGTAGACAATCAGAGAGTATTGAATCCTGGCAACTACGGGGTTCCGGAGAATGGAGAAAGATCGGTGGGCAGAAAAGAAGACAAGTAAAAACTTGATATGGTGGGTGAGGAGAGGAAACTTCTGTATAACATGAGTACGTGGTTGGAACAGGTAATGAGCGAATAAAGTGCAAGCAGGGGAAAGGAAGAAAGAGAATAGGCTTTATGAACGAATGAAGAGAGGCAGTACGTATCCTGGAATTAAGAGAGAATAGGAGATCGTGTAAGGCGGTCGGGTCCTGCACCAGTTACAATATCGAGAATTTTTACTCTCTTCCATTATAACAATCCTTAACTGATAGATTATCCAAAAGACACTAAATGACAAACAACTGATAAGCTAGAAAGTAATCGATGTAGTACGTCCACTTTATTTAAAAAATACACTACACGTGTTTCGGCTGTTCACTAAGCCATCTTCAGGTATGATTATATTCCAGTTTTTGCTGTTTGTATAATTATTCACATTCAGTTATACAGGATGTGTATATATATACAAACCGCAAAAACTGAAATATAATCATACCTGAAGATGGCTTAGTGAACAGCCGAAACACGTGTAGTGTATTTTTTAAATAAAGTGGACGTACTACATCGATTACTTTCTATATTACGATGTTCCACCACATCTCGCCTGACACCGTTGATTTCAACTGATAAGCTACCTTATTGGGCCTCATGACACGTCAAACGGCTAGCTAATTCTGATTTCTAATATCACACTTCGACGCGTTCACCACATTCAACCTCTGCCTCGCTCAATGAAAATATCTTGTTATATATCTCCATGGTAAAAATGTTACGACGGATGTTTTTCGGTTGCTGTAGAATTCTAGATTCCTATCACATACCCCGTTCGAAAGTAGCCGTAAGAAAGTTTGATATCGAGGTCTTATGGGAGGGAAAGTAGGATGATGTCATAAAATCCCGTGACATCAATATCATCCTAGAGCGGACAGGGGATATCACTGCCATTTTTGGATTCATGACGTACCTCAAAAGTTACTACCACCCGAAAAAAGCGGCAAGGCCTTGTCCTAGTATTCCAACACACCTGCCCTCCGATGCCTTTCCCTACAACCTCATGCAGCCAAGTGCCCATATGATTTCCATACATCCACACCTGCGATCTGCAAAAGGCAGTTTGGACCGAAAAAGTGGAAAAATTGGATCCCCCAACATATCATACCTCGGCGTTCGAACGCCCCTGTGCGTCACAATACCGTCACGAATACCGAGGACCGAAGCGAATGGCGTAGTCTCGATCCTATCACTTCAAGCTTTTCTTTAACCCTCTTTGTGGGATAAAAAATGTTTGTACATACATACGGCGATTGACAGAGAATGCTCTCATTTCTTTAAGATAGAGAAAAAAACAAATAGGTCGACAAGAAATTGGTCATCGACACATTGAAGTTCAAACCATTATTTTTTCAAAGCACACAGTGACCTTTTTTTCAAATCTGATCGTGATATGAATTCCACTGGTTTTCAACGTAACACGAGTGCTAGAGTAAAACTTCTTCCCAAAATGAAAGCTTAGTCCGTAATATAATGCGCCTTATTGGCTTATACATTCTCTACCTATTGAGACTGTAAACAACTGAAGGGACCGGTTTGGTGCGAGGGCTTCCCATTCCGAAGGCCCACGTTAGAAACCTGGAAATTATGGAAAAAAATGTATTGCAATCCCGATCCCTGCTTGAGAGAGTACGTTGAGAGAACACGTCACGGCGTAGTGCTCCGCCCGTCGCATAGGACTGTGGACTCCCCAGCCGGCTTTTGCCGAAGCCGCATTTAAATCTCTCTTCCCTGCAATTATTTCCTTCTGTCATACCATCCTACTTTCCACCCTAAAATGACGCAAATGGCCTCAGTTGTCGGTCGCCTACACAAAATAACCAAACAGGAACAACTGAGGGAGGTTGAAAGAGGAAGGAAATTGAATACCACCCTCATTAAAAAAGAGGAGAAGAGTGACATTTTAGGTGGGCGATGTAAAAGGAAGAAAAAAAACAGTCAGGATATACTATAAAAGCTTTAAGGGGCTTAATCTAGAGCAAACATTTATCTAAATCTACACGAGACGCCTACAGGAAGTGCGGCGTGGGGTGCCAGGAGTCAGCCACGGAGAAGGGAGGGAATAGAGCCACGGAATAGGGATAGAAAAGGGAATAGGGAGAGAAGAATATTTTTTGATGGATTGAAGTATCATTCTGTTTTGGTTTCAGTCATGAAATATGCGTAGGAAGAGGGTGTTCAGGGAATTCTTATACCCGTCCGCTCAAGGGAATAACTAATTTGTGAAGAGATACGTGAAAATGTTTGAGATAACGCAGCGAAGGAAGGACTTATAGGGAGGGACTGCCCCAACGACCTATAAATACTGGATAACTTACGATGATGATTTATATGTCACTAGATTATTAGAAGGTATTTGATTTAATTGGTACCATTTTTGTGGCCAATGACGGGATTGCACATTCAATATAAACTAAAATTTCAGAAAATAAATTTGACGTTTTAATTAAGAAGTAAAGGAGACTACTCACCAGTTGGCGGTCTGAGGGCTACTCTTCACGAAAATGGACCTTTTTCAGTGAGTTACCTCAGCACTGTATCTTTGAAAGCAGCTTCAAAGCACAGCAAGAGAGCCGCTGATGTTGTCTTCACGTGAGAGTGCTTCTTTGACGCAACTCAGTCTGTTTGCCGGTTCTACTGCGAGTTGAGGAAAGAGCAGTAGCCATTCGTTCGCCAGCGCCCGAGGTAGATGGTGTAAGCCTGAATTCTCGTAAGTAAACATCCAGCCCTGGGAAGATACAAGATCAAAGGAATGCAATAAGAAATCGAGCTTTTATAAAGGGAATTTTTTTTGGCACTAGCAAAAACGCGAACGAGTATGAAAAATTTGCTCAATTGAGAGCCAGATGCTTCACAGCAACCGCAAGGGACTAATCGCGTTTAAGCATTGGATGGGAGTGAACCTCACTGGCTAAACGCCGATTGACGAACGATGCCACCAGTGAATGCCCTCTCGTTGCGGAATCGCAGTTTAACGCAGTTCCGACGGTTAGTCACTTTCGCCATAGTACCCCGACTAGTCACCACGGAAACTGCCCCACGCCTATACCCTTGATCACAGGGGATTTCAGAGATAAAGCCCTGCAGCGGACGGCACAACGCCACATGTGCCACGCGAGCTCATCGAAGTAACTCAAATGGGAATGGCGAGGCATCTTATCGCCACCGAAAACGGCTACTGAATTTTAAACGTTCGAAATCCAAAGGCCTAGTGCATCTAGCTGAATGCTGGGACATTTAATTGCCATGCGGCATCGATTCCCATGATCGTTGATAGCACCAGCTGCCGTTAGACATTGATTTTCACGGATAATAATGCATGTTACTAAAGATAGACATTAATTGATCATCAGTTGCGAGAGAAATATTTTAACTATAGGAGGAAATAAATGTTGGGGCTCTACAAGCACGAAAAAATCTAGTGGATAAAATTTAGTTAATATGGATATTGCGATCGTGAGTAACGAAACCTGGAATTGAGAATAAGGAATGAAAATATGCAAGAGGCTCGTAAATGCGAGTTCGGAGTGGGCGGAAGAAAATACTTCGCATGGAAATAAGATTGACGTGGAAGAGCTAGCTAGATATGCTAGGGGGGAGAGAAAATTACAGGAAGCTATTATGAGTGCATTCGAAGTAAAGAGAAGATAATATGGATGGGTAGGTTCTAAAGACATTATGTAAAGGAATATGAGGTCAGAGGATTGGGATTTAAGATGTGTTAATCGGAGTTAGGAAGTTTTTTAAGGTAAAGACGAAAGCATCTAAAACTAGAGGTATATACAGGTGGACAAGAGTTTTTATTCCTACTTTTAAATTTAAAAAAACCAAACTTAAATTTAAAAGAGAAATTATTAATACATATAGTCTGACCAATACATTCGGACATTATTGTCAAAAAAGATTGCTAACGACCACTATCGTCCATATAACGATATGGGACATTGACAACGTTGCTCCATGGGCACGACAATCAACGCTGCATCAATATATCGATGCTACCTTGAAAACCTAAATATCGTCGGACTGCTTATAAATATTGAAGTACAAGATATTACATTATTATATTAGATTAGATACAAGAAATAAGCAAGCAGGAAATATTACATGATGAGTTTGTTTATCCAGTGGGCTGGCGGCGGGCGATTCGCGTTCTCAAATCGCTGGGTTTTTCCCGAGCAGAAGAACAGAGGGCGACCGGTTTATTCACCAGCGAGTACGATGCGCGATGCCTCGAAGGGATGAGACCCTCTCTCCTCGTCGCCCCCTAGCCGGACTTCGTTTCCTAGCCGCAGCACGGTGCAAAATTTTTCCAATCCACGCCGACGATTCTCGAGCTGTTAAAAAAATATTTTTAAAATGCAACAACCGTAGCCACAAAAGTTCTACGCTAAAGGGAAAACTTTTTTCATAACCCACTCAGCGTTATTGCTATCGCAATTCTCGGGTTTCTAGGATACTCATCATTTTCAAAGGAGCAATATCGACTTGCCTCTATGTGCATAATTGCTCTTGAGGCTTAAGGGGATGCGCAGAGTCGACTAAAGGCAGCGAAGACAATATATCAGCCTCGCTATCACGGTATGATGTAGATCAACGTTTCTCAACCTCTTCTGATTTTCGTACCCTTCAGTCATCCATTTTCCCAAAAGGTATATTTGAATAGCGTCTATTAATTATATTCTTTTAGCTAAAATGAGCTGGTAATTTCAGGCGTTACTTGGTGGAACTTATTCATTGTATAAATGAAAAACTTTAACTTTGTAGTTCCACAAAGATACTTTTATTAGCACGACGTATATACCATAACGTCATTTTCAGGTATACACCTGAAGATGATGTTATAGTACGTCTAAACCCGGGTCGTGCTAATAAAAGCATCATTGTGGAACCACAAAGTTAAAGTTTTTCATTTATATATAGCTACAATGAACTTACTTCCGCCTTGATTCAACTCTATCCTTGCGCTCTTAAAACTTAAACCGCCAAGCCCATACCCCTCAGGGTTCGAGTAGCACAGGTTGGGAACCGCTAATCTAGATCAAGCGAGACAAGATGAACGACTTGCTTTGAAGGCTACCACGTTAGAACAGCCCTAGAAACTTATTCTAGGATAAACTTAATTTCAAAACGCACTTTCGTGTTTGTCGGAAAAATACCGCATTAGATTCTCCCACTTTATATGAGCAAATAATAGATGAAGAAAAACAAATGGAGCTATGCGTCAATACGGAATACTTAAGGCATATTTATGAGACCTCAGGTATTGCGAATGGATCAGCTACCATCACTTGTTGTAAATGATCAATTATGCTGTTAAAACGCTTAAAGAAGACATTATTGTTGAAGGACATGCAAAAGAAAACGCGAATAGGAAAATAAATACACTAACAGGAAAAAAACCTGTTAATCGAACATACTACAAAAAATTAGCTTTTTACATTAAATTACTGAAAAAAATCATCACGACAGCCATGTTAGATAAATTTTCACAAAAAAATAGGGCAAGGATCCTCTTTCGAGGCCTGGGTCCCATCTATTTTTCAATCTATTATCCAAATATACTTAAAACCTAACGAATAACCACAATATAACGTGCCATTGGAATAGTTCATCAACAGAAATACACCACGTTACATGCAACTAATGGTTTACCAGATAGTAATGATTTTGCATTAATGGGAAACATGTGCAGGCGAGAAGTGCTCGCTAGTACGTGTCCTCATTAAGGAGGAACTTAATGGCAAGAGGCGACAAACTAGGCCACCCGGTCGAACCACTCAGCCACCGGGCGGTTTTGATCACGACTATCCTGGTTTCTCATCCTCCTCGCTAATAGGGAGAATTTAAGGCGTGACCGAATGCGCAATAAGGTGACTACTACCATACTAGAAGCCATCTTGAAGAATGAGAGAACTCAATTCAACCTCGGGATTAAGTCAACCACAATTGCCGCTAGGTAAAGGAATAGCGTATCCCTTGGTGACGCCGCCCTAGAATTCGTAACTAAATATTTGTTTTACATTTGATCTTGGTTACTTTCTATAGCTAAAATCGCAGTAAATTGGGTGCAAATACAATTAAAAGGTATGATAATACGGTTACGATAAAAGGATATATAACTAGTGCAATAAATAAGATGGAAACGTGGTTTTCGTTCCTCTTTGCCAATAAAACTAATTTTCGTTGCTATAGCAGTTTCCACATTTTCATTCATTGTGGATTTGGAGTAACATCGATGTCGATTGGAACATGGCTAATTCCTTGTGGCAAAAAGAATCTGGTCATAACCTTAATCACATCTGTTTGACGGAATCTATAATCACAGGGTTGTCATTAATGCGACAATTATATAAGTAATGGAGAATAAATTTAAAAAATCCATTATGCCAGGAAATGTTTCAACATTTTTGAATCTGCGGTCTGACAGAGGTACTTAGCATTTTCTTAAAATAGTATTCTAATAGCAATGAGATTATCTTTGAGTCATGATCGACATGTTGCTGATCTTTACTGCAATATTTCAAATTCTTCGCGCTAGTCTCTAAGAGATCACCTTTACTGATAGCGCATACTATTTGACACCAGGTAGTGGAAGAGTGGTAGTTGAAGATATATATTGACCTATTTAAAGTATGCAGAAACATTAAGAGCGACAACTCATGACACATTGTTGGTGGAATCATCGCCGGGCAGAGCACACGCTTTTATGAGCGAAAATCCCTTGCTGTTCAAAACGCAAAATTCGATTGTATTAAAGGATGCAATCATTCTCCCGACGAAGGCTTGTCGCGGTCCCTCTCGGTGTGTAAACCACGGCCATCATTTCGCCGTCAAACCCCGTTGGCTTGCGTTGGCGGAATGCAGGCGCGTCGTCGACCTCCTTTCCGAAGGCACGCATGAAAATTACGCACGTGCGATCACCCTTCATCGCTTCACATATATATATATATATATCGCAAAAGGTCGACGATCATAATCAATGGCTGGCATTGGATATGGTGCTAGTGAAAGTTTCAAGAAGGAGCGCGACAGAGTGACCGTCGCAGCATCAAGGAATACAGAGCGTTGTTCCATTTCATACATGCAAGCATCCAAAATTAAGGTCCTTCGTGAAAAGTTCAATTTGTCTCTCAATCAGCGCCCATTGTGATTCAAAGGAGTGAAAAATGGAAATCCAACTGGGACACTTGACCAAATGTTTCACGGCTTCTGCTTTCTGTTGACTCATTACCGTCAACTTGCGCTTCTAATCCCAAGCTTTACCGAAATCAGCTATCTATGATGATCTAGAATGATTATAAATCATAAAACAGCTAAAATGTAGACTTGCCATTGCAGTTTATTACGGTCACATTATCGAAAATCCCTTTCGATTTTGGGCCAATCGGATGTCATATTTCACTTCGCCGATTAAAAGCTCCCATTTTCTGAGTCTAAACTAGTTACCAATTCTACCGTGTCATAGGGCCGTATCCAATGCCATTCTATTTAATCCAATTGCTGAAAAAATTACAAGGACTCCAAAATCATATTAATGGAACAGAGTAGATAATATTCCGGTGCTCTTTGGAAGTGCCGGCTGTTTATTTCCTATTTTTTTCAGGTAAAAATGCTTCAAATTTTATTTTCCGGGGAGAACCAGAAGGGCACGCTCGAAATTAAAAAAAGATATGTAAACATGGTTTACGATATATTTCGCTGGGTTTTGAAATTTTAAAATACTTCATTGAGGCTAATTATGCATATTATGGGTTAGCAACTTTCATTAAGCAGCTAATTTATTTATATGGGATCAAATACGAATCACTAAGGCTGTAAAATACGAGTTAGTCCGCGATTGACTTCAATGCAATCTACCGACAACATTCAAGGGCAAAGTGAACAATCCACCAAGCCAATTACTAAAATCTTGCTAGAATTTCTTAAGAGGGAAATTTTGCAAAATTTTAATTATTAAAATAGGATGAATATGGACTGAAATAGCAATAACTACGACCCTAGCCTTATTTCAAGGCCAAATGAGGAACGAAATCTTTTCATTAGAGATAGATGTCAAACTTTCCTGTAATGGAGAAACAATTTCCTCACGAAGATATGAAAAAAATAATAATGCGAACTCTTTTGTCTTCACTGGTATGGTTGATATTGATTGGGTTAATGCATTCCTCCAGAAAATCGTGGTAACTTGTATTATATTAGCACTGAAGTTAAATTCCGTGGTCCTCCAGAAAACCATAATTCTCCAACCCAAGGTTTAGAAGGCACTGAGTTGATACCATGAACATATCCTATTTCCTTCATAAAAGTATATTAGAATAAATATGGAGACAGAACTTGTTTGTGTATCCCTACTTCTTCTGCACAAATAATATTTTCTCCTCCTTGCTCTCCCGAGGTGAACTTAAAAACATGCTCTTAAGATGTATCCATTCTCCGTTATTCATTCTCCGTTATTCGTTCTCCGAATATTCCCGATGATAAATTGCCAGCGGCAAGGAAATCTTTCATAAAAAATTAAAATCTTATTTCTCCTTGTCTCCTTAAACCCTCGAGGCTTTGGAGGCCGATGCAGATGTTCCTAAGCACATTAATTCAGTGCATTGAAACAATCCTTGAAATCAGAAAATCGATATTTTTTTTAATAAAACGTGTTTTGGACCGTCTTTAAATAGTATTGCCTGCACCTTAATACAGAGTTTTCAGGAACTTATTCTGAGTTTTAGCTGAATCTTCATTTCTGCAATAGGTGCCTCATAATTTCCACATCCCTCCGCAGGGGCCCGAAAAGAATACTAAATAACAATCGCAAAAAAATATTGGATCAAATATGACAGGAAGGTTTTCTTTAGTCCAACAAACCTGGAATTTTGGAAAAGTTAAAATACTCACGAAGAAAATCCATAAATGTGGCAGCTTTTCACAGGGATTGAAGGGAAATCAGAGCCCTCACTGTTGCAGCAAATCAAAATTTTAAAATAGCTGTAACAGCTTTGGTGAAAAATCCTGGGGAATGGTTCATATCCAGTAAAACTCTCTGTTTCCGTTACATTTTCAAATGCCGAACTCTGTATTAACCCCACTAATAACTAATTTAGAATCCTCGAAAGTACGAACACATCAGAATAATAAACATTTTTGTCCAACTGCTATCTCGCGGTGAAATGAATCAAAGATTTTCTTAAGTTATTCCGTATAAACTGTTATGTGTACCAATTTCCACCAGAATTATCGAAATAAAAAGAAATCGGAACTATTCTGCAGAAAAAGTAGCAATTTATACAGCCTGATGATTTCTGATTTGCGGAACGCGGGTATTGTCAACCCTAGAATTTAAACTTTGCCAGGAAGGAAGTTGACTCGGAGGATTCCGATAGGAGGAAGGGGGAGCAGTGGGTGAACCAGCCGACGAAGTCGCAGTAAGAAGGAATGGAAAGATAAAGAGGAAGATAAGAAGGGATATAAGCGAGCAGTAAGGAGAAAAGAGGTAAGACTCTTTCCCTTGGGGTTCAGGGAGGACGTCAGATGTGGGAGACGGGAGAGAGAGAGAAAGGGAAATTGGTGGAGGAGGAGGCAAGGAGGGGGTGGGGACAAAAGAGCATGCCCTTCTTAATTTATACGATGGCGCTGAGGATAAAGTGGGGAGAAAAGAGTGAGGAGGCAATGGTATAAAAAACAGAGTAGCATAGCTAAGGAAATTCCCTCCCGATACCTTTGAAAGCTTCTCTTTCCCTATCGCACTATTCCCCTCCCACCCTCTGCCACCACTCCTCCGTAGCTACCAGCATCCCCTTTTCCTCTTGTCTCCCATCATTACTATGCGCTCCTCCTTTCTCTCTCTTGCCTCCCCTCTTGAGACCCTTGTGCACCCTCTCACCTCCCACCACTGCCCCCCACTCATCTCGCCATCCGATCGCGCATGTTCCTCCCAACAGGACCTCCTCACCGCCCGCCTCCCACTCCTCCTCCCACCATCCTCTCACGCACCACCAACCACACCTATCTCTTTCTCCCACCCACCATCCTCTGGATGCAAACCTTTTCTCTCCCAACTTCCTTCCACATCTCCACACTTGTATCCCACCCGCCTCACTCCTCCTCGCCACCAAGGACTGAGTCACATCATGGGTCTTCAGTTCTACGATTAATGTCACACAGCTCTTCACAGCAATTTCCATTCTCTGTCCATGCCGTTCAAGGACGAGGATTAGATAGCTGTGCATCACTATGACACCAAGGTGTGGATATTAACTGCGACAAAAATCATTTGACTTGATCGGGAGTCGACTCCGGGTTTCCCAATACCTGTCGAGAGTGTTAGCTACGCACTGCACCATACCTTCCATCTTATTTCAAGACGTATTTCGGAGAGAGCTCATGCGATCTACTTGTTTCCACTAATATTTGGTATTATATTTAGCATCTTTGTGTGTGACTGCGTCGGCACCAACTCGCATTTTCGGAATGAATGCCGTTGATCTCCTTCATTTTCTCCTTATCCTTCTCCATCCGCTAGCACAGACATGAATTAAAATTTACTAGCCCTAACTTCTGCGGAAAAAGAAGAATTTGTTTAATATCTTCTCTTCAGATTCATAGTGGTATTTGATGGATGAGGCAATGGAGTCATTGAAGCTGATGATTCAGCACGTCTCATTTAAAGATCGTTCACAGAGCTTTCATCAGCAAACTAGACTTTATATAAACAATACCGGGAACACAGGTAAGCATGTATTGAAAAATATTTGAAACATTAAAATTCTCTTCAAGTATACGAAACATTCACTGCAGTAAGGCTCAAAATGAGCCACCTGCATTATTTTATCACTTAACTACTAAATCACAAAATGAATGTGTAAGGAATCTTAACTACTTTGAACGAGAATGATATTCTGAATTCTATGTGACAAATCAGAGAACACATGTGGATTACTAATTAACTTACTTTCATTTGAAGGATTAAAGATATTACTGCACTATTCAGCGACCATTACTCCCTGTATCATAAGTCTTCTAGAGAGCGAAAAACTGATTTTATGACAAAAATCGCTCAACTCTAATGGACGGTTCAAGGATATTCGAGTATGAGCAACCGCCGGAAGTTTAATCACTGGAACATCGGGAGTGGTTGGCATAGTCATGCATTCATAAAGCCTCAACAACGCAAATTTTGGCCCTTGCTTCATGAGCATTCATGCTCCGCGTTGTTCGCCAGCAGTTGATGAGTGCTTGACCTGCGTAACAGCCAACAGCTTTAGATTCAACCAGTAAATTAAAATATTTTAATCATGTCAGATTTTTTGTCATTTTCTCCTGATCTTTCGTAGAGAAATCATTTTGTGACTACCGGAGAAATGTTTCTAAAACATCTTAGATGCAAAAAAAACATGTAAAATCGATAAAAAATCACATGTAAAATTATAAGAAAAAATTTAATTCAACAATTCAGCCAAAAAAATGAAGTTAAAATAATACAAAAGCCATTGCTGGTTATACTTAATCTTCTTTTGTAACATATTGGAAATGTTGTCAACGTTTCCTCAACTTCTATTGTTTATTTCTCTATCAAGCTACTCCAGGGTCGTCCTTCTAACTCACTTTTCCAAAATCCTCTTATCTTCACCTTTTTTCACAGAAAATAGGACATATTTCGTGGCCACGAAACGCTATAACCTCCATCGAAATAATGCAATTGCCTTTTCTTCACGTCCTTCCTTGATTCCATAATGATCATTACATCTTATAATAAAGATATTATATTCCAAGTATCATCATCGTATTTATTTTCGCATCTAATGTCGAATAAAATGGAAAATTCCATCAGTTGCTTAGTCATAATCTAGATTCTACCACTTCCTGAGAATCTCATCGACAACATTATCTTGCTTTTATCTCACATGGCTCACAATAATTGCAAATCACCCGCAAAATAGCATTTCATAATCTAATCCACTCTGGATAATAATGAAATAATCTGTCATCTGAAAAACTCACGGCCTTAATCAGCAACTTAGCTACTTTCTTTCAAAACTCGAGGGCTTCAAATGACACTCTGTTTGATTACCGGAAAAGTAATGATTAAAATATGGATTGAGTCGGATTGGGATACCGAATGCTCGATGGCATTTACACCTGGGTATAATAAGTATAATATCTGCCAATTGTAAGAATGAGTACTTTTGAATCATCTTCTTCATCCAACATATGAATATTACATACAAAGTCATTCCGTCTATAACCACTGGCCCCATCTCCAACGTTATCTTTAGTGGTATTGCTACGCAACGTTGACTAATGCAGGATTTGGAGTTTTTCCGGCGAATGGCACGAATAAAGTCCTATCGTTTATCTCACCAAGTGAATGCTTCAGTTTCAGATGTTTTGAAGGACTAATGATTGTTACGTCCATCATATTTTCATGAGAGAGATTATTCAGAGGGTATCACGTTGTTTTCCTCTCGGAGCGAGTAACATGAAGCCGGGTTTCAAGTTTTCGACATTATCTGACAAGGGCTACCTCTTCATACTAATCTAACATTACTTTTGTACTAGAATAAATCTAGGGGTCAGTGGGACAAGAGGCGTTACCTCAAACACACCAAGAACGTACCTAATGGAAAATTGCCGAAAACAGAAAAAGCTGTTGATCAAATGGATCCATTATCCAGGTGTTTTCACAGGATACAAAATTAACGAAGCGAGGATTATCTCCCTCTTAAGACAACGGAGATCTTGAAGAAAAACACGGATACTAAGGAAAGCAAAGCGGAATCCAACGATCTTTTACCCAAAGCACCGATCTTGCGTAATAATTGAGGAGTCATCAGTTGAAATGGAAAGGTCGCACACACGAGACGCTGGCCTTGTGGCGCACCCCCACTACTAAGTGTGGCGTCTCGGATTTTTAGACACAAAGATGTTTCAGCCCTCAGGAGTTTTTTTCTCCTCCCTCTTTCCCGTGGGCGTTCTCTGACCCTTAATTCGCCCGCCCTAACGCGCTCTCAGCCCTCTCGTATAACAGCCCCATCTTTCTCCTTAGAGGAGGCCAACCCCTCCACCCACGCCGCACAGTCTCCCACATCCGTCCACCCACCACCCCACCCACTCTCAAGTACCTCCACCCTCGCCTCTCGCGCCCCCACCCTCCACCCTCTCACCCAACCACACACACGCACGCACGCTCTTCAGAGTGCTCTTCCCCTAACGACTCCCGCGGACTTATCTTTCTCTTCTACACCCCGTCTCCCCCCCCCCCCCCCCACTTCGAGCACGCCCATTTCGAAAGGACGCCCCCCCTTGCACTCCCCATTTCGCGTTGCACATCACTCACTCACTCCCACTCGCGGGGGCGACTTAACCCTCTCGAAGGTGGGGAAGCAAGTACACATATAAGTGCCATTGTAAGTGGCGGCATAAGTTCGAACGTCGCGATTATTCGGCAAGTAGTCCCGACTCCCGAGACATCCCGATACTTCGATTTTCTTTCCTCCCATACGCCATTTTCATTCACTCTCACCATTGGCAGCGCCAATGGGGGAGGGGGCAATTGCCCCCGCCGAAACCCGGCGTATTTTATATATTTTTTCATAGACCTAAAACTAAAAGCCAAAATTATTTTATACTGCGAAGTACGATGGTAGGCATATGTCTTAAGGTAAACGGGAGTTTGTTTTTCATTTTACACATTGTTTGTTATGATTTCCCGGGACGAGACTCCCGGACTCCCCTTTTCCCGGGAAGTATTCCATACCTCCAGAGCCAGTGAAGCCCCCCCCCTCCTCGAACCTCTGGTCTGAAGCCGCCTCTGACTCCCCTTCGCCGATTCTTTTATGCTGAAGATGGGGTCAATTTCCAAACTAGACACGACGGTATAAACATATATTGTGGTAAGACCCTAAATTCCATTACTTCAGGGAAGGGGTTTCGACAAGATGTGCAACATAAACATTATTCCGAACTAATAATTTCATGATCTAGGAACTAATAATAAATTATCAAGGATATGAACTAATAATATATACTTAATCAAACAGTTGCCCAATGATCACGTCCTATGTGTCAGTCCTAGAACCGCACCCCAGAACCACGTTAGCTCAACGTAAGTTAAAAGTCGTCCAATGAGTCCCTAAAGGAAGCATTATAGGTCCTATTCTATTTCTTATACGCACAAATGACATATATAGCGAGATTGGCAGTAATTTTAGGTATTTAGGCGTAGACGCAGGAGCATATAAATGAATTCATAGCAATGACGATCACGAAACCTACACAAGGAAATTAGAATCAATCCAAATCTGGACCATGATGTCAACAATTATCCTGCGATATTTCACTAACGCATATGTCATGGGGAGCCTTAGTAGTGAGCTCATACATTATTACTCTTTGTTCGTTTATTCCTGGTTCCTAGGATAATGAAATATACATCATTTGCATAAAGCGCGTAACCTTGGTTCTTTTATGGCTAAAAATCTGCAAGGGAAACTAAGTTCTGAAATTTTCCAGTCCTTGGCCCTTTACTCTTTTTTATCAGAGGTCGAAACTAAGTTATATACATCCAGCCAAATAGCATACAGAAAAAGCCACAAAATCACCTGGCCAAATAGCATACAAAAAATGCCAAAACATCACTTGGACCTGCGAAGAAAAGCAACGTCCTCAGTCTAAATCTCGCTTGCTCATTTCATTATTGAAGGTTCTCCAGTCCTATTTTCTCAAAAAAACCGAAAGCACTTTCTTTTTTCGCAACAATACTTAAAGGCATCTGGTGGATCTCCCGATAACAACTAGTCAACTTCTCCGATGAATTCCAAGTACTAGCTGCAGATTCAATTAATGAGAAAGGCTGGGTTTTCAAAGGGTGCTAGAAGAATTACCATAAGAAGTGGACACCAATACCAAGTCATTTGTCCACCCTTACCGACATCATTGAGTTTTTCCAAAATCATGACATGTCAACCGAGGAATTCGGTAGCAATCTTGAGGATTAAGTTGGTTTGGTGGCCAGAGTACCGACTGGCTTCTGATTCCCAGAGTCCGGGTTCGCATACTGACGGTGGTGGATATTTTTCAGAGGAATCTTGATTCCTACTTGGGTTTATTGGAAAGAGCACGGTCAGTCAGATGGGACGTTGAACCGTAGACCCCTTGGCGCCTTTCGCTAAAACCAAGCTAATATCGAAGCCGAATTCCTTTAGTTAGAGTTTAGAGTTCTACTAATTGTAAGACGGTGGGAAAAATATTCACTACTGGTAGATACCATTGCGGAAATATTTATGCCCTATTTTCTGCATTTCCACACCGTGTTTCTCGCGCTCCTGCTGTCTTTCTAATCCAATATGCATGGCTATAACATCTAAAGTGAAAGGAATTTATAAATAAAGAGCACTTGATATAAACTAGGCAAATGTCAAATTTCTACATGCATTTTTATACTTTTAAAGTTATATGTGAGATGTGTAATGTATTTGTTACTAAAAAGTGCCATCTTTAATTTGATATATGTATCAGAACCTATTTTGCAACTACTTTGAAATGTTTTCAAATTTGCCACTTTCTCTTGGACGTACCCTTATGCACTATTTCTTACATAGTGCGTGTACGTTAAAACTTATTCCACCAAAAACCTTTCAACTCTAGACTGAAACAAACACACACTTGTTCGCGTCTCATAGCAGGTGAGTCATCTTAACATTGCCGAATTAGGGAGAACGATTTCAACGATGCGCATTGATATATTGAGCAAGAACATTTTTCATATCGACATAATAACATCCTAAGAGCATAAAATAGTTAGTAGTAGTTTATTTGTACATATTGTATGTTATCATTACTCTATGATGTTATGGTCGAATAACTCTTTGCATTCCAATTCGTTCAAACGCTGTTTTCGCACTAGTTACTCCGACGTAGGAATTGTTTAGTAAGTCACAATTATAAAAGTAATCCTGGAGAGGTAGGTAGTGCTTTCCAAATATCTCCCGTTAAAGTCATTGTCTTTCACTTCTCCCTAAGTTAACATTCTATTTAAGTTTCAACGTCGTATCACATTCATTATTGCGTCCATCGCTACAAAGTGGCAGTTTTTCAGTAATATATGTGTAATTGATGGATCGATCTGTACTATTCTTTTAGATTGACTAACTTATGTTTTAAGGCTGGTTAATATAGTTTTATGAACAGCAGACTAGCGTTGTTTTCGTGAAATAAGAAATAATCCCTGACCGCCTTGCTCATTTGCCATAAGACCAATATAAAACTACTTGGACCTTGTACGTCCATATTTTTGTACATATGCAATGAAACATTTTCTGCTCTCGAGAGCACGATCGTTTTCTATAAGTCGGAAGCTCGTCTTTCATTTTCGGGACAAACTCACCACATACATAGGAATTTAACATTTGGTACGAAACGCTTTTACCTACTATATCAAGAAGTGCCGGTTGTCAAACGTCTTAAGCCCACAATGCCTTATCCTTGTAGCGGTTCGCAAAGCGTTTAGTAGTTAAGAGACATGAAAATATCGGAATGAACAGTAAATTAAGCGGTTCACTTAAATGAATTACGACGCAGGGAAAATTCCTAGAATTCAACTATTTTTTTCTTTCACGAGTAAATTATCTGATCAATTTCTCATTGCTAATACATTTGCAGCGTAAATTACATATTTAGGCAGCCTTAAACTACTATATTTTCCTCCACTTGCAAAATCTGGATAGCAGGAGTGAGATTTTCAAAATAAATAACAGCGTGTGAATCATTTTATAGTGGCAAAACTTTCATTAAAAAGCCATTCATTGCATTCACGCAAAATATTTTCAACCATCTCCCTTTTAATGGACTCAAACATTTAAAGGGAGATTAGACTGAAGCACATTAAACGCTTTTCCGATGCTCTACGTAAACAAATCTCTTCGCTCAAATTTCAGGATGTTTAGTTTATTTTCGAGCACACCTTTAAAGATCATATGAATTCAAACACCAAAGGAAAGCTTGAGAGAGATGTGTAAGATACTCCAAGCAGTCCCCCATCAAAGGATTCATCACAAATCGCAATGGCTGAATTCAACTCGCTACCGGTTCCCGTTGTCTTGAGGGAATCGTCTTCGACCTTCCAACTTAAAACGATCTCATGGGTCAATAGCACGATCGGGCCCAACCACCAATGCCCCCTAGGGGTGATGAGATACAGGTGGACTTTCCTCTTTCCCTGCCACCTCCTTCCATCCCAGCTACCTCGTCGAATCTCCGCCTCTCGATCTTTCAGTATCATCCATAAACTCACCCTCACCGAAATCTTTTTCGCCAAACGTTAAATCCTTCCATGTCTTTTTCTAACTAAAATTTCCTTTTGTGCTGTAAACTGTCGGCTCTCAGATTCCTTTCTCACAATATCGACTTTATACTGTCAATAAATGAAAAAACATTAAAGTTGGCCATGTCTTGGATACTAGCCAGAGAATGCCCCCCCTGTTGATTTACATTCATAATATATTTAAAATTATTAGTACCCCTAAATATTGAATTTCACCATCTATTCTTACCATTCCTAGACTTCAACATCTTTGCATAACTCTACCCTAAGAAAAGCATTGGTTTTATTAAACGTGTGAGCAAAACACAGCTTGATGTTGTCTCCTGTCTTCCAGAGCTGCAAAGACGGTTGATGAATGAAGCAAAAGAAAATATTGGCAGTATTGATTAGTTTTTACAATTCAATACGGCGACTATCGACTTTGAATTTGTTCTAGATATCAGAGTCTAAAATACAATACAAACATACGTGAAGCAACGTAGCATTGAATTTTCGAAATACGGATTAGCATGAGTTACGAGATGTTCCGCAGTTTTTCATTCCGGGCTGGATTCAATGTGACACTACCAAGACAGCTAGACGAGTAAGGAATGAGAGTTGAAATAATGCGTCGGCCAAAGCATAACAGTTCAGGATTCAATATTTCCATTCCCACTCCCATCTGTCGAAGGAGAAGGGATGGGGAGAGACCCTTCGATCTCCTCCGTCACTTGCCTCTATGTAAAGCGATATCTCCGTCCGCCTGTTTTTATACCTTCCCATTCTCCTTCTCCAATGTGGCGGTCACCTCCATCATATGCGATCCCTCACGTTCGCATCCTAACCTAACCCGCTCGCCCCGGCACAACCGAACCACCCAACCCACACAACCCGTTCCCTTCCGCCACCATAACACCCAACAACCCGTATTCCTTTCTCCCGACAAGCACGCGCACACAAAACGCACTGCCCCCATCCTCCCTTCCCTCCCTCCACCAAAAGGGCTCACTCTCTCCCGCCCACCCTTCACTCCCTCCCCACCTCAAAGACCCCCCCAACCAGCCCACGCCCGAGGCCGGGTAATATTTATTTATGAAATCGCCGGGGCTGTCTTTAAAAAAACCCACAACTCCTCCCACCACCTGTTTGTGCATCATAATTTAAGGAGCGCTCGACGGGAACGTGGGACGGACCGGGTACGAGGTTTCCTCGGGGGGGAAGGGGGCTGAGAAGGGGGGAGGGGAGGCGGACGGCAGGCGGGGGGGGGAGAGGGAGGCTGTGGTGGTTTGAGGCGGCGCGGTGGGTGAGGGTGGGTAGGGTGTCTCTTTCGGATTGCTCTTCGGCCGGGAAGCTCGATTGGGTGCCTCGGGAGGTTGGCCGGCTGTTGGCCTCCACTGGGTGGGAAAGGCGACGGTGGCTGGCTGTGGGGGGTGAGAAATTGGAGGAGATGGGCTGGAGAAGAGAAGGCATGCGGGGCCGGTCAGCTCCGTCTGCCGCGGGTGTGACGCTTGGGCAAATAAAACGAAAGCGCAGGTTAACATTTTGACTTTGGCTCCCACCCGATAGATATCGGACGAACCGATACTGACGTTACATTATGGTATAGGCCGATACTGCCGTTTACATATGATATCGGTCGATACCGATACTGCTGTTACTTTATTTATTTATTTATTAAAACTCCAAACACAGCAACTAAGGCCTTTCAATTGAGTCCAATACACAGAATAAATAAAAACGACCGATACTAATACTGGAAATAATTTCTGGCATGGGCCGATCCACTATTTTCACATGAATTTTCTATCCAAATATTAGTTAGCGGCAGCTCATCACTCATTCGCCTTTCTGCTAACCGCTTCATTTCTACATAACTCAACATTCCATGGTTTCACATGATTTGTCCCGTGTAATCATCTTTGATCTTCTTCGGCAATTCTTCCCACTCATTTTTCCTTCTATTATTGTTCTAAAGAGCATCTTATGTCTCAGAATGGGTCTAATAAATTTCTCTTTTCCCCCTTACTTTTTTCACAAAATTTTGAATTGAATGCGAAGAATCATTCGCTAAAACATTCCTACTTAGTTCAATTGCTTTGATTTCTAAGTGGTTTATAATTAAAATTAGTAGCTCTCAGTGAGCTTTTTGTGGTAAGATCTTATGGGGAACAGTACACGCAATAAATAAAGTACACTGTAGAACTACTTATGTATCCACCTGAAAAAAATACATAAGTATGCTAAAAATCATTCGATAGAAATTAAATCCAGTTTTGAACATCATTAAGAAAGAATAGGTAGGTTGGTCGACGATTTGCCAACTATCAGTAGAATCGCAGCATGAAGTATTTTTCGAATGCACTAAAAGTTAGTAACAGCACGTCTCGTACGACAGCTTCACTCCGAAGAGGCATAAAATCTTTTGATAAATGTATGAACGTAGTACATCAACACTCGATAAATAACAAAATAATTCCTAAAACTTTCAACGCACGTAATGTGATGCATATTTGTAAAAAGTTCAACCCATTGCCATACATCCTCAAGATGGTAAGCCGGATGACGAAACTTACCACTCTCGAGTTTTTGATCGGGCTGACTGAGGTTGACTTTCCACCTCCAGGCTGCTGCGTGGCTCGGGTTGTTTTTTTTCTTGGTGGAGGCGAAATCATTTCACGGAATAGCAGAGCGCCCCCTCAACCTCCCTCCGGATAATCACGCAGGTGTTGTAATTTTCTTTGGTTTCCAGGTCGTGCGTATTCAGTCGCTCACTCCCGTCATTTTTTCTCATTCTTTTTATCCGTCCGTTTTGTGAGTAAACGAATTTCGAGCTCGGTCTTACGATGGGCCGAGTGATCATTATCGTGTTTTTGACGTGTTTATCCCGTGACCGAGGAACCCTTTAAGAGGGAGGGAGGAGAAGGTGGTGGGGAAACCAAGCAAGAGCAGCGCTTTCAAGAATTTTGTTCTCCTCGCTACATTGCCAATGGAAATGTGATATTCAATTTTCTGCAAAGGAATCCGGTATTGATGTTTACGATGTGGAGCCGAACGCTGATACGCCAGCGTTTTAAAATGATTTCTTCTCGGACGACAGACACACCTTAGCGCACGTATTCGTTAACCTTCTGAAAGAGTCGATCGTAACATTGAATTTACGTAATAACCAAAACGTGGATAACGTCATATTCATTTTCGCATTGATTTACAATCGCTGATGTGGTCGGAAATTTTAGAGCTCTCGACAAATTACGGTCGTAAAACATCTTTTTCATCGAAGTTCAACGGCAATTAAACATTTAGTTTTTTTTCAGCGCCATTTACCTCTTTATAGATACGTATTTAATTTCCCGGAAAGAATGGGTCAAATTACTACGCCCGTATAAGGCTCGTCCTCAGAGGCAACCCAGTCGTACAATTTTGTAGGAAAAGATACGACAATAATGGTGTAAGGAAAACAAGGATCGGAAAAAATTGGTAGAAAATCAAATAAAAAGTGGAGAGGCCAAAACTTATATGGAAAGGAGATGAAATCATAGCACTGTAGTGACTTTATTCAAAGTAGAAAATGTATAAAATACACCCTGTAAAACCTTTTTTTCTGATAAACCTGGTAGTTTTATTAACATTTATTCTTAGTCGGGTTTTAATACCCAAACATCGAAATAGAAATGAATGCTGTATTTAATAAGAAACTTTCAATCAATCTCGACCACTTAAACGATTTTGAGACATTATGAGATGATTAATTGTATTACGATGTGAAATTGGACTAAGGAGATCAGTTATCACTTGATTGGTGAAGTACTAAATGCAGCGTTTAGTAAAAATCAAGTCGCCGATAGCTATTATAGCTATTATAGCTATAAGGACCACGGTCCTTAGCGCTAATGACAGTGATGGCAGATCAATATTTAAGTATTTCCGAAGAAAGATCGAGCGTCGTCATATTACGTTCGGCTGTAATACGAAATTCGGACGGCTCTCGTCCTTCCGCCGCACTAACATTAAGTAAGAGCTCCAACTCGAAACGAATGCCGTGCGCGAGCGTATTTCCTAATATCTTCCTCTCGGTTCAGTGGGTAGGTACTGCGCCGACCTAGGTACCTCGGAGAAATTACATTCCTCTAGCTTCCTTTGAGTCTCCTTCGCACTGGATGCTCGAACGATAAATCTTTTTTTTAACTCGATTCAATATCGAGGAACACGAATTAGGCTAAAGGAAACGGACAGGAACATTTCCGGATCAAATTTTCGGATCTCATGTGACTTATATCATCTCGTTAATCGTGCTTGATATATTCTAATTTGAGACGCATTCAAAGATTTCTGTGATGCAAACCAACCTTGCTTCGCACTTAGATAGATTTTTATCGAAGGCACTTAGAAACTCTTACTTACTTTTTGGCTACGTTTAAATTTGATCTACACGTAAAGGATCAATACCATGCAAAATTGCCTCACAAATCTTTGAGAAGCCCCAGAAGTTTACCACACGTCTGTATCTTCGATTTATTTTATAAGTGAACCCCGAGGTTTCACAACTCATGGATTCATAAATAAGGGCGCCTCATTACCATGAGGATAAGGAAACTTTAGGAATTAAATTCCGATGCTATTTTCTGAGAGAATGAATTAGTCAATTTCCAATTTCAAGGGTCGCATTATAATATGTGCACCTCTTTCAACTGATATCGTTTGGCCTTAAAAGGCATGACAGAGTCCTAAACGAAATGAAACAATGTACAATTAATCTTAATCATATCAACTAATATGGTCACATCAGTTGCGATTAAAAATGAATCTATTGCCGTTTAAATTATCCTTAAACGTTTAAAAACGATGATATTACGGACTTAAATAGCTACCCCTTGGTCACATCTAAACTATAACGCGACGATCATAAGTTGTCTAGCTCAATCAGGTAAGAGTAATGAAAATGTTTCTAAAGATGTTTCATTTTGTTTTGCATCTCCCCGTTGAATAGAGTCGTAACAAGGAGCGATTCTCACTAAAATTAAAATAATCACAAAGGTATCATGCAACAAATTATATCACCCACAGCTCATTTCTCTCAGGTAGGTACTCTGAATACGTTGGAATGAATACCATAGCAAAATAAGATGTGAATTTAAACTAAAATTATCACGGTATCCATTCACTTCTTGAAAACCCTCAATAAATTGTCTAAATAAAATACCCTGTCTCGGATTATCAGCAACTTCGCACTGAAACGTAGCAAGTCTTATCGTAAGTTAATACAACGCAATTCACTGTCGTTATTCGACCAGCAGAAGTACCCATCTTCCACACCGGTACATGTATCATTAAAATAGCGAAAATGAAGCAGAAACTTTTAGTTTCTCGGGATATTAAAAAGTCAAAAGAGATAATTTTTGTACCGTAATCAGCTCAACATAATAGGCAGGTAAATCAGCAAAACAGGTGAGTTCAAAAATTTTCATTCCTTTGTCACATTTGAGGAATATTTCATTCCGACCTGTTTTCCCGACGTCCTCCAAAAGGTCCCAGCGATCCCCGCGTGACGCAGGCTAGGCTCCCGCGAAACCCCCTTCCGGCACCTTGGTAAACGGATCATTTTTCTTTAACTCAGAATTACATCATCGAGACGAACCTTTATCCATCCCGGTGCTCGAATCCTTTTCCTGTAGACTCCTTCTTCCTCCTTGCTCTTCGACCATTGTGGAAAATTTAACCATCGTTCCTCCGCCAAGGCTCAGGCCTTAGGAGACCGTAAAAAGAAATGTATTCTTTAGCTATTCCTTAGCTATAATAGTTTATCTGTCACTAGCAGGCCACCCGGCGTTGCTCGGGAAGGATAAGGGGGATTCTTGGAATTCATGGTAACATAGCAGGATTTGTAGGTAAAGGAACAAAGCAGGTTAGGTGACGGTCATCTAAATAAACAGAAAACAGTGTAAAAAGGCAAAATAGAAAAATCTTTATTTCCGTAATGCGAAACTGATGGGGGACGGATTACAGCACTTCTTTATAGACTATGTTGGCAGTTTTTCCTGTGGGGGTGTATATGTACAGATGCTTTGCTGATCCCACTCTGGAGCCGGCCACATAGAGCTGGCCATGGGCAAAACAGTCTTCCTCCAAGAGTATGCCCACCGTTTTGAAAGTTTGTCCCTGAGACTTATTTATCGACATTGCAAAAGTGAGTTACACAGGAAACTGCAGGCGTATGATTTGAAAGGGCATCTCTGTTGTAATTAAAGGAATTCGTGGAATGAATGTGTTTTGGCCTTTCCCAGCTCCTGTTTGTATGGCCTTCGGACGGCGTGTCTAGCAGCATTAGAGCGACAGCGCACACAAACATACTAACATGGCAGATTGAATGGGGTTGCTATCGGAAGGTGGGAGGGTAAGCAGAGTGCGGGGATGGGTGCTAGGTGGCGCTGAGCGCACTTGCAGGGTTCGGTAATGAGAAAACGACGCTAAGGACGCGTCGGACGCAAACGAAAGTAGCACTACTGGGTTCGGGAGCATGAGATGCACCTTTGGTCGCAATCCGTGCTGCCGTATGGAAACGCATAGCGGACGGACAAACAGACATCCTCTTTTTTTTATATAGATGTAAGTTCGAGGCATATTTCATCCCTGAGTGCAACAAAAACATTTTTGAAACCCGGCATTCTCCTTTTTATTTGCTCATGACTATGAAATCTGGAAATTATACTGCTGAACGGACAGTTATAGTACTTCATTTTGTTCGAGAACGAATAGAGACCGTAATATATATGCCATTCAGATTTCAAAATAAGTTGTTTGGTAGATAACCAAACGCCTGTTTTTTTTAGTTCTTATTGATTTTTAATAATATGCTAAATAGACTGAGTGACTACAAAAATTATTTTAAAAAGTGATTTAAAAATGACTACACGAAGTATGATCAAAAAGTTCCAGGACTGTTTGGATTACGTGGCGACAATCGTTGTAGCGTCGTTCGGCTGGTAGAACTTAATTTAAAAAAAATAAAACGAATAAACTACTTTTCATCGAACGTTCAGAAGTTCTCAGACATAAGTCCACATAAGACGGAGGCGGAAAAACAACATCGGATTTTAGTCTGCCAGGATCCTCTTATGAGGGCAAACAAAGATAGCATATTCCCTCAGATCATCATAACAGTCGACGAGACATGGGTTTACGGGTTCGGCCTTGGAACCAAAGCCAAGTCATCACAGTGGAAAACTGAAAGTTCACTAAGACCCAAGAGAGCACATCAGCCGGAATCAAATGTTGAGGTTAAATGTTTTCTTCGATTTCAAGGGAGTTGTTCGCCTCGAATTCCTCCTACAAAGTCAAGCAATCGATCTTGTTTATCATCACCTGATTTTGACATATTTGTGTGAGTGTCCGAAGAAAGAAACGAGAAATTTCGCAAAGAGGTGAATGGGTGTTGCACCACGACAATTCTCTTCCTCATTCAACCCTAATTAGCAATTATCGTGACAAAAATGGAATGACAGTTCTTCCACAGACCTGTATTCATTTCCGACATGATGAAACCATTAACTCTGAATTCATTTCCGACTTTTTCCAGTTTCCAAGAACCAGGTCCCTCCTCAAGGGACAAAGATTTGACACAATGGAGGAGATAAAACTAAAATTGCTAGAAGAAATACACACACGATTCGAAAAAAACCGTTCTCCACATTCTTTCCGCAGTGAAAGCGCCGTTGAAGAAGTGTTTGGCTATGCAGGGGAAGTACTTTTAAGGAGGAAATCCTGAATAAGTTGCATCATTCTTTTTTATCATAAAAAATCAGTCCTGAAACCTTTCGATCATACCTTGTATTTCCGTGGGAGTGTATGTTTGCATTACTCATTCATAATCATCAATGCGAAGAGTGTAATTCTGCAGCTCTTCACGCTTTTCCCCTATCCTCAAATTTCTTTTATTTCATAATTCACCTGGTTCATTGTCTTTGGTCTCTCCGCTTAATCTACCCATTCATTCACCATTCGTATTGTTTTTAAGAGGCTGCTATGTTTAGAATTGGGCCCAAAAAGATTGCTCCTACAACTTCTCAGGGTTTTCACGGAATTCTCGTAATTTCTAAAATTTTTATAATTTATACTACTCTGCATATTTCGGTGGAAATTTACCCCTTAGCCATTACAATGTGGTGGTTTTTAAGGCACGATGTAGACGTGCATGAGGGCCCCGCTCGGGGCAGTGACTTTGTTACTCGCCGAAGGTGGCGAGAGGAGAAGAAGAGGAGAGGACGAGAGAAAAGAAAGGGAGTTCCCACGCACAGCGAAGGACTCCCCGTGTTCCCCGTCGACGGAAATGAATTGATGTCGACGTTTATTAGATACCGTTCGACGAGATAAGATAAATATATATTTGACTTTCTTAATGGCGTACCAAACCATCAGGAACGTCTCCCATCCATTCTCTAATTCCACCTGCCTTCCCCACGCCCCCCCTCCCCCACCCCCCCACCTTGTCTCAAGAGATCTCTTCATCTCTTCTTTCTCGCCAATCCGCTTTGAGCCGGCGCCGTCACACGGGACGTTTCGTATCCAGCGCTATTTCTCACGTGCAGCCCGGCGATGCGGTAACTTGTGAGTCCGTGGTGTGTTCAACTCAGTGTTAACTGCGTTCGGCAATCATTTCCCTTCGTACGTACTCGTAGGCAGTACGCGGCACTTGTTGAGAGCTTTATGTCAGCTCCTGCAGTTGAACCTCTGGCCCAATAATGGAATTACTGGCAGCCATATTTCTGGTATCTTTATTCCCGATGCAGTTAAACTAAAGATGCCGGTTAGAGCGCTCATCGCAGTATTTAGTTGAACTAAATTAAACCTACGTCATTAACAATTCCAAAATCATGAGACAAGAAAAGGTATTTCTGGCTGGACCACGTCTCGTCAGACGCAAGAGAAAATCGGACCAGTTCTATTTCGGAAAAATGCCTGGTTCCATTGATGTAAACGCATAGCAGATCCCACTGTAGAACGCTAGGCACAACACCTAAAGAAAAAGAGGGAGAAACGCACCAATCTACGCCGACTTAAACCACTCTCCTTACTTCACTTTCTCGCTCGTATGTCCTCCCCGTAATTCATTCTCCCTTCCTGCACCCACTTCTTACCATTCGATTCCTTTGCGACGCTCTTCCTCTTCACCGATTGCTGCCGTTAGATGGCTATCTCCCAGGAACAATGGCTTTCTTTGTTCCAGGCCTGTTTCTTCTGAGTCTTCCCATTTTATTCCGAAAAATTTTAATTGTCTAAAGCCACAACTCTCCCCAAAAAAAAGATGAAAAATACCTACTTGCTCTTATAACCTTGTTGGAGAAACTAAAAAGCTGATCAGAGTATATTTTTCTACGGGCAGGGGCGGATCCAGGGGGGGGGGGCAAAGGGGGCAATTGCCCTCCCCCCCCCCTCCCCGAGACAAAAAAAACTACGGGTATGATGCAATAAAAACTCTCGATGGTCGTTAGATTGTCGTGACTATTACATCCAATAACATAAGGAATGAGTCATTTCTAGATAAAATCCTCGTATTATAACTGTTCTCATTGCTCATTAGTTGTTGAGCCTTACGAGTTGATACACTTTATGACACCTGAGAACATTTTTCCCGAAGATATGCGTCATTTAAAGCCATCTTTCCACAGGATGTCTGCAAACAATACACAAATTCTCGAATGCCATGAGATGACTTCGAAGTGGCATACTTTTTCGTGTTACCGCAACATTGAAACTGCAGAGGCGGTTTAGGTACGATTCCCTTTCCCACATTTCAATGTAAATCGGCGAGAGCAGTGTTTTTTTTTAAAGCTAATAATAAGATCTGATTTTAAGCCGGGAAAATACAAGCACTTCGTTTTCTCAGGTGGAAGAAACATAAAAGTTCGATTTATTTAAAAGGGCGATTTTAACACCGTTTCGTAAAGATAAAATGCAACCAATTTATTGGAGACTTATCGTCATAACAGACGATGAAATTCACGAAAATTGTTTCAAGAAATGTAGAAAATATATTTTAAAAATACCGTAAACACGTTCCGGGAAGGTAAAAACCGGACACAGATAAATAAAATCGAATGAAACGATTTCTGTTTGCATGTATCAAGAGAAACCACAACTTAAGAGGATATTTTGACACACATTTATATCACGTCACGACAGGAATAACTACAGCAAGACGAGTGGGGGCTTTATTTATTTATATTCCTTCTCGGCGTCTCATACCACTGTCCGAGTCACGCGAAAAATGCTTCCGCAATTTCTAAATCACACAAACGTGTTCTGCTCCACAAAAATCAAAAGATAAACCCCTCAAACAGACATGGAGACGGTTCGGGACGCAAAAATATAGCATTAATCGAATATTCAAATATTCGCGCACAAAGGCCAGAGGGAGAACAGGCCAAAGAACGAAGACATTCGAACATCTGGTCCGAGATTGCAAGAGGGAGGAAAGAGTGGAGGAGAAGTTGGAAGCGGAGGCGTCTCCTGCCGATCACGCGTCGCATGGAAAAGGCTCAATCCCTCCTGGCTACGTCTCTTCGCTCCGCATCACTAACTATGTACTCCCTATTCCCTCCCCTCCTTCTCTCCCTCCAATCCTTCGCCAATCTCCTCCTCCCCCCTTCCCTCATCCCCACTCTCCTAAACCCACACCCCTTCATCTCCCTTCCTCCCCCAACACTTCCATAGAATTTAAATGACACAGCTCCCCGCGCACATAATTTCTTTCGTTACCACGCTCCTAAATGTAAAATATTTATGGCCTCGTTTGAGTGCCACCTCTTTACGATCATCCTCCCTTAAACGGGCCCAAAAACGAGTTTCCTCGCATGACACATTTCCCGTCTGTTCCCTCCACACCAACATGTCGGATAAATAAAGGCAAAGAGACGAGCACGGGACTGATTCTTCCAGCTTGAAACTCTACCTTTATCTCTCTCTCCCCCCGTACTTTTTTCTACTCTTTTCCTTTCCTTCTCATAGCCTCCTTTTTTGCTGTTTTTTCCTCCTCCTCCATGTACGCTCACGTCCCACGAGTCCCTCCCGTATCTACACTGAATCCACATGCACGCCCGTCGCTCTATGGAGCCTCAATCATCGACATTACGCAGACTCGCGAGCGATATTTTTGCCTCAGCCACCATTCCCACCTCCATCCAGCTTCCCTTGGGTTTTCCTTCAGCCTTTCTCGCAACGCCACCCCTTTCCCTTTCCTCCTCCACCCCCAACCTCGTTTACTCATGCTTCGTCGTCCTCGACAGCAAACAGTGACCCGGCGCCTTCCATGCCTCCACTTCGCACACAGCTCCGCTCTTTCTCCACCTCTCCAATTAACTGCCGTTATCATCGCTAGGGAGGTCGGCGACCCGATCGGAAAGAGACGAACAACTATTTACTCTAATTTTTGGCGTTGGAGGTAAAGGGCGGTGAAACAGTGTACTCACGGCAAGTGACTGATGAGGGGCAGAGAGAAAGAGAGAAGATATTGAACGCGAGGCTTGGCTCGAACACAAGAGCTAACGAAACGCTCGTTTACTCGAGTTTTCCTCCTTTAAACATTGATGATTACGTGGTTGGTTACATTCCTTCCCGGTTCACTTGGGATACGGATACCAAAATCATTTTTCCAAGCCGTTCTTAGACCATGTACTCTGATCATGTATACTTATACACGCCCTCAGCGGAGAAAGTTGTCTCAACAGAAACTCCGAGACGCATGACGTCAGACGCGGAAAGTCAGCCGATTTATCCCGGAAAGCTTACGTTTGTAGAGGCATCTTTCTGGGTATTTTAGGATTTGCAGTTTTCTTTATTCAACTAGGTAAAGGTGTCCAAAATAAAAAAATTCTCTGTCTTTGTATGCACGCCTCATTAATATGAGGCAGTGAAACGAAAGACCGCCTTTCTCCCTTTCACCAGGTAATTATATATGCACGGTAAATCGGCATTTAAAATTACTTCAATACCAATAATCGTGATCCCTGAGAGCAGTTCTATTAGGATATTCCTTGAAGCAACGGGGGCTTTCCTATGCACGAATCTTACCATGTTTGATGTCACAATAATCATGTATCTTTGGCCCGTCAAGCAATTCATTGTATGGATTGCGCGCATGTCCTCTCTGGTTTAAATGCTCGAAGATACCTTCTGTTGTGTGTCGTTTTTCCGATGAAAAGATGAGCTCTGAGAATGCACGTGGACACGAGTGACTACTGAGTCGTGGCTGTTCGGATCCTTGACTGCGTCACCATAACTGCTCGCTACAACGGTCTCCGATACAATGCTCAAGTCCACTTAGAGCGAACAAAAGGACGAAAAAATTGAACGAGTGACGGCCATGGGCGCTTTATTTTCTGCTTTCTTTTTTCGCTTCCAGACAGTGAAAGGCAAAAATGAACGATGCCAAAAAAATAATGACGCCGGAACCAACCATATCACGATGATTCTTTTTCTCCACTTGAAGACTTATTTTGCATCCCGGAACAAGGTTGCTGGGATTTACTCCTACGTACATTAAGGAGGACGAATGCTAAAAAACTCTTCCCCGAAGAGATATGTCTCCTCCCATATTACGTTCCCGAAAAATATTTTTTGTCATTCTCCTCAATTTCAGTGTATTCCTCCTCCGTACTTTAAAAAAAGTATTACCTCGGTATTATATAGATTATTAGACTGGTAGCCTGATTAGTAACATCCCGGTGCAAACACTTCTCAACACGATAAACACTAATCACAGCACATCACGTAAGTTTTCTTTATTTTCAGAAGTTCAATTACTGTATTTGTGCAAGCTTCATTAACTTTTACTTCTACATGCTGGACAAGTTAGCTGTGCGCCGGCATGGCAACGTGAACACCGAGAGTGCAAACCTCGACTTTGTCATGAATTTTGTGTTTGTCTTTCCGATTGTCTCACATTAGATGGAGCGTTACAACTTATGAAGTTGGAGTATAGGCTATATACCAACGTCAACTACTTCTGCATTTTTTCGAAACACTCTCGCAGCAAGTAACGCAGGTGTAAGTTGACGAAAATTCACCCCGTCACAACCACTGAAGTGATTCGTAGGGTACTATGTAGATTTCGATGTACTTGTCTCTCAGGGTAACGTTCTTAGGTAGAAGGTGCAACATTACTTACGTATAAACTTGGCCGTGGCAGGCTTCACTTCGAAGAAGTTCATTATGTTATTACTCAATATTAAAGACAAACTTAGTACTTTTCTACAAAATTTTTAATTTTAATTTTACGGAATAAATAGTTAAACTTCTGTACCTGACGATGCCGTGAAGGGGTAAAACGCGTCGTACATTAAAGATTTCGTAGAAAAGTACTAAGTTTGTCTTTAACAATGAGTACAAATTGCTTACGTAGTTGCAGCACCTAAAAACCAGCGTCTATTACATCTTAATAGTTCTTCATGCTTTCGAAGCATGTAATGTGGGGTATCATCGGTGCAAACTCACCCCCCTTGCCACAAATTCTCAAGGTGGTTCGCGGGATACTACGTACATTTAGATTTATTAATCATCTGAAACTTTTCACCCGATCTCCTTTCAGGAGAGACCGCGGATGCAGTGCGCCATTCTGCTGCAAATGCCATCGATCCCCCATCCACCAGCGAGTCTCCTGACTGCGCCCAAATTACGCGAGGAGAAAAATGAAAAAAAATAAACCCCAACGCTCTCTCGGCGCACGGAGTTCCACACCCCGTTCATCCCATATCGGGGGCGCTCATACTTTCCGATTCGCCCCCGTGGAGCCGTCGCCTCGCCCTCAATCGCCCTCTTTCTGCACCGCAGGCGACCGACCGACCCCTTGCCCGCTGACCTCTCGCTACCTCATCCCCTCCGTCCGCCCGCCACTGAACGCGCGAAGCGTGAGACCGCCGGACTTCGGCGCGGGCAACAATTAATTTGGCCGCCCGTAGTAAAATTTTGCCTCCCCCCCACCTCTTGCATACATAATCATAGGACATGTGCGGCCTTTGGGAGTGCTACACACGCACTTTCAACTCCGGGCAGGGAACGCCGACGAACAGGGAATTGGGAAGGAATAATCAACCAAAAACTTCCTTCAGCCGGAAGGCCCTCCTCTCATGCACAACCGGTCGCCCCTCTTGGTCGGGAGCTTGCGCTGCCGATATTAACGCGGTTGGGACAGGCCTCTGGATCTTGTTTCATTAGGGAGCCACGGGGTTTTGTTGTGAAATGCAAGGGGGGAGAAGAGATAGGCATATTGAGGCGGTCCCCCGAGCATAAATACCAATCAGATTTGCTGTTATTATTTAATGTTGAGCGAATTTTCATGCTGATCCACTGGGGAAAAAACAGCTATAAGTAGACTAAAACATGGGAGTAAAATTTTCAAAACTGTACGTCGCAGATGATTTAAGAGTGTCACAACGTAACAAAAAAACGAAATGCCACCATGGAGTTTGAAAAGCAATAAGCAGCTTCGACCGGAAGTGTAGAAGTTTCAAAATACACCATGCTATTAAATCAGGGCTAACATTCGATGGACTGGTTAATGGTCTTTTTATTGCCCTTTTACAGCACCATTACAAATTAAATTCTTCTTCTCCTGTCCTGAGTATACTCCTATCTATTTTATATGTATATTTCTTCCATAATTGTCATCATTTCTTTTTTAAAGCAACTTGAATTCAGTGTACTTTCACATGAGCTTCCCCTAATACTTAAATATCAGTCCTTTCCATTGTCTTATTTCACTAGCAAGGGTAATTTTCGTTACAATGGTGTATGCTTGCCTTAGAATAAACGACGAACAAAACTTTACGTAAACTTTCAAATCACTTTTGGGCCATATTCAGCAGAGAGAAATATTTCCTCACTTTTTATCCTCGAATTCTTCATTGAAGCTTTAGAGGTCCGGAGAGAATTAATGTTTTTAATAATTTTAAATTTGTAATTAAAGGTCCATGGAACACAGTTATCAATTTTTCCCAACACTACAATCAACAAAGCACATGAACCTCCGCAAAATGTCGAAGAGGATAGCTCTTTCATTCAGCGGAGTAACTTTTAAGATGCCTCGCGCAAAATAAAATAACGTCCGAGAAACAAATGAAAACTACCGGAATGAAGTCCACACAAGTGGAGCAGGAAGGAGGGGAGGAAGAGATTACGGCTCTGTGGGGACGGGGGAGAAGGGGGCAAAAGAAGCTCGCAACTCCCCCGACTCACCACCATCCCCCTCTGCCCATCATCTTGCCCCCAAGCAGCCCCCCCTCACTACTACACTCCAGCATTTCCCTGCCCCCACCATCCCAATTTCACCGCCCCCAAACCCTGCTGAGCTGTTCCGCTAATGCCTCCTCGGGGGGATCCCGATGAAGAAGGAGGAAGAGCGGAAGGAGGGAGCTTGCAACGTCCTTTAACCCGAGAGAAGGTCCCCGGAGGACGTCTCTTGCCTTTGACCGTCGTCGTTTGGAGCGAGTTGAGGCGAGCAGTAAGGACGAGGAAGGCAGGAGGAGGAATAGTAGAGACACAAGAGGTGAAAATAAAAGATAGGCTGAGAATTAAAACGGAATAATACATGATGCTAAATTAAACCTTTATTGCCTCCGTCTGTTTCCCCCGCGACGGGGGGGGGAAGGGGGGAGGGTGGGGAAGAACACGTTCGGCATGGAAATATGGCGCCGTGGCTCTCTCCTCCGCTCCTTTTTAATCGCTTCCTCCAGAGACGGAGCTCTTATTTTTTTGAGCGTTTTATGCTACCCGTGCGTCGAGCACTTGTTTGAATAGGAACAGGTTTATTACGCACCTTGACAACCTCGCATTTACGACCAATATTCGACCCTAGCCAAAGAAAAAAATACATAAATGTATACATCGCGTGAAATTTTACTTTCATCTTTTGTTTCCCTCTGAAGAACAAGCAGAGGGGAAAGCATGCTTGAAGATGGTGGACTCTTGTGTTTTAATGGGGCATGAAAAAAATATATTATTTGCCTTGCCTCTTTCTCGAGAGAGATATAGCGAAGGGAAGAATCGTAAGGAGTGGTTAAGAATGGAGAGAGTCACACATAACTCAGAATTTCTTTCCGTTTTAAAAGTTCCACGGCCGGTGTATTTTTTCCTCTCTCCGACGGAGCTAGAACAAGGAAGAGGGAAAGATGACGGCATGGGTCAAAAAATTCGATTCTCATAAGCATAAGCCTATCCGGCTCTGGGGTGCGTTCAGGATTTTGTATAAATGTGGACACGGGACGAGGGGAAGGAGGGGGGAGATGGAAGTTTAGAATAGGGGGCGCCCGATTTTCGTGAATCGCGTGACCGTGGGACGTATTTCCTCGGACTTGGAATGAGCCGCCTTCGCCCGCTCGAGGCTTCCCTCCCCTTTCCACTAAAAAGCTGCCCGTAGTGGACAAAGAAATGTTTTCCCTTAGAAATTTTATTTTAATCGTAAAATAAACGCTTCTTGCAACCAAAAGAACGTTTTTTTCCACTGTTTAAAATTAAAATCAATGCAGGGGCTGAGGTGTTCAAAAATATATAAATAAGTGTACTTATAAAAACCTGAGACAAGGCGAAAATACCAATGCATTTGCATCGTGAATGAATCACCACACGTGGTCATCAGAGGGAGAATACAAATGCGTAAAAATGAAATCAAACCATCACTTGATAATTAAGTGAATTTAAGTGATGAGAGGAAGGATATTTCCGAAACATTGAGTATATACTTTCTTCCGTAACAAATTATGACTCGGAATCTTTATTTAACTAATTAATACCTTCGACCAAGCAGAAGAAAAGAACGCCGCTTCATAACATTTTGTCGCTCTTTGATTTATTAGAGTCTTGAGTGGTCTACAGCGGTGCAGTAGTTATACATCTTAAAGAGAGCACAATATTCACAGTTCCCAAGCAGCCAAAAATTATATTTGAATTAATTCTAATATTTCAGCATTTCAAATATGATTTCAAGCGATTTATTCCAGAAAACATTTATTTCCATTATTATGTTGCTCCTTAGTTGGAGCCTTGTGTGATGCATAGCTGTAGGCATATTTAACTTTACAGAGGGAATGAGACAATTTCAAAGCTTTAGATTTTTTTTAAATTCACTGTGATTTTGTAGCTGAAAAAAATTATTTATAGTATCGTGTTTTTGAGTTCGATTGATAATTGGTCCATCATTTGAAAAAGAAAATTCCTTTGGCATTTATTCATGAAAGTAAAATTTTCGTTAATTTCATCTATGAACAAGCAAAGATTTCAACGATCACTTTATTTAAGGCGTCCATAGCTAGGCGCTGCGCGGCCGCTGATAGTAGCCAGCAAAGATTATACGCTAGCCAGTCTACCATAACACAACCACGGCCTTTACCTTCTCCCTCGAACCCACCTCACCCTCCAGTCCTCACTTAACGAGCCATCTTCCTGTTCCCCCACCCTTCTCCCATCTCCCCTTCGCCACACGAAATTTTCCCTCATTCACACTCCTACGCCACTGCCTTATTAACTATTCAAGTTGTTAGATTAAGTCTAGGGGAATGGCCATCCTTTGGATTTCTGGTGTGGGAGGGGTGGAAAAGGGAATCGGCATGTGGCGGGTGTAGCAGGGGGGGAGGTCTTAACGGCGTCGAGGGGATGGGAGGGTTTGGACGGATTCCGCAGAGCGCCGTTAAGAGGGAAGACCTTTTGCTTACACATCGCGGCGGAGAGAGAGGTAATTACACTTACTCCTCGTTTTTCGGTCGAATGAGTCAATCAGTCGAAAGTGGTATGATTATCCGTCGCCAAATTATCCCCCATAATTTTTACTATTACTTATTATGCCTCATTTGAGTTCACCGAGAATGCCAAGGGCAAAATAAGAGTAATGCCCGGAATAAATAGAGAACAACTAGGAAATTTGGGCATGGCTTCCGGGTTTAAGTGCCAGGATTTTAATTTTAAATCCGGACAGAGGTAACCAGGTTGGCAACGCGCCGCTTCTGCTACCTTAAGGTCCCGGAGTCGAAATCCGTCTCGGGTGGGGATGTTGCGTTTACCTTTGTCGTTAAAATCTTACAGTAGATAGTTAGAATTTACCTAAGTAGTTTGAGCATCTAAAATGCCAAGTCTACCACTGCTACTATAATTCAAATTTAGGACAATTACAATTTTGTAATAAATTCGGATGGATGATGGATTGACAAAGAAGGGCGGTGAAACATCGACCCGAAAATGACGACTGGTGTCCCAAGCATTACCCGAATGCCTTCCATTTCCCAGTTATTTGAAGTATAAACATAATTTGTCGGGCACATGCAGCCAATATCAAATAAATATCGGAAGCTCTGCCCCATTGCGACTACAGATATGTGAAGGCCACAAGAATACGTTTCATACGTTCACAAAACCGGCTGGTGTAAGGTACAAAATTACAGCATACACAATTTTTTTCCAGTTATTTTTCCATGAAATTGGGCTCAAATCGTGGCACTACAAAGTTTTCCACGCTTGGTTATACTAATTGCTTTACATATGTATATCTGCACTAATGACCCGGGACAAGCAAGAAGTTACGCTAGAATGAGATACGCTTCCTCGTTGTCATGAGTACACCTCAAGGAAGGAACTGGAGGTTATTAAGTGCTAACATTGGCCCGAATAAATAGAACGAAGTTGCTCCTTGTGTGTTCCTGTATCTCCTTCCCACAAGCGTCACGACATCATCCCAAAAGTTGTCTCACTTTCAGCTACATTTCGCAAATTCATTTCACCTTTCGCAACGTGAAATATTTTATCCATTTTACCGCAAACATTTTCCCAATATGTCAACATCATAGATATACAAAACAGTTTTCAACTAATTAAAAAAGCCATATCAAAGTTAGGGGTTTCATATATATTTGTTTCAGATGTAATAGAACGGCCAAAATGTGTCCAATCACAATCACGCTACTGATACAGCTAATTCAAATTGAGTGAAGAGAAAAATTCTCAAAAACCATCGCGTATACCAGCTTGAATATACTTTTAAAAATCCGCAAGTATGTTTAGTTATTCACTTCCACTAATTTTACTACTTTTCAATACAGCAATACCTTCAGTAGGTATATGGGGTAATGATACTCATCATTATTTGATTCAAGTAGACATTTTACAACTTCAAATTAAGTATGTATAAACATGAAATCCGGTGTAAGGTTTCATAATTAACCTATTTTGACTTGAATATATGCTTAGTATCGCTAACATCAAGACAATTTGAAGCATCTGATGTGTTATTTTGATATCCTGCGCGTTCCATGACGAAGCCGTCTTTCCCCTCTTTTGAGTATTTTCTCCGGGGTATCAATCTCAGCGATGAAAGGCTTAGTTATTTTCATTTACTCTTCATTTTTTCTTTTAACTCCGCGTTCATCCCTCAAAAACATTCCATCACAAATATTTGACTCATCAAAACCTTATACAGCCCGTTGAAATATTGATTCAATTTTCCTTTCTGTTCCAAAAGTTAAAAAAAAAAAACATTTCTCTTTGTCCTTATACCCTCCTCGTGTGTTTGTGAAATGTTTAGTTACATTATTCTGTACGTGTTAAATGTTTTCCGCCACTTAATCACTTTATGTGGATCACAAGAGTACCAAGAATTCATGCTCTGTGTGCTCACTTTCATTGGAGCGCCTCAGTGACAATCTTCAAGTACAAATATTTATTTCATGGGCTCGTATATAGAAATAAAACTGTTGGTAATGGCAACAATATATCTTCCCTTAGCAATTTCAACTAAATGCACAGTAAATTGATGAAAAACTTCGCTAAAGGCATGCCTTCAGCCAGTTCATGCACAAAGGCATGAGTCATTTGAGTAATTAGAAATATCCCAGGGAATAAAGAAGATTTACAGTCGCAGAGAATATGAATACTTACGTGCCCATCTAATAAACACTAAAGCCGAGCGAATGGCAAAAAATAGTGAGCGTCTCCTCCAGTTAATAAAGTTTGTTATTGCAATTGTCCCCTAGCATCTCCCTTTCATACCACTTTCGCCCATCAAAGGCATTCCGCAACATATTTAAGCCCGTGTCTTTACTACAACGAACATTACACAGAGTGCCTCGATTGACAAAGTCTTATTTTTTTGTTTCAAGAGTTCCTGTGCCGGACTTACAATTTACGAACTTGCGTATACTATAAATGGAGCAACTTTGCACTAAATAAAGTAACTACCTAACTTTGTACTAACTAAAGCAACAACTAAATAAAGCAAGTTTTATAACCGGTTGCTCCCAATGCTATTACTAAAATAACAAGAAAAGGGTGCAAAGTGAGCATGGGTCATCGATGCACCTTCATAAACCAACAAATGATTTTTTTTTAATATCCTTAAATCTTGACTGTAGCGAGTGATTTTTTTAACCAAATTAAGGCACGACGTAACAACTGACTAAGGAGGATTTCTCCAGCAAATATACAAATATACGTTAACCTTACCCATTCGAGGTCCTCGACCAAAGCTTGCACAATAGTACAACAAAAATATTTTACATCATTGCCAGCACAACCTCTACGTAAGCCACTATTAAAAAATTACCTATTTCTTTATTTAGTCTAGTAGCAGCGTTGAGCACCTACGATAATTCCTTAATTTCCACTTCTGAGCGTAACTTACTGTTACCACTTACACTGGTATGAATGGCAAAATCTGGCATCACCACAAATACATTAGTAAAAACCGTCCATTATACCGCACATAGCATTTTATCTCCATTGAAATGACGACTACAAAGACAAAATCGACACTCACTGAAAATCAATACACAGGATTACTTTTCAGTTACAGAATGATCTCCGAAACGCGGTATCTGCGATGGTTATCTGTCATTTAAAAAATCCGAAAATGGTTGAATATATATAATGCACCGAATTCTGCGCTTATTTATATCTAATTGTAAGTCACACACTACAAACCCCAGGAGGGTCACTGGAGAAGTGGTGTTATTAGTGTGCTGAGGGAGATAAGTCGTACGCCAACGTACTACGGTAGAAGTGATCACAGGAATAAAATAAAGGAAATTGATTGCCGAACCGATAGATTCAAAATTTCATTTTTCCCACGTACAATAAGGGAGCATAATAGTTGCGATAGATCAATCACATGGAACTCCCACCCTCAATAGGTAGAGTAGAATTTTCACTTGTGCTTAATAACACCACATCATAACTAACTCTTTCCACCGGTTGATTAGTCCGGCATTATTTTATTTTGTTCTTTGTATGAAGTAGCATCTCGTAGTATTCATAAATTAACAGTATCAGTAATATTAACCACTAGATGTGTCTATAGCATTTCTCTGCATGTTTGTATGTTCTTTTACGTATCACTCTCCAAGTTTCCGGTTGGACTGCGCACTGTTCTCCTGACTGCTTTTGGCCTGCGCCTAGCGCCAGGGGGAGCGTGCGAGGTTCTGATTTGTTCTGGGACGAGTGCTGCATGCCTCGTGTGGAATCACCCCGTTCCACACACCCTAGTGGTGGCTTGCACGGTACATCGTGGATGTAGATGTAGAAGTGTTCTCAAAAGGACTGCAGAGGTTAATGTGTAGATTTTAAGACTACTCGACGTAATTAAATGATTCTCATTTATCTCCGTAGAAGGAAATGATACGAACACACAGGGTTGGTAAAATAAACTTTTTCCCAGCCCCTTTGCTGTTTGACATATTCACGTAAACTGGGTCATACAAATTCAGGACAAGGGTCTAGTCACTTTCCATAAGCCACTTGGGCTACGATTGCTAAGCTATGATTCTTCGAATGAGTATCAAGGAGTCTTAACCCGAATCAGAACTCGGAACTAATGGAAACGCAGCCATACTGTCCACACATTGGACCATCACTTCTTCTGCACATATTTAAAGCCATTTCAAACACCTCTTCAGTAAAATTCCATCAAACTCGATCCAGCCCCCTTGACGACATTCAATTTCCTCTGAAGCAGTGGAGTTTACGGGTACAGGATATATTTTTCAGTACCTCACCCAACTTGGAAACTTAGAAAACCACTTCCACATATCCTTTGAACCGTCATCGCTTCACTTTTACCTCATTTCGTTCATTTCCTAATGTTTGCGGATCCCAATTCCACTGATTCATAGATACATTCATGCCTTGTTTTATAACATCATAATGAATTGGAATTTGGATTCCACAAAAAATCCCTGGATCGCTCATGCTCTCTGTTTAATGAAAGTTTTTTGGTATTTTTTTTTACGTCGAAGACTTAAAATCTCCCATTCATTTTTCCTGGGCCGCCGATTTATGGCTAAATCAGACGTTGTGAAAGCAAATGAAAAAAAGCTATTTGCTCAGCAATCCCTTTGAATTAGCTCCTTACTCATATTAAATGAGATACCTAACTTTTATGGCATGCATATTTTCATAGTTAATATTTGATAATTATAAGAATGCAAAAAATGGCAGAATAAATCACAATAACAAATAAAATGGTTTTAAATGAGCTTCTGCCCTGAATAAAGTGTGCATAAAATGAACTACTTTAAATGTATACGTTTTCAAATTCGATGAAAATTTTACGACGGGATAATAAAAAGTCTCACTTAATAAAGAGATTCAGTGCTATAGAAAATAAGCTATAAAAAAACGGATTATTGAAGTTTTTACTTGAGCGCGATTCTTGTATTATGATTATCAACGTTTTTTTATTCTTTCGTGAGTGTTTATTAAGAATGAGGACATAAAACGACGATATCACATCTCTCCCACACAGCCCATTTCATACACTTCCCCGCAGTTAAAAAAATTATACTTACCTATCTGCACGGCTTCACCACCGTTTCTAGTTACGAGTTACCCAAATTACGAGCGAAGCACTCCGTAACAAGGATTTCATTGATTATTATTCTCTTGACCACTCCATTTTTCAACTCTTTTTCTACCTTCAATTCTCGAACCGTACCCCAGATGGAACCTATTGCGTGCTTTTCCCCAGTTTGGATTCCTTTTCAGCACCGTGACGAGCACTTCTCGCATCCGTTGAAGGCCTTCTTCGTTTTGCCTTCCTCCGCGCGCATTCCCGCACCACACCTCCTCCACAGCACCACCATCAACCACTCATCCCACACACTCGTCCACTCCTCCAATTCTCAGACACATCAACTGCCTTCAACTCTCAAAAACACTCGTCCTTTGAGTGCGTCCACCAGCGATTTTCGTGCGACGGAGGACTTCGTCATTGGGAAGGGCGGCGCGCTCGTTAATTTGCCTTCAAGCCGCGCCGCCGTCATCAAAAAGAGTAGACTTGATTGCGCGAGTTCGTGCACGGAGAGCATGAAAACGTCACCGATTATGAAGATCCTCCTCATCTTATCCAGATGGGTGGGTAATCGTGCCGTCACGCCATCGCCCACGTCACGTCCCACAATATTTTGACGATTTTACCCTTCAATGGAGGACATTATGAAGATGAACAAGGAATTAGGACTTGTCGTCGGAAATAATAAGAACGCCAGGCTTTTAACTCATCCTTTCTGAGTGGGTAACATCGAAAAACTCCACGTCTGCAGAACCTTTGACTCCCGTTATGGTATCTTCACATTCAGAGGTGGCAGTGCGCTGATTTCCAACTTCATAGCGGTTTTGTGCCTTCGTATGATTAATGCTGAAACTATTTTGAAAAGATGCAACCGTCACGTAGACCCCTCTCAAATCTACCGCGGCAGAAGATAAAAAGATAAAACCTATTTGACCTAATCCTACGCGAAAAAAATTATAAGTAGGTACTTACGTCAGGCAAAATACAAGCAAGAAAAAGTGTTCTTTTGGCACAGCAAGAAAAAAATTCCCTGTAGGCCCGGACTAGAGGCACAGGTAGATTTCGAAGTTTTGTTCATGTAGACTCCGCTCATTTTGCTTGCATTAAGAGTAAATCGTACCAAATATTGTTTCCGACAAAAGTTTTAGAAAATATTTGGAAGGTCTACAATGACCTCGAACGAATCTGATATTGTGCTTGCTATTGAAGTTATAATTTTTTGAGTCCGAAAAATCCTATTGTTTCCACCCCTTACACTAATGGATAGTGTCATAAAAAATCTTACAAACAAAAGTTTTTGGCAGTATTTTTAAGAATTATAAAAAGTTTAAACAAATGCAATATATTTAATATTATGGGAGCAATACTGATTTTTCAGTTTTTCAAAAAACCTCGCCCATTTCCACCATCTTGGTCCCAATTTGCCCATTAACGAACTTGACCGAGATTTTCCACCTTCATATTTGATGTACCACTCTGGAAGTAATTTGTGCAAAATTACGGCTGTTATCGTGAATATAAACATGTGAAAACAAGGTTGTCACCATAACTTTGTGCTATATGAATATCCCTTGCATCATACATTATATCAAACTTTGCGAGTGGGTACGTCACTATGTCACTACTAGGACATCAGATGTTGGGACGAAGACCTGAATTACGTGCCTGCATGAACCCACGATTGTTTTCAGTAATGGGTTTTGTCCTCTTTTAAATTAATTTAGGTAGATACATTTCAAATGCTGTTACGGAAAAATTTGGGATAAAAAAACCCTCAATAGACTGTTTTGTGCGTAACTTAAAAAGAAAAATGTATTGTTCCGCATGCTTTATTCAATAGAAATCGAAACTACTTTCACAAAAATATATATCTTTCCTGCTCTTTATTGCCTTCATCGAGTTATTTTGATTTACGATTGTTCCAAACGCGAAACAACCATCCACTCGTTCAAGCGGAATCATAATATATATATCAGCTTTCGATAAAGAATTTACATTTTCAACCTTCAAAAGGAATCAAAAGGCAATATATTTTCCAAGAATAAATTTTCCTATGAAACGGAGCTGTGTTGGAGTTCCGATTCCACTGGGCTAGTTTGCCTCGGAGGGACTGTTCGCAGCTCCTGAGATCAAAACCTTTCGAATATTAGAGCACAGAATTCATCAAACTTCAAATTGATCAGGTGAAAATTTCATTTTTTTTAGGTCATCCAGCGTTTGATTTCGACAACTTGGAATAATATTTTCATTTATAACCATGCTTAGCACGAACAAGTCAGATCACTTTATTACTGCTCACCCGCAGGTAATAAAGTTCTCTCTCATTAACAAACATTCACAATACTACCTGAATCACGGTCCGGACTCCGTGTCCGAATCAGTACCTACTTCTAACTTGGGAACGTTTTTTTTTCAACTGGACCGAATTCCTCGGCCGGTTTCGGGGCGGTGGTGTGAATTCCTCGTCTACCGATCCGTTGGTCGCGAGTTCGAGTCCCACCTGAGTGTAATTTCTCCACTATTAGGGCATGGGTGATTAAGTAATACATAATTAAATAAACGAAAGAAAGGTCGATGAGGGCCTAATTTCGCTCACGATAAAAACACCACTTATTCCACAGTACGCACCAAGAATGGGAAAATGCTTGCACTCTTTGATTGCCTTGGATTCTACTCCTTTCATTTCTAAAAGCTAGGCGTAAAAGACGAACTTGAAACAATAATTTACGTCGTCTGATAGTAAAGAGATATTAAAGGGTAAGCCATGACTTTATTTTTTAAACGAGCACTTCACATTTAATAAATGGCTATGGTCACTCAATTGCATTTAATGCACACCTAGCATATCAATTATGCTTTATGGCTGCAAACCAAGCACTGCGTACGCCGTACCCATATTTTTCGTAATGAATACCTATTCATACACGCATACTGGGATATCATCAAATCACATAGGTAAATCTAGTAAAGGGTGCTTGCATTTAGCAAGCAAATAGGATAATTATGGGCTTCCAACCTTATTCGATGGATCCGTAAGGGATTAGTTGTGCAGAGTTTTTCATTGTATTAATTTTTTTTTGTAATTATTCCTTTCTTTTACTTATATTCGCATACCTATAACCAAAGAGAACTGCTTTCCAAACTTTTCATCATTGCGACAACCTACGAACCATGAACGCCCTATGTACAATGTATATTGTACATATTGAAAGATGCAACTTGATATAACTATACGACACCCAGTTTTGAAAGCACTGCCATAGAGTAAAGAATTACTCTATGCTATTGATTTTCTCCAACAACCGACTAGATAAATCGAACTGTTATGACGAAAGATTTTAGTGTTTTTATCGCTCTTTATACGTTAGCACTTTGGCAACGACCATTATTGACGTCGTGTATGCGAATGAAAATGCCCATGAACACAAATGACGCATCCTTTACATCAGTATACGCCGATATACTAGATGGATGTTTTTGTTTTGGGTACCATTTTCAACGCCTTAAGTATCTTACTGTGGAATTTAATGAACAAATTAACAGCACATTTGAGACTAAAAATATGTCCAAGCTGCTTTAAGGCACTTGAATCAGAGCAATGTGCGCCATTAAACGGTACAGTGAAAAAACATAAATAACCATAGTGAACTCATCATTCAAGGTTAGAATTTTATCATAATTTTGTTTGCTTGTTAAGTACATATACGTTTTACCAGATCATTTTTTCAATCGGCCGCGCATACTTACATCTCTCTTCAAAGGAGGTTTTTATTAACATTCACCGCCATTTCTTATATGTTATGGACCCAATTGCATAAAATCAATCAGATTTTAAAGCATTCAGAGGATTTTAAAAGACCACCAGAATTGCCACAATACTCTCCGTGGAAGGCAGGGCATTAATTTTCCAAGCAGCAAATATTTACCAATTACCAAGTAGTCATTCCCGCATTAACAAATTTACTCCTACAGAGAGGACGCGCAGGGGACGAACTAAATCTCTCTTCAAAAAGCCAACGTCACATGGTGAATAGTTTCCGAGCCATTGAAACTGCCGTATCTCAAAGAGAAATCGCCTCATGGTATGTCTACAAACCTTCGGTTCCCTCCGAGCTCAACCGCACCTTATACATATCTCCGAAGAGACCGGGGTCGAACAATCTTCTGTCGTAAGTAACTCATAATTTCATTCCTCTGCTTATGTTGCCGTGTAAGCTCTCAGTTTATCTTTTCCCTGTCAAAAGGGTGTTTCATCCATTCATCATTCCAGCCGGATCATCGCCACGGAGCCAGAGTGTTCAGCTGTCACAAAGCGGACGTGAAGCCCATTAGCATAAAACACATCTCTGTATAAAAAAAATTGTATATTCCTTCCCTTGCTTCGGTAACCGCGGGGGTCATTATGTAACTACCAGGACCTGAAACGAAAAATAGCGACGGTTACTATAGAGTCGGATTTCGGACCGCCAATTCATCCCTCGCGGCCTTGAAAAAATAATAAATACTCTTCCCGGATCACTGCCCCTTGTTTAGAGACTTCAACTATCTTCGGGTCTCTCACAGCGCCTGTCTTCTTCCCGCAATCTTTCCTCCGCTTTCCCCTCTGACGGCTTATACCCGCCGCGCAAGGACTTCCACATTCGTCTTCAACAAGCGACGGCGACCGAATGATTAGCGCACTTTGCGCGGGACAACAAGCCATGGGTGGGTTCAAGGTGAAATGCGCCCGGAAGGCCCGTCTGAGGACCAGGGGCTGTCCCCGTAGCTTTTTGTTTTCCGGGAAGAAAGGCGCAACAAGTGGAAAAGTTTTTTTAGGAGGGAGGCGGAGGAGACCTAACTAGGATTGAGTCCCGTAACGGGTCATTTCTTACGTTCGATAGGAGAGATAATTTTTGGCACCACATCCGTCTTCTAGGTCGCCTTCCCAAATGCAGATATATTTCTTTTTAAAAGAATATCGTTCCTTGTTTATGATAGAGAAAAAAAGCTTCGGCCCATTGTGCCTCGATTGTCACTCAGTCAACAATTTCGTGAGAAAATGTTCAATCTCTTAGGATAGCTCTCCTTCTTCATCACCCTGAGTGACATCTGTTAACTCAAAAGCATTATCTGCGGAAAAATCAAGGGAGTAAATTGATGAGAGCAGCATCATAACGAGCCCGTTTCAATGAACTTCATGTTTAAAGCTGACGCCAACAATATCAGTCCGCCGTCGCTGATATCTTGGTCGTCGCACGATCGGCACAAGTAGACGACTTTTGTAGACGGGTGCCATTTCGTATGCCCTAGGTCCGCAGCGGTTGGTGGTAGGACGTGTGCCATTATGCATAGTTCGGGTCGCAGCGTGCCGTAAAACGTGTTCCCTAACTCTCCTAATCCAAAATAAACATCATATTACAACATACAGGACTGGGGCCACTAATTATCAAAAACACTGCAAGTGACATGCCCTGGACGTTGATTTCCATCCATATGGCGCTGCACTGATCATAAAATTTTTATCATTTCAATTTTAAAGCATTAAATGCACATAGGGAGCCTGATTGTTGTGCCACGCCGATGCCGTTGAATACGCTACCGCCGGGGTGAAATAGGGATGGCTGCCGACGACTATGTCATCTCCGCCTGAATCTGATTCAGGCTCAGTTGAAGATAAAATATCCCGAAAATCCTAATTATTATTCCACACCTAAGAAATTTCCCAACTTGTAGGCAGAATTTATGTTCGCCCACCATTTCTCACAGGTCCGAAATTATTTCTACTGCGCGCGAAAGATTTGCAAATTAATCTCTCCTTGGTAGGGAAGCCGTAACTCACCGAGTGTGTCGCCGAGTAAGATTTTTAAAGCGTTTTTTTAACCAGGCATTTGAATTCTTTTACGCGCCACTCCGTCCAGAGTTTTCTAAAAATATAAGGCCCATTGTATCGGATCGCGATCTCCACCCCACTGCCCTGTTTCTGTTTCCAAATTAAGCGCTCGAACGACGAAGGGAATACTCACGATCTAAATTTCGCCCGATATAAAGTCGTTTGCATTACTGTCTCTTTTTCTTTTCCCCCTTTCCTCGATCCTTCTCTGTCTTCTCCACCGCCAAAAAAAGCCACCTCCCCAACGCTTTGGGGCCCCCCTTGTGTTCTCAAACCAACTGTTCTGGGAGAAGCTGCTGAAGTCCACCCTCCTACCCCGACGATGCACCCTGCCAACTCTCTCCCTCCCTCCCTTCCCCGCTCCCAGCCGTCCTGATCCACCATTTATCACGACGGAACAAGGCACAAGCACCACATGGCCTCTCTGTCTGCTCACTCGCTGCTTCCACAGCGTGTGCACGAAAATCCGTCGAGCAGTCACCTCTTTATTCACACCTTCCGGCGTCCTCATCCCTCCTTCGACCTTCATTCCCCCCACGAAGCATAAAGATGAATAAATGAAAAATCCCTTTAGGCCCGGCCTAGAAGCACACGTAGATTTCGAAGTTTTTTTGACATAGACCCGGCTCATTTTGATCACATTTTGCAGTGAGGGCTAGTCGTCATCAAAAATTGTTTCTGACAAAATTTTAGATAAAATTTATATCTACAATTACTTTGAACGAATTATATATTGTGCCTACTAATGAATTTATGATTTTTTTGTCTGAAAACCCCTATTTTTAACGACTAAAATAGGTACCTAGTTTTCTTCGAAATCTCCCTAAAACGAGACCTTTTTCTTGGCTTCACCCCACACTCTCCCGCCTTCCTGCCCCCTCTATCGGCCTTCCCAACCCAACCAACCAACCGACCACAATCTGGACACCCAGGAACCGTCACCAGAGTTTGGAAGTATACGAACCTCTCCAAAGTCCACCAGAAATCCACCCTACTCCTCCGTATGTTTTTCACCACTCCCCTGAATTCTCCCACCCACCCCAACCGATTTTTTTTCAACACTTATCCCCTCTTTTCTTCTCCTCCTCCTCCCCCCTCTACTCTTCGTGACCTTCCTCGTCTCGCTCTCGTTTTACTCGCGTGAGGATCACGTTTCTCTCTTTCGACTTTTTCCCTTCCCACAATTCCCATCGTCTGGGACTTACTCCCCAACCCCATCCGTCTTCCTCCTCCTTCCCTTCCATTCCCCTCTCCCTTCCCCTTCCCTCCACCTCCTCCCTTCTTCCTTCCCCTCTTCCTTTCCACTCACCCTTCCCCTCCCCAGTCGTCGTCTCGCGCTGCTTGCTGTTCTTTTGATTTACAAGCGTCCCTCGACAGTCTGTTTTCTCGCCTCCTGCCAGGTTCGTTTAACTTAGGGAAAATGTCCGTTATCGCCTCGTTTTTTTTTTCTTCTCTTCTTTCTTTCAACCCTCCTCCGCCAAGGAAAAATTCACTCACGCGCGCAGGAATTTCATGAGTGAGTGAGTAGTATGTATATCACAGGAGGAATGGCTCCATGCCATGTGAAAAATGTCGAGGCCCCGCTCGCGAGAGTGAATAATTATCACGCCACCAAACTGCCTCTTTTTCACGCGTGCGGTTCGGAAAAAAATACAGGCATTGATGGCTAATTCTGAATATAGCTTTGGATTCATCGACGGAAATGGTGGCGAATAATAGCCATTCTAATCTTCTATCCAGAAGCTGAATTTCGCAGTATTTCACTCGTGACACAAATAATCGACCCTCGCTTTGGAATTATAATAAATAAAAAAACTCCTTTAATAAAGTGACGGTCAACAAGGCAGCCGAGAGTCGACCCACTATCGCCAACTTTTAAAAGTTAAAGATAGGATAATATCGATATAATAATTTTATCTACGAAGTAGATAGGATAATATATTTTCAACACCTTCAAATATTTCAATAATTTCTCCCTAAATCCAATATTATTTTAGGCATATTTCGTCTAATGGCTGTCTATGGGAGAGTTGTATTAACCCGATATTCTGTTCCCGCAAGTGGGCATTAACACGTCAAGTAATAGTTAACTGTTTTGTCAAGTTGTCAAACAACAAAACACTTAGATTAATCAACACTTATTTTTATGATGTGCCCATATTTTTCAGATAAATACTTCCGCGTGGATAATTAAATTTTCTTGTAAATTTAAAATTCTCGCATCGGTAAATTCTAACTCCCTGCCAAACAGTTTATCACTATTTTTTTTCATTCTCGAGGTCAGGCCAATATATAACTCCTCAATCCAAATCCAGGCCTCATCTATGGTGAAATGAAAAAATATACCCGACTGCATTTCTAGAGCGAATTAACACGTGCATAAAAAAGGTCTGTCGCCTCATTTTCCAGGAGATAAAATTTTAATAGTTCCATGCATGAAAGCATGACTTTTAAAATAGCTAACGGATAGTTAGGAGTAACTGAAAACCGTACAGAGACGGGGGGAGATGAAATAACGTGTGACAACATTAACAAAAAATCCAGCATTGATAAAATGGATATAATATAAACATATATGTACTCTGCAATTCTCTAAAAACAAAATTTTCAGCATTTTTGGTCTCTTTTTACAGCATCGTCATTGAAAAACGTTTTTTTTATACCGCGGCAAATTATTAATGTTAGGTTATTTATCGTTTACCTTGATGGTACTGTGATAGATAGAAGTAGTAGTGCATTAAATTAAGTATCTCCAGAGTCGCAAAGGTTGTTTGTATATCACACACGATACAGAAATTCCATCGAGTGGGGCATAAAGCAAGTCTTGGGTGACATTCGGAAATAAAAAATGGCTCACTTAAAAAGACTCTCGGACGTTATTACTTGAGTTGAGATATTTTCTTGAGAAAATCAACGTGAGCATGTTCAGTTTCTCTTGGAGTCCCTCCGATTCATTACTCTCCGGAGTAATTCTTGAGGCCCACGGTGAGTAAAATTTGCATTTCAATCCTTTTAAATTCACCCGTGTGTGGGTACACCTACATATGCCCGCGCACAGCGACCGCCACGCCTATATGTCTTCACCTTCGTCTCTGGCAAGGAGGAGCGTCTAACACGCCAGTAAATCTTGAGTAAATAACTACGACTTCATCCAGTTAGCTTCGGTCACTGAATAAACCCATGCGCTCCTAACCACCCAACGAAGAGGAGCACCTGCACTTGCTTGTTTTCTTAAGCACACTCCAAGTTAAAAAGGCAGGAGCTAAGGAGACCTTAAATCAACAATATTCACCAAACGTGCTGCATGTTTTAAGAGCTCTTCAAACACGGCTTACGACCATTTTTAGCCGGTGGGAGTTCCCGACGAACAAGTAAGTTAGGTACACATGGGTATGGTCGTGGCTGGCCTCTAAGCGGTGATTCGAAAACCTTGCCCGAGTGAATGTGGTCTGAAGAATGTGGAATCGCTCCGTTTCCACAAGGAAGACCGCTGGAGAAATAGTTAGAGCTAGAATTTGAGTGCAACTTTAGGAAAATATATGAATGAGAATATATTTTTACATTTAAGTATATACGTCGTGTTTTTCAGAAATCAAAATCGATTTCGTTTCCAAAATATATAGAAATACTTAGGTATTGTGCTAAGAAGTGTGAAGGTAAAACCAAATAACTTTGGTTCCAATCAATTAGATACTTTACGCTGAACTTTGGCAAAGAAGACGTTTACCCACATCAAGAATTAAACTTATTTTGAACTCTCCCTGCACCTTTTTTCAATTCATATAATAGTTCATAAAGGCAGCATTGTCAGCTTCTCAATGCGAATGGCAGCATTGATATTTTTATGAGTAAACAGCTGCCAAATAAATAGTATAGAATTGTTCTATTGTCGAATATTCTAATGAACGTCCGAGGCTCCCGTCCACTGGTGGCATCACCTACAGGAGATGCTGAGAAATGTGTCAATAAAACGGTTAGAGAAAAAACCTTGAGGGGGGAAAAGTGAGCTTATAATAAGTAGGGCATTAGGAGAAAAAATATAAATATACCAGTGAGCAAACAAAGAGAAAGGGGAATGCAGTTCTCATGAGAAAAGGTACCCGAAGACTACTTGATAGCGAGTTCAACAAGACTGTAAATGATGGTCGAGCGGACAAAGTTAACAGAAGTAAAAGAGCAAAGGATGATCAAGGCCTAGGGATTGCCGTATAAAGGAACACCAGTACATGAATAAGACTGCATATCCAAGGACAACCAACAAATGAGAAGTTAGCCCCAATGGACAACCAGGGATAGTTGAGGCACCCTTCCACACCCACTTTTGGGGAATTGAAGGGCATTATTTTGGAGCTGTATGTGGCAAGCAGGGGATCACGAAAAAAGTTTTCATCTTTTGCTGCGGTCTTACACCGTATCCCTAGCGCTTATTATCTTACTTTGCGACAAGGAATTCTAGCAAGACATGAAATATAATTGGAAATGAAATAAGGCACTTGCCAAAGTTACCAATTTAGTTTTCGGACATAGTCATTTCCACGGGCATCACAGGATTGATGCGGGAAGCAGTTGATGAAGAATAACGACAGGAAAAAATATGATTTGAGCTCGCAATAGTGAGAATAGTACCAATTAAAACAGATTCCTGATGCTAACGAAGTTTTCTCGGGGTTTCAACCGGGTCAGGAAAGCGGCTGCCGTTAACGTTTCCATGGATTGTTCGGACGGACCTGATATAGACATCAGGGCTGATATCAGGCCCAACTTGTTACATTATACACATATATTCTGGAGCCGTCATTAACTCGGAAATTCTTAACTAGATCCCTGATGTTTCACATCGTTTTACTCTATTTCCATCATCCTCTTACACTCATTTTTTTATCCTTTCGAGGAGCCAACGACGCGCACCGTTTTGTACGAGCAGCAACTTGAGCGCGAAACCATAGTAGACCATCTTCGCCGACCACAACGAGCGCCTTTAAGACATTGCTCCCCTGCACTTGAAGGACCTCAAACCGCAAGAGCCTCGTCCTCACGCAAGGAACACAACTCCTATTTCCAACCACGGTACAAACAACCACAAGTACAACATTAATGAAATAGATTGCAGAACGAAGGCGTTGAAAATATCTTTTTTTCAACGGACATTAAGGGATCATACTAGTTGTGACAGATATTGCCTTTGAAATCACTACTCTCGCTAGGCAGACAAAGATCTGATACTAGTAGATAATTAATAATTTACTTATTACTACCTATTACTTACAACTCACCCTTAAGCAATGATGTCCTGCATGAGTTAATATGCCTGATTAATTGGTATTAGTATCTTAACCTCTTCGTCGCACGTGAGTATGATTGTTAACACAGCACTCTCCTAGCTTACCGTCTAGACTTGAATTTTTATGCTGGCTGCGTTTTGGTCCTCTTCGGCGACCAGGGGTACGTGCGGGTTCCGACCTTTATCTGGAACGAGTGGTACATGCCTCGCGTGGAAAGGTACATCGTAGATTTTTTAAAAACCCAGTTCTTCTCCTTGGAATTAAGGTAGTCTGAGCGAAATATCACTTCACCAAGAAGTTAATGAATTAGAACTCATTTTAAATAAAAAAACTCATCTTTCCAATGACATCAAAATATTAATCCCTTGCCGAACTACTTTTCGAGCTATTTGCCTGAAAATATAAGCTGTTTTACATGGCATAGATTACGACTGTGCGCTCCAGAGGAAGAATATTGAAAAAATTAGGAATTTATAACACATAGATTTCGTCAAAAAACTAACGGTGTGTAGTATATATGTTTTCTCAACTATTTATAAAAATTAATCTATTACCCACCGCATACATTTGTGTAGAATCGCAAAAAAAGCCTTCTGTTGTGAAGGCTTTTTAGCCGTACGGAATGAAAAAAATGAGTCAAGTTAGAGACTTATGTAGATATTAAACACAAAATTAGATAGCACTATTCAACAGATTTAGTAAAAGGTACAACGCTTTTCAGCTGTAGCTTTTATTAAATCTGTGGAATAGTGCTATCAAATTTTGTGTTTAATTATGATATCCTTCCACTACGTCTCGCCGGACACAGTTACTTATGTAGATATCATTATGCAATTAGGCACTGAGAATTTTTGTCATGTGTAACTATATTTTTGCGCCATTAATATTACAATATTTATATCACACTTCTTACAGACGCTGAAATCAACATATAAAATTGGAATATGGTCTCCAATATGACTCGGGAAATATCTAGCTCAAACTACCTCAAATCCACAACGACCCACCCCATCTGCACCCTTCCAAAACCCCTCCACACACCTCTCAACGCTCCCCTCCCCCCTAACCGCGCCTCCTCACCTTCACCGAAGTAAACCTATCTGGGCCGCGGTTTCTTCCATCCCCCCCCCCCCGTAATCTTCAGGAAAATAAGAATAAATAAACGACCAGGATTCTTGCTTGCGTGCGAAGCGAAGTCTGATTGATTGCTTTGGACTTGTCGTGGGATATGCCGAGGGGCGGACGTATGTGCAAACAGTTAGAAGCGCGCCTGTCCGGCAACTGCCTTGACCGTTGAGAGAGAAAGAGAGCAATCAATTTCTTCGAGACTCTCGAACTTCACAATGGCGTCGCTCAAACCATTCCACCTGGTTTAGGAAGATTCTTTCACCTGGCGATGTCGAGAGAGACTTCAAAATAAGTTTTCGTGAATGGAGTGTTCCGATCTGAAAAATAACCCACTTGGTTTCAGCCTAGTGAATGGACTAGCCATTCGCCTATTACGTCCTCGCTTGGCGGCCAGGGAAGCGTGCGGGGTTTAAGGAGGTTCCGCCGCGACTGTGTGAGTCAAAACAAATACTAAATTCCACATTTTTTATATTTTGTCCAAAAAATCCTGCTTTCACTGATGAAATGCGTTACCAATAGAAACCCAAAAGTAAGGAACAAAATTTGCAGATTATTCCACGAATTTATTTTAAATGAACACTTTTTTCCAGCCATAGGAGCCGACTGCAGCGCCATTTCCTACGAATTAACGCATTTTGACTTCAATTACGGCAGTAATTCCCTAATAACTAAAATAAATAAGATGGTAAGATGCCTATTTTCCATTTTTATTCAATTTCTCTGGATTATTTCCTTCTTATAAATAGTTTTCCGCAAAAATGGCATTTATATTTTATGGAAAAATACTATTTTTCCCCGTGTTTCTCTCATTCCCCCATTGGACACCATGTAATTTCAAGTTGAATTAGAGAGTGATATAGCATGGAAAGGTATTATATTGCTGTTCATATCAGATAGAGGACAATCTTTTCTACAAGTAGACAGAAAATTAATAAAATGACATTAACGTCATTTCTCGGTGGAACCACCTTAACCGTGAAATGAGAAGAATATTGTATTCCGGGAGTGAAATCACCCCGTACCACACACCCTTGAGTTGGTTTTCAGGGTACTATACACATATGTATATTGATGAGTATTTATCAACCATTCCCTCCTATAAAGTAAAAAAAAACGAAAATTACTTTTCAACTGAGAGAAAAAATGACCTTTTATTATTCATAGGCTATCAAAACGTCATCACTTTTGTACTTGGGCGCCATAACTTAATTCTTCATCCCGAAACACGTAGCTGTGGGCGTTACTTTCACAACCTTTAAAGCGAGTAGGTAAACTTTAAAAGTTAAACAACTCTTTTAGCTGCCAAAAACTGTCATTTTTTATTATGCTGAAGAGTTCTGAATTCATAAATAAAATCTCCGGAAGCGTGTAGTAAATTTCATTCCGCATTTTTCCGTGTGCTGTATTTTTTATTTAGTCAAATCCAAAAAGGTTGTTGAATTAAATTCTCCGCTTTCCTCATTACAATTTCGTTCGAGGCATATTAATTCAATTTAGTGAATAGCCTCCATTGCATCTCATTAAACTGCCATTATGGAAGGGAAATTTTTTATCCGCCTGAAATGAAACATTTTGCTGAGGGAAATTACATTGAATATTCATCCATCCAAAGTGACATGATGAGGGATTGCAGTTGACAATGAAAGTGCCCAAATTCTAAAGATTAGATTGCCTGTTATATCACTTATCCATTTTTTAATAATTAGAAATCATTTCATTCTTAATTAAGGGCCCCTTTTGTGTTTGAACGATTAAAATGTTATTTCGGTTAATGTAATTCGCTCAACCTTCATTTTACATAACGACAACAGAAATTATCACCAAAGCAAATACAGCTATTGCTTACTTTAGCAATGCAAACTGGGGGTAGTTGATGTGCATCTACAAGCAAGTTCCAGGAGTGGAATTGATTACATAGGTATCTTGTTAGTCAAGGAAACCCTAAATGACCTTTTTTACCGAAATGCTAACAAAGGCATAAATAGATTTCTGACGCACGCGCAAGGATTAGCATAAGTTCCAGAGGAGGGGCCATGTTTCACTTTAATGGCTGTGCAGCCATGCACCATGTAAGCAATAATCTATTTGCAGGGGCCGTACTTGTCTGAAATACGGCACTCCGAATGAGTACGTTGGCGTCCTACGTGAGGAATAATTCAAATTAAGGTATAACAATACTGGTAAATAAATTGAATGAGGATACCGAGCTGTACAAAAATGTCCGCCAGTGAGCATCAAATTTAGATACGTTTCCCCCACCGTGATAATAACTTAGGCCTGCTTCCTACGTGAGGAATAATTCTGAATAAGGTAAACCAGTTCCAGTAAACAAATAGAATAAGACTGCCGACGAGTAAAAAATCTGCTCCGTGTGTAACAATTGGCCCTCCTCCACGAGAGTAAAATATGAGGATGCCAAGGAAACGAGAGTGCTTTGGGGAGATGCATGTGCGCACATTCATTTGTATACTTATGCGTATCGGGGGTATTTCCGGGGATGGATATGGATCGGTAACCACGGCAACCCTCGAGCATTCACCACGCCCTCCACCCTCCTCCTTAACGGCATAACGAAAGATGACCCCGCCGAAGAGATTGGTCGATTGAATAATCGCCGTCTCATGGACCATTAAAATCTCAACAAGCTTTGGACACGCCTCGCCGGTGGCAACACACACGCTCAAAAACAAACGAGGAGAGAGGTACGCGAGAGAGAGGAAAGAGGCGGGGAAGGGCCGGCTTTCCTCCTTCCTCCCTTCTTCCTACGGCACGAGGCCTTTGGGATCCCAGAGCGCTACCAGACCCCCTCGCTTCCCCTTCCCCCACAAACCCACTCGCAGGATCGTAAAACTTCCCCCTACCTTCCCACCAACCCCCCTTTTCCAGCCTTTCTCCCTTCTGCGCAAGCGTGGTCCCCCGCCCCCTCCCAGCCCCCCGACCCGCCCGCCGCCGCAGACTCAACTCTCCGCAGTCGATAAGGAGACGCGGACGAGTGTGATGGGGAGGGCACTGCTTGCGCGAGCCTCGCGGTTGCCCCTCCTATTCTCGCAGTGGTGATTGTGATGGTGGTGCTGGACTCTCCTCGATCGCCATGTCCCCAGATCCATCGTCCCCAGGGGTTTGCGTCTTCGTCGGCGCCTACGTGAGCATCTTCGCAGTCGCCGGGGTCCTCCTCTACGGCCCCGTACTCGTCTCCCGGGGAGGCGTCCTCGAAGCTGGCGGCGGTGGCGCAGTGTTATCCGGCAGGAGGCCCGGGAGACCCGCGTCCTCCTCGGCCCTCCGGCTGGCCATCGAGGAGGGCGGCGCCGCCAGCTGGGAGGTGCGGAGGCCCGCCGGAGGTGCCCTGCCCAACCATCAAGGGTTCGGGGCGTGGAATGGGAGCGGCTCAGTGGGTGCGGGAGGGAGTGGCGGTGAGGGTAGGACTTACGAGTGCTCAGCAGTGCACTCCGCTTCCGACCTCGAGTTCGTGGCCGGCGGTTGGACAAAGGCCGTGTACAGGGCCAAGGTGTGGGGTCAGGACGTGGCCATCAAGACGGTGAACCTCAACGGGCACGACATGCGAGAGTGTCAGAGGGCGGGAGGCTCGCCGTCGGCGTGTTACCGGAGGGCCGCGGCCAAGATCCTGAGGGAGACGGTGCTGCTGGGACAGCTGAGGCACGACAACATAGTGGAGGTATTGCACCCCGGAAAGAGAGCCGTGCCGTAGTGGCATTCGCTGTCCCTCCTCCCCACCCCCCACCACCCTTCCGCCCCCCTCAAACCCCTCGGCCACCTACACATCCTGCCCATTCCATCATCCCTTGCGATATAAAACCGTATCGCCCCCTTCTCTCCGCTGGAGGAAAAACATATGAATTCCGCTTCTCTCTTGTTTTATTTGTTGAGAACACGGTCGTATATATAAGAAGTCGATTCGATTCACTCGTTTGTTTCCCTCGCTCGATTACCGTAGATAACGGTCGGTGGATTCGATGTTGATTTATCGAACGGGCAACGCGAATTTGTCTAACTTGGAGCTTCCATTATTGTTTCTTTTTTGCGTCTAAACCGGAACCAGTCTTACAACACATAAGAATGGTCGGCCATTCCTCAATAATATATAAGTCATTATGCATAATGTCACCGAGGCTGTCCAATGATTCTAAGGATAAATGTGTGACGGATGCATGTACTGATAACATCGGTATAATGGTTGGGGATGAAAATTGGCCAATTCTATTTCACACTGATGACTGCAAGAAATGCAAGGGCTCCTGAGTAACTTCTGTGAAGCAACTGAGATAATAGAATTGAGGGTAAATGCGTCAGTCCAAATTAGTTGTTTTTGATACTGAAAATAAGAAAAATTATAGTAAAAAAAGGGTGAAAGGTAAAATTATGGAACAAGAGGAAGATTCAGTGGACCTTGAATGAGTGTTCACGAAAAATTGAAGGAGACGTGAAGAGATTAAGAGTCGTGGGAATAGTGGAATAAAGTCGTGGGTAAAAAGTGCAGCATATTTATTAATTTACGTTTGTGACAATTTATTTTCTGGTAGTGAAATTTGGGTTTGCTGGGCTGAGGATACTGTGGGATAAATGCAGTGGGTACGGATTTTATGATAAGTGTTAGAGGTAGAAGTGAGGGATAGGGTTAGAAATGAGTGGATCATGAAAGTACATGGAATGAATGCTCCTGAAATAGAATTATATGAAAGGAGCGTGCCTCGTTGGTTTGGCCATGTTAACACGATGAATGAGAGACAAATTACAAAACAGATACATGGTAGAGGAGTGAATGGTGTAACAGGAAAGGTTAGACCAAGATAATGAGGAGACAAAGTAGTGGAAAAGGCTTTAAAAAGAGAAATATTAGGAGTATAAACAAGAGAATGTGTGTAATGCAATGCATGATTGAAACAGAATATCTGCTATTGCATCCATAGTCGTAGTTACACTAACTTTAGGGTTTAGTGAAATGTGTTCGTGGCTACTCACCCCCTGCCACACACCCTTGAGGTGGCTTGCAGGATATTTTGTAGATGCAGCTCAGAAAAATAAATACACGAATAGGCCAGTATGGAAGTCATTATTAACGGGGAGCAGTTTTCTTGGCATAACGCTAATAATTATGCTATTTGATTTGCCTTGCCTATAGAGATTGCCTGCATATATATATTGATATGCCTACCCAGGAAGGGAACGACGCGTCGTGATGATTACGTATGCACATATGTAATTCATTTATGACTTATCAGTTTTTCCCGTCAAACTGAAGGCGAAGTAATATCGTTACAAGTTGGTAGGATCGATGTCTATTCGCTTAAAAGTGCAATGATTCTACCGAAGTCCCTACGACTTCGGTAAAGTTAAACAATCGTAATGACGATACCCACGGTTGGAACGGTTGCTAGCAAAGAACAGTATTTTTCATCCATCCAAGAGATAGTCTTTAGGTGCCAGAAATGTATGTTTCTTTGACTTTAACGACGTCGTACAACCGCTTTTATACCACTGTATACACCTACATATATACACCTACACCTGTATATACCTACTCCTCATTCTATCAGGCAGACATTATTGGATTTATTAACCCTTTCAGTGCTATGCACGCATATATGCGTTTGGGCGGAGCAGTGCCATCAGCGCTACGCACGCATACATTGTATATGCGTTTTAAAAAGCAGGAGTTTAAATACCAGCAACGAAAGTATGCGCGCTACGGTGAGCGTTCTCAGGGATGAAGCTTAGAACTGAAAAGGTTAACATTATAATGGCGGGGATCGGGTGCCACAGCAGACATGTTAGACTCAGTAAACATTGGTATATGACTGGTCGTATTTTGCCAACCAGGTAAACTTACGGATTCGCCAATGAAAAAATACCATGGAACTTAATTGAAATATCAAATAATAATCATTTTCAACTTTTTATACCACTTAGTGAATTGAATGACTATCATTTGCACATTCACGCAACTCCACACGAAATGCAGTGAACATAAATGTAAACTCGAGTCATTTGGATTAGTTTACTTGTTGGATTAAAGCAGATTAAGTTTCTACGTGTTCAGCCAAAGGCATTTTTTTTCATCTGGAAAAAATATTGGCACGAACGAAGCCCATGTATGTACAAATTTTGATTTATTTTCCTAACCAAAAGAATAAGACCATTTAGAGTTATCTCTTAAATGTGATACCAATTGGTAAAGGAATGATAAGGCAAAGCCAGGTAGCATGTTATTTGTGATTATACTGAGCTTCACACTTGAGATAACGGTTCCTTAGAAGATAAGGATATTCTTGTTACATCACTCAAGCACTGTGGTTTCCTGTATATTCCCGAAAAACATTGGCCGAACATTTTCTTTTCCTTGCAGAAATATACAATTCCCCTTACCACTTAAATCGAATAAATTTATGAATAATAAACTTACTACTTGTGTAGGTATATGAAACTCAGCAACAAATCTAGTGATCCTAATCAGGCGCAAACTCAAATTCTTCTCTTAGTTGACTTCAAAGTAATAAATGCCTATCCATTTCAATTTCATTGTACCAAAAGGACAAGAGTGTAATCGAATCAATGGGCTTCCATTGCTCCACCCTAATGTACCACTAATTGTGCTTGCATTTTATCTGAATCCGTCGCTCATTTGAAAAACGTTCATATTAACCAGCCTCCAATAATGTTACAAATTGAAGTTACAATTAGCGTTAGTTACCGCCAATTCACTGTGAGGCAACAAAATAAGAAGGGATTGACGGTGTTTTTCGTCGTGTTGGATCACGTGCATATTCTCCGTGGTGTTGTTTTCCATTTCCCACGAGGGTCAGCTCGCACGTTTCATAGTTTTTGTTTACAATGTCTATTTCATTCATCATCATCATTACTTTTACTCCTAATCTGGATAGATGCCCCAAGCTGGCTATAATTACTCAGTAATTTTTCATTCCCCGCATCCCCACTGATCGCATTTTTTGGACACCCACTTAATCTGCATCAGCCGTCCAAGATGTCACTCTCCGAAAAGCGGTATTCTTCATAGTACTCATTAAAAAAACACTTTTACCCACTAAGGGTCACGCTAAGTTTTAGTCTAATATGGTTCCGTATTTCCATTCGAATTTTCCATTCATTTTCGCGATTTACTTTACTGAAGCCCACCTTGACATCCAATTCTTACTCCTACGTATAAATTGCATTGCAACACGTAGCGTCTTGCTTCTTCCGTTTTTATAAATGTATTCATTGCTTTTATAGCCTCCAAGAAATATTTGAGTTCATTTATACGATTTGACTCAAGCAAGTTTTGTGACTCCACGTAGTATATTCAACGAAAACGTTTTTGACTATGACACACCGTGGGCAACATCTGAGCTATTTCATGCCACTGCTAAACACGGTGAGCCTCACCATATTCTATAAAAATTGAACTTAATGTAAACGAAACACAAGGTCAGTAGCCCATATAAAAATATGGTTGGACGTTGCCTAAAATTACATCAACTCTTATTTTCTCACTCAAAAACCATAAAACGTAGTTACTGTCTAATATTTGTTGTATTTACGTCGATAAATTAAGAAAAATGCTTAAATATTCATATAATTAAGGAGTCATAGGGAATATTTGCGATATGTCCTTTCTTTTATATAATTTTATTTCATATTCTATTGGAGTGCTTCTCACTGCACCATGACTTCAATTGGGACATGTTATTAGTTACAAAAATGCGTGCATTATAACGAAGATAGAGTAATTCATCAAATTCAGTTACTGCCTTGTTACGGGGTTAATAAAAACTATACCTAATCCTTTGAAATTAATTTTAGGTACTCATCAACATTTTTCGCAGTAGTAGTATTTTTATTTAACGTGCTTCGACGGCTAAGGTCATTTCGCACATACTGTCTGCCACACGCAGACAGAGGCAACAGCACTCGAACGAATCGGAGGTTCACCCCTCCAAACTCGAGCCGAGCCCAACGATGCTTAACTTCGGTGACTGATCGGGAACCGGTGTTTCCATTGTGGTAGGCCGTTGCCCTGAACTTTTTTCATATGGTATTTCAGGGGAAGAGTAAATTATTTTAGGCAACACTATTGCAACAAATTTGCAATGACTCTACTCTACGACAGACAGTTAGTGCATTAGAAACCATAATGATAGTCTTCTTCCACATTATTGGAAGGAAAAAATTTCACTATTTCAGTCTGCCTCCACCGAAAGAATACCTTGGCCCCAGAAAGCTCAAACAGAAGTCATGTCTGTCGTAAATTGATTAATGTTTATGATAAACTAGCAGTGCCCGGAATGCGTTGCAATGCCTATTTTTCTTTCTAAGTAAGAGCCCCGAAATACACATACAAAGCAGACATGTACAAAATAAATGAAGGACAATGATTTTTTTGTGTATTCGCAAAATAAAATACTCAATATTGAAGTCCCCATCGATTTCCATACTTTTCATGGCTTGGCCCACAAATATTTTCTGGGTTCAAAACCGGTCCCTAAACGAATTTAAAACCTAGTTCATTTAATTCCTCGTACCTAAACAGGAATTCGTAACGCACAAATGTTGGCATGAGTTTCTACTCCATGCCTATTCTGCGGTATCCAAGTAAATTAAATATACCTTCCTTTTAACACAAATTATGTCTCACTGATACGATTCTGATTCACGTGATTGAGCAACTCGTAAACGATCTGCTTCGTTGCTTGCTTGATATTTCTTGCTTGTTTGAGAAACTCGCGTGCCAACACCAATACCGCCTGTACCATAAGGGCACACGGGGCCCGAGCCCAGGGCCCCCGACCTCACGGGGGCCCCGAAATACCGAAATATATGCTTAGACAAAAAGGAGCTTTTATTTAATAACGTATCTACCTAAGTTCCATTTCTCAAAACATTTAATAACATGTATTTAATTTTAAGCAATAAAGCATAAAAAATATAAAATCATAACAGAAAAATATTTTTTCTTGTCATTCAAATTTTTTACTTTTTAACGGGGCCCCAAATTTTCGTGTGCCCAGGGGCCCCGGCATGTCCTAAGACGGCCCTGGCCAACACTCATTTGTTGAAACTATTCCCGGTCCACCAATTATACAATGGATATAATAATTCAGAAACCTTCGAAGAGGCGCGCACTACAGCTCACCTAAGTTTCCCCGGCATGCGTTGCAATACCTCTATTTCTTTCTAAGTACGCACGAATATACAAAGAATGACACATTTACATGTACAAAATAAATGAAAGACAATCTATAAAATTAAAGTTGAAAAAATGTATTTAAGTGCTTTGGGAAATAAAGTGCTTTGGGAAATCAATAATCTTTGGTCTTTCCGCCCTCTGCAAAAACAAATACATTTTTCAGCTGCCCCACTCGTAAGCATGTGAAAAGCATGGATATTCCAGATTTAATCCACACAATTGAAACGATTGACCTTTTGCCTTGTTGATGGTCATTGTGAAGGCAAGGCGAACTGTAGTCGTTTGACTACAGCTATCAAATTAGTCACTGAACCTGGCCTTTAAATGCTGCAGGAGTGAATAGCCATTCATGAAATCGCTACTTAATGGATATTCACGCCTGGTTTCCAAGGAAATTTTCTATTGTTGAAATGGAAGAAAAATTGATGAATTTCGAGATAAAAACGCAATTCTTGGACAAAAACGAGGCGTATAAGAAAATTGAATGAAAGAATTAAATACTGCATTATTTTATGTGTTCTATGATACAAGTTTCCATCCAATATCTTGAGTGCAAGTAATTTAAAAAAGCAATTAAAGAAAAACCGGCGCCGAATTCAATGCTTTTCTTATTGGAGTAAATGATAACAATATTGGGGTAAAAACAACCCCAAAAATTGCCATTTTTATAATTCAGAAACCTTTATTGGCACAACTCACCAAAGTTTCATCGCAATCGGGTGTATGGCATTGGCGTGCATAAAACACGAACAAAACAAACATTCTTTTTTATATATAAGAAGATGATAAGAAGATTATTGTATCTAAAGCTAATCATTTATTCCAAAGTCGGATAAATTTTTGTTTCAAGCCACTGGAAAGTTAAATGAATAATTATGATTTACATGTATGAGGTGCGTAAAAATTTGAAGTCAACATGTGTTCAAAATCTAGCAATGAGTTTTTCTGAGATACAACTAATTTTCTTCATTTTCAAGGAATTGATTCACTCCGAGGACAATAATCAAAGAAAGCATTTGTTCAGGATACTCCATTTGATTGTTTCGTTGTTTAGGAAGATAACTCAACATCACATGATGTGAACTATTAAGGGAGATGAAGCGACTCCATCAAAAGTCATACTGTAGCTTAAAGCGATGAATTTCTCCCTACATATTAACTCCACCTAGTTAATAATCCTTTTTTTAAGGGCAGTTATTCTTTGCACTATCTAAATCCTCTGGATTGGGAAAGAAACGTGGTTTCTCGCTTCTCAAACTCCCTTTTGCGATTCTCTCAGTGCGTGTTACATAGCCCCCAACGGGGGCCTTTGAATAAAGAACCCCAGGGATTCCAATGACAATGGCTCATTGCTTCAGGGGCCAAGAAAATAAGAATAAGTTTATTTGATATATTAAAATAAAAAATAATATTTAAAATATTGACTTGATGCACCTGGGAGGAGATGCAGAACACCTGCGCTGGATTATGGCTAACATCGCATTTCGCCAATGCATACCATGCGAAATACGAACATGGTACCCCTGCAATACTCTTTTAATGCTTTACAAAAGTCTCTCAATTTATTATAAAAATTTATTTAAGCCAAAATTGATTACTCTCACGGTATTGTGACGGAGACTAAAACATATAGGTAACTTTGCCAGAAACACATTCCTTATGATCCTCTTAAATAATATTATATTAATATCTTTAACGTAATTTACATTTGACGTCAATTTACATTTAAAAGTAAATTGGCTATGTAAGTTTGCAATTAATGATGCTATTGTTATTTACCTCATACCATTTATTACTCTAATAACATACCATAATAATCTTGCACAAACAATTAGAGCATATGCCTACAAATGTAGAATATTATGTCGTAAGATCGTAATTTTCACTGTGAAATTCGTCCAACACCTCTTGTTGTGACTCTCAAGGTGCAATTTTAATATAGAAATGTAAGGTCGCCATGCAATATCTGTTTTGGATATTAAGTTTCCAGGGTCTTGAGATTGAAAAAATTATCCTTCCACAAAAGTCGTTACCTTTCGTTTTAATGAAACTTTCCGAGCTCCGAACCGCATTTATGAAGCTCGTCCAACAGCGTCCAATGTACTCTTAAAGCTCATTTCTATGACCAAGTAATTAACGAGCGCTATTCCAGTCGTAGTGTGTATTCGGGTGGTCTTGGCCACCATATACCACTGACCTCAATCCTCGCGATTACTTTTTATGGGGCTGATTTAACGACACTGCCTGCAGAAATCCTCCACGAGTCAAGGCGAACAAAAAAAATTGAAAATTCAACCTTTGCCATGGAGAATATTGCTGGGGACGACGCTCTGGCCGGGAACAATGCTACAACGTTCCCTCACTCGTTAGCGTAAAGTAATTTGAGTCGACGGCGCGAGACTTGGACATGTTTTCTATTAATGAATTTAGTGAAAAAAGCCATTTTCTGAGCAGATTCCAACGGTGGCAACAAATAAATAAATCTCGAGTATTATGCCCTGTCTTCTGCAAAAAAAAACAGTCGTTCCACCGGGCGACTCAACGCTTGGGGGTAGCATTACGACATGTACTTTAAATTGGTACAAATGTATTTTGGCAAAGAGAGCGCAGGAAATATTGACTGGACTGAGGATTTTTGTTTCGCAAGTCGTAGGTGACTTTATAAGTGAGTTATCACATGCATGGATCCGTTTATCCTGCACTCAATTTCTCTTCTAAGCTTTGTTGCGAGTAGCCCCTAACTTAAGTAGCTGTTAACTAGAGTATCCGTAGAATGATTGTGGAGCAGAAATAAATTTGGAATTTCTTGCGATGAAATAACCAGCGTGAAACATGGACAATTCTAAACAAAAGCGCTATTATTCGATAATAGTGTAGTCTTAAGGTTTAACATGAGCATTAGCTCGTCTCAAGAGAACTATTTCAGGGATAAAATTCAACGCAAGATTTCACGAAAAATCTCCAAATTTTACGAAATGATGAACGCTATGCGAATTTTAGACACATATTTACGCCATTAACCATGTTACATACACACTGAGATTACTTTGCTTGCCCATTGGAAATGTTTGTATGTAAATAATTAAGTAAAAAATATAGCCCAAACTTCCTACTAGCTTCCGCGCAAACTTTTTCAATTGTCTTTGTTGATGGGCTGGAGACCATGAACTAATGGTGAAGGGAGATGAGGAGTTAGATGCTATACTGCATGTCCGATTCATTCAGAAAGGCCAAATGCTCAGGAATCCAAAAAAAACACACTACACACAGATGATTGGTTTGATTGGCTAGGGTTAAGCTCGTCACATTGCCAACGGCAAGTGAAATACACACATCAGAGGAGGACGGGGGAGGGTATCTTTCCATGCACTGCCTGTGGTTTCTCAGAAAACTTGGTACTCAGAATACCACTCAGCTTGGGTTAACCTGAACGTGCCATGAGAGGCCTTTCCCGGATTTGCACACAAGACGTAGGCGCAGAAGACCCACTAGATTAACGGCAAAGTCGTCTGTTTTCATAATGGCATAGGAAAAGTTAGCGCGGAAGCATACAATACAACGCGCATTAGCATTAAGGGGTGCATTATTTTAGAGGACCTCACACGTATGAAAGTTGGAAATATGGTTGGCGGTATAAGTCGCCAGTTGATCGAAAATCTCAGCGATCGGAGTGATTAACGCAACCATTCTTGATCATATAATTATCCCCTGCCCGTTGCCGTGACCAAGGAGCTCCCTTGGCGACCGAAAAATCTCCTCCCCCTCAGGAAATCGTTTAAAAGCATTCAAGAGGGTCCTCCTCCAGCATCCGAGATTAAGTTACTCCACCCTTTTGTAACGAGGGGTCTCTCCGGCCGCGGTGACTCCACTCGACCAACGAAGAAACGCCCGAGGCAATTCGATAGTGGCGCTTTCAGGAATAATAATAAAACGGAGCCCAGCGATATGTTTGCATTTATTTCGTCGCTTTGTTTTCAAGCGTCCACTGGATAATGGTACACACCATAGGCTTTTTTTCCTCTCTTCTCTCACGTCTGTTATTTTTAATAAAACCTGCGGTGATGGGCTTTCCGCAAGGGAGACGGGGAGAGAGGACGATGATATCTCATGTTTACGTCTCACCCGGATGGGATGCCAGGCGCCAAGCGCGGAGATGGTTAGAATCAGCAGCCTCCCCTTCCCCTCAGGCCCCTGAGGCAGTAAAAAACTGCTAACGTGAACACATGGCCAGGAACCATTACGGAGCCTCCTTGCACTCTCTTGAGGAAAAGCCTTCCCAGACGGCTTGTTTTTTTTATCTCAGCGAGAATGAGCGTTTTGAAATGGGTCGTCCTCATCCTGTCAAGCTCAACATTTTGATTCGTCGATTGGTCCCTGTCCGGGGTTGTCAATCCCACTCAAATAGATGGGGGAGCGTATATTGAGTACGCCTGTTCTTAAGGACGAGCTTAGCCTTATGGTTCGCCATTGTAAGTGGAGCAATGATGAGGAGGGGCGCCAACCCTCCCAGTTTGAAACCCTGAGTCATCGGCTGCGCATGCTGGCAACTATCGCGGTTCACTCACCGAATAGGACACCAATTTTTTTTTATAGGTTAATTGTTTTAGCTACGGAATATTGACACATTTCATTGGTAAACTTTAACCATTTATTCGGTTGATCTAACAATTCCTCACTTCAACTCAACTGGACACTTTAGCTAGGGAACAAAAGCGCTCGCCATCACTGAATTGTAATTCCGAGAGCTTTTGCGCGCTCATTTCACAGACGATACATACGTATTTCAATGTTTTCGAATCAAGAAAAAAGACAACTCGAAAGGTCGTCATATAGTATCTTTATTTATTGGTGAGGATAATAAGATAGTAAAATATACTCCAGAGTTCTTGTGTTGAATAAGTGTTTTTTAAATAAAAATGTAGCTATCAACTAATTCAATTTTCTCGTTTCGAATAATTAGCGGGTAGTTTCCGGTGAGGCCAGTATAGCATTCTTCGCAATAATATACTCCGCGTAAAGAAGTAATCGAGTGTCTGGTTCTTTTTCTGGTTTGCCCTGATTATATTCCATTGCAGAACGGCAGGTCCAAATGAGCGAAGTCTGTTGGGGGTGAAATGTTGTCCTAGTTTTCCTTTCTTCGATCGTTGTCAAGGCTGGAAATGGATATAACATTAATTAACGTAGTTTGTCCCGTTCCGAGGAATAAAGTCTTCAGCTTTCTCTTTATGTCGTAAAGTAGTGTAAAAAGTAAAAGCTGTGTATATCATTAGTCATAAATGGAGGCCGTAAAATATTATATTCTGATTTTTTTTCTGTCAGAATACTGAGCTGAGTGAGGGTGAAACACGCTTACAAGAAATATTCCATCCGCTCGGGTTAAACTTTCCCTGAACAATTTCTCACTCGGCTATCCAGCTAATTATATCTTACATAATGAAACAAAAAACCCTTCTAATGAGGAATTGTTTAATCTTTCCCTCGTTCCCTTGAGCGTCGTGGCCCTTTTTACGTCAGGGTTCCGACGTCTGACATTCGTTTAGAAATAACTTCAACTGTTCTTTACCCTTGGTCAGTCGAGTTTTATAAAAAGGAGATTCGCAATAAACTTCCTCCATTTGGAGATCCGCTCGCCTCGAGTGTACATTTTTCAAGCTATGAATCTCATAATTAGAACCATGCTTAAGAAAAATCATGCCTTCGGTTAAACCAAGTGACCTGACGAGTGAAAATGTTATTTGAATAAAATTACGAAGTAAATGAAAATACCCTGTACAAACTGAAGTAGAGCGGGGCGAAATTTACAGAATCGAAACACGTGTAATTTGAAAAGTGGAATAACGCCGCCATAATATAGCACTCATAAGTAAAAGAACCTCCCATGAGACGCGTTTTATACAACTAATAAAACTTTCCGTCATTATTTATATAAAACCGTTCATTTTTCCCACCTTCTCAAGGCAAAATTCTGAGACAGCTCCACACAAATCGAAACGAAATTTTAAAAAAAATCAATCGAGCCGAGGAGATAACAGAATAATTACTTACGTTAGGACAAAGCCTTTTGATTAGGACGAAGATTTGAAGCAATAACGGCTAAAAAATACTGCATTGTTCCCATTTTACGAGATTAGTACGACTTTTTGGTTAAATATTCACGTTTTCAATCGCCAAAATGTTATAAAATGAGGGAATGTCACATCGTGTCATTGACTTTCCTCCTCCGAACCCCACGATGAGAAATATGCAAATATCTATTCCTCTGAAAACGAGTGCTCTCTCCTCGAATCGTAAGCAAACAAATGCGGAAATGGTGTAGACATCAGTAGTTTTAGTTATTCCCTAAGCTTCTTTGGGAGATTTCATCATACATGCAACGTCGCTGTCAATTTAGTACCAGGAAAACGTGAAACAAATTGTATTGTTAGGCAAACAACGTTCACATTCCAATGTCAGTCGCGTACTCTGGCTCAGAATATTTTACACCGAATCCATAGGAGTGTCCCGCTCGTAACCTACCTCAGCTCGTAGAATATGGATGTTTCTCTATAATGGGCGTAGCAGGAACCACAGGTCGTTCGCTACTGGGAATTTCAGAGACAGTCGATGTCAATTTACCTTTCGCTGTAGGAAACACGTTCAGGGTTAGTTTGTCCATTATCTTTCTGTTCACGAATTGCCTTAACAATATATTATGCACACGGAAGGATATTATCCGAAGTAGAAATAATAAGTTAAGTCGTTTGTCGCTTGATAAGCCTATCAAAGTGTTTGGGTAAGGAATGGAATTTAAATTGGTGAATGCGAAATAATAGTTTTCACTCTAACCCGTACTACAAGAGATTTTTGAAGGACCAAAATCCCAATAGGAGAAAATGTTTTGGCCCATTTATAATCGAGTATTTGAATCGTCTTTCCCTGAAAGAAGTGAGATATATTTTTGGATTCGTAATTCCAAAGAGATTCTATGTTTCCATTGCTATTACCGACACTTACTGGCTTTTCCACCAAAAACCAGTAAGCTCAGTGATGCGAGACTTCGATGGAATATTTTTCAAACATTTCAATTGAAGTCGCACTTTGGCATTACTGATTGATAAAACTAAACATTTCAAAATTTTGGCTGGCTGTATCTCCTTCAAAAAGCTGCGAACGGCAATGATTTTAGAAGTTGGAAAGATAATTATTTAATTTCATGCGTCAACCGAGTACATCTATAGCTTTTACTCCTTTTTAATTTACTGTTAAACTTCTAAAAGTGTGCTTCTTCTTGTCGTGTATAAATTTGTTATGCACGAAGTTTCCGTGGCTTCGTGAAAGGATGCAGGCTCGTCGTCACTGCTTTCCCGCTTCCACAAAATAGAAGAGAGTATTGACGGAAGCGACGGCGCCAGCTTTCAGTATGAGATGTGAACTTTGGATCCGTGTGTCGTAAAATATTTGAGTTCGAATTTCATGAGATAGCTCTTCGAGTGTAACCCTTCACCTCGGGCCAGCACCCAACATGGAGGCGACAGTGTTCCTTCCCTTAGGAATGCATAGGAGCCCGGAGTGGTTTTGTTCGCAGCGACCTGGATGGAGGAAGACTAATATTTAAAAGTCTTTGAGTCAACACGGGTTGGAGACAATATAATTTTCACGGGCTCACGTAACTTCCCCAAGATTCTAGCGCTGTGCTCGGATGAATTTTTTAATTTAGGATACCTGGGGCAACGCTCCCAAGCGTAGCACGGGAGAAAGATGTTTCAATGCACAAAGCAAGGCAGCACTCTTTCTACCTTTTTAAGCCTTATAATTCACATACACAAACGCTAACAGCACATCATCGTACATACCGTAGATAGCATTGCAAACATACGGCGAGGTAAGCACGCATTACAGCACGAATATTCAGAGTGGCTGCAGCGACCGTGGATGCGTGCCACGATTTTAACATGACCCATAATTCATCGAAGGCTCCAGCGTTGCGCACTGAAACGTATCCGAACGAAGCGGAAGGCACGCCGTTGAAGCATCTGGGCAAAGTTAGTATTCCTCGAATGAGTTACGCCGCAAGACATCTTACACAGAAGAAGAATGCGTTACCTACACGGAAACTTCGCGAACCTCAGCTATATTCCAATCGCTGTGAAATGATGTATTCATTTGTCAGTGGCTCGAAGCGTCAGGTTATACCGCAGGTTTGGCGCGGAGATAGGTTCAGGGTACATCTACATCTACAAAATACCCCTGCCACACTTCTTTGAGGTGACTTGCAGGGTATTTTGTAAATGTAGATGTACCCTGAAAGCCACCTCAAGGAAGTGTGGCAGGAGGTGAGTAGTCACCAACATGTATTACACTATAGAGGCGATAATGAGAGACGAAAGGATGCTGAAGGCCGTGATAGAGTGAAAGACGTTGGGTAAGCGGGGACGGAAAGAAAGAAAATTGGCTTTATGGATGAGATGAAGTCGGGTTGGATGTATGCCGTGATGAAGAATGAAATAGTGCATGGAGACAAGGACCTGTCACTGTAAAATATTGTAGGTGTTCCCATATCCATCCAGGCCTACCGTTACCGGTATCTGTTCCAACCATCTACTATCCTTTCTCCTATTTTCCTCAAATCATTTCTTATCCTACCTATCATTCCAACCACTTCTTCGTTCGTCTTCCTCTCCGTCCATTACACCTCCTCCAAACGCCCATCTCAAACGCATGCTACTTATTATCATCCTCTTTCCCCAGAGTCCATATTCAGTTCTTCTCATCCATGGGAATGATGCTCCTAAACTCCCCAAAAACGTGGATTAATTATACTAGTCTCTTTCTCGTGTTCTTATGACTAGACTGCCATGCCTGTGGCTCTATACTTGCGTGTGTGTGTTTAGAAATATACATGAACACGAGCGGACTCCTACCACCCAAACAGTTTTTCCATTATTCTTCCCAAAGGCCAGTCTCTCCCTCTTTCAGTCTCCATCCACATCCCTCTGTTGATCCAATAGCCTCAGGTTTGACTTTTTGTTTGTTCACTTATAACCCTTACAATTCCGACCCCTTTCCCCACCCTCCCCCAACGCCTCATGGACTAAACATGCGGCCGCTCGCCCGACCCATTCCTCGCATAACATACACACACCCATCCTCACCGACCCCTCTTGAAAACCCTTCTTCACCCACACCCCCTCCCTGTAGAATACACCCTCAACTCACTCACTCGCTCACACACGCTAACCTGTCCGGCGCTGTCGAGCACCGACGGATTTATTGCCTCGTAATTCCTCCTCGGGCCTCCCCAGCCTTTTCTGCCTTCACCCGTGCTATTTCTCCTCCTCCCACCCTCCCCCTCCCTCCCAGTTCCATTCAGGAAGGAAAAAGCCCATCCCTTCGTCTCCACATACATTTGGCGGAGTTAGTGGTGGTGAGTGCCTCCTGCTCTCCTCCACTCCGTCCCTTCACCCTCATCCCTTCCATCCTCAACTGAGAGGCGACGAGATGAAGTCTTTTCGTTTGTCAGTCTTGTCTGTTCGTCTTGCCACGTCGCGCGTTCCTCTTTCCACCACCTCCCCCCGCCATCGCAATCCTCCTTCCACTCCCACCTCATGCCACTTGGCAGCTATATTTTTAGCGAAAATAACAGCTACAGCGGTGGAAGAAAATCAATAATTTTCACTTTTTGAAAACACGTGCAATACGTCGAATATCGACTCAGTGAGCCACATTCCGCCAACCTTACACCGCTAAGTTTTGTCATTGAAGTTTTTCAAAAAATATTACAAATCATCCAATCAGAAGGAACATATTTATTTGTGACGAGGTATTTCCGAGAGAAATGTGATGAACGTATCATACAAGTCATAAGCTTTGTTGGGTATTTACGAGGATAAAACAAGAATTTTCTTCAGAGCCCTAATAAAGATAACAAGCGTGGTGTTTGTAAGCATCTTCCCGAATTTCCTCGAACGCTGGTTTTCCGGCGCGGCGCACTTCCTCTTACACTTTCCCTTATTGAATAACCATTACCCAAGCATCATCATATTGGATTCAATATATGAATACAACCCGGCACTTGCTTTCACAATTAGGAATTATTGTAGCATCTCATTAACGTCATCACATGTTCAACCGGCAGCGGTGTCGTTCTTTTGTCTCCTGATAACCTCTTACAATTTATTTCACTTTTTGCATTCAATTCATTACTCTGTTACAGCCTTCGTTTTGTGGAATCTTATTCGCCGAAATTCTGCGGTATTTGCTACTGAGATAGGTAATTTAACGAGAGATGGAAGAACCGATGTCCTCATATTCTCCGGAACAATAACAATTTCCGGCTGTTAGCCAGCCTCTCCTTATTCACAGACTTCGCCTGTGCTGCCTCAAGCTCCAAAAATCACGTAGGCAAACTATATTGGAGCGCAAACTCCATGGAATAAAATGCTGCCTATATTTCGCGCGGGTAGCCAAATGATGAATGGCAAACAGCATAAATTTAACGACAGTACGGATGAAGAAGTCATTTTAATTTATTGAACGATATTCACTCCACGCTTAATTAATCATCAGTTTCTGCAGCTGTTTTTATTTTGAATAATGAGTCACAAATCATTGAGTCGCAATGTATGTAGGTACCTTCATTTATTTATCCCAGTCAAGCATACGGCCAACTGTTATCGTCAATCCAAAATACAACATAGCTTCCGCGATTTATTTATCATGTAGGTACAAACAATGATTGCACCAACAATGTACTCTAATGAAATTATTTCTATTCAGATAGACTCAAGCGTAGATAAATCAGTTTCACTGTACAAATATTGGTAGTAAGCAGCAATTGACTGTCCAAAAATTCACAAATACTTTATGAGGACTTGAAATATTTATCATATACAAATGCTGCAGAGAAAAAGGAAAAGTATACAGTACATAAAATGGGTACACGTAGCGCGTGTAAGTAATGTGATAAACTTCATACTTTTCTCCATTGATCGGTCCGAATGGATTCAGTCTCTGCCTTAAACTTGAAGGGTTTTGATCCCTCACTTGGTGGAACCTTATGGCGGAGAAAAGTTATGCAATTTGCTTCTATGATACAAATAGTTTCGGCCATGAAGAATCAACAGGTACTACACTACAGGTTTACTTGGGAACGATTATTTTGTCAACGATAGCTCGACGGCTTGGCGAACGGAATCGGTTGAGTATTCATCATTAGATGTATTTTTTGCAATAATCTTTTCCTTTTCAGCCAACCACACTCTAGAGAGGAATATTGGTTCCGTGTGTCTTTTCCTATCTGTGATGGTTCAAATACGGATATAAGTATACGTGGATGGGCGTATAATTAATTGACAGAGGCAGATTTGGAACCTTAAAATAGGCCAAATAAAATATACGCATCGGCTAGTTTTGCATATTGAAAAGAACCTTAATTATTTCCACTGGTTGTTCCGGAACAAACATTGTGCTGCCCATTATGTCTATAAACATTGTTTACAGGCTTGATTCTACTTTGCAGGTGATTCAGTTCTATTGTTCCTGCCTATGTAAACCATGCACACTTCCCTCTCCCCAGACCTACAAGTCTCTTTCCGTACTCCGTTTCTCCTTTCGAGTAATTCCCGTTCTATTCCATTCTAAATATTTCCACATCATACAGGGGAATGACGTTTTTATTTCTTATCCACCGCCCTTTCAATCCGTCCCTGAAATGAGAAATAGACTCGGTGGCTATCGAATGAGGAATAAAATCGACTTCCAGAAAGCCGGAGTCCTTGAACATATCACATACCACTCTCTTTTTCCATTTAGACTTTGGGGAACTGAGAGGGTAGAGTGGGCATTGTGGGCACATACGCACACACATCTTTCAAACGACCACTAAGCGATAACCCGCGATGACGCGCCTCATATCAACTTTTGAAATGTTTTTCTACGAACGAAACGCTCTCTCTCTTTGCTTGAAATTGATTGATAGCCTCTTCGACCCTCCTCTGAACCCAAACTCTTTTATCTGTCCAGAGAAAATCTGTTGCACAAAAACTGGAACGAGGAACTAAAAAGAAAGCCCTGACATGGGACACTTAGGTCCAATCCTATCTTCCCTTTCTTCCTCTCGACTGTTTTCGTAGTAGCCGCAAGAGTCCTTTCTGTTGTCCCGAAGGCTTTGCGATGGCTATCACAGACGCCAACCTGCTCCATAAATACCAAGCTTGTGTCTCGAATGATGGCATTTTTCTCTCCTAACGTTTCCTTAACGTCAGGGCATGCATCAGCAGGATCCAGTTAGGCCAGGAAAGAAAAAATGTGAAATTCTAGTAACCAAGCACGCCTTCAAGTAAAACAATTTCAGTTTTGTTTGTAAATGCACAAAACATTATTCGAATACACGTGGAGTCAAAAAGTATAATGGCTGCGATGTTGAATCAGGCTAAAATAGCTGATCAGGCAGAGTTTGTTCTGAGTTTAAATTTTGGTTGTGTTAGATGATTCTTTCATAGCAGGAAATCGTGATGATCTCCAAAGATCACTGAACACAATGAACAAGTTCTTAAGGAATATAACATGAAAATAAATGAGAAGAAGACAAATATCCTTGTATGCGGAAGAGAGAAGCTGAATGCAGAAATCACACTAAGAGGTGAGAAATTAGAGCAAGTGGATTCCTTCACATACTTCGGAAGCACCATCACGTGGGACGGAAGAATTGCAACGGACAGCAAGCGAAGGATAGCCCAAGCTAATAAAATGTTCATGATGAAAAGGCAACTACTGTGTTCAAATACGATAGGTCTACGAACAAGGAAGCAGTACGTAAAAACATTCGTGTGGATCGTGGCACTCTATGGATCGGAAGCATGGACAATTGGTAAAGCAGACCAGAAAAGATTAGTAGCATTTGAAACATGGTGTTGGAGGAGAATGCTGAAGATGAAATGGACGGATAAAATGAGAAATGAAGAAGTATACAGAAGAATAGAAGAGGAAAAGAACATATTGAACACTATATAGAATAGAAGAACCAGATGGATTGGGTACACCCTGAGGCACAATGAGTCTTTGAAGAATATAACTGAAGGAAAAATAGAGGAAAAATTCCCGAGAGGAAGGCCGAGAAATAAATACATGGGCCAAATAAAGAAAAAGGTAGACAAGGAGAACTACAATAAAAAGGTAGAGAAAGAGAGAAGAGGGGGTAAGGGAACGAGCAGTAGATATAGGGAAGGATGGAGGGCTGCAGCCAACCAATCCTAGGATTTAACGACCAATGATGACGATGATGATTCATTTCAAGTCGGGTTTCTCCACTCTTATGCATCAATACAATTCATAAGACGTCCTATCGTTCCTAGGCCCTACATTATTTGAATGCGCAGAATACCCTTCAGGATTTTGAAGTGATGTTTAGGCAATGATAGCGACGAAAATTTACGTCGCTCTGCATTGTTTATGAGGCAGAACATTTTTTTGTGTCTCACAGTCAAAATGCTTCCTTTATTCTCTGTGACGCCGATGTTTAGAAAGCACCTGTATGTACCTAACCTGGGGAGTAACAACTCCAAGTTCCCGTAATGAGAATTTTTAATATTTCATCCGTCAAGGGATTGAATAATTGATTATTATTTAAGCAAGGAACGAATTTTGGTTCACAACCCCAAATGGATGCCAATCTATAATCCTCTCGCGTGGATTGGTGATAAATATGAGAATCATTGGTAATATTTACACTTGCGGCGACATACTTCCCCGCCACACACAAATACTTGTTGCACGCTTGTTTTTTCACAGTACGCATTTTTTTCATGAAAAGGAAAAAATTGAAAAAAAAGGAATCCACCATCACGTTATCGGCTCGTTTCCTCCTAAAAATAAAAATTTTAAAACAATTTCCATTTCCACATGTTCACGCGCGGGTCCCGCTCCTCTCACACTAAAAGGAGGCAGCTCTGGAGCTCTCTACCAATTGACACCTCGTGAAAGAGCCCACGTCACGGCACTCCCCTTGTGCACCATCGAACGCACCATTCAAGTCACCCAGTCCTCACACCCCTTCCATTGCCCACATCACACCTCGCTGCTTCATGCCGCCACATTTTCGCACATGTTTGTCTCCCCAATAACGCCGCCAAAAAGACAAAAAAAAGTAATGAAGTTTACGGCTAACAGGGTTTTCCTTTCCGTCAGTACGCCTGAGGAGCCATAAAAAAGCAAGGTTAATAAGATCATCTCTCATCCACGTTACGCTGAGCGTCATCCAACAATTATTACAAGAGAGCAGGTCGATTCGAGTCGCTTTACTGATATAATAATACAAACATTAACATAATCTATGAAAAGGAAAAAATATGCTCATAAATATTGCCTTGAGACGAAGATGGATTTAAAGGAAAGTCCTGTTCACATTTTGAAAGTACTCATTATGCTTTACAAAATAAACGATTACGACTCGAAGAGCAGGCTAACTTCATTCATTGAAATAAATGTTTCCCTCTGTCATTATACGTTTGCATTCAGAGGAAAAGAACACCAACGAACCCGAGGCTAATTTAATTACTAATGGTCGTAAAGGTTTCCCCCTTTCTTTAAACAATTTACCATTGATATCGGCGAAAAAAATCTATTACTCAGATATGTCAATATTCTTATCATGAAGCCAGCCATTACATTGCATGAAATCATTTCTTATCGTCATTACTCCAATATTTCACTAAGGGCAGAATTGAATTCAATCCGTTCTGGCGTAACTTTGTGGAAGTCCATTTTCAAATAATGACAAGGCCAACTATGTTTAAATACACAGAGGCGCTGACGATGACGCCGTAGCGTTGAAACTAGTTGCACCAGTAAAATACTCTGTGGATTTAAACATAGTTGGCCTTGTTGGAAGGGCAGAATTGTTTGCAGTGCAAATAGTTCCAAGGGCTTAGTTAAATGATAATTCAAGAGGGTCGTATGGAAATAAAATTATTTTTTAAACAGTATTCTTCCAATGGTTACCAGGATCCATTGAATCTTTTTATGCATTATTGTACACTTTTAGTCCTAAAATTTCCCCCACACACACAAAATCGTGATTTCCATCACCATTTTTCCAAATTTCGCGAAATCCAGCAGTCTAGCTCTTCAAACCACCATTATTCAGCCCTGTCGCCCCCTGGGGATGGAGGTGGGGGAAGGGCTAAAGTTGGGAGGCCGAAGGGGTGGGAGATAACCTGATGGCCACAACTTCACCCAAATAACGGTCGTTTGTCTATGTCCCGTCCAACCTCTCATCCCAATGCATCCACGTCAGCCAAGAGAGCCCCGCGCGTATCACTCCGAAACCCACTTGCCCTCTCTCTCTCTGTCTTACACACACACGCTCGACCCGTTGCCAGTTCCACGTCGGACATGGCACGCGTGTACACACAGTACGTACACCCCGCGCGTACAATAAAATACATGACAAAACGCATCCATCACGTATCTCGCCGTTCGTGGATATATATATATGCGCTCGCTTGCTTACGGGGGAGAGAGAGCCGGTGGGTGTCACAGTGTCGTGAGAGAGGATGATGGGAAAGGGAAGCAAATGGGGGGAAGAAGATATGAAGAGAGGACTGGAGAGAGAGAGAGGGATGAGGAGGGCACTCCCCCTCCAGGGGAGAAGAGCGCAGTGGTTGTCGGAGGGAAAGGGGACACAGCCGCTGGGGCGGTTAGGGGTCACGTCTGGTCAGCAGGAAATGGATTGGTCATCGCACCATAAATCCTCTTTTGCGTCTGGAGGCCACTTCTGACACAGATGGGGAAGAGGGGCGTGAGCATGAGGTACACCCCCTCATCCCCTAGCCCTCGTAGTGGCGGCAAGTGGGAATCCGGTGAAGGGTGTGCAGAGTGCAGTGGGAAGCGGGGTAGCAGCAAGGAACCGCAATTGGATAACGGGTGCACCGGGAGGACTAAGAGGATTAAATTATTAAAGCTCCCTAGCCCGATAATACTCAGAATGTATCCACAACGTCCTTTCGCCAGCGGTATACGGAAAAATAAAAAAAATAATAACCTTACGATTTCCCCGACGGATTTCCTCTGTCACCATCTACATATAACATTCCTAGTGTACGCGAAACCACAGGGGGTGGCGAGGACTTCACGGTGTTCGCACAATTAATTCTGTTTAGTACGCATTGAAACATTTTTCCAAGACTAGTGCGTACACTGCTAGAAGCTCCGCTCTCAACCAGATGTAAACAATTCTTTCCCCCACGCCCTAAATATGTCTGGTACTTTTCCTCTTCATCATTGGCCTCCACTTTGCACGTCTCTTCGTGCGCCAATATTTATTCACGAAATCGCTTAGTCCCAAAATTAGAGGGACAGTAAGTCAAACAGAAAGCTGAGCCGGTTATATAAATAAAAAAAGAAGACGTCTGTCATAACAAGGAGAATTCCGACTTTCGTAAATTCGATCGTCTGTATGATTGATTTCATCAATTGTTCCGGATTAGAGAGATGCTCTTCAAAATCTAAGTTACGCCTTCAAATACTCGGATTTTCCGAATACAGACGCCGAGGGGAAAAAAGCTTACGAATATCAATCTTGCACTGCATAAGAAAAAATATATGATCGGATTAGTGATAGGAAATTTCCAATAAATGTTTTGAATTCTGAAAGTATCAGTATTTCCCTTATTCCAAACCATTTTTAACGAACAATTTGGAGCTTAGATGTTTTCCAATTTTTTAACAAAAAGCAAAACTTGTGAGTGGTTGTCCATAACAATGCCTTAACACATTTAAGGCAGCTTCCGCAAGAGCTTCCGAAGGCTGGAAGGGTTAGTTTGATTTCTGCGACAAATATTGTTTAAAATTACGCATCATATTAACTTCACTGGAAAATTGTAGGGTAAAATGGTCTCACGTAATCGCCAGTCTACAGTGAAAGAAGTGCGCATCAGAAAAATTATTCGTGGCTACAGAAATATCAAATTGAGGCTCTAGATATAGCTGGACGAATGCGACTCGATAATATTAATATCGATTAGGCATCCCCTTCAACCGTACGTTATTCAATAATCTACGTCATTATAACCAGAAATATTTCTTACAACTCAGAAAGAAGTTGCATTACTAGGTAACTTATTTGAGACTATCGATAGCAGTACCAAAGAGTGCAAAGAACTTCACGCAAGTACGTAATACCATTGAGTAAGGATATTATTACTCTATGGTAATACGCAATAATACGCAAGCTGGTAGTAAATGTTTTCTATGAAATCCAAGGTAAATAAAAATTAATGAAATTTTGGAAAAATTTGAGGGCTACCGATCTCTCACTAATAAGACTTTCGTACATTGTATGACTTGGAAGGAAAAAGAGGGCATCAAGGAATCACACCGTCCACATATTTGAACTCTCTCTCTCAGACTCCAACTAAGCCGTGAGAAGTTTAGGAACGAGCTGTTTTAGTTTACCGCCCCTCTCCTCCACATTTGGTGTGCCTCGGAGCACTTTGCACTCCTTGCACGAGCGTGAGTTAAGGTTTGTTTTCAAGTATCCTTGGGCGTGTGCCTTCCCACTGAATTTAAAGTAGCTTTTGTTAAAGGGTGGGCAATTTGCATTCTCGGCATTCCCTTCCCGCAACTCCAAGGGTACACATTATTGCCGAGGTTGTTGAAATAATAACAGGAATGTTTTAATTTGTGACCTTTTTTGTGATATGTAGTTCCATTTACATTAGAAAATCAACTGCATAAAAAATTTTATAAAAATATGTGTGCAGTTCTGGTGTCATAGTAAGTCCCAGCAATTACACTCGTTTTCACAGTATCCCTGACTGAAGTGAAACACTTTGGATTTCCGACGCAAAGCTCTCATAAGTGAGCTATTTTAGGACGGAGTGGCGCTGGTCGACATATGCAAGTACCAAAACATGAAGCTTACCCTATAGCGATTTCATTGCATCCTTAGACTCGCACGATGCATGAATTAAGTAATCACCGAGTGAGCGTCTGTTTTCTCGGGAAGGTAAATGCAAATAAGAACGTCTAACATTAAAACGTGATCAGATGATTTGTGCGTGATATATGATAAATTACACTGATTTAAGGCTTTCAAGTTAAGTAAATTCGAAGTAAACATTAATGAAATTTCCCCATACATTTTCAGAAAATTACTCAAAGTAAATCTACGCCACCCATACCTACCAAGAGACCATGATTTTGTTTTGTAATCATAAAATACAGAGTAGGCATCCATATCTTTCTCTAGAGGACAACAACCACTGAGACAATCAGATGAGCTGCGGGAGAAATGGTGGCAATAGGATTTCTCTTTGCATTATGCCTTCATTGAGAGAAGCCAGCTCTAGGAATATCTGTTAAAATAACATATCCATAGACTAAATGCCGAAGTCATCGACAAATTTATCGGCCCATACGGGATTTATCGATCAAATATCGGAGGACATATGTTTGAGTACAAACACAATTTGTCTGATAAGGGGTTTAGGAAACAATGGGTAGCCTTATTTAAGAACCTACGGAGCAGGGTCTTATCTTCCTTCGTCCGATGCAGTTATCTCTACCGGGCTTTGCCTTCCGTTTACACACCTCAGCTGTATTCCTATATAGAGCGAACATCCGACCTCGAAATCGGTAGCGCTTCGGGAGCCAGTAGTACAACGCGCCAGCTTCACACTCTATAACACTGAAAACTCGAGCAATAATCAAAGCGATTCTCTGCCAAAAATTCAAAATTATTGGATATTACTTACAAATAACCTGACTGCATCCAGCATGGTTTGTTTTAGAATCAATCCAAGGATTTTTCCTGACTTACTTAACATCAGATTTAGGTTTCCAGGTGCTCCGACTGCTAATGTTATTTTGCGCGTGTAACCAACGACATTCTAATTTAAATAAGAGCAATTTCTATGCGCGACGGCGCCTAGCCAACATGACTGCCTCCGGTAGCTGCCTCACGCCTCATCTTCATCCACGAAGTACCTTCTAAGCTACCACCAGTGTGTGTGACACCACAGGAGGGGTGATTTCGCACGAGGTATGCAATACTCACTGTAGTTAAAGGTCGAACCCCACGCCGCTCCTACGACGAATTTCATATCATTGAAATAAAATATATGTCCGTGATAATATTCTACCTTTCACTGCTTAATTAAAGTTATTATCGCTTTGAAAGGACTCCTGTTGCAAACAACGGTTTACAATCGTTGAAAATAAGGCATCGCGACTTTGATATCGGAGGCGCTTTTAAATTTTCAATGAATTTTCACTTCATGCACCCAAAATTGGTTCTCGACGAACATTAGGGCAGTAATTATCGGATTCGGCGTTAGTTTAAATGTTTCAACTTTATGCGCGTTCCCCCGTACATGCAACATTCAAACCTCGGCCTTACCGCGGCCGTTTACTAAATTATTCAACAAGTCTCGCGCACCCGCCGTCGTCGCCGGGAAATACCTGCAACAATTCAAAGCGTCCTCCTCCCAACACCAAGGGTGCAGCCGTGGACACAGAAGCCTACCAGTTTTCAGTCTCTCTTGCTCTCCACTCTTGAAGGCCGGAACTATCCAATCACGCTGCGCAAACAAAAGGCGAAAGCGAAACGAGACGTGAGAGAAAGGGCGTTCCATTTTATCGGCTCTCTCACACCAGAGCACGTCTCTGTCCTTTGCACTTTATCGCGTCACCTTTAAAGCAAGTTTCCGTTCCAGCTTTACGCCGCGTAGAAAACGAAGAAACCGGTGCACGGAGAGGTAAGAAAGGGATAGAGGGGAGAAAAGGACGGAAGGATATAGTGTCCTCACACAGACGAAGGATATACGACCGTAAAAATCCAATATATGTATTTTTTTTCATTTTCGTGTTCATCAGCAGTCATCAATCTTAATATTAATTTCTGCTGCTCTCTGCAATCGATTACCTCTTTAGTCAATCACTTTATTCCTTCACAATTCCTTATTTCGACATTCCTCTTAATTTACTTTATGTCCCTATGCCATATTTGGCCTTCCCAGTTAGTTCTTCTCATCTCCTGTGAACAAATCCCTTACTTCCCAAACTATGTCTCCAAAATTTACCTTGAAATAGAACGGGATCGAAGGCGAGCATAGGTAAATACAATGTAGGAAAAAATAAGAGTTATTCTGCCGTACAAAACGGTCAGTTTTGCGAAAAACTTATAATAGCAGTAAATTTGACCGAAAATCAAATGGCAATAAAATAGGACAACAACACAGGTTGAATTTTAGTAGTAACCTAATTGCTGCAAATTTTGAAGTGAAAATGCGTTAATTTTAGGTAGTATAAACTGGTTATTCAAGGATATGTGCAAGTTAAGGATAAATGCAGACGGTATCTGATAATTGCTTGCGGTAGAGAAGTGCTTACGGTTCTTGGGTCTAACACCAAAAATTAATCTCTTTTGAGTGTCCCTATCCCCAAAGGGTGCAAGGTATGTATTTATCTAAAATGCGTTAGCTCAATAAAAATGACGCTGCAGTCGACTCCTCGAACTGGAAAAAACTGTTCTTGGAAAACTTGTATCCGTTAAATTATTTCCATCTTTCGAACAAAGCTTTTACATGTCAACGAATTAGTCAGCTTATCAACTCAAGTATTATTTTTAAACGAAAAAAATGAACAGAGGTTCATTCGTTTTCACTCAATCAGACGCGCCTTCAAGAATAGGATACATCTACAAACTACAGAGGGGTAAGGATAGAAACTTACATATGGGTACGGGTAGAAAATAGATACCGCTAAAGAGCACAGAGGAATATTGATAGCATTATGCCCAAACAACCACCTTGATAGGATAATTTGTACGGTTACTAAGCAGAAAATTGAGGTATTCATTGTGATACTTCTGCGAAGCCGTAATTATTTATCGAAGGACATGCGAAAGAAACTAGTTCAAAAGTGGGACAGCATTTCATAAAATTTGAATAGATTAATTTAGTTAGAAGAACAACTTTTCCCACAACACTTCAGGCATCACTTTCGAACGCCAAGATGCCATCATCTACTGCCCTCTTCCGAAACCTATGCATTCCCCCGAATTCTCCTCCTGCCCCCAATCTCCACACTCGAGATCAGCAGAATGTTACCGAGTTGAACCGGGTGCGCCGGGCATGTCTTATAAAAGAAGAAGTCATGGGCAGCGATAAAAAGCCGGAGATAAGGGGATTCGATCGCGGCGTGGATAAGGCAAGTCCTTGTATCGAACGAACGGCGTGGGAGTGGGAGAGCGGGTGGAAGGGCGGGGGGGAAAAGGCCGCACTCTCACAGTATGAGGTGGGAGGCGCGACATGTTAAAAGAGTTTTTTTGTCGATGAAAACTCCCCTCGATTCCGTGGAGCAGGATAGAAAATACTAAACCTACAACATCCGGCTCTTTTGTCGTATGCCAGGATGGCCGTGAGAGCATCTAAGCGACATTATTGTGAATGAAGAGCAAAACATTGATTGAATTTTTTGATACATTCGAAGCAGACTATTTCTCAAAACACATTTAGCAAATTTTTTACTCCAACGCTTTAAGGTATTATGAATTATCACCCGGGCAAGATTATAAAAATTGATTGCAGAACGAAGAGATTTAACATGTCATTTCTCCACGGGAAATGAGGGACCATAATAGTTGCGATAGATACTGTCTCCTATCCTCTCTAGGTAGACTATTGTCTCCTATCCTCTCTAGGTAGACTGGACCTGTTAATTGATAATTCCTCATTGCTACGATAGGAGATGGGAGCGCAGAGCTGCAGCAAATCAATAGTCTATATAAATGCAATCAAAATTAATATTATAATTTATAACCTAACCCCACATTAAATTGTGTCGCACATTATTTAGTTTCTCACATGAATTATTACCTCTTATAAATCAGTATAATTAGCATTTAAACCACTGAATTACACGTAATCATGTTTTATTACGCAGCACTCTCAGAGTTTATTATATAACCTTGCACCGGTCTCCAGGTGGGATTTTTTAGTCCTTGCTTAACGGTCAAGGAGAGCGTGCGAGGTTCGACCTTCAACTAGGTCGAATATTGCATGCCTGGTGCGGAATTAACCCCTGCTACACACTCTCGTGGAGCCTGGCAGAGTACTTCGTAGACGTAGAGTGAGGTCCAGCAGGAAAGAAACGGGTGGTGGACTCGGTGGGAGGGAGTCGAACAAGAGTGTGTTCGTCGATGAGAACTCCCCTCGATTCGGTAGTGCGAGATAGAAAATACTTCGCGTACAACGCCCGGCCTTCTTTCGTTGTCTCCCGAGACTGCCGTGAAAGTATCTAGGCGACGGTATTGTTTATCCTTCACCGGTAATCTCTCCTATTAACTTCCTCCACATTTCCGACTGCACCCCACACCCCCACCCGGCCAGAAGGTCTAAGACTTTAATCCCAGGGCGCTATTTTTAGATCGTTTACGTGTAGGTGTTTGTGTTGGATGCCCTGTTGGGTGCTTCCGTGCATGCTCGGCTTTACAAACCTTCGCTCCCTTTTAACGTTTAATACGTGGGAGCATGGATGGCCTTGAAGCTGGGAACGGATCTTGTAATGCTGGAGCATCTTCAGATTACACTACTTCACCCCCATGGATAAGTGTTTCGATTCCCTGTGCTCGCTTAATACTGCCGTTGTATTAAAGGTTTGCTTGTTTTTCCTGGATAGGAAGCTAAAAAAAGGACGAAAACGCGAGACAAGTGGACAGCTTTCAGGATGAGTAAAAACGAACTCTTCTATCTTCGTTGAAGTTAGCATAAATAAAATGATTAAATAGCTATATCTCACGGGTGACCTACGCTACCCAGCAAGGATCATCCTCGAACACACAAAAGGATTTATAAAATTGATGAGATTAGAAAAGAAAAAGTCAAGTGCTCTGAAAATGTGCAATTTTCCGTTTAAACAGGAAAGTATGAAGTGGAATGAATATTATCCACACACTACACTTCTACAGGAATCTTAAAGGTCAATCAAAAAGGATTTTCATGAAATGAAATCATAGGTATGTACCTTCATATTTTTATGGCAGTGAGAATTTCGTGAAAGACGACGATGATATTTAACGTGCACACTTACGAGGCTCTAAAACGCTCATTATATTTTGAGAGAGAACGGGAACTATACTGCGGCAAATCTTACGACCCGCGACGCCATGTTATTCGGCCTCTGAGAATACTATTTCTTCAACACCTACGTACTATTCTGCATACCGCCGTTTTGGGTGTGTTGAAGGGGGTGTCAAGACAGCAGTCATAAATGAATGGAGGAATAATGAAAAGGAATTGAAAGAAAGAGATTGACAGGTGAAAGGTGTTTCAGCTGTACACATTAATAGGGCTTGGGAAGAGGGAATGTTTGGAACCATCTGTACGACAGTGTATCTGTCTAGTTTTGACGTTTTTGTCAGTTGCAGAGGTGCAGTTCAAGGTTAAAATAATATCCTTTGCGTCACCACGAAACTCCCTTAGGTGAAGAATACGGAGAACGTATCCACGGCCGTATCAGTAATGCAAGTAGAATACAGCCTTAGGGGATTATTCTTTTTGCCTAAGGCAAATCTGGCCCTCAATTTCTTCCCCTGGACCTACCTGATTTTCATTGATTCGTTATAGATACCGTTCTTTGCGGGATAATCTGATGAATGACACCGAGGTAAAAAAGAATAACTTGACGTCTACATCCAGTGTAGCAGAACCGTCAATGACGGCATACAAAGGCGATGAAGCGAGATTCCTTCTAGGCTGATTAATTATTGGAGTCAGTCTCTTCTCGACGGAAAGGAGCCAATTTCCTACAGTACACCCGTCAAAACATTCTCGAGATAATTTCAAGCAACATTGTTAACCCTGCTATTGTGTTGGCCGTGGGGCAAGGAGGTAGCAGCTTCTTCAAGTCGGAGTCATGAAATTCAATCCCCTCCATTTTCTACATATTTTTTGTCCAGGGAGTCCAATCTAAGTTACTATTCATTACACCATTGTGCAAAGTAATTTTATCAAACGATTAAGATACGAGAAGATTTTGTGAAGTACGAGTAGAGCGGTACAATGCGTTGTCCATCCTCAAACAGCTCATGCAGTTCTAAACAAGAGCTGAGTTGAGAGAGTGAGTTAACTGGCTTACCGGAATGCAATGGTTCGTTACTGGAAGATTTCTCATTTGCAATGCTGTCCCCACCAGGGAGTTGTGTGTGTGAGCATGATCACTTGTGAGATATTTCACGTGTGGAACACCGTCCGCGTCCGTCATTATGCGAGTTGGAGCGTTTCGTTAAGAGTACCTACTTTAAGGTATGTATGTACTTTGAGCGAAAAATCACTTCTCGTAGAATTTGATGAATTTATCTCATTTTAAAGAAAAAACTCCCATTTTTCCAGTGATACCAAAATGTTAACCCTTTGCCGAATTACTTTTCGAGCAATTTTCCTAAAAATATATGCAGTTTTACATGGGATTGATCACGGCTGTGCGCTCCAGAGGGTGAATATTGAAAAAAATAGGAATTTTTAATACCTATATTTTGTCATAAAAATAGCGGCGTACAGTTCGTATATTTTCTCATCTATTTTAAAAAAATAATCTATTATTCACCGCAGTAATGTTTACAGAATCGCCACAACCTGCCGTTTTGAAGGCTTTTTAGCCGTAATGCGTGAAAAAACGAGTCAAGTCCGAGACATGTACTTAGATATATTTATTTATTTACAGAGAATTTTGGTCATAAATAACTATATTCTTGCACCATTAATATTATAATATTTATTAGTAGTAACTTCAGGCTTCCGATTATAATATTTACTTCACACTTCTTACAGACGCTGAAATTAAAAAAATATAAATCGAATATGGTCTCCATTGTGACTAGGGAACTATCTCGCTCAAACTACCTAAAGCGCCAATGAAGGGTTTCCTTCCACCACTACTCCACGCTATCTGCTACTATATTCCTTTTGCCATTATGTCTGGATGTAAGACAAACGTTATGGGGTGTCACGCTATAATTTTGCCTGCATCGTTTTATATTACACAATTTCCAAATTTTTATGACATTGGCCAATCAAAAGGAGGTGAACCGAAGTTCCTTAGGCTACTACTAGTATTGCTACTAATACACGCTTCAGTTTGGAAGTAACAGCCCGCGTCGATGAAATTGCTTTTTTGAATAAAAAAAAGCGAACGCACTGGGGAGAGGCAACGATAGAAATGTTTTCGACTGCACAAGAGCAGACTTCCCCTCTCATATTCCATGGACCAGCCACCAGTCCCCAGCTCGTGACAACGGAAATGCGAGTGGCATGGTAGGGAGCCCTCCGCATCGTCGTATCAAGAAGGGGAGGGTGGGGGGGGGCAGTTTGAGTGGAGCTGAAGAAGCATAAATCGTCATCCGACCGTCACCACAGGGGGTGTGGCAGCAGTCGCCTCGGCGGAGTATGGCAGGGAACAACTCGGCTGCTTATGCCGAGGAGGGGTTTTTCGAGGGGGGGGGGGGAATGAGGGTGGAGTGTTTTGAAAAGGGCTATACTACCCAGTCCGTTGGAAGCCCTTACACGATTCTGCGGAGGGACTGGGGAGGTAGGGTGGGTGGGACAGAGTCAGCTATTCGGTTTTATCGTCTCCCTCGGCCCAGCGTCTCCTTATTCAGTCGCACATATTTCATCCACTTCCCCCACGGGCTCCATTGCACCCTCCGAAGCGTGCTGAGGAGAAACTCGCGCAGCGAAATTGGTGAATGTTTATAAATGGGCTTTGTAGCATTCGCAAATACGACGCCACCGTACAACTAAATGAGTTCGTGGTTCATCTGGATAGCCACTTTTCTTAACTGAAACGTACGAGCTCTTCTTCGCTCGCAGGACACTCACATTACTTTCATGCATCATCACAAAAAAGGACGTTACCGTCACAAATATCAGGGTAAACTTTATAATCAATAGCCAGGAAAAATAAACACGTCAACACATTCCCTCGCATGTTAAAGTAAACTAACAATAACTCCAAGATACGCGAATTGTTCATTACTTAGTGACTCCATCCAGGGAGCCTATGGATTAGGTGTATCATTTACATGGAGGATGTTCAGACGACTCAGAAAGCCGTACCAAAGTGTCTTAAAATGAAAATACGTGAAATGGTAGCACTCACGTCGTGGATGTGGATCCGAGTCATCCCGAGTCGAGCAGAGAAAATACATTTTTGTACCATTTAAATTCCTCATTGAGTTAAACCAACTGCTTCCACGCCGGGGAATCATTTTTAGTTCATAATTTCTTCTCATTTATCCACGACAGGAACAAGAGTGGAACTGCAGCCCTGCAAATCAAGAATCATAAAATCAGCCATGACTGTATGTACCTACACTAGGTACGCCAAAAATAAACATGGTAAAACACGCAAGATATTAATAAATTAAGGAAAAAATAGCGATATTTTCATGCTCAAAATTCCTTTCTACGTAAACATTGAAACCTACTCTCATGAGTTTTATTACTGAGCCTGATATCTCGGAGGCATTACGGCCCATTACTATTTGATGTCCTGCAAACACCGCTTGTGCCCTTCACCGCCCGTCGAATAGGAATATTCGCCAGAGACCCTTTGGTGCCTGTCGTCAAGAGTAAATAAACTCATTTCAAATACCGCTCCAAATATCCTTTCACCTTTGCTCAGGGCCTTTTATTCTTCGGAGTCAGTTATTGCACAATAGGCTACGGAACTCGAGCGTCGACTGTATCACTTACTGCCAGAGGCATATTCAGCATTTTTGCGTAATGCGGTGCCCATTCGATAATTAAAGCTGACTTATTCATAGAAACATTTCCGCCAGAATGTGCCAATCTATTGACCTGTATTTCTCTACTGGTTAGCACGATTTCGTCGAAAATAAGAATATTCCATATTATTCACAAACAATTAATCCTTAATTGTTTGTGAATAATATTTGTGTATTTCTCTGCTGTTTAGCATGATTTCGTCAAAAATAAGGATATTCCATATTATTCACGAACAATTTGTTACTAATTGTGTTATTTTAATTTCACGCATCAATAAAATTAGGGCAGTACGCCCATGCATACAAATACAAATCTAAATAGCAAAATTTCACCATAAATGAAATAAGCGGCTACCATGCATTCGTCAAGGTCAATAGTAATTCCTCATCTTTTAAATAAAAAACTAAACTACATACAATGCCATCCAGCGTAATTTTATCTTCATTAAAACACTTAGTCTAAAAAAATGTTTTTTTTATACTGGCAGAGGCACAAAAATAAATAGGTACATTTTAAGAGGGTGAAATTTGGAAAGTCATGCCTATTTCACTCCTAGCGAAGGCGATTAACTCTTCTCCTTCCAGAAGGCGGCCACATAAATTTTGGCCGCACCTACTTGCTTCGTGTAATACTTTAGTCGTGTGTAGTCTGTACTCTTGGCTTTGTTTTATCCCTCACTCCCTTTACCTCATCCCCTTTCTCTCCCACCTCCAAACACCCGTCCTCAAAATCTCCGTAAACCCGCTCTACTTCATTCTTATCGATTACTCGGACCGCTTCACTTCGATTCCCTTTCCACGTCTCTTCTTCCTTATTCCTCTCCCCAAATCTTCATCTTCTGATACACTTCTTCTGCTTCCCTCTCCTGGTTGGTTGGTCCTTACGGGTGGCGACCGACAGTTGAGGTAATATGTACCATTGTGGTTAGGTGGATAGTTAGGCTAGGGGAGGATTATTTAGGTTTGTTCACATCCCCAATCTGGAGAGAACGTATTTTTAAAAATAGTGTTTAAGGGCTCTCCACATAGGCACCCAAATAGGAATCAAAATTCCACAGAAATTTTTCCACCACTGCCAGGATTCAAACCCTAGCCATCGCGGTAGGAAGTCAGTCTCTTGCCACCACACCAACCCAGAGGTCAAATGACGAAATATAATAATAATAATAATACCGCATGGTTTCGCCAGTGCAGCATTTGCGAGTTGTCACAATCTCCCCGCATGCGTTAATTAATGCATGGTAAATATCGCGTGTGTGCGCCGCATGTAACACTTCGACCAAACCGTGTAATAATCTGCGGTCGTCCACCACACCGGCATGTACCCTACTTCCTTCTTCTTCCTTCCGTCTGCACTTCATCACCGCCTTCCCCTTACTTCCCTCCTCCTCCTCCGAACGCATCAAAACGCGTTCCCATTCCTCCCACACGTCCTTTTTACGGCGATCTGCTTCGCACCCTGTTTCGTTAGACCTCCTCTCTTTCTCCGCGGTGGCGGTTTCTGGGTGATTCCCTGGCCCTGGCGTGCGTGCCTGTCGCCGATCGATTCGCCGCCTTTCCCCGCTCCAAGCGACTGCAACGACACCATCTCCACCCCTTCGAATCCTCCCCCCCTCCCCCCCCCCCACTATAGTTAACCCCCCCTTCAGTGGAACACGCCCGACGTCGGGGAACCCTCCCCCCAAATGAAAGTGTACGAATAATTTTCATTTTTATTAATAAATATTACTTAGCACTCATGATTACTGATAATACTTAGTACTTTTCTGCAAACATTTTATTGTACGACGCCTTTCACCGATTTACGGCATCGTCAGGTACAGAAGTTTGTTATTTGTGTTAATTGTTGTTGTAGTTACGGGGGAGGAGGGGTAAAATAACAAATATTCGGGCAGGATCGAGGAAGAAAAAAAACACGTTCATTAAGAGCTGATGAGGCGATTAAGGTCAAATTTATCGGAACGGAGTGGGGAGGGACACCGAAATAAAAATTCGTTACATAGGTTATTGGATTGTCTGATAATTTCTACCTATCTGTTCAAGTGCGTCCATTTTCAGGCCTTTGGGAAGAACGTGTAAAATTTCGGGTATGAAATCGATCGTGTGATTGTTATCAAGTAGGTGTTTAGCAAAAGGTGAGGTGGAATCCATATTTCTGTAACTTCTGTACCTGATTATGCCGTCATTTGATTGGTTTGGTCATATGCGAGAGAGCTTCAGGGAAAATCTTCAACCGTAGATTCGTTATTTGATAAAGATGGCAAACTTGTCACCGATAATATTGACAAAGCTAACACGTTAAATTCCCACTTCGAAAGTGTATACACTACAGACGATACTCCATGTTATTTCGACATTTCATTCACTGAGGAACCGATGAAAGAAATCACTATTCAATGTGATGGGATAACTAAACAGCTACAGTCGATCAAAAATAGTAAATCTCCGGGTCCGGAGGGAATACCCGCGCGTGTCCTCAAGGAATTAGCGCCACAGATCGCACCGTTCTTAGACATAATATTCAAGAAGTCATTGTCTGAAGGAAAGATACCAATAGACTGGAAAATTGCAAACGTTACACCGATATTCAAAAAGGGAAACAGACATGACCCAGGGAACTATCGACCAATTTCATTAACGTCTATTATAGGCAAGATACTCGAACATATCGTCGTTAGCAATATCATGACGTTGCTGGACAGTCGTAATTTCCTTCATGGCTGTCAGCACGGCTTTCGGAAAGGTAGATCATGTGAAACACAGCTCGCGCTCTTTCTTCATGACGTTCTCAAATCTGGTGAATCGAAAACACAAGTGGACGCATTATTCCTAGATTTTAAGAAAGCTTTCGACACGGTACCTCACAACAAACTTTTATACAAATTACAGTCATGCGGCCTAAACGAAACAGTAGTAAACTGGATACGCGACTTTCTGAGTGATCGTAAGCAAAAAGTAGTTCTTGACGGAATTAGCTCTGATGCAGTTAAAGTGACATCAGGTGTCCCACAAGGAAGCGTAATCGGCCCCCTTTTGTTCATTATATACATAAATGATCTATGCTCTCGAATTAGCAGTAAAATACGTTTATTTGCTGACGACGCTGTCATCTATCGCGAAATTAATGATCACTCTGACTTTGAAATTCTATCATCGGATTTAAACAACGTTCATGTGTGGAGCCAAGAGTGGGGACTCGAACTTAATCTGAGCAAATGTGCGGCGGTACATTTCTTGCGGAGGTCGTCCAACTATCCCCGTGTATATGCTGTGGATGGCGTTAAGATAAAGGCGACAGATGAAGTTAAGTATCTGGGAGTTACGATAACCTCAAACCTATCGTGGGGAACACATATAAGAAATATTTGTGGCAGAGCTCTGAAGAAGCTAGGATTCGTCAAGCGTATTGTGGGAAGATTCTCAGATGAAAAAGTAAAAGAGAGGTGCTATTTCGCACTCGTCCGGCCACACCTTGAATATGCAGCAAGCATATGGGATCCGGTGCAGAAAGACTTAATTCGGGAACTTAATAAAATACAAAGGAAAGCTGCGCGATTCGTCAAAAACTGCTACGGGCGTACAGACAGCGTTACGCAGATGTTAAACGAATTAGGCTGGGAGCCGCTAGAGACTCGGAGGCTGCGCGCTAGGCTTAGATTACTTGAGCAATTGAGAATAGATATCTTTCAGAGCGACACGGAGAACATCATATTAGAACCCCACTATATTTCCAGGTCCGACAGAAACGATAAATTAAGAGAGATATTTTGCCGAACGGATAGGTATGGGAATTCGTTTTTCCCCCGAACAATAAGGGACTTTAATAAATGCAAGGCGTAATTTCATAGAGAGTTTCCTTTTTATATGTAAACGGCTGGTGTCCTAACACCCCCCGCCACACGCCTATTGAGGCGGCTTGCGGGGTAGTATGTAGATGTAGATGTTAATAAGTGAAGCGCGTCGTTCAATAAAAATGTTGTAAATAAGTACTAAGTATTATCAATAATCATGAGTACTAATATCATAAACTTCTACGAAGTGAAGCCTGCCACTGTCTAGTTCATATATTACTTCTCTTATTTTTTAAATTATTTCTGAAGTCGCGGCTTATATATATATACACACACAGGTACACGAGAGAAATATTGGAGATCAGCTCTCCAAGAAAACCAGACCATTGCTGGTTGAAAATTCGAAGTTGTGTACTTTTCTTGTGTTTTTCCGTCTTCACGCCATAATATATATAAACACACGAAAAACACTAACAAGTAAAGACTTCTAATGTTTCGATGGAGCGTCGATCTATCTTTCTCGAAGGATATCCCATTACTTATCTTTTAATTCGACATTCGTAAATCAAAAACCCCACCCGGATCTACATTTCTCTGACTTTGGTGTTTGGGTGACTGTGCGACTATTTTCTCTCTCTCCCGTTTCTCTCTGAGCTCGCGAGAGAGAGAGAGCGTCTAATGTGTAAAGCGTAGACTGTGAGATTTCCGAAGCATTCCCGCGACGAGGAAAGCACTCACTCGCTCCGGCAATACGAACGAGTGAGTGGAGCTCGGTAAGTAAGAGAGGAGTACGCGTCATTTCGTCGTATCCGCACTTAACTTCGCGGCGTAAAATTTTTACGCGGATGCGTATAAAAAAATTGAAGTCACCACGATGTGAAAGCAGCCAAATGTACGCGGTTGTATAATGTTGGGCACGGGAATGGCTGGCTGAAAAATAACTCCCATGCATGATAAGTACAGTACGATGGGAGACTTTATTTTGTCCTCAACGAGAATGTATAGCGTCTATTTTATATTTTAATCAGTATCGGTCTCAACGATGAGCTGTTCGAGGGTTCGGAATGTTTAACTTTCCGTCGCTTGACTTTTTTTGTTATTCATGCCGCAGACTAAGTTCAATACAACCTATAAGGGAGCACTACTCGTCGCAGACGCATTCGTATATGAAAACGTCTGCGACATTCAAAGCTCTCTATAGGCTATGAAATTTAAATTTGAATAGTGGATTCAGTCACTGAAATTCACTAGTTAGGCTTCAGACTTTTTAGTACCCATATTTTTTTCTAGAATTTCAATCTACCTGGTCTCGTGCAATGCATATAGGGTGATTGTCGACGGGTGACTTTTTAAATGGCAATAAATAATTACGTGGATTGGTGGTCTATCAATATAAGTATTTTCGACTCTTATATGTGTGGTATCAAATATTTTTCAAAAAACATCGAAAAAGTAGCTGAGGGATAATAGTTTTTTAATAATAATTAATAGTTAATAGAGAGGAATAAGGCATAATAGTTTTGTTTCAAGAAGTCAGCTCTCCTTAATGTATCACCTCCCTTTAGGCACAAAATAATCATTCAAAGTAGTGGTATTATAAAAATTAAGGTAAATATGAAAGCTATAAGATAATAACTCCTTCAGAAAGAGTGCATACCTGTATTCCGTAATCGCTTCCCAAGAGAAGAGTTTCTCTTTCCCAATACTGTACCTAAGGAACGCCCTTTCATTCCATGGATACGCAGATTCAATATTAACAATATGTTGACTCTTTAAACATCAGTTTAACATGAACACAAGCGTTTGAAGTTATTTACTAAAGATCAATTACCTACGATCCGATGCAGGAATTTGATCCAAATCTGAGCCATTTTTTCACCGAAATATTCTGATTAGTTACGAAATATTTCCGAATGGATATGTAGGACTTGGCCGTACTTGCTACGCAGATGAAAATAGCTAGACAGATATTGTAGGTTGTAGTTGGAGAAGGCTGAAACAATGTTGTATTAGGTCTTGAGCAAGACCAGGATATAAGGAAACTTCGTTGGACGATGTGAAGGACATTTCTCTCCTTTTTTGCCGATGGGACAGGGGAACCCAAGCAGAAAGATAAGAATATAAATTCCCAACAAAAGAAACGTGTAATCTAGGGTTTTTATGGGCGAAACCCGTGAGCTGAATGTTATACCCCAACGCTGAGCCGAAATAAAAAAATAGAGGAAATCCAGAGATTTGATTTAAGTATACTAATATATTTAGTTTTTTCAAAGATCCTATTCCCTATTTATACCTATGGAAGTTCCTCTAAAATTTGTAGATTTTTACCATCAAATTGTACATTAATACTAAAATTTTTCCAGGAAACACCTTCCTTAACTTCAGGATATGACACGATATACAACCTCATAGCAGAAGCGCTGTAAGTCATGAAAATTGACTCAAGAGTTTACCATCGTGACCGGCTGAAGTCGAATTGTCACAGGTTCTAAATAATCGTTGCAAATACTCACATGGGCTAACACAAACGAAGTACGATAATTAAGCTAAGTAAAGTCATACGGATGGTGAGTTTCTTTTATTCGGGGTTTTCCCACGTTGATTTATTTTTATGGACAACAGTTTCGCTTGCGTTACAGATAGCGTCGTCAGGTCCTGAATCAACTCGGGAAAAACCCGAATAAAAGAAACTCATCCAATCACCGCGAAAGCCTCCGTACCAAGTCATACGGTAGTTAAGAAAAAAATATTTTAAGAAATATTAACATTCTGTAAGTAGTTTAATATTTCCTAACCAATCGATTATTTCTGAACGGTGAAAATTCAAAACTTTCACACGGCGACCAATAATTTTTCTTTATTGCATACATGAAATTTATACCTGTAAAAGTAAGCCGAATATGCTTGCCATCAACTCAGATACTGCTACTTGACACTTTTAATCAACTGCAGGGCTATGATGCCAGGTTTTTTCATTTACCAATTTTTTCACATCGCAAATTTCGTCACCCGCCAATTTTGATCTTTTCGTTTATTCAGTAAAATTCCCACATCCCTTTAGCACGAGGAAAAGAGGAAAAAAAGGCATCAATCCAGTCAAAAGCCACGACTGAAAGGGTATGATTTCCGAGTTCCATTCACAAACTTGACGAAATCACTGAATGAGTCGTCCTATTCCTCAACCGTTCGGTGCTTTTCAGCGAAGAGAGAGAGCACAATGAATCGCACCGCGAGCGTTTCTTAGAGCGACGAGGGAGTAGTGGCGGCGGGGAAAGGGAAGGCTGCGACCGGCGCGGCGCGGGAAGTTTTCGATTTTCCCCCTGGAGGCCGTGCATCTCTAGTTTATTCACGGAACCCGTAATCAAATGAATCAAGGAAGGAAGGGACACGAATGGGTGAGCGGGGGAGAGGGGAGCGAAATTACTCTGCCCCTTTCTGCGGCGAGAAGTAGTTCGTCGGATGAATTAAGTCGCTCTCATGCCGCTGATAAAATTCGAGTCGGGCAGATGTTTAATCTAATGCGCGCTAATCACATCTGCAGTGAATACGTATGCTTCGAGTGCAGGTAAAGGTGTAAACCACGCCAGCCACCTATTCAGTTCCACCTCGCTGGTCTTAATGGATGCCTACTTCTCGTGCCGCATGGCTATTAAATCTAGTTCCATTCGCGTGTGGAAAAACTTTTCAAATGCATTATTCCCACTTATAATCACTGGAGTCTAGATTCGTTCAACTACACTTGACGAATTAATTCTTCCTTTCCTTCGTGCACTTTCTAGTGCATTTGGAATACGAAATTACGACTATGCAGATGAGAACCCTGTGAGTCCTTCATTACAGCTACCACAGGTCTATGGCCGAGAATAAAGAACATTGCACGTCACAACGCTTCACACGCAGCGGCTTTCGCAATAGGAAACCGAAAATTCCCTTTATGCCGTCTAAAATTCCATATCTTTCCCTATCCCTTCAACAGCAATACTATACCCTCCATCGATACGTTTATCATTTTCATCTACATCTACAAAATACCATGCAAGCCACCTCAAGGGTGTGTGGCCCAAATTTATTGCTTCTCAATGCATTCACTAACAACTATTTCACTACCTATCTAATTTTTGTCAAATGGTTTAGAACCTCCTACCGTTTAATACTAGTTTTAGAAAAATTTTGATTACCTAATTTCCAAGCGTAAAAATATTTGATAACTTTATATGACACTGCGTAATTTCCATGCGTGAAATTTACCTTAACACTTTATGATATGATGCACATTTTAATCAATTAAAATTCAACAACTTCCTTAGGAATAGGTGCAATTAATTTGTGAATGAGGTCTGCAGTCTTAGTTATCTTCTCGTTTGTCAAGCTCCCTTCTCCTCCCGCCTACTTCAAATGCTCGAACTCCGAGGTGGATGCAAGTGACGGAATTTATAGGACTGGAGGAGGATATATAGATCGAGTAATGCCAAAGCAACCGGATGAATCGGCGCACAGGGGTGAATTCTGGGCCGAAATTTCAACTTCAAACACTCAGTGCCTCCTCTGCTCTCGAGCCCTCGCAACTCGAGTGTGTCCTCGTTGAAGTGGCAACGCTGCCAGCCATTTGCGCTCTGTCACATCCGCGTGAGGAATGGTCTGCACTCGTCTCTCTAGCACGGAAAGGGAAGAGGTTTAGAGGGGTACACCACCACCCGTCTCTCTCCTCCGCATTTTAGAATCAGCGCGCTCTACTCCAACATTTAATGACGCAAACACCTCTGCAGCCAGAATTAGATGCTTGTCGCGGAAGGACTTCGTCGCCAGGAGAGAGTGTATTTCTCTCTAGCCATCCCCTCCTTTATCTTATGAACAGGCTTGAGAAAGAGGATAGAAGAATCCCCCTCCCCCCCTTGTCCTCTACTGCCCCGCCCCCTTTTTATCCCATATCTGCTGCGGAAGAAAAAGGAGGACTAAACAAACTGGGGAATTGTGAGGCAGTGAAGAGGACAGGGACAGGGCCAAGGTGGGAAAAATGAGAGAAGAAGTGGGAATAATGGAATTCGCTCTTTCAATGGGTGAGGAGGAGGTGCCAAAGAGCGTGAAGAGGCGGCGGCGTCCGAGGCGACAGCTGCGAGCGAAACACGAGGAGCAGCAGCTAAGAGGGGGAAGGACAAAGGTGTGAAAGGGAATGGTGGTTAGGGGGGGAGACCCTGGGGATGGGGTTAAGGAAAAGGGGGTGTTCTTTTGGATTGTAGAGGGGAAACGAAAGGGGTATGGATGGTGAGGTATGCATTTACAAGTGCGAGAGAGAGAGTAAATGGTTCCTTTCTCGTCTCCTCGCCCCCCCCCCTCTGTATAGAGAGCGGCCCCCACTCCCATTCCTGGACGCATACGCATTCGCATAAGCGAGTGACTGTATGACCGGAACGGATCGCTTTGATGAAGGTGGTCGTTAAAAACTAAAAGAGGGGGAGTGTGTATAGTGTGAAAGTGGAGAAATTCTTCTCCCCGTCATTGGTATTCCTTTCTTTGTCTTCTTAATGTGTATTATTCCCCACGCCAGCTTCGAGTACCAGCGAACGCTCCCGAGAAATTGTTATATCTTTATACAATGGAGGATTAATTTTTATTTTCATTAGCCTAATTGCTGAAATTAAAATAGAGAGAAATATTGTGTAAGGAGGTGGAGCGACCTTATCCAGAATAATTGGGTTTTCCCCGCGTAGAACTTAGTTGGTGATGACAGTTTCGCTGGTATTCCAACCAGGTCGAGTTACCGGGATGAGATGTTGGTCACCTATAATAAGACATTTTGGGGCCTATTTTCTTTAGAAAACCCCAAAAAAATGGAGAGATCAACTGACCAACGCCGCGGAAACCTAAAAGTCAACACTAGCTGGTTTGAGTTTGTGGAACTCCTTAGCATTGAAGGACAGTAAAAAAAACATCATGCAATGCCACAGTTCCCATGCATACAGCGCAAGAATGGTTTCGTTGTGGTCTCATACGGTTACGTCTCAGGTACGTTAATTTCGTCTTTTAATCTTCTTAAAACGATTAGCGGTATTCCCCCAATTATTGGTAGACCAGGAATGACAATAATAGCCTTTGTAATAACTAATTATTACTTTTAAATGCAGGTAAACTCGCCCTCTTTCGTTCCTGAGATGCATCTCACTACGCGTCATTCTATTTGAAGAAACTCTCCTTTTTCGCTCCACTCCACGATAAACTTGATAAACTAACATTCTCCTACCTCAGCCTTCAAAGTCACTCCTGATGCCTGAAGCCAACTATTTATTCGTTCGTCGCTCGTCTTTCTTATTACCCACTTTACTTCTTCCACTAGATCTCCAAAGTATTCTAGTCCACTTTCTAAGAGTCCATATTTCGTAACCACATATTATAGGCAGTGAAATTTTGAATAAAATTTGTCGTATAGTGATGGTGACTAATCAACCTTGCCACTCCGCCTTTCAGGATAAGATGTATAATAAAGTTATTTGATATTTGTATGAGCATTAGTTCCTTACAGCATGAATTATGTCCTAATTCATTACGAGCTCTTGATTTTGCCCCATTTTAGTTTGTGACTTACCATCATTCATGTCCACCGAGTGACAATTATCACCAGCAAAATTAACTCAGACATTTTATGAAGGCCACGGTTCCAGCGACCCGAATTCGCAGCTATAAATTTCTCTTGGAAAGAATGGTGCACTTTAGAGAATGATACGATATTCAACCACAAAACGCGGAATTTCTGTTTTTAATTTAGTTTTTACTCGCCCTGTAACATTCTTTGATACCGAGAGCCTCTTTCAGAACCTTCACTCAAACTATGACAAGTGAAGCGATTTAAAATTTGTTTTCCGATACCTTCAAGTACTGATCAACTAATTACCCCAATCAAGCGAAAAAAATCATCTTTTATTTTCGTTAGTCAATTTTCAGAAGTTCGCAATGTTTTTCTCCCCTACAGAGCCCTTCTCCAGCTCTCAAATAAAAAAAATGCTGAACGTACGACGGGATACCAGCGGATCACTTTTAGAATATGTATGAAAAATAAAAAAAAATAGGGAAAAGTCCCCGAATAGACCGCCATCTCTGAAACGTAGGAAATGCCCAAATGAATATTTCATCCCCTCACGACTGTGCTCGCACCTCGGGAAGTTTTGGAATGCCGGATGCTGCAGTCGCGACTGGTTCGGATTATTTTGGATATTTCCCATGGGGAAGTGGAGTGGGGGCAGAATATGAAAGAGGGGAAGGGTGGACGAGGGAACTGGCTCGGGAGCCACAAGGGGGTAAGGGTTGCGGTAACGACGCCGGGTTGGGGGAATGCGTAAAAAAAGAAGCATAAAAAAGAGAACGGTGAAATTTCAGTGGACGAGGAGAAACGCTGAGAATTGAGTTGCGTCTGTCTCCCGGCGAAATGCAGACTAAATCAGAGTGTTTGTGCCCACTGGAATTTGTGCGACGCCCCGGAGCGGATCGAGTTTGCCACGCCTACGGGCTATTACATTCTGCTGCGTCCATTCCTTTCGTATTCGGAAAGCGCCAGGGTGTAACTGGAAACGAAAGTTTATCGAATATGTACATATTTCCTTTGCATGTGGAAACTGGTGATCTCGTATTTCACATGCTGGCAGCACTTAAAAGAAGGTATTAACCTCTGAGGTTAAAAACTATGTATGGTATGTCATAAGAGATTAAGGTGTTGTCGGTGTTCTTATTTTAAAAATTTAATTCTTGCATTCATGTTAAAAATCTAGAAATTATTTTGAAACAACCCTAAATTTTTTACGATATTTTAATTAGTATCTTTACTATTATTATATATTAATTCCTTTTCCAGCTATCATTTTTGCTTTTGCGTCTGCTTTATTTTTGAAAGCGATTTTGAAGTAAATATGATTTAAAATTTTAATAAGATTTCCGTTTTTCTACCAGCCTAAACATTTATTTCAACTGCAAAAAATAAAAAAATACCAATTCAACCCATAATTTTCTTAATTATTTTTTAAACATATTGATAAGCATTGTTTACAATTTCAAGTAACAGTGTTCAAGTAACATTCAGTTTCTCCCTCAACCTATACATTAAACTTTACAAAACGAGATATTTTTAGTCTTAATTTTTCACGCGCAACACGATATTAAGAAATACTAACGGTAGAGCGCGGGTTCCTCCGTAAAGAGCGAATGCCCAGAGAAACGTCCAAGATTAATTTTTCCATGTCATCCACGCAAAATGAGGAATAATTATCTGCCTGTCAAAACTCCGGCGGAACCCATCGGCCTTCCGCAAGGAGAAATGTGATGGACGGCCAAGGGATTCAGAAAAATAATGACCTTTCATCTCCAAAGGAACGCTTTACGTGCCGTTTTAACTCTAGTCAGAGCAGGGAATGGGAATGCCGATAATAATAATGAGATGGACCCGAAAACTTTATGGGCGATAGGCATTATCAGTCCCGAGTCCCTCGATCAAGATTCCAAACCTAAGGGGTGCATACTATCTTGGGATTCTCTCACCCTCCTCCGGCCACGGCCTGATGGAGAAGCAAGCGATAAAGTTAATCACGTCGAGTGGCATTTCCGTAATTAAAACTTCTCCCTTCAATTCGAAAACTACTGGGTGTCGGAATTTCGCGGGCTCTTAGCTTCGCCTTCCGAAACCTTCCATTCCTTCGGAAGGGCTCGGAAATATCTTCGGAAACGCTTCAGCGAGCCTCTCCTACAAAGGGGGTGGATTGGAATGGTGAGAGCGGAAGTGATAGTAGATTTTGAGACGCATTTTTACGACGCGGTTGTGAGAAAATAAGAAGCAGACGACATAATCGAGACCTTTTGCTCGCGCACGAAGTGTCGTCCCTCCATAAATCTTTCCTTAGAGGAAAGTTTTCGGTGTGGGCTTCCTCACTTCCTCGAATCCGCCGTGGTTGTTTTTCCCTCGTCTCCAACCCCCCCACAGCCTCGTGTGTAGAATATGTCGACCCTACTCCTCCTTCCCCATCCTCGACTGGTCCACCGCGCTGAAAGGAAAAATAGGACTTTTTGGCTAGGAGAGAGAGAGGCGTTCAATTGTCCTGAGGGAAGTCTGCTTTTCTAAATATTTCACGTCGAAAGCTCAAGGTTTTCTAATGGGTTTTGTCGCACTTGATGGGTTCCTTTTCCCTCTTTCATGGGTGTCACCCTGTTTACCCACGTGATTTACACCCACAAAAGAGTCTAAAACTCCAGCCTCTCCTGAGACGGAATGGATGCCCGTGTGCATGAATGTGTTAACTGAGTTTGAGTCTCAATGAGTCCACTGAGTTAACCCGAAATGGTTACGACATCGCTAAACAGCTTAAGCATCTCCTCAAAAGGCTGGGGAGGTTTCAAATATTGAATTGCTTCATTAGCACAATATTGAGAATTTTTTACCTAGCATCCACACTTTAACAAGGGAAACGTCAAATTCTTGTTTCAAATATTTCCGAAGCTTTTGACTGCCCATGTGACTGCGTGATATTGCCAATCTATCGACTACACTTTCACCAGGAAAATCTATCGAGAAAAATTTGTGCCACATCCTACAGACGCACACCCAGTTCGTAAAGTAATTATTTATTTTGCCTTATGACAATAATTTCTGTCGCCAGCAAAAATGCGTAAATACCATAATTATAAATACATCAATTGCAAAAAAATTGAAATGTTTACTAAGGGAAAATATTCAGAATTACAAAAATACTATATTCTACTACACGTTTAGTCTGTTTCATTAATTTTAAACCAAATGAAGAATATTGCAATACTTCCTTCGAAAGAGAAGGAGGCTCTGTGAGTAGCCAATGAGAGTTGCCATTTTAGTCGAAGTTAAACATTAACAAAATCTTACTTGCTATCGAGCCTGCTTGGGATTTTTGAAAGACATTTCCATGAGTAAATAAATAACAACAGGATGATATGTGGAGCGTGATTAATTTACCTCGAGAGAAAATGATAAAATTAGTTCCTCCTCGCCCTTTCTCTTCGAATTAATTCCCAGGTGCGATGTTGTGTCCACAGGAATCCACCCGCTTGCTGCTACAAAACGGCCCCTCCTTCGAAATGTGCTGCTTATCTCTTATTTCCTCAAAGGAGCCACAGGGTTTTATTTATTCATTTTCATTCGGCATCTTTATACCCACCGATCAATCTCACCATTCATTTCCACTTATATAATGCTCCCCCCCCCACGGTGTCCTCCTTCCTTCCCCCTCACTCTACCCCCACAAGGATTTAAAGCAGAAACTTTTTCGAAGGGAAGGGGGAAGGGTTTAACGGAGACATGTCTGGAGGCTCCACGGTGCCGGGGTGATCGAAAGGCTACACGTCCCGCTTATTACTTCTGGAAATCGCTTCACGACTTCGGGTGTTGGGCTGGGTGCGAGATAGCTAACGGGGGGAGAGGTAGGAGGAAGCGAAAAGGGTTGGGACGGTGTCCGTGGGTTAGTCGGGGGAAGGGGAGGAACGGGGATGGGTTGGGAAGAGGTCGGGAGGGGTTAAGTGGAGAATGAAGCAGGGGAGGGTTGGGCCGGGGGGGAGGGGTTTGAAGGAAGAAGAAGCGGACTCCCGGGGAGTCTGGATAAATGTCTCCCATCATTCAACGCTGCGGGGGCTCTCCATTCTTCCCGGCACTCGACAATCACCCCTGTCTTTTTTCCCTCCCTGCCTCCTCCACTACCTTTCTCCTCACTTCACTTCGCTTCCCTTCTCCCTCTGGCTGTCATACCACTTCTCTGAAGGCGCTCAAAAGCGAAGGAGAGTCACATCCCGTACGAAACCGAATCGAAGGCTTCTCATCTCCTTCGGAACGTCCCAGTGTGGGCAATCGTCGCGGCGACTAGCGCGACGAACAGTTCACGTGACGTCCTTCCTTCGAGAAATTTCGCGCCCATCTACTCGAAATACTAAAAATCACTTTGTGGATGTAAAAATCGTCTTGAAGCCTTCTCGCCACGAAAAACAACGAGATGATCAGTTCTGCAAGTGCACGTTTCTTTTACGCTTCTCAGGCGCAGGACGGGGAAGGATGTGGGTACGTGTCATGGACGATCATCTCTTCCCAATGGCAATTCCCACTTTGAATTGCATCCTTATCCCTCCTGATGACAACCTTTACGCTAAAGACCAAATGGTGCAGACAATAATAGCATATTTTAAATATATATTCACAAGATGTTTATGTAACAAGATGTCTCGTGTCTAAGATGCAACTGGTGGTCAATTCCATTAGTAAGATAAGCATGGGATTCAATCGAAGATCCTTAAAATGTACTAAAATATTTAAGTTCTTGATATAAAATTAGAAGAAACCTCAGAGTGAATGAAAGTGAAAATGCCTTAAAATTTATTATTTACTAATAGGATCAACTTAGGAACACGGAAGTTATCGATGAAAAAATTTCGACAGAATAACATTATTGAAATACATCAGTTCCCATCAAATATTAGGTCATCATTCGCGTTAAGTAATCCAGTCCAATTAATTCTGTCCCTTTAGCTCACGCATAATTTTAAATGTCTATTGTTTACAAATATATTTCCCTTTCTGAAAACATACTCAATGCGAAAATTTAGACGATTAATGTTAAGTAATATTCTGAATACTTATCGAGGGATTTCTTTCTTATTGCCGGCATATGTCGTTTAGATTATTTCATTATCCCTTCATAAAATCATAATTTGAGTAAATATCTCCCAGCGTTCAAAATACAGCCATTAGTGTTATCAAATGCGTATGAAAGCCTTTCTCATCTCTTCCCATGTGGCGCGGGACGCGTGCTAAAATTAAGCTTCCGTCGGACAGTTTAACAGTCACGAATGTACATACGGGGAACCTTCTCTTTAGCACCACGAGTGGCGTGAAATCCCTTTTAACAGATGGCCGAAGCGCACTCGGAAGACGACGAGTGATATCTTAATCGCTTCCATAGCACGTCACTACTTCCGTCCCCTTCCATCCCGATATAACTACACACTTCCCGTCTCGGATTTTTCCTCCGGCTCGTCGAGGATATTCGGGTGTCCGTGTTCACTCCACTCTTTCTTCCACGACTTCTTCTTCTTTCGTCTCTCCTTCTACTTCCCTCTACGCGTTTTCTTCATTTGAAAAAATCCCCTTTCAATTCGGCTTGCCAAAGGGACAGGCTCGGGAGGGAGCCTTTATCCCTCCTATGCTCCTTTAGGAAGAAGGGAGACGGACCCCTCAACCGTGGAAAGAAATTTGAAAACATATGGGCCGTGACGAATGAAAGAGGTCATCGGTATTCATAATCTTTGGGAAAGGTCCTAATGTTGGTTGAATGGAGTGAATGGATTGCGACAAGAATAGGCCTTTTAAAAATGGAGTGTAAGAGGAAGGCGAATAGGGCGCTTGCTTCTGTGCCCGAGATGGTTCGGGTAGTAGGGACGACGATAGGAGTGCGCGAGGAGGAGAGAGGCCGACCAATAACTTCTGCGTGTTTTAGTCATTCCACCGACGTCGATCTTTAAATTCGAGTCACACACAATGTGCCAATTTTCCTGTGAACACTGAAAACTTTGGATTCATCTCCAAGGGTAAAGAGAAGATGAGAATAGACTGGGAATGAGGACCACGGTAATTCTACATTCATGGCTCCGCGAGAGGACCATAACGGATGGCTAACCTGAAGGCAGGTGTGTGAGGCATCCGTTGGCATGCCAGCGACCGATTGGCATTCCGTTAACCGCACTCCTCATCTCCAAAAAAACCCGCAAACGCTAGCGGGAGCACCTCACAGCATCGAGCGCACACAGCTTCTGCTTTCGAAGTCACACTGACGTAGACTATATTTACACTAGCTCCAACGGTGGAATTGGTTTTTAATAATCAATAGGGATTTATACACTGCATTCCACAGATATTCTTCCCCACGTTGGTTATTTCGCGCATTCCGTGCCAATTTATGTCTTTCCGCTTGTGTTTTCTCTTCTTTTAACTCTACCAACCCATTGGTTTTTTTTTTCAATTTTTCTTCGTGGGTACTCAATGATTTCATTCTCGTCTTGTGATAACTCATTCCTTAATAAGTGTGCGGCGTGAATTGTGTTCCATTCGTGTTTCTCTATCGAATAAAATAATATTAATACATCGATTCGAAATTTTCCAAGCGCATAAGAATTTCAAGTTTCATGATTGCATTTGTATCATGCAATTTTATATTACCATTCTTTCAGATAAGGATGTTATAGGAACTGATGTGATATATCGAGGCGAACGAGGATCTCATATCGCCAACTTTCGCTTTCGCCAACCTAGTGCTATCATTACAGCATTATTCAACGAAAAATTGCGAGTAAAATAAATATTTCTTTGCATGTACATCCAATAGACTCCCATTTCTCATTATGTATTCACGTCGAGATCAACGTAATGCATCGAGTCACATATTTTCCCCTTTTTTATACGAATAATTAGAAACATTAGCTACATTAGTTCATTGCATAGCTGGGAATTCAGATACTTGTTTTCTTACCGTTACGTCTGACGTTGAAATGAGTGTACGAAAGTATTTACTTGGTCCGACTATACCTCCAACCACATGCCAATTCTTTCTTGATGGTGCGGTTTCTATTCCCGGAAATGCATACTAGAGAGAGTTTTGTCTGATTGGATGCTCAACTCGTGAAACCTCGGAATTTTCTTTCGAGTTCGCCTGAAGTTCGCATTATAGTCTGCTAAATTAGTTGTCTCGGCAAACAACTGTGCTACACGGCAATAGCCTTTTTTTATCTTCCTGCACCGCACACACTACTTTTTCGCTTCCCCGTAATTACAGAACGTCGCGAGTAAATAATCCCCGATGAGCCTCGGAAGACCGACTAATTAGGAATTCGAGTAGGCCGTTAGTGGAGAAAAATCTCCGACTAACTGGCATTGCAGAGGAGCTGCATGTAACAGCATACTCGAAAATCAGTAGCAAGATTACTGCAGTCGCAAATATAGTCTGATTTCTATTTGAAATTAAAATAATTCCCTCGAGCAATTTTGTATCTATTTTGCGTTAAGGGTCATTCCATGTCAACTCAACACAGAGAAGTGACATTTTCAACCCAACCATATACGATTTCTTTCAAATTTGGTGCATTCAATGATCCTGGTAATAGATGGAAAAATACCAATTTGTAGAGGTGTATAATAACTGTGAGGCAAGTTACAGGTCGGCAAATGTCGGAAAATGTGTGGAATTTGAGCACGTCGTGTCTCGAGATAAATAAATATAATTCTGGTTCTTATCCAGATACAGCAATAAATGAGTTGAAATAAATAAATTAAATACATCAAATTTTAAATAAATCGGAGAGGGTCAGGTTGAGCAGTGTGTTGAACTCACACGGATTTGCCCTTAAAGCGAGTCTTTATCATGGCTGTGCTTGTGCAATATCAGAAATAAACATGCTTCACGTACGGATAAGTTCCACCGTTTAACTCTTAAAACTGAAATATCGGCTTCGTGAGTCCGAGAGATGACCCAATGCACCTGACGAGAGAAATGGGAAGAAACTGGAACGGGTGGAGCATATACATATGTATTATTAATGCGGACGGCGTTAGTTCCTACGACCGCCGCCGGTGTCGCCGCCCCTTGTCACTTCGGTCCCAGTGTCTCCCGATTATGCCACTCATCCCTCACATGCTGTATTCCCGCACGTGTGCCAATTACCTTCCATCGCAAGACAGCATTTAAAAGAAATTTTAAAAAAACCGTAGCACCCTCCCCTTTTTAATTCTAAACATATCACCGTCCCGCGGCAGGAAGGTGGATGACATCGCTAAAATTGTCACGCATTTCGCCCACGTACCTTAAATAAACGGAAAAATATGTGAGTGACCTTTCTTTGATGAACACACTCCTGCTTCACCGGAAAATATTTGTCAATTATGCGGATAGATATATAGTAAAGAGATTTATGTAATTTCAACAAAATTGAAAGAGGTTGTAAGGACAGCAGGGGGGAGAGGAAAAGGCTTTAGTTTTAAGTTATTTGTCGACAGTGATTTTCCCTGGATTTCGGCTGGGCTTTTAGGTCATTTTGAAGAATAGTGCAATTCACTTCGTCAGTTAAACAATTTAGTTTCATAGTGCAGAAAAATTCTCGAGAAAGATTTCGAGCGCAGGTGACTATTTTTCACGCGATAATGTAGTTATCGTCGTCATCATCAGCAGTCGTCAATCCGAAGATTGCTTTGCCAGAGAAGAAAGCATTTACCATTGGCGGGGGAGGGGGAGAAGGGGAGGCCCACACACCAACGAGGGGACACGTCAGGAGTATGGCACCGTTGTCTGGGAGAGGAGAGGAAGAGCCCTTTCGTGGGGATGAACCATGGAACAGGCCCGGGCCCGGGAAATTAGACCATGTTTCCGCCATGCGCATTTCAGTTCACCCTGAAGGTTATCCTACACTTCTCTCAACTAACCGTTTTATTTCTTCATTAATATTTAATTAAGCGTCCCTCATAATTTGATCATCAATATCCTTGGCCTTCTACGATAATTCAATAATAGTCCCACGTGATAACTAATCGATCAGATATTTGCCTTTTCGAACAAAGCGTCGTTTCAGAAGAGTGCTGGAGAAACACTGCGAAAAAATATTTGAAAAATAATGCAGTAGAAATAGATTATCGTTCAGCAGTGATCATAAATCAACGGGCTTATATCGTTTAATATGAATAAATAGCTAAAAAAATGGGAAAATGTGACGCGAGCCTTCACAGATACGAAGGTTAAACATCGAAATGCATTCGCTTGCATTTCGACTCATCACAGTTACGTTCTAACTCGGAAATTATATTCCGCTAGATAAAGTTATCGATTGATCGGTACAAGACTATTTCTGTACTGCTACGCCACCTGACGCTAATTTCTTTCAACAAACCCATTTCGTAACCTTGTGTTCTTGCAGGTAGTGGTGTCTCACGTGAAAAATCCATTTGTGAACTGTTAGTTGAGTGATAAAACTGAGTAATTCCGCCATGAGGGAAACCTCTCCGGTCGCAGAAAATGCCACTGCCTGCTCCTCTCTCCCCCTTCTTCTTCCTTTCGCACGACAGACAAAGAGCATTACTCCGTCTTCATTCATCAACGCCTCCGAACGGCCTCGCGATGAAGCTTTCGTAAATGAAAAAGAGAAGGAAAGTAAAAGAAAGAAAAAAATAAAAGAACGAGGCGGTCACACAGCAGCGCCGGCACAAGGTGTTTTCCCAACACACTCTTTCTTTCCCACTTCCCCAGAGACAGTTCGGGGAGGGGTACAGGGTCTGGCACAACAATACTGCGGTCACGGGAGGAGTGTGAAGAGGTGGAGGAAGAATAAAGGAAGGAGGGAGAAGAATAGGGAGAGGGAGGGTGGAAGAGGGGGGCGTGTCCTTTTGTGCGAGGGATCCTCCGCTCATCTCCTTTCCACCTTTCCCGCGAACTGTCGCCCAGTGTCCTTTCCATCAACCCAACTCCCTCCTCCGCCATCCCACACACACCATCTTTCCCACTCCGCTCGGCTTTTTCCTTGCGGCCAGGTTGCCTCGTTAGCGTCGCCCGACATTAGCGCGCGTACCGACCGAATCCCTCAACTCCCTCATCAACAACACGAGGACGTAATCCTTCTCACTCCACACACTCTTCCCTTCCTCCCAGTAATCCCCCCCCCACCATCTCGCTCGCTTCCCATCTTCCGCGCCACCTCGCGACAGGCCCCAACACTACGCACTCACAGAAGCCTCCCCATCAGTCCCGTGGGAACCCTTTCGCGGAAGAGTAAACAAGTTTACGAGAGAGAGAGAAGGGGGTGGAGGTCGTTCTGGAGAAGAAATGTTTCACGTACCCCCAGAGAATGTTCCGATTCGTGGAACCAACATAGGGGAATCTTAAATCTCTCCCGCGGTCGCATTGACCCGTAAGAGTATAAGGGGGAGCAAGAGAGAACCAAACTTCGGCGGTTCGTGTCGTCACCGCCGAGTGCATGGGAGAGATTTTATTTGAGAATCAGGAGAGCTGTTTTATTACACCTTCTCAGCTTTCCATTTGGATCTCACTCATAGGGGGTCTGGACAGGGCCTTTACTGCGCTCCTATATCTGGGACCGAAAAGCATTTTAAGGGTATCCGGGTAAAACGTGAAATTTGTTCAGCGAGGAGGCGGTAGGCGAGAATTTTTCGTGGTAACTAAGTAATTACTTTCGCAATTTTCTTTTGTTTTTGTAAGTCTTCACAAAAATGATTCTTCCTTTGGTTTTTAAGCAAACAATGAAACCAATGGAACGGTTCACCAATCGTACAGAAAAATAATTTTTTAACCCAAATGCCCTCCTCTTTATTTCGGGAAATAGTTTGTAATGTACTAGCAAAACACATTGCTGTTCATATTAAGCCCCATAACATGTCTGAAGAATCCTTTGAAAACCGAAGAAAAAGCTCAAAATGTGAAAAAGGCGTAACTATGATCATATAGCGCACAACCAATTCAGGCAAAATGTATTGAAATTTTGTGCCTGTCAAGAAATTATATCGAGAAATTAAATATTACCCCTAACAAGAGCAGCAAAAATGAGGGATATCAGTCTATAAACGGCGAGGCTCGACCCATGGAGTGTGCCCAGGATTTTGGCATTAATTACAACTCTACGATACAATAATGATACGTATTTATAAACATGTCTGACATGAAAATTCCGTAGACATCAAAGGTATTCTCGGGAAAAAACAAAAATAGTATTTCTTGGGGAAAACTACCGCAATTTTATAAACGCCGGTGTTGTCATAACTTCCTCATAAGTGGAACGAAATAATGCCGGATACCTAATAAGTAGGCACACGACAACTTTATGTCGAATCATTTTTTATTACGAGTTCGTTGTTTTCCATACACTGCAGGCCAAAGTTCAAAATTGTTCGAAATAACAAGTTTTCTTTTTTAATCGGCGTAAGATGAATTTATGCCTATAGGTATGAATATATAATGAGTACATAACACGGAAAATATCGTTGGCCTTCATTATATTCGTTTCTCGTAATACTTCTAACCTATAAAAGCAATGACGAATGTTTTTTAATGTTTGTGATACACGACGTCATCTTTTATGATAGCCTCATATCATCATTACCAGGGGTCACTAGACTGATAAAAGAAAAATACTTCTTCTTCGTGCCTCTTAACTCTGGTTTTTATTACGTGTAGATGGCTGCCGTAAATCAAAACTTATCCTCTCATCTCACTGTAATTGATTTTAATGCAGAAATTTTCAGTTACTTTTCATTCAGCCCAGAACCTCATGGTTACTGTTTCTATGAGGGCAGGTTTCGTATAATGATTTGCACACATACCCATCATAAGGGTCTCCCAAAATTAAGAGAGCACTTATATATTCAAAGTTTAACCAATAATGCACTTCATAACTTCTAAAAAACATTAGAAACACCAATGCCTCTCTCCCAGGTCATATCATGAGGAGTTTATTATGCCATTCCAAAATTGAGTGCAGTGCAGAATTGAATCAGGAAATTTAAAAAAAATCAAAACATATGGCTTGGAGTTCCAGTATCTAAGTATGCATACGCAATTCCTCTATTAAATATGCATACAAAATGCATTTCTCACGCGGCGAAACACTGGTTCATCGCCGATGGAGAGGCCACGAAGCTAAGTATCAAACTAAGGAGGTTCCCGGTACGTGAAGGTTTCATGTTCTAGGGCATGAGGGAGAATTATGACTGCATACATGAGTGGACTCAAATCATAAAAAAAAACATTTATTTCCTCCGTCTCAAAGCACAGCAAAGGGGTTTCAACCTTGGAGGTCATAAAGAGGAGAGCGCAAATAGCAGAATGGGTGCTAACCATGAAAAATTGACGGTAAAGTTGGGCGATAAATTAAGAAGTTTCCTTTTGCAGTGATTATTGAGGTGCACGCATTGTCGTCAGAGTCATGACTGTCTCGAAAGTTAATTTTTTTATAAAGCCATTGCTCATACTTTTAGGCAACCTGTGTATAAATACCAATCGAATACACCTTTTAACCTGTGACCATAAAAGTGATTTTAAAGTTAAAGTACTGCATTTTACTAATAACCGACGTGAGCTAAATGCATATGAACAGCTCGAAATTTTAAAACGAAATGTTGACGCTGATGTTAATCTTTTAAATGAATACTTGCTGCCCGCCAACTCCCCCATCCTTTCCTCTATTGTTGTCCATTCCCGTCCTCCCCCCCCCCTCAACGCCACTACCCCACCCCCAACTGACTGAAGGTATATAAGGGATTGCTGTACACTCTTGTTCACCTGATAATGACGCTTAGCCGTTGAAACCCGGGTCGTGGTTGAGTTTATTGTTATGTGGTTTGTAAAAGTTTCCTCGCTGTAATAAATTGTTTTAAATACCAATCTTCAAAAATTAAGTTTTGTTTTATCCCTTCCCTCTAGATGTTAATTAACTGCTTACATTAAGAAATAAATCGAGTTACAATATTTTTATGTTCAGATACGACATCCTTGGTGTTTCACATAATTTAGTCTTACATATACGACGTCCATAAACTCACTGTTCGACTTTTCCAAATAAAGAAAGTGTTTGGGAGAAAAATGTTCGCGAACTTTTGGGCTACTTCGGTCAAAATGAGTGAATTTCTTAAGCCAACAATATGAGTGCAACAGCTCCTTCACATATATTTTGGTGATGCGATGCCAGTGATTTGGCACCAGAAATTCGTGGCATGTTCATCACGTGATCTCAAAATGGCCACATGCAGGGTGGGATTACAACCTTGTTTAAGCTGGCGAGTAAACCATCCACCGAACGAAGCCGTACTGCTAGCAACGGCGGTTTGAGTACCATTACGGGAAGAATAAGCGAAATACAAATGGTGTCTTTACCCAAACACATCTCGTGGCATTTTATGACGTATTTCCATTCCTGTAGTCTCTAAGCATTTACACACATGCACGAAATATCGCAAAATCACAGTACCAATACAAATTATAAGTTGATGGAAACTAAGAACTCAGAACCTCATCCCCGTAAATTCCATGATCTAACTGCGAGTATTAAGGTATCAGGAGTCCGCGATAGCCTCATTTAAAAAAACAAAGACAAAGACAGGAGTATAGTTATGCTGCGTAAAACTGACTACCTGAATGTCTGCCAAGATTTATACATCAACGAACATCTTTAAAAAGAAAAGGCTTGTAAAACGGGGTTTTTTAGTTTGGGCGGAGCATATTTAACTTTTCGAGTAGACAACAATCTGTATGGTTGCATGGCTGAGTGTGGTTACACGGGTGGAAAGTGCGCTTACTTCTGGGGGGGGGGGGTTGTCTGTGACGGGGTTAGCGAGGAAGGGCCGAGGTAAATAAGTAGAGGCGGCGGTGATAGCAATACTGTTTTCGCGCACCGGGGTGAGTAGTCAAGCGGTCACGTGGGATGGAGAGGCGCGGGAGTTGTGATTTACGATCTTCCAGGGAAAGTGCCGGATGCGTGGGCAAACAGTAAAGACAGGGATTTCCTTGGTTGGAAATAAGAACAGGCGAGTGGGATGACTGAGTGCGTGCAAAGAGTGGGAGGAAGCCGGAGGGATACGGGGTGGGGGACGAGGTGCTGTCTCTCAGAAGAGGCGGCGCTCAGCATCGGCTGGCAGATACACGGGCGGGCGTGAAGCCGAGAAACACTATCAAGAGTTTACTCTGAGGAGATTCTTTTTTTTTCACCGGATCCGTGGTTGATGGTTTGTTTTTGTGATAAGGCTCGTTGAAATCTCCTAGTTTGCTTAAGCTCCCTCGGAAGCGCGAATGAAATTCACGTCATAAAGTTAGATTAGCATCCCTTTCCTAATGACGGACACGCACGCTCACTCTTTCACAACTCGTCATGGAATTCATGGCGGAGAATGGCGCCTGGGAAGCTTAATTGGCTAATCGACCGGGCGCGGATTCGGGAGAACTGAGTTCGAATCCCAGTCCCGGATAATTAAAATTTCACCCTTAATTTCACACATTCACGTCTATAAATAGTCACATGTAGGCATTTAAGTTTAACCATCCCAAACCTGCTCATCGTACATCACATTGTTATTATTCAATACTAAAATAAAATTCATAGGGTATAGGTACATGTGTATAAGATTATGGCGCATGTGGCATACTGACTCAGGTATCTGTCTGAGGAACAAGTCACGACAGATTTTGTGAAAGCAGAAGATGCAGTTATAAATAAGCAAGCGTTTTCGTGGAATCTCTCTGCTTCATACTGTTACGTTTATAATTCGAACCACGTGGTGGCTTTATCTCTGCACTGCTTAATAATGTCTCTTTCCTTCTATTCCAGGTATGCTCTCGGATGTTTCCGGACCCCTCACTTGACTTCTTTAGTGATTCAAAGAACGTAACGCATCCGTGTGAGTATTACGACGCCATCTCAGAATAAAATGTTGATACCCGAAAAAAGACAACCCTGATTACTATGACAGCAGTTTCCGGAGATGGTATAAGCCCGCTGGATACTAGCTGTCTGCCTTTGTTTTGAATAAGCCCTTCTATTTGGATCGTGATAAGCACGCTTAAGCCTTTTTGTTCGCTGCAAATCACTTTGGACGTATTTTTGAATAGCAGTGGCGCATTTTTAGTGACAGCGTGATCAGCGTTGAAATTGCTTTACAATTAACGCGTGGACCGAGTACAATTCTGTCGAGGACTGGGGTGAGGCCTCATGCATGAAGTTGGCAGTTGTCTCGTGGCCACGATATCGAATAGGGGATCTATTGATAGTGAAAACGTGACGGCCAACTTGACAAGGTTGTGAGCGGAATGTTGACAGGCAAAAAATGGCTTCCCTTTCTACTGTACATTTACGAATCGTGGTAGCCAGTGGCTACCGTGAATATTTTTTCTGTTCACCACAGAGTTGCCATTTTATCACGTAAAACCGCATAATAAATTCTAGTTCTCTTGGATAAAATAATGAGAAGCAGGAAACACATTTGTCGCATTGGAGTTACGCCCTGAGCCATTAATTATCGGCAACTGGGAAGCAGTGACGGCAACACTGCATTCCTCTGCCTGTAGTGATTTAACGCCATAAAGGCGTTTTCCATGTTGCGGAATAGGCCGTTAATTTCAACTTCCACCACATCACGGGGAAATTTCCATTTCTTTCCAATTCAATGTCACGTCACTGATTGGGACAACTCCCCGCAGAATTTTCAGTTTCTTTATCCGTCGAAAATTGAATCCGCCGCGTGACACCAGTTACCGAAGCTTCTACGTTTCATTCTGGCCCTTCCTCTCGCGTCCGTAATGTAAATCATTTCATAGCAGCCTTCTCCTGTGTAGGAACATATAGCATCATTAATCAGATTTATAGAAACATTTCAAAGATAATTTTACTCCTTGGGGGGATCGGGTTTGTTTCGTAGCTAGAGCGCAGACACCCCTCCCAAAAGACCCCCAAGGTTCAAATCCAGAGGCAGTTGCGATGATTTCTCAGTGAAACCCCGTTCCGTCCAAGGATGCTACAATGAATGCACTTCAAGGTTTAGCAATCTGTCCTTCAATTGGAGGGTTTAACTGTGGACTCCTATGCGTCTTTTGTTAAGAGTATGCTAATTCCGACGCTGGGTTTCTCTCCACCTTTCATCCATTCTACAAAATAGTCCTTCCCTCACCAACCTAACCACCTACCACCCTATTATGGCACAAACTACCTCAGGTGCCAGCCATCTCCTAAAAATAATCAACCAGTTCTTACTCCTTGGGAGTATGAATAATTACTTCCGTGTTCATTTGTGCAAAAATCATTACATATGTATGATAAAAGTGAAGTTATTTTTCACTTGTAAATTTTTCTGCACACATTAAAGTCAAAGCAAGGAAGCTCATAAAGAATAAGCCACACTTAGTTAAGTTACAGTGCATTTCTTTTCCCTTAGGGGTATAGTTTGGAAAATGAGCTTGAATTTGAAAAAACGCCGCTTTGAAGCTGAATATTTCATCAATATGCCACATGAATATATTTGGCTGGAAATGGGAAAAGAAATTGATCTTTTACTGATTCGTAGACGACCAGAAAGTGGTTTTAAACATTTAATAGTTTAGGAGAAAGCAAAATATCAAAGAAGCAATTTTTCCACCACAATCTAAAAAATATCTGTTAGAAATAAAATCGGATACAGGCAATATAAACTGGAAAAATATGGTTTTGCATTCTTCTCCTCTTTTTTCGCATCAAGTGTCATCATAAAATGTGCCCATTAGTCCTTTAACTTGGCAATTCGCCATTTGGCTCTTTTACTAGCGCCACATTTTCTGCTGTGGCTCCGTTCATTCTCTAGTTAAAAAAATTCCCTTACTATAGTTAAATGAAAGAAAAAGCGTAAGAACACTATTGCTGCATGGAGAGTAAAAACAATCGAGATCTAGTTTGCGCACTGTAATAGCCAGTAAATTTTTCCTTCTCCCATGAGGGATAAGCCATATTTTTCGAACACAGAAAGTGAAGTTGCCGCTGAATTTATAGGCCAAATCAGTTGTTATATCGCTTGCAACAGTTTTGAGCTTCATTAAATTTCCCCACGCAAGCATCAGTATGTTTTCCTCTGGGTACAAAAACCACAAATCTATTCTCGAGCCGAAGAAAAATACTCGAGGGCGAAAGGAATATGCCTAGCTGTCGTTTTACCTAATGGAAGTTTGTGATCAACAAATTAACATTCACAGAACCTAAAATTCAAAATAATTGGTTTCCACTCCCAAAACATACATAAACAATTTATGTACAGTGAGACAAAAATATGGAAATGCATGTAGTACTCTATGCTAAAACCCTTCGAACGCAATGTATCAATATCCAGAATATAAGATGATCCGTGAAATCCAATTTTCCAGTTTTGCATAAAATAAGTATATTATTAACGGGAGCCAAAATCCAATACTATTACCATTCTTTTTCCAGAAAAGGGAACGTTTTCATATTGTAAAATAATTAATGCATTCTGTCGTGCCTATCAAGTTAATTCGCAACAAAGATCGAAAAGATAAAATAATATTGTGTAGTCCTAATTTCACTCTGAGTGTCATGGAGTCCTACATTTCTCTGATGAGTAATTTTAACCATAAGGAAAATTTAAACAAATATTAAAAATACTTTCCAACTTTGAAGCACCAGAATTGCAGCAGCTCTATGAGACTGGTATGCTGGGAACTCAACTCTTGATAGCGGGTGCTATCTATCTATGGCATTTACGAAAAACGTTTTTGAGCCCTAATCCCAATCTTTTGCATGGCAAAAGGATCAAAATGTTTAATATCAATTGCCTTGTCGCAGGAAATATCATTTTACCTGACTCAACCAACTATCACTAGTAGGCAGCTTAGCAGATGTGGGTTCTCGAGGGTCTACAGAAACTATAATCTATGTTTGTAGACTTATAAAGTACTTCTGCGCAATACCCCCAGATCTGTCTTAAGTAGCTCATAGTGCCTACCCCTTATATGCGCCCAAACTACATTTCTCTCACCTCTTTCTCCCCAGGAAACCTAAAATTCTTTCCCTCACACATCGTGTTACCTTCCAAATCTCCTTAGCCACTTTTTTATCGTCCTCGAACTTCTCCCGCAAACTTTTTCATTCCTAAAACCCACGTCTTCGTTTATTTTCTTTTCTATCGAACTCACTTTCTCCAACCCGTCGTAAAAGCCTGGCTTCTAAGCCGTTTCTCTTTTATTTATATCCCCCAGCAATTCACTTCAAGGGTGGATTACGTGGAAGGAGGTCACTCTGATAAGGCACACGCGATCTACTTCTAACATTTCTTAAGAGTTATTGCTAGAATCATGTATATATTTGGTAAAGACAACTACTCGCCCGCTGAGGAAGCATTAGAAATTACTCTACGCTCGCCAGTAGAACAGTTTGTATTGATTGCGTTCAAACTGCTAATTTAAATTCTTAACTATTCTCGAATCAGTCCAAATAGCTGGCCACACATAAGAACACATGCTGGGTTTTAGGCTGTAAGTATACCCACAACCAAAATCCCATCCTACTTTGTAGGTACACTGCCCTTCTACCTCTCGAGACTCACCGACTTCACCGTCTGTTTGTACGAACGAACGTTTGCTTCAACGAACACAAAGTACCCATGGACTGGAAAATTGCAAATGTCACTCCCATATTCAAAAGCGGAGGTAAGGAACAGCCATCGAACTACAGACCGATATCTCTCACATCTATCTCTTGCAAAGTCCTTGAACATATAATTGTAAGTTCAGTTATGAGACACCTCGATATAGAGAACTTGTTAACACAAACGCAACACGGATTCAGAAAGGGAAGATCTTGCGAAACTCAATTAGCAATTTTTGCCCACTATATTTTAGTCTCGGGTGAACATAACGTTCCAGTTGATGCAATTTTTCTTGACTTTAAAAAGGCATTTGATAAAGTTTCCCTTTACCTTCCCTTACCTTTTGCAGGAAACTGGGATGGGAAACGCTTTCAGATCGTCGATTACAATTTAGACTCAATACATTACGTAAATTCCAAACCGGTCTATTCTCTGACGACTTTGATAATATTTTACGAAATCCGGCATACTACGGTAGATCAGATCATGAGAATAAAATTAGGGAACTAGACTGCAGAACGGACAGATTTAAAATGTCATTTTTCCTACGAACTATAAGGGACCATAACAGCTGCCAATGAGACTTTTATCTAGGTTTGTCGATAGGTAGTGTAGCTTTTAGTAGTAGTAGTAATCCCTAATACTTGAATCCTTATCTGTTACCTAGTACTAACAGCACGCCGTGCATGTTTGCTACATAAGTCTTGAGTCTCTGTCCATCTGTGTTGTTGCAAAATACATGTACATACAAACGATCGCTCTCTATTGTGATAATATCTGTAGTGTAGTGCATTCTTGTGAGGCTTCGCCTTGTGACAAGCATTAGCGATTTATACTAATGCATAATTAGTCATAGTTACACTAACTTCAGGGTATAGTGTACCCCCTGCCACACACCCCTGAGATGGCTTGCAGGGTATTTTGTAGATGTAGATGTAGTGTAATGCATGTTGGTGAATACTCACCCCCTGCCACACACCCCTGAGGTGGCTTTCAGGGTATTTTGTAGATGTAGATGTTTATAGTTGTAGTTGTTTCAAATATCCGTGTCAAGTATTCTGGTGTATTTATTAATATACTTAACTTAACCACGTATTTAATTATAAGGGTGTGTAGACGGAGAACCTCACTTGCCGCATAATTGTAAATAAAGTTTCATTTAACAAGTTATAAAAATCTCCAATGGCCGTAATAAATTGGCACCACTCGTCAAAATTACACAATTTCTGTGTTGGTTTGCGGGAAAAAAGAGCAATTCCACGCCAGTGACTAACCACAACCCCTCGACCAGAAAACCCTCCTGTGGTTGTTTACGGGAATTTTACTTCCTCGCCAGCGACAACCACAGACACATAAACTCAACCTAGATTTTAAAGTTTCATTTGTTCATTATTCTCATATTTCTCTTTTTTATTTTTTTGGCTCCGTAGATGGCAGCCCTACAGCGAAGTGTGTCCAAACTTCAAGCTTCCTTGTAACTCTTTGGATGACTTACTAGCAATGATTTAATCTATTAAAATACAAATTGACTCCTCTGCTATCCGTCAACTTACATTCCTTCCCCTACTATTAGGATAGGATACGTCCCCTTAGTTCCCTCGCTGTTCTCAGCGTGGAAGTGGAAAAATATAGACGATGGTGTTTCTGTCTAAATCCCAAATTTTATACTGCTTTTAAGATTGAGAACTGGTAATATTCCATTAATTAAAACATAGGCCTCTTGGATTTAGCAAAAGGTAAATGTTAAGTAAATTAATAAAGTTACTAATGAATCTGTATCGACTTACCTAAAATATGATACATTAACATTAGTCAGTAGAGTACATAGGTGTGAGGTAAAAAATACATCTGACCACAGAAATTATCCGCGCATATAAGGAGAAAAGTTAGTAAACTTAGATTATATTGCAGTTTTGTTAACTCTGCCAAAAACAAAAGTTAAGTAATCGAGAGTCAACATTATCTACTGCAGTGGACTACTTTTCAATGCTCAGATGGTCATTCTCATCAGCACTCGGGATATTTCCTGAATTTTAGTTCCCAGAATTTGGTTAATCCCTTACCACCTCCTTCCATTTGTTACCTAATCTCTCTCTCTCGTACCTCGGAGTTTGTTCCCTTACCCTTTCCCTAACACCACCTCGGGTCCACTCTATTCCCTCTCCTGTACTCACCCAACAGTCCCCCATCATCCACCTCGGACCCTCTCGGATCGTGATCCGCTGTCAAGGAGTTGGAGACGAGGGTTTGGGCGAAAGTGATGGGCGTTGAGTGAAGGGTTCTAGAGTGGAATGGCGCGCTTGGTTATCCAGGGGAAGGGGGATTTAATAGGAAACGGACGGAAGGAAGGCTGTGTGGGAGACGGTGGGGGCGAAGTGGTTGAGAAAGGTGTGTCTGTGTATGTGTGCCGGCGGACACGGAGGCCTTGAGAGCAAATGGGCGTGGGAAGGCAAAGCAGAGAGTTTCATGAAGGGCTTCGCAGTGTGCACTGTGTACGTCAGCCTCTGTTTGCGAGGGTTCTACAATGGGGGGGGGAGTATGGGAATTTAATCATGTTCGGCCCTCGCGGCCGGGCTAACGTTATGATATGTTCGCTTCCCTCACGTAGACACCTCAACTAACTCTGGGGGGGGGGGGTATGCACGAATTATATCAGAGAATCAAGATCGGCGTCATTGTAATGTAACCCTACGTAACGAATTCATAATATGTACATACCCTCCCTCTTAGGGTGTGCCGTAGTGACTAGTTACCCGATTACAAGCAAAGGAGACCATCGAATCACCGTGGTGAAGTGTTCCATTACTCGAAATCGAGGAAAGTATACAACTAATAACTATGTATCCATCAGTATCGTGCGTAATCGGGTTAAGTATTCAGACAACTCTTGTGTAGCAATAAATGTATCTAATGGTATTTATAGTTTTAACATGATTACAAATATAGTATTTCCGAACATAGGTAATTTCCAAAATGCCTTCTAAACTTCATCGCCTAAAAATCGAGGAGTACATTTTTTTAGAGACCCTTTTTCATTTCAAATACATTGAGAAAATAAAAGCGAAACCTGTCGCATTATTTTAACAAATGACATCTAAGTAGTTATTTTCACAATTACTTTATAATAATAAAGCTTTCTTCTTGGGTAACAATCGTCCTCCCACAGGTTGTTCTGGAGCTTCTTTGAACCTGCACATCTGATTGCAATTGGATTTTTTATATCGCTATTTCCTCCTTGAAAAATACAATACTTGAAAAAACTATGACTACGCCTATGGCGTGAGTTTTGCTCATGTCCTTTTGTATCAGCTGAAAAAAACGTCATTCGCAGAGCTGGCCGACTTCGCTGGGGCTCTTGTTTTCAATGTTTGTATAAGAAGGAAGCCCGTAACGAGACGGCAATTGGTGAAGCATAACGGGGGAACTCGAAATTTTTTGTCTCAAAAGCCAGCAAAGCACATTTTCCGGTTCAGTGATAACAAGCAGCAGCATCCAAAATAAAATAAAGAAAAACTTGTTATTGGGAGAAACTATTCTGATGCGCTGCAAATTGCGATAATTTTGAAAGTAAAACCACAGAGTTCCCTCTGTGTGGCTTTGTATTGTAAAAAAATATACAAATTTTCTTTTTCTTTGTCTTTGATAAGTGATGCGTAATAACTGGGAATAATTTCAGGCTTTCAGGTAATGATTACTCTGGTGGGTGGACCTCAATTTGTGCTCTCTAGTGGAACGCCCTTGCCTAAGGGGCTGGGTGTGGTCACCGAATTATGGATCGCTGAATGACCAAATATCTCTCGGGTCCGAGCAGGAAGAATTGCGGCCCTTAGGCGGAAATTGACTCTGCACTAAACAAACAGTCAGTCATAATCCCCAAGCTATTCCTTGAATACATTTACCTGGCCTCACAATCGTGGTTCGCCCTGACCTTTTTAGGGGCTTAACCAACATTTCCCCGAGAATCGTTGCTGTGACTTCAGTCCATGAATAGCGGTTACTAACACCCATATGCTTGGCACTACGGCGCAAAATATTCTCCTTTAAAACATTTGGGGTTTACGGACCCCAAAGTGAAAAACCTTAAATAAAAATAACTGTAACTAGTGGAGTGAAAAGCATTTGCAATTATTTTTAATAATGAACAATTCTAAGGAGGAAAAGGGTTTCTTAAACGCAGAGACCCCGACTATATCCATCCGAATGTAAAGAGAACCAGCCCTGATTCAGCGGCGAGTATTACTTTTGCGTGTAAGAAGGACGTATTTAATCTTCGCTAGGCTTGCGCGAAACACCCTGAGAAGTTTCCATTAGCTGAACAGATCCATTCGGTAATTCTGATGGTTTGGTTAGCTACAAGGTACCCAAAAACCACATCGTCGTATCCCTCTGATTCACCACCAAATAAAACTCAACACTAAGTCCTTTTTACGCTGCAATGCAAGGAGGCAATTCCCTCTATTTCTGAACCTTGACAGTTGAAAACATTCGGTAGAGGGAGTAATATTCTCATATCTCGACGTGCGATACGGGAAACCAGGCATGAAAGAAAAAAACGACTCCGAAAATGACCACCTTTACCACCGCAGTAGAAGATTACAAAGGGGGCGAGCCGCGTACGCATATTTATGTCGTGATTTAAAGGCGCGTCGTTTCCGTCAACGTCAGCGCGATGCCCCTTCCGCTTTGTGCGCGGAGAAGGAATGAACGCACATTAAAACAAAAAAGAATCACCGGCGCTTTTGCTCCACGCGTATGAGGAGAGTTGGTCTTTGCGACGAGTCCCCAAGCGCGCTAGCGATTACGAGCTAGTATGTACCTACGTGGTGGCTACGAGCTAACGAGCAGTGGTGTGTGCTGGTATTTATGAAATCCATCGGCAGGAATGTGTGGGAAAGGAGTAAAAAACGCTACAGAGAGGCTTTTTATCTCAACTAAGGGAGTATGTAATCAAGGAAGATCCGTAGGCATAGACATGGATGGCTCGGGCGAAGTTCCGAAGAGGAAAGAAAGTGAAGTATGTGAGGGTAGGGATGGTAATGATTATCAAGCTAACAGCGATGCCTTGCCGGAAGACCGACGAAGGCGTTGTCGCTATGAGACATCGAATGAAGGAGCAGGCAGGGCACTTGATTCATTCGACGTCGCGAAAGGTTAAAGATTATAAATATAGAGAAGGGGAAACAAAATAGTCGTGTAAAGTGAACTTAAGAGCGATGGCCGGGCGAGAGAGGTCTTCCTCCCCCCCCTGGGGCCTTTCCTTCCTTCCCCCTTTCAGTCCTTTCCCGGCAAAGCGTCCCACCCCTCCTAAAACACGCCAACTCCTCCCACCGCACACAAGCACCATCACAAACCAAACAACGAAGCAGCCAGCTTGCCAGCCACCGGCCACTTCGCCCTCAATCTCTCTTATCCCTCGCCTCATCTTGCCCGCCTCGTCCCACTGGCTCCCTCACCTGCGAGGCTCCCACCTCCTCCTCTTCTTAAATGCCTCCTCGTTTTACCCTCCTCTCTCTCCACATCTCTCCCTCTGCTCCACTCAGCCTCTGCCTCACTCTCCCAAGTGAGATACCATCTGCTTAACCAGATTCACTCTCCCACCACCACAGCTCGTCAGTCCCTTTTCTCATCTCCTCCACTCTCCCGAGGACTTATCCCTTTTCCTCTCCTCTCTCTCTCCTTTCCCTTCCACATCATCTTCAGCCTGCCGACCGTCCTTCCACCTTCTCTCTCATCCTCTCTTCCTTCCCGTCCCACCTGTCCTCGTTAAGGACTTCGAGGCAGGAGGAGCAAGGAGAGCCGATGTTTCCCCCGGCTTTAAAAGGTCGTTTGTCCATCTTGTCCATTTTGTACGCCTCGATGCCTTCGGATTCCTCGACTTGAACTGAGCGCGAGGAATAAACTAACCAAGTAACATTCGGCGTTTAATTTTATTTCTTCATTAGTATGTGGATGGAATTTGCGAAGGGTTAATACCCAAGCGTTGCTTAGTAGACACATTGTCTTAAAAGAAATAATCAGTGAGTCATTCCTTGAGAACAGGTTGACCATGTATCGCACAGTTTCCAAAACATAATTTCTACTCCTACTTATCCCATTCCTGTATTTTCTCTGTCTTTAAAATGTCTGGACCATTCGTAAAGTTCGTTCAAACAAATCTCACCGATATTTCAAAGCTCTAAGCTAAGCCTATTTTAAAGTAGATATAGATTCCTCGTATGGAATACATTTCTTAAGGGAAACGAATGGAATAAATATCTCTTGATCGTCTATATCCCACCCCAGGTGACCTTGAAAACGTAATACGGCTACTACTTATTCCCGATGAATTTTTAACTGACTTATTGCTTTTATAATCTGGCCTCAGTACCCACGAGAGAGCTGCAGAGAGCAATTTGTTATTTCCATGGCTTCTACATATGAAATACCTGAGGAGAGACAGAATAATTGTAGATGGACATTCCAAAACTCTAACTCACTTTGCTTCTCTCGTCAAATGTCTCCCACTTAGCGGCCATCGACAACGCTTCACTCCTCCTAATTTTACCTTAATCTCGGTTTAAGTGACTTTTAAAACACTCTACGTTAAAGGATGTTTAAGGAAGTATGACTGTGCATTTCGGGAAAAAAAGAGAATCCAGGAACGACAGGTTTGGAAAAGGTGGCCAAATGGGGAACCCGAGCTCGCGCCAAGTTTTCCCGCAGGGTCGTAAATCTTCCTCCTTCTCTTTTCCTGTTGTGACCACACTGTCCCGCCAGGGTTACACATGCGTCCCCTATTCGATTCGATACACTCCAATACCTGAGAATTTATGTAGTATCTCGGATTTTTCCAACTACAGACCATAGAGAGTCTTACCCACTGCACACGCGGTGCGCTGATATTTACGTTGTTTATCGGTAGTAACGGTCATCCGGAGGAAAAGCACGGAGAAATCCCAGAGGCAGTTGAAACACCCACTTCCCTCCTCCCCCTAAGAATTCGTTTCGTAGTCCCCTCCTCTATCTTCCGCTTCCTTTTTTTCATCTCTCTTCTCGAATTTCCCGACTTCCACGCCCCCCCCCCCAACCCTTGCGCCCCTCTGCGTCCTACCCCCTTCCTCCGGCACCCTTCGCCCCCAACGCTTCCTTCTGCCCCCCTCCACCCCACGTGCCACCACCCCCACTCTATGTACTCTCCGTTTTCACAACTCCCCACCATCGCCTTTATACCAACCACCCATACAATATCCTACCTCCCCCTTGGGCCAGACTCATTTTTTTTCCGCCCCACATCATCTCAGTCCACCTTCTACCATCTTGTATCCATTCGGTCTCGTAAACATTTCTTTTCCGAACTGCCCTCGCCCACGTAAGATAAGTACACCTCCCTCCCTCCACAAGCCTCCTTCCTTCCCGTTTCCTCCCCCTCACTCCCTCCCCCTCACGGACGTACAGCCTCCCAGAACATTCGATAGCTACTGCACAGTCGCTCTTCCTCTCTCACCCCCTCCGCACGCGGAGAAACACTCAATTTCCCCTCCCCCAGCCACCTTCAACTCTCTCTCCCCCTGGAGAAACTCAACCAAAGCTCTTTTCCAACCCTCCCCTCTCTTTCCTCCTGCCTCTCTCTCTCTCTCTCTTCGCCCACCTCAACCTCCAGCTCATCTCTACCCTCCCTTCCTTTCAATTCCACCGAGCAAGGAGCTAATATTTTCTTTTAAAATTGCCGGGACTGTTTTTAAAAAAACCCACAAGGCTCCCCCTTCCCTCTCCCTTTAGAGGATCGTAATTTTAAAAGAGTTTTCCGTCTCGCGTTCCTCCTCCTCCTTCCCATCCATCCTCCGGGGCAGGAGGAGTGGGGGTGCAATGGCATTGAAGCGCTCACTTCCCACCCACCCTCCTCCCTCTACATCTCGCCAGCTCGGGGGGTTTTTCGCTGTATACAGAGAGAAAGAGTTCGAGTGTGCTTTGCGTGTGAAGCCGCTGTGTTTGGGGTGGCTGCGGTCATTTGGACGTCAAGTGTTGCGTGAGTTTCCAAGGGAATTAAAGAGTTGCTCTTTTTTTCTTCCCTTGGCGGCCCTACTTCTTCCCCTCAGCTCTCGCTCCCCTCGCTTTAAACCCCGTCCCTCCGAAAACACTACAAACGAGTTCATCCCCCATTCCCTCCCCACTTTAACTATTCCCGCACACCCTGAAGTTGACATTAAAAATAAGAATAAAATGTTGATTGTGCGTTTCCGTGTTATTTGGCAGTAGAGATGGGTAGTTAGCGAACGAACGATTCAAAATGAATTATTCACTAAAGTGGACTGAGCGAACCATTCCTTGCCCCAGACAGTGAATCGTTCGATTTGAGGAAAACTCCATTACCTGCCTAAAACTCTATAAATATTATATTCATTTTCCTTTTAGCTCGCCGCCATGCAACAACAGAGAGTTCAGTGAATAGTTCTAGTTCGCCGCCAGACTGCACCACTTTTAGTACATTTCAGTGATGAAAGGCCCATTATGCCGGCATACCTGAATGTTGATTTAGTCGGCATTATTAATAATAACAACATGTCGAAGAATGGGCCAATAAGAAGTAATTAGTTTGGTATTTTGGGAAGTAAACATTTCACAAGTGGCCAAAGTGATGAAGCATTAGGATATGGAAAATATGCATTCCTTTAAGATGAGCAACGCCATTATGGATGGAATTCTGATGACGAGGGAGTAAGGATAAAAGTATAGGCACAACAAATTACTTAGCCATGTTTTCAGCAACTGATCGATTGCGTTGGCAGTTCTGACGAAGCATCGGGGGAGCGGAAAGGCCAGGAGATTATTTTATCGTATCTAAAAACTTCAGCTAAACTATAAATTGCACAATAGCCCGTGATAAGTGCAGGAAACTTTTTGAGTCATGGTCAAAAATTTAGGGCGATCACGAATTGAATAAGGTATGCTGGTGCGATTAGGCACTTGCTTCGTAAGTGAATAGAATGCTTTTGGTAACGAAAAAAGAGACAAGTGAAATTTACTAATATTTTTAAATGTTATTTCCGTAATCAACAATGACAGATACCGCAGAATACTATCAGATAGTCTTATACATTGAATCATAATTGGAATACTTAAAAGATGAGAGCAAGGCTTGATAATACATCGTACAAGGTACTCGATTAATATAATTCCGTATATGTTCTAAATAAAGAAGTTACAGGCAATAAATATCAAAGGGAATGGTATGCAGCAGAAGAAAGGAGTTTTGCTGAATTTGAAATTATGGTAAACGTACGTGACTTTTCCTCCTCTCCGTTATGTATTGTTTTTGTTTTTTGTTTTTTTTGTTGTTTTCTTTTTTTTGTTTTTTGTATTTATTGCAAGACATATTGAGTCTAGTTCGCATAATAAGTTCTGCTTTAGGAAAGGCGAAAATAGCATCTAGTTCGGAGAGATTTGTCATTTTAAAAATATGTATCGCGATGCACTTCACCCTTGGACGGGAATTGGGTATTTTCCACGTATTTCAAACTATCGATATTCTGATTCAGTTACTTGAACTTATTGCATTGGCTAAAAATTTTCTTATCAATTTGTATTAATTTCGGTTTTAAAAGCTAAAGAAAGTAGAAGGTTACGAATGCTCCCGAGCACACTCCGAAAACAACCGAATGGCCTGTGACGTCATTTTCGCTGTTTACATTTAGACCCAGGCGTTTCCTTATGCTTACGGTGGAAACAAATGCGGCGAAATTAGTTTCTGACGTTTTCGCGTTTCTAGGTATGCCTTTAAATGGCGTCTAAGTAAGATATATAGATGGTGTTTTGTGCCAAAATGTACAAATACATCGGTTGAAACACCGAACAAGAAATTTATTCACGCAATCACGACATTGAATGATTGAAATTTCTTCCTTGGATTCCTCAATGTCCACCCGTAAAAATGTATGCTTTACTCCGCACTTTGTGTTCTGGACATATTCTTGCAATGACTGTGCACAGTGGTCCATCTCTCTTTACTTGGGCGTATCCTATAGCATTATCACCATAACTCTCACGAGAAGCTTTATAATATAATAACACTTAAATTAAACTTTGAATAGACATTTAGGAGATGAGAATCTATTTTTAGGCATTTCTACAGCAGATAAGCCACTTCTAGAAACCTCCTCTACAAACAATCACTAATTAGCAAATAAAAAATTAACGTTTTAGGTGTGTCGAGTATTGGCAGCATAAACATTTGGCGAGTACTGTGTTATGTTGATATGTTACTAAGATACTGTTTGTTTACTTTTGCATGGACTGATATGGACTTCGATAAAGAAAGAAGTATCATAATGATTATGAGTGTATTGGAAAAACAGTTAATAAAGTTCATACACCAAATACATAATTGTATGTATGAAAAATGATATAAAAGAGTAATGACGATTTTAAAAGCAAACTTTAGGCTTACATTTTTTGGACTTAAACTCAACGAATTTCCGCAGCATTAAATCGCTAGTCCTTATTCATTAAAACGCCTACCATAAACATATCCACTTTGGGTAAAGTATCTTATGTGGTTTTAATAAAACCATTGCACGCCATAGTCTTTGTTTTCAATGAAAACTCTTTAAATATACGGTAGATCTTCTACAGTTACTCACTTTCTCCCTCACATCCGTCTATCGCTCAGCGAAAATGACGTCAAGCCAATCAGATTTCGTTTCGCAGCGGCGTAAAAAAATTTGAAATTTCGACAATTTTAATCTTAAATATCTCAATTAATATTGAATCAATTTTAAAACTACTTTCACTCCGCAAGCTTGTTCAAGTTTAAGTAACATATAAAGATCCGTAAACTTAAATTTAAAATTTTGGAAAATACCCAATTGGAAGTGACTTAAAAGGGAAAGTTAAACGAAATTCGGTACTTTTAAATGTCTGTATCTTCCTAAAAGTGGCGTACAGTTATAGTATAATCCTACCCTTTTCAATTAACAATTCGCGACATTTGTTTTCCCTATATTGTACGTAACGATGAATAAATCAAATAAGTGAACTATTGTTAGGTGGAATACTCTCTAAAGTGAACTATAATGCCCATCACTATTTGGGACGTGGCCGACAACAGAGATCATTCGCTCCGTTACGGATAGTTGGGTGGGTAGGTTAGGGAAAGATCATTTGATGAATGAAGTGAGGATGGAGAGAATCCCGGAGTCCGAATTAGCCTACTTTTACAGACTTCCATTCCGAGGGCCAGAGTTCGAATCTTGGCAGTGTAAGAGACATCCCAGGGTAGTCCCGATCCCTACTTGGATACAATTTGGTTAACACTTCAATCAAGTACTCCGTCCGTCGGATGTGACACCCATTGACCCATTTCATTGAAATAAGTCAATTTCCGACATTGGGTTTTTTTTTCAATTTTCTTCATTCCGCAAATGGGCCTTACGAACATATACTTGAAAAATACCAGCGAAAATGACCTCAGTTGCCGGTCGCTTCCTCAAGAAGACAACCAACCAGCAGGCTAAAGTTAAAATTACTCCAGCATTTAACGTTATGTGATGATATAGCATGCAGTATTTTTATTTCTTCCTTTTATGTTTCTTTCTCATGAAGCACAAGGACAACTGATAAATGGATGACAAAAAGATACAAAAATCGTATGCGACACTGCGCCGTTAAGTTAATTTTTCAGTAATTCATATTTTTGACCAAATCATACGCTGATATTTCATTACTTGACACAGTTTTTACGCTAGTTTATTCTATGAACGCCACCATTATCGGAAATATACGGGGAAACAGAGGCATGACAACGGGGAGGGAGGTGGGGGGCAAGGATACATTCCCCCCCCCCCCCAAATGTTGCGGAGAGCGCCGAAGACGTCCATTTGAGGACGCCAAAATGTCATTTAATACAACACCCCGAAGAAACGGGGCTTCGGGTCTAGTGAAAGCTCAAAACTGAACCGGAAAACCTCAATTCCGAGTTTGAAAATTAAACAAATTTTAGGATTTTAGATGAATTATTTTAAAGCTAGAAAACATTTGTCTGAAAGGGTGCTAACACGCTTCCCCTCCTTTCTAAATCTGCATCGTTGTTACGCTGCTGCGGGGAACTCACGTTAATTCTACGCTAATGTGAATTATTTTCTATGAACCTTCCTTTAACCCTTCCATTCGGGGCAGGTCTTTTCCACGTCCACCTTCCTTTCCCTTCACTTTCTCCCTCTCCCTCCCTCCTCTCCTTTTCTATCCCCACTTTCAAATCTCCCTCCTTCAGCCTCCCTTGCCCTCCTCCTCCTCCCCCTTCCGACCCGGACCCCCTATGTTTGCTCTCGCCGCCGGATGGCGTGGCGTCTCCGACCCAAAGTGTGAGGGCCGCACAAATTCAAAACCCAATTTTCGCTGACGTTCTATTACTGTTCAGGTATCTCCCCGCCCTCCTTTCCCCCTCTCACTTCAGGCGATAAAATTCAACCGATCGTGATGAGAATGAGTGTAATTATCTTCCAAAAGCAGTAGGTGATCAACTTGTCATTTCTAGTAGCTGCTTTCTGTTCAGTCTGCAAGAGTGAAAAGTTTCGTAAAATGTTCACATTTTACGAAACTTTTCTATCTTGCAGACTGAACGGAAAGCAGTTACTAGAAATTACAGTACATGACACTACTCTTGGCACTACCATCTGACAATGAGTGGCTACTCCATTATTACTTTATGTAATGTTGGCCTCTTTTCGTCAACTATTTACCCCAAAATTTGGACTAAGTAACATATTTTAAGAAACCCCCACACTCCCCTCTCCATATAACGTAAAATGCTATAATCATACCATAAATGGCAGTGAAAAAGACACGAATTTATTTTATCTCTCTTGCCACAGGAGAAAGCCATTCAGGGGTAACTAATTTCGGCTAACTTACAATTACTCCTACAAGATATTTTTTTCATTGCATGTGGGTAGTATTCTTAACAAATATCGACGAACAAGGAGGCTGAAAATGCAGACTAATTTCGACCAACAAAATCTAGAGAGATGCAGATGAAAATAGAACCAAAAGAGAACCCTTCACTACGGGTTAATATTAAAAGCAAGAGGGAAGAATTAGTTTTAGTGTGGAGCGCGAAGATGGCAAACGACGCACTGCTCGAGATACCGCATAAGTTTGACGCATTACAGATAAAACCTGTGAACGAGTGCGGAGATTAAAACCACCGTGATTACGTATAAAATTAATTTGCATTTGAATTCAGATAAGAGAAAAATTAAGCGATGAGGGTATCCATGGAGAGGAAAAGCTTTTGAATAAACAGTCGACGCCACTCTGAATATTCATGCGGAGGGATTTCGCAGTTTCGGCGGAATTTTCCAACCTCTCCCCCATACCTTCCGGCAAACGACCGCCAATCCACTGCGGCCGCCGCCGTGTGCGTGAGCCGAGTGTCACCGTCCGACGACGAGGGCACCCCCTTGTCAGCGGATAAGCACGTCCTTTTCCCCTTTCAGAACCTTCCCTGTATCGGTTATCACCAAAACGTCCTTCCGTCGACGGCGTCGACCGCTTACGACCCCCCTAGAGCTGACCTTCCCCTTCCTGCGGAGGTGCGCGGAAGTTTTATCGAAGCCACAAATGCTTTCGGGAAGGGCCACCTTCGAGCGTAGACCGTGTACGAATTCATTCCTCCTCCATCAAGCCCCCCAATCCCACTCGCCGGTCTTCACCTTCTTCCCCTCAACTCGTTCTTATATCGTCCACATCCCTCAACACCCCACCCAAATGCTATCCCGCCCAGATCGACGAATCGGCCCCATAAAAATGTCGTCCAGCCCCAATGCAGGTTCTTGCTTCCACTGTTTTCCTTTCCCATCCCCAACCCTCATTCCCCCATCCTTCGTGGCGATCGGATTGGTGTGGTGGCTAAACTATTGTTGCCCCAACCAGAGGGCCCTTCGGCTCAAATCCCGACAGGAGTGGAGATTATGAAATGGAACTCCGATCCTCACTCGGGTGCTATGTGGATAGTACTCCATCCGTCGGATGGGATGCTAAACTGTGGACCTTTTGCACATTTCGTTAAGAGTAAGCTAATGCTGACGCCGTGTTTCTCTCCACCCATCATCCATTCCCCATTTAATCGTCTAGGTACTTATCAACACACTCACCCATCCGAAATGGCACAGATGGCCCTAGTTGTCGGTCTCCTCCCCTGATAACCAACCAAACTAACTTCTCGACGAGCACAAAAATTTAGACTTTTCTCTTGAGAGATTCTCCGGAGTTTCCGACGAAAATCGACCGACTTATAAATTTAAGCGATAAAGACACACTTTCGAACGGAGAGGGAGAATAATTCCAAAGCCATTTTGTATGACTCCCGCCGTAATTTTTTTTAGTGTTAACCAATAAAGAATAGCAGATTTAATGATAAAACAATATCTCCAGGGTTGTCTCATCGCGAATGATTCCTAGCCTTATCCTGTGTGTGCAACCCACAGCATACCGACCACTGTTCTCAAAATTCGTCATATAGTATTCCACGTAGGATAAACGGAACGTGCAATCATGTAGTGGACAGAATGACAAATTGGTTAAGACATTTCATTGGTCCAGCATAAGTATATGCGCTGAGCACATAGGGATCTTAAGGATATGAATAACAGTCGGACAAACCAACATTTTATATTTAATATCCGGTCCTTTTCTACGCTTCCGCTGCTTTTTTTTCATATTTTAAAGCTTTTTAACGGCGACCAGTCAAGTAATTTACAAGCAATATATCTTATGTATACCAGGTTATTGTGCGTTTTGTTTCCTGTAAATCTAAAATATACGTGCAGAGGGTAGATGAACAATTTCTCGATCAATGAAAACAGATAAATACATGGAAGGTGGAAATGGAGTTTATGCCCGAGAAACTAGTCGAAAAACATGAGGGATGCCACGGTATGCCATATGCCACGGTGTTCCATCCAAACGACGGCGAAGCAGTGCACTCCAGCCTACTTCAGATTGGAATATCTGAAATATTTAGCCATTCCAAAGGGGATCAAATTCCAGACTCGGGTTTTCAAAACCATGTGAAGCCAGCCGTCCAGTTAATAAAAGCGTACCCGCCTTCATTTGGGCGAAACCAACTTTGAAAATAGCGGTCGGACGATAAACCATATCAATTAAATACAAGCTTGGGCGTACTGCCGAGTGTAAATGCCAACAAATGAAATAAATATTGACCGAATGTCTCAGTTTCCGATTAGTGACATGCAATGCACTCGGCAGTAATGAATACTCCGCATCCAATTGCTATTCCCGCATTTTATGCTTAAACTTAATACCTCTTCCCTCATTTTCTTTCGGAGTGTGTGCAATGCCTACATCATCTTCCCCATTAATTTAACCCCCCTGTCTTGGCCCTCTGCTCTGCATTTCCCATTAACTCCATTGTTTTCCTTCCCACCACCTTCATCCCAAACCCCTCTGGAGCTTTCCTTTCTTCCTCCAAATTCATTTTCCTTCTGACCTCTCCCTCCCTCCCCCGCTTTGTTGTCTTTGCGCCTTCCTCTCCACAAACATTCTCATTTCTCCCTGTTTGGTCTCTTTGTGTTGAGTCACCCCGTGTAGTATAGACACCGCAACGAAGTCTTTTCCTTATTACTCACCTTTGTTTTCCTTCTCTCCACCACTTACGCTCTCGCCCTTTATCATTTTTTTTCAAACGAGGCTACCGTTTCTTTTAACTTCCGCTCAGCAGAGAGAGTATTGCTCATCATTTCGTTTGATTTTCCCCTCACAAAAAGCCGCTGTTTTGATAATCATTGAGCGTTTTTGATCTCTATTCGCTCTCCTTTCTGTTTCCGTTAATCCGTGCCCGGTGCGTGATGTCGAAGCGTTCTGTTTGCGGTGGTCAAGATAAGCGAAGTGGGCGGGCAGAGGTGAATCCGTTTTGCGTTGAAAAATTTATGACCCCCGTTGCATTTGTGAATCCGGAAAGAGGAGAACAAATAAACGCTTCCCCTTCTCTCCTCCGGTAGAAATGGATTGCAGAGGAGCACATGCATGAGCGCACCCCTATCTTCACATCACTTCAAGTAGTAGCAGTAGTAGTTTATGCTTCGCCGTCTCATGCCACACGCTGGATACAGGAACTAGTCTCGACTCGCGAATGGTAGAGGAAAAAAATATATTTATATAAATGACGAGACGCCGCTGCGCAACGTACTAAGAGATGGAATCTCGCGAGCTCTTTTATTTTTTCGGAACCTTAATATTTTTTCTTCCGCGGCACATATTCGCCCTTTCTACTCTCCGCAGCAATCAGTTTTCCCGCCGGTATCGCGCGCACGCCGAAAGGTCTGGGGTGGATCGCTCTCCCGTCATCCCTCCCAAAAATCCATAAAGAGCTAAAGAGCGCCGCACTCACTCTCCAAAATCGAGGACGGGGAGCCAAAGCTAGCGACTGGCCATATAGTTGGCGATTTGGCTTCCACCGCCCCTCCCTTTCCGCCGGGTCGTCTTCGCTGGGAAGTGATGCATTGGAAAAACGATGTATAAAAAGTAAAGCTGAATTTTTTTGGTCGCGCGGCGTGTGGAAAAAATCGTTTCTCGGAGCGGCCCCTAAATCCGGACACGCGATGAAAGCTAGGCCAGTCATTTCTCACTTTTTCTGATGCCGCTCCCACCACGCGCTCGGAATACCAACGATCCACCACATGCGCGACCCCACCTGCACCACCAGATTCAGGCCAACGGTTATGCTGCCTAACATATATTACGATCATAATTATGAGGGCGCAACGTTTCGGTTGATTACTTTCTGACGCCAACTGAGAATCACAGAAACCACCACGTTTCTATTCTGTTAGTGATGGCATAACCATAAACAGAACGGAGTTGTTTAAAAGGGAGTAAATATTTAATGCCACTTTCGTTATTGGGACCTCAAGTACAACTCGAGTAAGTGAATTCCGGACAGACAATTTATTAATAAAATATTTTTCTCGACAGAAAATGTTTTATGCGTTTTTTCCAGATTATTATATATTTATGAAACATTAAAATTGTGAATATTTTATTTATCATATTTCACCATGATATTACTCTATCGACGTGTATATTTCTACTCTATTGTACCATGATAAACATTCTCCTGAAGTAAATTTTGAATGACTAAACAGATGAAAGTATATTAAGACTACATATTATGAGTAAAACTGCATCAAATATTAAAAAATTAACCGAGGTTAATCCGTCAATGCAATATGCATGCGTCAAGAAATTGAATTCTTTACGAATAACCCTAAATTATTTCGGGAGAGAATCTCAAATGTTGATCAATTACTAATTCATGTCACACTAAAATCATCTAATATTTCATCATCAAAATTTGGAACAATTCTTACACTGGTTTTTAGTTGTAGTTCTCCAGTCGACTCTTTTACTTGCATATCTGCTTCCCCGTTGGCAATTTCTTCACTGATTCATCAAAGAAACTTTTCCGAATTGCATCATCGAATTTACACACACAATTTACATATTACCGTCTTCATTTTCATTAATCGGCTTCGTCAACAATGACTCTACCTTAGATTGTACATTTTCCTCGGTAAATGTGTTCCAATTACTTTCATAACATTTTTATTTCATGGCCATTTCCGGTTATAACTTCATTGTTCCCATCATGAAAACTATTGTATTTATATTTAGTTTTACGTCCCCTCGAGTTGTTTTATAATCGAAGCTGTTTTGCTATTTTCAGCATAAATTACGTCTCATTATTTAACTTTAATTTCCTTTTGTTTTCTAGTTCCTGCTATTTATTTTCTACAAATTAAGTCCCAAAAATTCCTCCTTATTTCAAATCTTCCTCTGCAGCAGTAGTTAACTTTGAAAAACCCGCTTCTTTTCCAACCTTTCCCCTTACGTGACGATAGTATTAAACATCGTGGTGCTTCAGGTGTTCAAGTAATTTTTAAATGTTAAGTGAATAGTCATTCAAACTTAAATTTAAATTTTTTTGTCTTCATAATTCTTAAATTATATCAGTTGGATATAAATTACTTAAATAGGATAATATTAAATTTATGTTGGCCATGAGAAACCGTTGAACATCTTCGCCGAATCATCTCTTTCTGATTTCCCTCATATGCTAGTTACTTAGCAGTAGGTTCTTTGTTTTGGTTAGCTCTCTGCCATTACGTACTCAAGTCCGTATCTACCTCCACCCGGGGGCTCCAAGTCTTTGGCTGAGTTTTTCACTCAAATATTTGAATTGAAATAAAGGTGGTTGAAAGAAAATAGACGCCCTTCTTGTCTTCCTTAGCAGTGCTTTCTAACATGGATTTTTCCAAGGCTCATTATGACAACCGAAGCTTTATATGTTACCTTCCTCCACTTTCTCTACGTTACCTTAATCACATATTCGAAGTGTTTTCAGGGTATCTCTAAGAAATTAAATATAAACAGACTTTAGAATAATTAAGTTACTACTTCATTTCTGCATATAAATTCAAAATTTATCCAAATATTGGAACCAAAAATATCTCCATTATTTTAGCGGTTACTACGTGTCGATTTCTTAGTTATTCTCACTGAGGAACACTCTGAGATTCTCTTACTTACATTTTTCCTTGCGAATCTGTAATCGTTAGCCATTGAATTTTCAAATAAAAGGAGAAGCAGCTAATGTGATTTGAAACACTAATAAAAAAAGTTAAGAGTTCTAGCCGACTTCAAAAGTTCAACTATTAATTGCAGTTGCCCAATACAGCACGAGTCCCCATACACACAGCACCATCTCGGGAAGGATGTCATAGTGTGATAATGGGGAATGTGAAACGTTTAAAAACGAGATATTATTCACTAGCTGTGTTGAGACCACTCAAGCGAGAAAATGTCGCAGACAGGCTTTAGCACAGGTTGCACTGTGCAGGTCATTGAACCCTGCACGCCGCACCATACTAAATTTTCTTTTGAAAGAGGCTCTGGGGTTACTGGGTCATGTCCCAAATTTCACTTAGCCATATATATTTGTCTTTAGCGTGCGTTATGTTTCCTTCGACTTCATCAATTGCGTTTACTCCATGTTCAGCTGAAAATAAAGCCCAACCACTCTTTCAATTACCCCAACGGGACCCACAGTAACTAACTGTTAGTTTCCGTACGTAAACCTGATGAAATAGGTGAATCTACTTCAATTTGAGTGTGCTAGTATCATAATTTTTAGGATTTGATTTGCAATTAACGTTAGGAATCACCACTGAGAGTCTTGGCTCTGAACAAGAACAGGATTTCTCCCATTTACGCGCCTGCCCTCGAAAGAAAGTAAAACAGGAATTTTCGTTGGTCATTTTCTTACGAGAAAACGAGTTTGGATGTAAGGCGAGAATCAAGGGATTTGGTCCCCAAGAAAAAGATACTGTGGTAATAAAAAAGAGACGGCTCACTCGGTGGCGGATGGATGGAGGGGAGATGGGGAATCAATTGCCACTTGCTGTGCGGAGAGAAGGTGCACCCTAGTGTCTTCTCTCGATGTCTCCCATCACTGTTTTTACGACGACCCTCCCCTGGTCCGTGAACGCTACTTAAGGGGCATGGCTTGGAATGGCATGAATCCGATGCGAAGGGGTTGTAAATGCAGAAGGAGAGAAGAACAGAGCTATAAACAAGACACTTTTTGCAAGTGCCAATAAAACCGATAGAATGATTATAATAAAATAAATCATTAACATGGAGATATATTTATTCATAGCCGTGTTCCATTTCTTATGAAACGAAGGCTGATAACTATGAGATAAAATTTACGAAACGCAGACCTCATAAACTTTAGACTAAATTTAAATTTTCTGATATTGCTCGGTAAGTAGAAATCATTCCTATTACAGCACTTTGGAGTAACTACAACAAAATTTGTTGCTTAAAAAACTAATCATTAGGTAATGCTCATCTTTCTTCGTAAATAAAACTTTCCATCACAAGAAAATTCTTCTAAAGAAAAGGTATTACCCACGAGTTGAGTAAACAATGAAATCGTTCAAAAAACGAAATCAATGAAAAAACAACCGGACATAATAATATCAATGAAGAATTGGGGAATTCCTATGCTAATAATAAAAATAGCAGAGTGCTAAAAGGAAAACACTGAATTTTTCTCTTAACACTGACTTAGTACTATCCAAATAAAATTTAATAAAATGACATTATTATGTAGGAGGTAAAAACTTGTCAGTCAAATCGACGGAGAGAGATAGCTTGCTCAAGTGGTAAATTGAAAGTGTGCAGGATGAAAAAAATATAAATGTACTTCGCGAGAGTTTCCAAAATAAGTTCCCCGTATTTCCCATAACCTCACACGTGAACTTTGGATAAGAAACAGAGTGGTATGTTGTTGAGTCAAAATGATTTTCTTATGGTAAAACCTTAACGTTTAAAGTTCATTTTTAAAGGTTATCAATAATGTGGCATTTTTCATACACACCCACCCCTTTTTTGCCAAATTCTCCTCTTTGGACAGTTTCCCCTCTGCGGACTGTTTAATCTCCGGACTTAGCCGAAGGACTTCGCGCGAGACGGGGCGCGCCTCGGGCAACGACATGTGTGCCAACGATGGCCAAAATGCCTACGACTCCAAAAGGCAGCGACTCCTGCCAGCGACTTCAGCCACGACTTCTGCCACGCCTTCAGCCACGCCTTTAGCCGTGCCTTTGCCTCACCAGGTCCTGCATCGTTTATATAGCCCCTAAAGTGAGGAAAGATTCCAAAAAAGCTGTCCAAGGCACAAAGGCGGTGATCCTGTATTCTGCGGCCGAAGCCAGAAAACAGTTCCTGGCGCTCCTATTAAAAACTGCCACCCTATCTATCACCCATCCCATTATTTCCTAGGCTACCAATCGCCTATATCCTGAGCTTACCCATTCCACCTCGACCTTGTCGACAGACCCCCTCCTCACCTGACTCATCCTGGAGCTCGCGCTCTTTTGCAGTCGAGACGGCGACCGAGTATCACTGTTGTGTGATCCAGCTGACTTTGTCATTTTTGTACTTAGAGAGAAGCTCAACCTCTCGTACTTGTATATTTTAATTATTTTCCGAGTGGAAACCCTCCCTACGGTCACCTGGGACTCGACCTGTGGGTAAATCGCTTGTAACTTGGTTGGTTCTGTGTGAGAAATATATTGATAGTTTAGTTATTGATTGAGAATACTTGTTTCGTTCAATTTCCTCATTTGTCTCACCCGAGCTTGGAAAGAGTTTGTTTTTACGGGTGTTATTGGCGAGAAAACTATTCCCTTCTCCCGATAGCGCTTCAATAACTAGCTTTTCATAGGAGAGAATCTACTTTAGTATTTCCTCGTGCAGCAAAGCATAGATTAACGAAACGGGAAAAATTCATTGCTATTTTTCAAGCACAAAAGTTCTTGGACTAGTGTTAAATCCTGCGCAGTGCCATAAAACGTCCCTTTTCGCGCAACCCTCCTAGGGGGAGTAAAGGTGGAGGGTGTAGTTGGGGAGGAGGGGGGGGGGGGGAACAAGCATGATTTCTCTCAATAATTGTAAAAAAAAACAAGCAAGAGTAATCAAAATATGTTTCAAGACTCGTGAGAACATTGCGACCAATAAACAGGTAAAATACCTTGAGGCAACTAAAAACTAAAAAACACTTGCCATGAAAAGAGGTAGACTGATGAGCAAATAAAAAACACACATGTACACCTCAGGTTTACATCTGTGTATTTTATATCTTCTGTGATGCCGGAAGCTATTTCAATATTTCACGAACCAAATCACCATATTACACAGATTTTAGAAATTCACTAGAGCACAACACTCTTTCACCAGTGCGAAACTTGAACTGCATGTTAACATGAATGCATTTCTTAAAGAGAAAGGAAAATCTCATTGGGAATTTCCCGTTTAATAGTGCTAAATCCTGCGCGGTGTCATAAAACGTCCCTTTCCGCGAGACCCTCCCCGGGGAGTAAAGGTGGAGGGTGCAGTTGGGGATTGGGGGGGGAAGTGAAAGAATTAGAACCCCAGATGATGCCTTTTCTGGAAAACATGCAAGGTACCCCGTGAACAAGCATGCTTTCTCAAGAGCTGAAAGACATTTGCAGCAAGATTCCATAGTATCCAAAGAAAAACAAATTTACCACAGTTGCATGTGCTCTGATCCGTTTGATCAATCCGATATCCTCGCAGTATCTTCAATATAGAATCTTAGTAAGCCATCCATAGCTTGGAAACGGCAAATTCGAGAAGTCAAGGTCCACACAACTTGAACAATCCAACGGAGTCACGGGTATTTCCAGGTCCCGCTGCGCGGAGCTGGACCGCGACGGGCGATCGCAAATTCGAATTTATTTTCGGCGTCGCAAACCTTTTTCAAAGATTTTTTAGAATAATCTTAAGATGTCTTCAATTGATACCCTGTACAAATAACTCCGCGCTCATATTCGTTAAACCAATTAAAATGACTACGTACTTTCTGTGAAATTTTTCCAGTAAAAAGCGTCCGCCATTTTGTGACGTAATAGCACAATAATAACGACAATAGTCTCTTCAACTTACACGAAGGACAGCAAAGTCACCATTATGAACGATGGTAATGTTTTTTATTTCATTAAAACCATTCCACTACTCCACTATCTGCCTAACTTTTAAGATTTTCGAAGAAAAATTAAAGCGAGCGTATTTTTGGAATCTTGGTCATTTTTGAACCTCCATATGTAAGTAACGGGTAGGAGCCATGAAAAATTAATTATTATTTCATAATAAGTAATCATTTGTGAGTATATGTGCCAGGTTTCAGGTCTTTGTCTAAAAAAAAGTAATTTTAGAATTTTGTCCGGCTTTTTTCGCTTTCCGACCACTGTGCGATGTGTCATTGGGTGTCATTGTCCTTAAAGAAAATATCGACGCCAAGAAACGTGATTTGCTAGGAAGAGATAACGGCTGTGAAGTGGATCACGGAGACATTCCTATGAGAACTGAGGAGACAACTGGCCGTGGATCCAAACGATGAAAATAGCATCTGTGAACCGTGCCCAGAACTTTAGTTGTAATTCCGGAGTGGCAAGGAACTCCCTTTCTACTTTCCCCGTGAAAATATTGGCATAAGAAGGAGCAATTCTTGTTCCCAGTCTCGGATTTCCGTCGCTTACGATGCATTTCATGCCCACTCCTCTCCGTCTCGCTGCCTTTCGCCGTAACTACCATCTAACCTCATCCACCATCACCCACACAGCGTTGGAGCGCGGAAATATGTTTTCCACTCGGCGGGGAATGTGCCCGGTGTGCAGTACATATTTCGGCGACCGGGAGGGGTATGAATTTTGCTGGAGGACAGCCCTGCGCATCGACGGTAATCAATCAGCAAGTCTTCCCCCTCTGCCACATTGCACCCGAGCGCGAATTTCCGGAACATAATACACGGACGGAGTTGGCGGAGCGCTCACCGCAAGAAGAGAGAAGCGTCATCTTGATCGCCTCCGTCGCTGCGGGAGAAATATCCTCAAGGCGCAGAAGGAGATTTTCCTATCCACTCGACTACCTGACCAGTGTTCCAGTTTGAGGAGGGGAGAGAAAGGGGATGTGTGGGAGTTTATATAGGTACGTTGGGCAGGCCCAAGGGAGGGAAGATAAGTTGCGGGCCGAAGACCTCCATATCCCGTGGGAATATCAACAAAATTTCCGATGGATATTAATGAAAGAGGGAGGGTTGGAAGAGGAGGGTACACCTAGTGGGGGGTTCGTGTGTGCGGTGAGGATGAGCCGAGAAGGAGATTGCAGGAGATGGATGCTGGAGAGGGTTTACGAGGAAGTAGGGAAGAGAGACGGGGAAGTGCTGAAGTAGGCGGATAGACTAATGGATGGATTTCCGGGGACGATGGTAATGAACGGAAAGGGGAAGCGAGAAAGTTGTGCCGAACAACTCCAAAATAAAACGAGCGAAATCATACTCCATAGGCTTAGATTTTAGTCCCGAGCCACCCACCCCTTCGCACGAAAAATTTTCTCCGACCAAAAAATGAATTTATGGGCAGGTATACACAGAAGGGATGCTCAAAGTTTAAAACTTTCCTATCTATTCGACCCCTACTATCATAAGCCTAGGCCACTTCGATGATCACTACTCGAATAGTACCCGATGACCCGCTGAGCATTTGAAACTATTATGGCGACTAGTTTCTTAAGGAGTTAAATATTCAATTGGGATCCTAGGGATGAAAGCGAAACTTCCGCAATTATTCGAGTGGTCTTGATGCAGTGGCGGATACAGAAAAAACTCAAGGGGGGAGCGCAAGTTATCGCGACGATTGTAGCTTTCAAACTGACTGCCTGGCAGCGACTCTGCTTCCCTTATATGTGTGGCTCGGTTGTTTCGAGAACATTCGGTGCCAGAATGTTCGCTTCCAGACTTTTAAGGAGTGTGAACAAATACAAACAGTAGAATATTCGCGACTTTTCTCGAACAAATGCCAGACAGAATACCGTATCGAGATCACTAGAATGACTTTTCTCGTAGGTTAGCTATCTATGTGCAAGACAGAAACGTATACAATACGATGACGCGGACGCGCGCGCGTGCTAAATAAGAAAGTACAACTACTCGATAACTCGACTCAGAGTCGACTAACGAAAGAAACGAACGAATAGCGTGCGGGCTGACTGGCGGGGGCGGCAATGCGGGCGGCCCCGCAAGGGGGGGGGGGGCGCGCGCCCCCCATATGTATCCGCCACTGTCTTGATGTGATTTAGTGAGAATGATTCGTCGAGCAGCGTGCGTATATCAGCATTTGAAATATTCAGACAGCAAACCTGGACCATTTATAGTTGGGTAGAAGAAAAATTCAGTCATTCGTTAGAGGCCGTTTTACACGAGGCACTTGACTGCACAATTAGAAGTTTCATCTGTTTTCTCAATGCGAGAATGCAGAATGCTCGGAATTAGAACAAGGGGGTATTTTCCCATCTCTCGTTTATAAATGCATTTGCGCGTCCATTCAAGCAATTCACCGCTTTACACGACGCAAATTTCAATGCACATCAATACGTACTACATCGTACTGTGCAATAAAATGCCTCGTGTAAAATGGCATTAAGACGCGTGTTTTCACCCCAAAAACACTGCTAGTCAAAATGGCGAAACAGCTTCTATGTTTACACGAGTATCTAATTCCGATGTACAATATCAAACTCCCCACGCATGGGCAGCGTCGTAGCTAGGGGCTGGCCAGGCGGGCGGCTGCCAGGGGCCCAACCCTCACTTTGCAGACCCACAGCCTGCGGGACGCTGGGACATAGGCACACAAAATTAAAACGTGATGCTAACTCACATTTAAAAAACTTGCACTTGATTACGATAGGTACTCCCACAGATTAGGAACGGCGCCCCTAACTTAACACACAAAATTTATACCGAACCATAAATAAAAGATTTTTAAAAAATGTACACACAATACAAAAATTTTCCACACTCTTAAATTAACATTGGCCGATTTCCCACTCTCCGGCACACGCCGACCAAAGCGGCCGCGGCGAGCCGGTACATCCAGGACAAGATAGCGCGGCTAGTTTGTAGATACATCGCAGTTAACAACTGACACCGCAGCTTCTTCTATAGAAAATGTTGATGCCCCACTGGATAGACATGAAGAAAAGATCAATGGTGACATTGACGATGACCCAAGGGCCATGAATGATGCGGCCATAATGATTCCACTTCAAAAATTTAAAATTCAGCTTTACTGTGCACTAGACACACTTATTCAGCAAATGGGATGGAGATTTAAAAGTTAAGCCGCCGTAGCTACTGATATTGGTTTCCTAACTGGACTTTCGTTACACGAAACCTTCAATAAAGAACTAAAGAAATCCGCAGCTAATCTCGCATAAAAATACAAATAGGATTTAAATGCCTAAGAGTTGTGTTTAGAGAATGAAAGCTACAAACACCAAATAAAATCATTATTGCCTGATTAAAAAAATGCAGATTGCATTGCACTTCTTAATTGCCATGAAAAATATGTCTTAGTAACCAGTTATTCCAACATAGAGATTGCACTTCGCCTAGCATTGACGCTACCTGTGACTTCTGCCAGCTGTGAAAAATCTTTCAGCAAATTAAAATTATTAAAAATTATTTACAATCGCAGATTGGTCAAAAACGTTTTCGCAATGATTGAGTATGACATTGCAAAAATATTAATGTAGACCATATAATTGACAAATTGACCCCTGAAATATCCAGGAGAGTAAACTTTTAAGAGGTTGTGTAATGCCTAAATGAACGCATTCGTATTGTATTGTTTCCCTTCCTACATAATAGTAAGTAAGAACTAATTTTATGCTTGAATGTATACATAACTTAAATTACACTTTCAAAGTTATTGTGTTGTTTCTCTTCCTACAAAATAAGTCTTTGGGGGAAGAAAAATTCAAATCTTGCCAGGGTCGCTCATGACCCTAGCTACGACGCTGCGCATGGGTGACAGAATTACGGACATTACCCACTCATTTGACTCATAAAATACGTAAAGTAATCAACCCGAGGGTTGCATTTGATAATCACTTTACCTCGCAAAAAGACGTGTCTTGTAACAATAAGTTTTCCCACCGCTCAGACTGCGCAAGGTGGGGTTTTTATCATTAAATTAAAAAACCCTCCATATTAGTAACCAATGCAGGACCGCACGTTCGCTTAGCCACGACAAAAACAATCAATTTTTTCTTGATACGTTGTATACCTATGCGAAAGGACTTCAAAGGACGTGTTCATTTTAGAGTAGGGTAAACATAAGTTTTCTACGTACCTATATAAAATAAGTCATTTTTGACAAAAGTCCCTTGGAAGAGGCAAACCCCTTTATGAATCGCTAGGAAGCGCATAGCTAAATCGATAAAGCAACTTCATGGTAGTTAACCATTTCATATAATTTACAATATTTCACTTTCGCGAAGAAATGAAAACTTCACTGGTAAGAATTGATGATGAAAATTGACGATCACAAAACAAATATGTTATGTCCACTGATGCGGATCGAGGCGAAGCTTCATTGATTTTGATTGAGGTGCTTATTTTCATCATCTACATAGCCTTCTGGACAAATAAAGGCAGGCCAAAATATAACTAATTATTAAAATATATTGGTCTATTTCACGTACGTATCACAATGAAAAGTTAATTCCTCTTTGCTCCGCATAATCATTAATTAGGTAAGTCTCTATAGGGTTGCTATAAAAATCGAGAAAATGAAAAATGTCATGAAGACCAAATGCAGAGGTACATACGAGGAAGTCGAAACATAGTTGATGAAATAGTTAATTCGCAAAATTTGGGATAGCATACCGTCTTATCTGTGTTTTATTGTTTTTATTTGTTATTTTGGTCTCCTGTCGATATGTCAATGGAGGCAGGCGATACTTTGTGGAATTTAGTTGCACAGAACATGTTAAATGAAAGACTTTGTACTATTCCACGATATGATGTATATTTTATTCCCAATCGATTTCAACGTCTTAGCGTCATTGTCAAGGTATACATCTATACATGTCTTATGTCATGTATACCTTGACAATGACGCTAAGACGTTGAAATCGATTGGGAATAAAATATACATCATATCGTGGAATAGTACAAAGTCTTTCATTTAACATGTTCTGTCCTGTCGATATATTAAAAATTTATACTCATCTTTGGAAACGGCTTTTTACCCGCTTTGTAGCCCAGGACTAATGGATTGCCAGGTAGAGGTATTGTATACAATATGCACCGCTTTATTGATTACCCTTGATTTCTTGTATCACCGTAATGAAATTCGCGCGTAAGAATTCGTTTTCCCCTTTTCTCGAGGCATAATATGATGAAACCATTTATGCTTTAATCGATCTCCCAATGCGTTAAGGTGGTTTGCGAGAAAAACCACTTCACCTATAATTTGATGAATTTGGCCTCATTTTCAAGAATAAACTCTCATCTTAACAATGATATCAAAATATCAACCCGTTGCCAAACTACTTTTCGAGCTATTTGCCTGAAAAGATAAACTGTTTTACATGGGATAGATTGTGGCTGTGCGCTCCAGAGGGAGAATATTAAACAAATTAGGAACTTTTAGCACCTAGATTTCGTCAAAAAACTAACGGTGTGTAGATTGCATGTTTTCTCAACTATTTATAAAAAATAATATATTACTCACCACTCACACTGCAGTAATTTTAACAGAATCGCAAATACACCTGCTGTTTTGAAGGGTTTCAGCCGTTGGGCGGGAAAAAATGAGTCAAGTTAGAGACTTATGTAGCTTTATTTATTTAATTACTGCGAATTTTTGATCATATATAACTATATCTTTGCGCCATTAATATTAAAATATTTATTTCAAACTTCTTAAGGCCGTTTTACACGGTACATTTGTTTGTACAAGCTCTTCCGTGAACTCTTGCATGAGGCAAAATGTATCGTGTAAAGCGGCAAATTGTATGAACGCTTGTGCGAATGTCTCAATGCCTGCACGGGAAATAGAACCTGTTCTAATTTCGTTGAGACAAACGTACAATCTCACGTACATTCGTTTGTACAAAATCTTTCATCGTGTAAAACGGCCTTTACAGACGCTGAAATAAAAAAATAAAATTTGAATTTGTTCTCCATTATGACTAGGGAACTATCTCGCTCAAACCACCTTAACATGATAAATGTACCCGTGCGGGTTCATGCGTGAAACTTACGAGAGCACATCACCGTATTACCACAGGGCCTATTTTCTGGACCCAGTAATCGCGCTATGTTTCGGCGAAGGATTGCTGAAGCCATGCATTCACGAACAACCTCGTGCGGGTACATATGTACATCATGTAATGATGACTTCAAGTTCTGTTGGCATGAATGTTTCACATGACATGCACTTTCACTTGTCAGTCTATTCCCCAATCTAAATGGCAAAAGCAAAATGGGGCAGAGTACTCACCGTTGCTCGTAACGGTGTCTTCCAATAAAAATTCCTTGATATCCCATACAGCAAGTCGTCGTCCACAAGACTCGCTTAAGGACATGCTAGAGGTGGCTGAACCACAAAATCACGCTGCGAAGTAAAATAAAACATGTCTGTGAATTCTCAACGCGGATTTAATTTCCTTCCGGCCACTCGTCCCAAATACTACGGTACTGCCACCACCGCTTAAAATAGCTCGCATCGCTCACCCGTCGACAATTTCGATATTTTCTAATGGCTGCTCCAGCTCGAAGAGTACCTGTGGCACAGAGAACTCCTAAGCTGGTTAGAATAATTGGGCCATGAATTGAGACAGCTCTCCTTGCCCAAGCTCCAGCTCAGGGAATACTATAAATTTACACACTCCCTGCTCCAGCTGCTGGATATGACAATATCGATTGTTTTTCCACGCTTCAATCCACTTCAATTGTTTAATTCAAATTATATTTGAATGACAGATATGGCATAGAGTTTCTTCGGCAATGATCATGTGGCTGTGGAGATATTTTTATTTAAGATAGGTAATTTGACATGAAGAACAATGAATCAATGAACTTAAGCGATATGTAATGGCTATGTAATCACGAGGACATATCCAAATGTGAGACTGACTCAAACGTGCTATTTCCGTAATCCAAAATCTAAACCATCACCTATTGGATTGATAGTCTTTCGATAAATTAGGGCGTGCTCTTTTCCTGGAGAGAATGAATGTGTGTGGCTTATGATATGTACCCTGGTTTGTTTACCATATAAATAGCAATTTGTTTCATTTTCCCAGGTTCTGGGATCTTGCATCCCTGATGCGGTTGGTCCTGTCGCAATGGTCACCGAGTTGGGTGATCCACTTGATACCGTTAGACTGCTTCAACTGTCATGGGAGGACCGACTAAGAGTAAGTTGTACGCTAGGAAGCATTTCATTGGTTTTCTTCATTTCAATTGAGCTGTCACTGAATGACATTTCGTTCCTCTTAGGCTGTTTCTCTCACAGCTGACATGGTGGTACTTACTGAAGCCAATTTCCAAGCCTGATTACTTGATAACCATTGCTGATTGCAAAACATTTATGTTATATATCCCGCGTTGGTAACACATTATTGTTTTGGATAGCTGTGTTGGCAGCAGTAGCCTAGTAAAAACGAATACGAAGATTTACTACATGCTGCTTACTTTTCCTTAAGCATCTTTTCATGCTCCAAGCCCCTGTATGTCACGTCCTGATTCTTACTGGGCCCAGAGGTTTCATATTTTCTTTTGTAACCACCTGCCTGAGATCCAAGCCCCATTACATTTCACACCCAGAAATTGATGATTCCAGTCTCCAACTGCTCCCCAACAAAAAAATAGATGACTCCAGTGGAATTGTGCAAAGTATTTAATCTTTTTCCTACAATGGAATTCAACAAATTATCGGCCGCCACCAATAACTTCATCAATTGATGATTCCCATATTTTCCCATCTTAATGTGGCAAATTTAAACAAGCTATTATTTGTTAAACCTTCTGGGTATCAACTATATTTAAAGAATTTTTATAATGTATAACCTTAATATTGTTTGTGAGGGCAACATATAGTGTAATACTTTAAGTCAATGACGAAAACAGCACAAGGTGACTATCAGAGTACCTACCTTTAAAATTATAGCTAGCCCATAAAATTGTGCTCCAGTGGGAGAAAGGCCAAGTTGAAAACAATGTGATTGAATGAAATTGCTATGTTTGATGAACACTCCACTAAAGTCAATCATTTAAATAACATCTCTGCATCTGAACTCTCGCGAGTTCTTTTTCTTTCTTTTACAAAGACCGTGGAAAATTATTTTATAAGACTTGTGAAAGATGGCATACATTGCTTTCATTTCCACATCATTCTATGTACTTTCAAAATACTGGTTTTAGATGCTTTGCTTAAAACTTTTGTTAGCATTATCATGTATGCTCTCCATACCACCAAATCTGTGATAGCTACCCATTAAACATGATCATTCAGTAATGATGAAATCTTTATGCTGCATATTAGGATTTGAGTGTATTTTTCCCTTTTCAAGAAGGAATTAATGATCCAGATTTTATATTAACCTATTTGTTAATTTTAACTCATAATAAAAGGGTTTGAGTGTCAATGTGAACTGCAGTGGACTTTTACAATAGAGCCTGGTGATGATGGAATTCACTGATAGTGAAAATTTTCATTTTGATTTTAGTTGGCTCTTGGAATGGCCCGAATACTTCACCGCCTAGCTCATTCTCCCCTCGGATCGTTGGCGATGAATGACTTCCGGAGGCAACAGTTTGTCTTGGTTGGTGGGACTACCCTCAAGTTATCAGATGTTGATGACGTCGGAGTCACAGAGCCCTCCTGTACCAGCGCTGATGACTGTCTGCAGCGCTTGCCCTCTGAAATGTTGAATGAGTCATCAGGGGTGGACCACTCCTCTAGTCCCTGCATAGAAGGCCGCTGTGTTGGACAAAATGAAAAGCTGAATGTGTGGCATGCAGGACGCCACTTCATTCGCTTCTTCCTACCTCTGAGTGCCCCCTCTTCCCTCGAGCCCCACATCCAGCAGCTGTTGGAAGCCTACAAAACTGCAAAGTGGAACTCTGAGCAAATATTGGAGGCAACAGAGAGGCTGGTTTCCAGTTTCATCTCTGGAGACTACCGCGAGGCTGAAGCAGTTGAGCATGAGGCACAAAAGCCACCCAGTCATGAGGTGGTCAGTGATGCCTATGACATTCCCAAAAGGCAGACAGGAAACCTGCAGAGCTTAGGTAATGGAATAAATTACCTGGCAGCTGCATTCATCAGCTAAAACATATGATTTACCACTTGCCTGGTTGGCAGTTTTTAAAAAATTAATAGCTCATTTGAAAGTTGATACTTCAGTGTTGATCTGATGTTTTATTTTCTGTGTGAAGTCAAATATTTATCCCAAACTTTGCACAGCAGAACTATAAGTGACTTTTGTATTTTATAAATGAACACATAGACCAGCATTTTTTGTGTGGATATAATTTATTGCAGGCAATTTTTAATTAGAGTGAATCAACTCCTTTAAAATATACTCAATAAATTGATTGCTTTTGGATCACGATCTTGCAATAGTGAGAATAACTTGTGGCGAACTCTCGCCATTGCCTCAGCGCAGCACCCAATTTTATTGGGTGAATTTTAGGTGACATCTTAATTTTTCCATTTTAATGAGCAATGAAGTTTATTGTTTAAAGATGAGGAGGGTCGAAAATGCCTATTTTGCTCTTTTCGCCAATATACAAATTTGCCTTATGATTTGGTGGTATGATGGTTTCAAAAATATTTGGTAATTGTATGCACTTAATTGTTTCTAACCTCACCAATTGCCATCATTTTATAACATTATTAAAGGCAACACCCCAAAAACAGTGGCCTCTCCAAATCTGTTCAATCCTCCAAAAGGATAAAAACTTAAGGGAGAAGGAGAAACTAGGAAGGTCACCTCTTGAAGTTTATTTGGAGTGGGGGATGAGGTTGGATAGATTGTGGGAACTTGGACAGTGAAAGTTGATGATAGGTTATTGTGAACTGTTTTATTTAATAACATGTACTTACTTATTTGCAAATTCTTGCGTGGTTAAAATTTTCTAATTATATATTATAAAAATCCCCATTTCATGCTTTAACCACTGATGATATTCTGACTTTCCACTTAATGAGTGGTAAAGTCACTTCAATTTTGCATAAAGATCAAGAACAAACTCTTAGAGTTGACCTCCATTTCCCCACATTACCCTTCAAATTTAATGGGGAGGATTTTTCTCCTGCACTCCAACCTAATCCCTCCTCATTCCCATATCCTCACTATTATATAAGCAAGATACCACTGCTCATGTGTCATTGTACCTTTGATAATGGTGTAAAGTTAATGCATCCAATCAGGTTACAGCCAGTTAAGTGTGGAAAATTACAGCATTTTTTAACCAAAATTAGTCAAGTGAATTCCACTAAGTAACGATGCATACTATTGATTCTATAGGCAATATGAATTTTTTTTAAATTATTGCTTGCTAATTGTCACAAATTTTATGTTCAGGTTTTGAAATGGTCCCCGACAGTGATCTCCCTGGAATGTTCGATTATCGTTGCCATGACTCCACATCAGCTGTTGGTTGTGTAATTTCTGTCTTCAATGAGCTAGAAGCAGCAGAAATATGCACAAAAGATCCTGACTGCAAGGCAGTAGTTCTTGGCCAAGAGCATACATGGACAGGTAACCAATTTCCTATCTTTTTGACATTCAAAGTTTATTTTTATGCTATAAATGGTCCATAAAATATATCAACTTAAATTTTAAGATGACTCATTGGTGGAAAGGTATAAGAGAAAGCTGTGTGACTTTTTTGTTAAAAAAATTCAGTAACTTTCATATCACTATGTCATTTTGGCTTACTACATCCAGAATCACCCCATGGACATACTTGAATTACGTCTATAAACAAATTTTCAAAATTTGTTCCAAGTCCCACTAATCCCTCAAAAAGTTCCGGTGCCCACCCCCTGGGATCCCGAGAAAAGGGTCAGGAGGGGATTACATGGGTCATATTACTGCCCGGCCTCGGCCCGTGGGAAGGAGGGACAGGCTGTCAGAATAGATATTTCCTGCACAGGGTGGACGACATGCGATCTAGCTGCAGCAACTTAAGGGTTAAACATGGAAAGTTTTTCTTGACTCAAATCCCCACCAACGGAGGATATTTCCTTTTAATGGCAAAGGACTGTATTCTTTAATAAAAAGCTCATACATTTGTTCTCTTTTTCTCTAATCTCAATGATTTGTTAAAGTAACTGGATTTTAGTTTACCTAATTAGCAGTAGGGATGGGTCGATTTTGATTCTCCACTTCCACCAGATCTTAAGCTTGGAACCAGAGCCAAAATGGCAAAGTATACACATCAAACTCCTCGGCAAAAAACCACTTTGATTAAATACTGGATACTGAAAGTGGTGTCTGTGTATTATAACCTGATGAATTATCATACTTCTGCATATTAAAGTTCTGGGGAATCAACCAAATTCACATGTAAAAATGAATACCTGACAGATTTCAGATAGACTGAGCTAGAATTCATTGATGAAGGAAATTGACTGTGGATGGTATGCAACATTGACATCGAAGCAATAACAGAGGCATTAGCATCTGATACTAAGCTAATGGAGTGCTTCCTTTGCTAGGCACAACATTGGTGAAATTTGGAGGAACATTTGAGAATTTGAAAGGTCTAATCATCCATGGGGTGAAGGCAGTTTGATAGTAATTTTGTCAGAAATACATATTTTTTTATTAAGTAGGTAGTTTCTTCGCTTGATATTGAGAGCAATTAACACTCAAAATGAAAGACATCCTGACTTGCAAAAGGGGAGCTTTTTCCGGCATTGCTTAGCACAAAGATTGGAGAGCTCTTAACCCTTCTTGGCATAAACATTCTAGACTGTAGGGGATGTGGTGTTACTGGAAAGGGTGTTGTGGAGCTGGTAATCAATCCTTTCCCCTATTATTCCAAACTGCACTGACCTTGAGTCTATAGTATTGAGTATTTACATTAGTAGCATGCTGCACAATACTATCCTTAAATTTAGTCACATCTAGAGTTAACTTGAGTGGAATTGTGACTGTTTCCATTGGAATCTGAAAATATTTATATTAGAAAGCAATTACTGTATTTGATGGCATATGAGACACTTTTACGGACTTAATTCCTCAAGTAAGTACATATTTGGTTAAAGTAGAAGTTCTTAGCATTGTTCGGGTTAACAAACTTGGCTTAACAACTTCTACTTCAAAACCAGTTGATTTTGCCACCTATAAGATTAGTGAATACCATGCCCCAAACAAGTAAAACCAGATTAAACTAAAAAGACAATCACTAAATTTATGGCATAATATTGTTTCGGAATTATAACAGTTTTTAACCGTCTTAGTGTGATGGGCTGATATAGCGGCTTTTGAATCTCGAGCGAAAAGTGTGGCAGGCCAATATATATCCGCTCGCATAAAAATATTTTTAACTATAACACTGAGATGATTACATTTATTTTTTAGATGATGTAAACGAAGTGTCATTATTAACTAATTCAATTTTTATATAATTTTTTTAAAAATCACTCATGGATATCTACAACAATAACTTTATAACGTTTTATTTTCCTAAGGTGATACATATATTTTATTAAATTTTCTCGCTAGTTGCACTGCCAGAAGGCAGCACTTAAAGGGTTAATAATCTTGCCTTTAAGGTGTGATATTTTGGCAATGTTACAAAAATGTTACGGCAGTAAAACCAGTTTAAAAAAATATATTCCTCAAATATTAAAAGCTTCTGCTGTTATTTTCACAGTGCTGATCTTGGTTTCAGGATTTAATATTGAATATAGTAGAGGAGGGTTTGCATTAATTTTTATGTCGGAATATGCAATAATTTTATTTGTAAGAATATTATTGTTGTTATATTTTTAGGATGTTATTTAAATTCCTTAATTTTTTTATTGAGCTGACTTTTCTTTTTGTTTCATTTGGGTTCTTGGTACATTACCTCGATATCGTTATGATAAATTAATATATTTAGCTTGAAAAAGTTTTTTACATATTGCATTAAATTACTTAATTTTTTATGGATTTAATACTGTTGTAAGGTCTGAAGATTTTTTTCTGAATTTGCCCCACTGTAACGGGGGTGCATCTTACATGCTGACAAATATGGTACTTAACTTTACACTAGAATGTGTTGTAAATTATGGCTGCTCTTAATGTAACAGAGTAGAATGAAAGCAGATTATAGACATAAATCCTATAAGGAATATTATGCTAACTATGCTTTAATTAATCACTTCTGTACTTAGCAATAGTCAAAGTTACAGGGCAAAATTATACCAACTCATGCGTGATTTTGCCTCATAGTGTTTCTATTTACTGAAAAAAAAAATTTCCTTACATTCTAGGAAGAACAATTGCCATTTTTAAAAATGGTTATGGCACACCATCTGTGAAGATGGGATACAGTCTACTCCTAAGGAAAAGGTGAATTGGAAGTAAAACCAGTGATCCTACCAAAAAAACCAGTCACCTCTAGTCACTGTGGCAAGAAGCAGAATAATAAAATTGTGTGCCTCCTCTGCCATTGATGTGGACTGTGATAAGCATACCATGTAAATATGATTTTCAACATGCTAAACATGTGGGGCCAGTGTGGGTGTGGTTGTGTCAGTGTGATGTGCTCTTGTATAAACTGTTTCTAAAACCTTGAGTGAATCGTGCTTGTGATGATGTATTTTTATCAGCTATGAAGTACCAAAATATAATCTCTATCATTTGATATTTAGCTCAAGAAATCAAGCTAACGGAATCGAAAGTATCAAGAAATGATTATCAAATTGTTTCTTCTGTGTATAGAATATTCTCAACCAAAGCAATGCTCTAAGTTATGCAATCTCTTTATTTTGAGAGATACATATAAATATTTGCATTACGCATTGTGCACTGAGTGTAATAATTCAGTGTCTTTAGAATGCTTTGAAAAGAATTACTAATGCCCAGGCCAACAAATAGGCTCATAACTTGATGAAAATGTGCAATGACAGCCATCTGGTTTTTCAAATGTTAATATAACTATGTGTGAAGCCATTTCCATTGAATGAAGTATGAGTTGACCTTGTTGGCATCACTTTGTCTTGTGCAATAATTGATTACAAAATCGGATCAGGAGAGAATTCCTTAATTTTTTACTTGTATGAATGTTTATATGAATCCTTAGTTGAAATAAACTTAAATTATTTATTATGGTAAATCTTTCTGATTTTCATTTTAGTGCTCTTATGTATGTTCCTCATGTTCCATAAATGAGCTGTAAAAAGTTAGAAAATACATGTTTTAATTAGGGTCAGTGGTACATGTATACGTACTTAAATATCCATCTGAGGCTTGTGTGTATGATGATGGCCAAATCATTCTTCGGGAGAAAAAAAGCAATTCGATTGTGTTTTCAATGTCGTGCCTCATTATCAAGGGTGTACCAGGCCCAAGGTATCAGCCATACCCAGGACAAGAAGACAGAAGAGGACTCACGACCGGTAGCCAAGGCTTTCTTGCTATATGTTTCCACAATATCCAGGAAGATAGCCAGGATACCACAGAAACATAATATATAGACGATCCTCCTACCACCCAGGAAACTTAGAAACCATCTAGTTCATGCCAAGGACCCCGTGGGCCTGAAGGTGCCTGGCCTCTACCAAATACCGTGTGAGTGTAGAAAGGTCTACATTGGCAAAATGGGCAGAACCGTGGAGACATGAGTAAAAGAGCACTAACGACACCTCCAACTATGCCAGCCGGAAAAGTCGGCAGTCGTGGAACACTCCATTAACCTCGACTACGCCATCCAATGGGACGAGACCAAACTGCTCTGCCACTCCCATGGGACAGAATCACTAAAGAGGCCATAGAAATCCACCTGTCAACTGCAAATTTCAATAGGGACCCAGGATTCCACCTAAGCAGGACTTATAATCCTATTCTCAAGATGCCAGGAAAACGTTTTGTGTCTCCACCAATCCCAGATGATCTGACCTGAAAAACAGAGTATATTAACTTGATAACTTCGATACCTGGTATCAACAGCCCTGAGGGCGATGGAAAAGTCTTCCATCGAAATTTCGGCAGATATGGAGATGCCTGACCTGGTCAGAAGCCCAAGAGACTTTCAAGGAGGCTATGATTTAAATGTCACATATCTTCCTTAAGTTCACCTATGCTATGCGTGAGCATAATCGTGAATCTAAGAAAACAGCACATTTATAGCTGATAAAGATTGATTAAAAGGTGTTTTTATTGAAATTAAATATGGAAATCTCAACTTCTCCACTTACGTTGTGGCTATTAAATGAATTCATTTGATATCTGTGACATATTTATTTGAATATACAACATTGAACTCAATGAAGCATCTGAACTTTTTGAGCATGCTTACAACTACAGCCAGCAATATTAATTAGCAATTATTGGTGGGAGACAATTTTTGTATTTTCAAGTGTAATATTTATAACGTAAAGCATAAAGGCGATTTCATTAAATGAATGCTGTAGCTCAATTACATAACATTATGCCACATTAACACTTTTATCTGTCAATATATAAAATTAACATGAGATGACACATAAGCAAATTAAAAATAAATTAAACATTAACATTTGGAAGTGGATTAATAAATAATACCACGAATACATAAAGGAATGTCACATAACAATGACAAGGTTAGACCTCATTTCAAAATTGAAAACCAAATTCCCATAAGTTATAAACACTAATAAACTAGAAAATTAAGCCAATTACTTCCTTCACTGAGCAAGACTAAGCAATAGGGCTGTTCCACGTTTCACCCAATAATCAGAATGTTGAGCACCACTCTTCAGTTCCACAGCCACCACAAATGATGGTCTCCCACCACCTCCACAGCGCTCGGGAAAGTAATAGCATGGACAGACATATATCCCTATTGAAAGGACATCATCAGGTAAAAGTATGCAGACAGCTTACATTGATTAAACTTTTAAGCACAAAAGTACAATGGGTCATTAAGTATATATAATATCTTACCTCTAGTCTTCTTCTTTAGCTGCTCCACAGGCTTAAAATGAATGACTGGCAGTGAACAAACCAATTGCATTGGAGCAGGTTCAGTCAAACACAAATTTCTCTTATCCCAACCAGCTCCTTCCAAGAAAATTCCATGTACATATATTCCTTCCTAGAACCACAGAAAACTAGACATAAGTTTTTCATCCTATATTACAGCTTTTTATTTCAAACTAGCTTGTATATTGGGTGTTCCTTAAGTTTCCAATATTCCATGTAAATTATGATTGTCAAGATACCAAGGTACCGAATACCGTTAGGAAAGAGGGGCATAGGTCGACCACGCAAGAGATGGTCCGACAACCTCAATTACCTAATAAAGGCATAATCAAAAAGAACAGGTAAAAATGCCTTTGAAGAAGAAGAATTATGATCCACTTCAAAATCCCTATTGTAATCAGAAACCATATCAGTCCACAGCACACAGCCCACCCAGGCTCTGGGCAAGTCGCCTCGCTACGTGTAAGCCAGGGGCCCCTCAGCAAAAATGGGTGGACAGTGTGGACAGAATATCTCGACTCACAGGGCAACATGGTGCAGGACATTTTGGACACGCTCTTTTATTGCCTTGCACTACCATCACGCCAAATTTAAACAAAATCGGCAGGAACAAGCTCTTTGAGATAATGCTGAAGAAGGGATATCCTAAACATTTAGCGAAAGTAATTTACGCCTCTACAAAATCACTGGCAAAGGATTAACACCTGAAATTTTGACAAATCAAGGGGTAAGAAAAGAGTGTAATATATCACACACACTATATAACATACATAATCACGACATCATCTGAGAATGGAAGAGAGAAGCACCACCTCGACCAAGGATTAATGCTCAACAGTGTCACAGTACTACATTATTTGCAGATGATCAAGTAATATTCCAAGCCAGCGAGGAAAAGTTAAAATGTGCCACATACAAGTTACATGCGCTCAGCTAAACATATATGTAATTTAAAAATATCAGTGAAAAAAACAAAAGTAATGGCATTCACAGGAAGCTACCCCATGAGAACAAAATTGTAATCGAAAATAGGGCAATAAAAATAATACTTATCACATTTCAGCTATTGAGTAAGTCATGTGATTTATGAAAATGATACGGACATGATCATCAAAGCTAACAGATTTCAAAGAATATAAGTGACCATTTTAAGAAATATAGGAGAGAAGACCTATAAAGAGACACAAATAAAACTACAGATACACAAATCAGGTAATGACTGTGCCCACATTATTGCATAGCTCTAAATGTTGAGCACATAGGGAAATGGGCCTACACACCTTGGAGACAACAGAGATGAGATTCTTAAAGAGAGTACAAGGGTGTTGGAGGAGAGATAGAATAAGAAATGTCAATGTACCAGCTTCGTTGGAGGTCTAAGAAATTACAACAACAATTCATCATTTCAAGACAGCCTGGAAAGATAATGTTCTTTGAATGCCCTTGAACATAATACCCAGGATACTCATAGAATATACCTCACAAGGGAAAATATGTATGGGTCAACCAAGGCTTAAATGGCAAAGTGGAACAGGCAAAAATACTTAAACCTGGCAATACGAATGATGACGAGAGAGTTGGCAGCTTTACTTCTAGATAAATTCTTCGGACACCTCCCCCATGAGAGTGGTGTCCCTCTTTCATGGGATTCCAACTTTTTTCTTACCTTATCTCATCCTATATTGAGAAGACATCAATAGGATTTCACTAAAATTGCTAAGTTTCTTCGTGCATGGGTTCATGTACCTACCAATTTCATTCAGCAGGTAACAAGGGAATCAGATAGCAAAAAAAGACAGAAAGTTGAGGATGCAATGCTCAAAGGAGGAGTAGTTCAAAATTTTGACGAAAGCAACGTGAAACCATAAAATCTTTGATACGTCAGAGCCTTTGATTATTTTTGTTACCCTTACTGTTTGGAGTCTGGAGTAGCAAATTAGCCAAGAGCTTATGTGTATAATTCACCAACACACTTACATCAGGTCCCTGTTGTATTAAAGATTCATCCTGAGTGATTATGAGGAATTCCCATGATAAGGAGTCCACTGAAATTCCTGCATGCCTGGCTGATGTCTGAAAAAATATATAAGTTTTATAACTGTAGTTCACCTCATTATTCATTTTGATCATCTAAAAAACAATGAAAAACCAACATACATACCTGCAACACTGCTGTTAGGAGGCCTGTTGGAAAAGTAAATGCTGATAACCAAAACATTGCAGGTGGTCGCAATGTAGTTGCCCATTGAGCGAAATGCTGTACTCGCATAACAAGATCTCGTGTCCAAGAGCCAAGGAGCTTTAGTGATGGGTAAGCTTTATAACAAAAAAGATAATTTTAAGAAACTTTTCAATTACCACTAGCTTTAAACAATTTTTGCCTTTTTTATTACAACTATTTAACAATGTATTTCATAGAATAAATGATATGGGCACTAAAATAGGGGGAATGGGGGGGGAGAACAATTTTATTTCTTCTTCCCCATCCCAGATAGCAAAATGGAATCCTGTGGTAGAAACATTTTTGTATTTTTGAAGTGAGTTAACCTTTTGGATGGACACCATCATTTTACCTCCTCTTTACCCACAGATTAGACAGGAAGGCAGAGTGGGAAATGATTAGTTATATTAGGAAGAGCTTATCTGGGAAAGGCTAAAGGCATAGAATTTCGGATATATATGTATGTACATATTTCCAAATATTTTTTTTTATCCTTGCAAGAAATGAGTGCCTGTGTTGTCATTACATTGTGATAGTTCGTCTTGATTTCCCTAAAGAATCTGAAAATTTAGTGAAAGTATTGCAGAAAGTGAAAAAGTATCCATCTGCTTTGAGGTGATCGCAGTACAGCTGAGGTTAGCAAATAAGTTGGCACTACCCTGGGATGAATTGCAGACACTACTTTTAAATGATGCTTTTCTCTCTCTCTGCAGTTAGCAATCCACAGATTGTTTTGTAGCAAGTCTCCATCTTCTTCTGCCTTGGGCCATTCCTTTCATTTCTAAAGAGTTGGTGTAGTTGACATCTTCCATTATTTGACTTACGTACTGATGCCTGCTCCTCCCATGGTGTTTTTTTTCCTTCTACCATTCCCACCAAAATGGTATTTAGAATTCCCTGGTGCCTCAGAATGTGACCAACCAGTGTGTCTCTGTGCTTTGTCAAGGCCTTCCACATATTGTTATTTGCCTAAACTCTTTTTCTGTCACCTTGTACATCATTATTAATAATTTCTCAACAAACTCTTGAAAATATAATGACAAAGAGCTACTATTTTGACTAAATTATTTTCAGCCCAACTACATGCATGGTCAAATATAAGACACCGCAAATATGTAGATATGGAATATTTTGTTATTCATTGACCAATAAAATATTTCCACTCAAGGCCCCATTTTTATGCCAAAAATCCATACTCTGCCCACCAGATGTGTCTATTCCCGTGAAAATCTGAAGCCTAATTAGATACATATTTTATTTCATTATCAAGGTTAGACATAGGCATATCTAGAAGCGTCTGAAGGGGGGTCACCACCATGGGGGGTATGGAACATGGAATCTTGAAAAATAAACATCTTAAAATGATGTTTTGAAGATGTTCTATTGTGTTATGGAAAGTGATCTATAGGTGTACTACATTAGCATGTGTTAAACACATCATTTTTAAATTTTTATCAATGGGGGAGGGAGGGGTTACAACCCCCAAACCCCCCCCCCCTGGATACGCCTGTGGGGTTAGACTCCTGAGCAAATTTTTCCTTTCAACTAACAATGTTTGTTTGTGCATAAAGAAATTGTATTTTCCAATTGAGCATATCAGAATAAAAATATGACGTGGGACTGACAAGAATGCCATCCAAATGAAATAGAAGAAGCTGAAAATGTTAACTGTGAAATAAAAATAAAATATCATTTTAGAAAGCATAAAAGGAAAAATATATAGGCAAAGAAACTATTATTGAGGAAGCTGGATCTACACTGGAGATTCAATTGATATAGCAGAGCAAGAATGATAAATGGCCTATTAGATTAAATTGTTAGAAAAATATTAACTATTCATTCTTACCTTTAAGCCATGCAGAAGGTACACGTCCATCATTCATGCATGTATACATTTCCTCCAATTCTGTTGACATCACCACAATGCCTTGTATTCCCTTTTGTAATTCTTCGACAGAAGATTTTATAGAAACTAGCAAGAAGTTGTAACGCTGAATCTGAAAATATACACTTTATTGAGCTAGCAATCTATTCTCAAATGGGTACCTTTTGTCATTCAATAACTTCATCACTAGTAGTGCTCAGTGACCGAAGTATTGTTTCACTACACTTATAAAAATAACATAGTGAAATAGAAATTATCAACATAAATACAAAAAATACCCAACTCTAATATTCAATATTACAATTAAGAATGGTTCTTAAGAGTCCCAAAGTGCCAGAGTTGCTATAATCTAAGTTCATTTTTAACTCAAAATATAATACGTACAGTGAAACTTTGCCTAACATGGCTTCCTGCAATTTAGATTCAGATTTATGCAGTTTCCAAACACATATGTATCTTGCTTTGCCGAACTAAGATGATGACTCACTTTTATGCAGTTTTCACAGTGTCCATATTTACTTACTACATATACTTCTCTGATAAACATTGAAATCGAACAAAAAACTAACTCACAGATCTTTAAAAATACTTTTTACTTTAGTAAGGAGATTCAATACACTTGTTATTGAATTTTCTGCACCTGAATTAACCTTTAGACACATTTACTAAAATACAATCACACACAGGCCCACCTCACAGTACCAAAATTATTTTTGATTGAATTTTCTCCAGCATCCAGAAGTCGGGTCCATATCAGAAACATTTTTTGTACCACACACTTCCAAACAATGTTGCACCACACAATTTTAAAATCTGTGCGCACTGTAAAGCAACATTTTGGGCTGAGCTTAGTGTTTCTCGATACAATGTATGCAGGATTTTGTACACCCTCCCAGCCAGCACAATGTACTAAATAGGACCAAAATATACAGAAACTTTCTATGTATAACGGAGAAATCATATTCGGAAAGGGAAATGATTTCTATATATGTCAGTAACAAGTCAGAGAAAAGGTGGAGAAATAAATGGGATAGATTTCCAAAATACGACAGCAACCATTTCTCTAACAGCGAAATGGGCACTGCATAGCGGACATATGTAGGAGGAACTTACACTATAGGCAGTGTATAAGCTGTACGAAAGCTATCTCATGTAAAAACAGTTCTTACACGTGAGAAAGTGGAAGAAATCCGTTTGTCTGTCTGTCCCAAACTGGATAAAATACAAAAATGCAAAATCCATGGCTGGTTTGGATTCATATTCAACCAAAAAAAAATGCCGTAGGGGAGACGCGAACCCTAGAACCTAAATCGCATTCTCCTACCCAGCACCTTTACCCACTCGGCCACGGAGTCACTTGGGAAAATGAATGTAAAGCAAAGAACTAATTTCACCTTTCCACATAGTTACAAACATTTGTGTGCATTTGCGAATGATCTCTAATTGATGTTGTCGTGAATCAAAATGTAGATCACGTATCAAATCAATGTTTGGCTAGTTCACTTGGTGGAATGAAGACATATGACATGGTTTTAGCACTTAATAATGACCATAAATGGTTGAAACCGGTCGAGTTTTAATGAAAACTGTGTGAAATATAACAAAATTAATTTTTGGAACAACGTAGATATCGTCCCCTAAAGTATCAGAGAGGATGAGAAATGCTTATAAGGTCCCAGGCCTCAAGGAAGGAAAATACCCAACCGTACCTCCTCCTGGTGGGGGAGGAGCACCTAATGGTGGCTAACGCTGCACTGGAGACCGAGTGAAAGCTGGGATGAGCTTTCTCCCCCATCTTAGGATGGGGTTTGGGCACCCTCTTGCCCATGGATCTAGTAATGGATCCTAAAGACGGATGAGCCATAGGGTGGGCCAACGGCATAGGGTGCGGAAGGCAAAGGGAAACACCGCACTAATGAACCATAAGGTTTCCCTAGTTAAACGGTTACGTGACTGCAGCATGATGTATTCTGCAATGAAAGATTCCGGGGGTAAAAATTACCCACATTCGGACCTCTGGGTGGGTAACACTATTGGACAGTTATGGTGCAATAAGAGGGAATACAAGATAATGGAAAAAAAACAAATCATTAAGAATTGGAACATGAAATGTACGAACTTTAAATAGGAAAGGAAAAATGGAAAATTTAAAGGTAGAAATGGAGAAAAATAATATAGACCTAATGGTGCTCAGTGAAGTCTGTTGGGAAGGAGAAGGGGAACTCACATATGAGGGGTACACCATGATTTACAAGGGAGGAAACTGTAAGAATAGAGGAGTTGGATTCTTGATGAAAAAGAAAATTGCAGAAAGGGTAAGCAAGGTTAAAGCATGTAGTGAAAGGGTGATTGCTTTGAAAATAAGGAGTGAACCAGTAGATACCTTGGTGGTTCAAGTGTACATGCCCACAACAATCTCAGAAGAAGAAGAGGTCGAAGAGGTATATGAACAAATCCTGCAGGTGTATGAAGAGAATGTCAAGGGACAAGTGAGGGCAGTGATAATGGGAGATTGGAACAGTGCAGTTGGAGAAGGAAGGAAAGGGAAAACTGTGGGAGCATACGGTTAAGGCACTCTAAAAGAGAGAGGAGAAAAATTGATAGAATTCTGTGAACAACAGCAGTTATGGATAGAAAATACTTGGTTCCAGAATCACAAGAGAAGGCTCTACACGTGGAAAAGCCCAGGTGATAACAAGCGTTATCAACTAGATTTTATACTGATAAATCAAAGATTTAAGAATAGGGTCAAGAACGCGAAGACACTACCTGGAGCGGATACGGACACAGACCACAATAATAATAATAATAATACCTTTATTATCCAAAGATCATGTGTACAAATAAATTACAATGATATAGGATTCGTCAGACAAGAAAATAAATGAATATACCTACACCCAAAGTCAGAACAAAAGTAAAGTGAAGGCCGACAATGGATATATGTACATCATGTACAGTGTAACATAATTCACTAATATGTATATATGTATCTATCTTTTTAACTATCTTCTCTTTTTTATCTATCAATCTTCTGATAATAGATATGATCACTAGGCTTAACCCATTCAATGCGGATGCCTTGAATTCAAGGCATCCCGTGCAAGCCAGAGGCGCGGATGCCTTGAATGCAAGGCATCGGTCCCGTTACTTTTCTCGGTTTCCCTTGTTCACAAGCATCGGCGCTGACACTTGCAACTTCCTTCCGCGTCTAAGTCTTGCTCTAGGCACACGTGGATGAGTTTCGTTCTTTGCTGGATGTGTTTTCGTTTTATATAAATAAACGAAAAAAACCCTTCAGCGTGGGAATAAATGTCATGTCAACAGGTCAGCATTGAATGGGTTAAGCATGTGACGATGAAAAAGCAATCAATAAAGAGGTTGAACTTGATGAACTTGAAAGAGGATAAGAAGAAAATCATTGAAGTCCTAGAAGAGAAGCTGAAGAAGGGGGAAGGGGAGAAAAGCATTCAAGAAGAGTGGAAGGATATGAAGTGGAAGGCATGATAATGATTCTTGAACAGGAGGTTGGAACTGTAAACAAGTAAGAAGCTAGAAAAAGCTGGATAAACCAAGGTATGTTGGAAAAAATGAAAAGAAGATGAATCTGAACAAGGAAAGAGAAAACATAGAAAGATTAACAATGAATTAAGGAGAACTAAAGACAAAGCTCGAGAAGAATGGATGAAGGAGCAGTGCTTTGTAATTGAAAAGCTAGAAAAAGGAAAGATGGAGGAAATGTTCAAAATAGTGAGAATGTTGACTACGAGAAAAAAAGAGCTATTTCGAAGAAAGGTATGAGAGATAAGTGTGGATGGGTTACAACAGATAACGAGGATGTGAAGGAAATATGGGAGGAATATATAAAAGAACTGTACAGCACAAGAGAAAGAGGAAGTGAAATAGAATTGGAGAATGAGATGAATGAGGAGAGGAACAATACAGGTCCTAAAGTAATGAAAGGGGAGATAAAAATGGCAGTTAAAGGAATGAAGAATAGGAAGGCAGTCGGCGGAGACCAAATACCAGTAGAGATTCTAAAGGCTTTAGAGAAGAATGGGTAGGATCAACTCACGGATCTGGTTAATAAAATATATGATACAGGGGAGTGGCCAGAAGATCTTATCAAAACGATAATGGTGCAGATACCAAAGATATGTAATGCATAGGAATGTAAACACTACAGAACTATAAGCCTTATCTCACATGTGGGCAAAGTTATAACCAAAGTTACATTGGAAAGAATGAGAAGGAAAATAGAAGAAAAATTAGAGGAAGACCAGTTCGGTTTCCGCAAGGGCAAACGAACGAGAGATTGGATGTATGAGGATGTTAACAGAAAGGGTATGAGAGTTGAACCGTGGCATACGCGTATGCTTTATTTATTATGAAAAGGCATTTGATTGGGTCAGATGGGAGATCTTATTCGATCTTCTGAGAGAGATAGACATAGACTGGAAGGACAGAAGATTAATAAAGCAGATGTACACCCATTAGAAAGTTGCGGTAAGAATTGGGGACGAGGAAACAAAGGAAACCACAATAGGAAGGGGAGTCAGGCAAGGTTGCTGTCAGTCACCATGCCTCTTTAACTTATATGCTGACAAACTGCTGGAGGAAGCTTTAGAAGACCTCGGGGGGATAAAAGTGGGAGGTGAGAGAATAAAATCCATCAAATATACTGATGACCAGGCTATAATAGCAGAGAATGAAGAAGAACTTCAGAAAATGATGGAAAGAATTAGGAAGAAGAGTGAAGACTACGGAATGAGAATAAACAGAAATAAAACTAAGGTAATGAGAATAGCGAAGACAGAACGGCCCTTAAATACATGGCTGGAGGAAGAAAAATTAAAACAATAAGCTCTTTCAAGTACCTGAAAAGTATAGTTACACAGAATGGCAACTGTACTGAAGAAATTAAAAGCAGAATTGGGCAAGGAAAAGTAGCATTTAGCAAGATTAAGGAACTGGTGATGGCAAGGAACATCAAGATGGATACTAGGAAAATATTTGCAAAATGCTTTATATGGAGCATTGTGTTGTATGGATCTAAAACTTGGACGTTGAAGAAAAGAGAAGAAAAGTACTTAGAAAGCTTTGAAATGTGGCTATGGTGATGAATGGAGAAGATTGGATGAAAAGAGAAGATCACGAATGAAGAAGTGCTAAGGTGAGGTGCAAATGAATTTACGATAAGAAACAAAGACAGAAGAAAAACCTACCCTATTGAAAATGCCCCATTGGTTTCCTATAGGAATTATGTAAATTCCTATAGGAATTACAATTTCCTACTGGAACGATGAAGCTTCCTATAGGAACAATAAATTTCCTATAGGTACAAGAAAGTTTCCTATAGGAACGAGAAATTTTCCTATAGGAACGAGAAATTTTCCTATAGGACGAATATTTTCCTATAGGAACGAGACATTTCCTATAGGAACGAGAAATTTTCCTATAGGACGACTATATTTTCCTATAGGAATGAGAATTTTTCCTATAGGACGAATATTTTCCTATAGGAACGAGGAATTTCCTATAGGAACGAGAAATTTTCCTATTGGAATGAGAAATTTTCCTATAGGACGAATATTTTCCTATAGGAACGAGAAATTTCCTATAGGAACGAGAAATTTTCCTATAGAGATGAGAAATTTTCCTATAGAACGAATATTTTGCTATAGGAATGAGAAATAACCCTATAGTTATGAGAAATTTTCCTATAGCATGAATATTTGACAATGGAAAAAGGTTTCCCATAGGAATTAGCAATATTTCTATAGCACAAATATTTACTATAGGTACATTAAGAATGTTTCCCATAGTGCAAAAAATTCTAATTCGAAATTAAAAAAGAAAACATTTCACGTACTACTAGGAGTAACACGGCACCAGTGGTTCAGCTTGTGGCGGCACACGACGGTGGTTCAGCTTGCGCACTGCATTAGAGGTTGTTCAGTCGTTTTTATTCTAAAGATTGTGTATTGCGCTGAAGATTGTACAGTTGCAATTTATATTTATTAATATAGTTGATAAAAATGTCTTCCCGGGCGTGGGAACATTTTTCTTTAGATAAGAACCCCACGTATGCCATGTGCGCGCACTGTGGCGTGAAACTATCACGAGGAAGTGCGAAATCCATCGCTACTGAAGCATCTGCGGGCGAAGCACAAGTCAGTATACCAAGATAAAGTGGCAAAAAGCAAGGTAATCTACATGACGTGTGAGAAAAAGTCGAATTCCGCTCCAATTGCAATTTTTCCGAAGACGGAAGCCTATTTTCACGTCCAAACGCATGCTTGCTGACTGAGCACCCTGATGACGTCGATCATCCACCAAGCCCCATGTCTTCGTCAACATCCATGTCATCAGCCTCATCCACAGCTGTTAAAAGCAGCTCAACGAAGTTTTCACGTGTGCAACCGACTTTAAGCCAATTTACTGATGTCAAAAAAAAGTTCCGTTCAACAGATCGTCGGTCGAAATATATCACAAAGCTGATTGCTGAAATGATATGCATCGATGGCCTGCCGTACATTACTGTGGAGAAGTATGGGTTTCGAAATCTAATTGCACATTTGGAGCCACGTTACACAATACCTGGACGAAAGGTATTTTCAAATAAAGTAATTCCTGATATTTATGAGAAAGTGCACGAAATGGTTAAAGAAAAACTTGCAGCCAGTGATATTGACGTGGTTAGTGTCACAACTGACATGTGGACATCTGTCGCAAACCATGACTATTTGAGCTCACCAAACGACCACTGGAAAAGTGAGAAGTGGAGCAGAACAGCCTCAAAGTGGGTCATCTCTTTGGGTACAATACCACAGCCTCTTTATAGAGTCAGTGAACAACGAAGGAGCTGCTGAAGGTGTTGAGAAAGAGTTGGAACTCTTTTTTAGTGAACCAGCGCTACCTAGTGCCAGAATAACTGAATACTGGAAAAATAAGGACTCACTTCCAACACTTCAGAGGCTAGCAAAAAAGTACTGTTGCCAGTGAAAGGGCTTTCAGTACCGCTGGCTTCATATGTGACAGTAAGCATAATCGTTTAGATCCCGTGCGTATCAAGGTATTGGTGTTCTTAAAAAATAGCTTGAAAGCATTCAAGGAATCGAATTGAGTTTAACAGAATAGGGTTTTTATACAACCATAAGGGTTCACAACAATAGAAATTGGTGTTTTCAGTAATAATTTTTTTTACAACTACGTAAATTGCTCAGAGCCACTAAAATTATTTCTCGGGACAATTCTGTACTTCCACTTGTCATCTATCATGTACTTGTATCTATCATGATCTACATTTTTCTCTTGAAGTAAGTAGCTGTTTTGAATGGAAAATTGCAAGTTTTTTTAATCCTCATATTGGAATTCATTAATTGTTTTGAATTTTTACTCATTTAATGCAATATTGTATTATGAATATATATTATAATTTGAAAATTTAATTTGGTCCCAATAACTGTTTGAAATATGTAAGACAACAAAATGTCTAAGACATAATTGAAATGACATTGCTTTTATTGTATGTCCCCAAAAGAAACTTGATTACTTTAATAACTTCATTTTATAGCATGCAATTAAAAATGCAGCTGGATCTGAAATTATCCGAAGATCCGACACCTGAAATCAAGGATCTGGTCGGATCCGGATCCGAAAAAAATCCTGGATCCGTCCATCCCTAATTATTCCTAACCAAACTAGAAATTTTATTTGAGTGCACTTACCTCTTGAAGCAGAACAACTACTAAAGGACTTTTATCTTCACCAGTTAGCTTGTCCACACTTTCATAATCAATAGGCTCTGGTAATTTAGCCAGCACTTCTGAAGCTGTTTGTGTAACCTAAAATTGAAAAATTAACCACAACATGAGTTGCGAGTAGTAAAAACTAAAAAGAAAATTCTAACCTTTTTATAGCATATATGAAACTGACAATATATCATAAGAACCATGCTATAATGGCACGTTCCAATGATAGTGCAGTGAAGTACCTACCTTGTCTTCTCCTTTTTCATCAGCTCTCTCTATAGTTTGCACTTGAAGAGAAAGTAATGAGTCAAAAAGGCATCTTGTTTCCGTGATTAGAGAGGTAATATCAGCATTACTGTGCTGCCCAAACACTTCAGGACGATCCACATTAGGAAGAATAACAATATAATCCTTATAAGATTGCAAGGATCCATCTCTTGGAATGTAGTAAGTTGGTAGGCTGGATAACCTGAAGAATGTCAGAAAAAATATTTTCAATAAGGACCTCTCCATAGAGAGGCATCTTCTGTTAATTACATAGTTACGAAGAAAACATAAACCATAATTCTATTCATTTCGCTGTATATTGAACTTCAGTAGTGTTTCAAAAATAGGCAATGAACTCTACTCATGATTATGGATACAAAAATAATTAATTTCATGGCCCATGCTTGCTTTATTTATTGACATTATAATCATTACCTTGATACATTTCTCATTTTTTTTAAACCAGAACATAAAAAAGCTCCTTCATTCTTCCATGGATGTATAAATAAATATTTGGCTATAAATATTTAAGATAAAAACATTCTCCAAAAATTCTAACAAGAAAGGTGGTAGTTATGGACAAATGGAATATCCAGAAAAATGATGAAACAAGAATGTGAAGAGCTTCATACTTGAGTCTACATAATTCACATAAAAGGACTTTTGTTTTACTAATTATAACAGTGACAAAAGACAGTTTTTTATCATTATTTTTAAAAATTATAAAAAAGCAGAGTAGAAGTATAAACTGAATTAGAGGGGAGGTGTTATTATACAGCATATACCTAAGGGTAAGAGTTTATAGGGTGAACAAAGTATCAAAGACATTCCCCTGACTTTTCCAGAAATTCAAAATTCCCTGACAATTCCAGGTTTTCCCGGTTTTCCCTGACGATCACCACCCTGTAGAAGGTATTCAGTTAATATGGAGGGAATGAGCGGGAATTGGATATTGTGAAAGGAATGTGTACATGAAGAGTTAATCCAAGATAATAGTGCAGTTGAAATACATATACTAATTTGGCTTAGAAAGAAGTGAAAAGTAACCAACTTTTGCATGATCATCAAGGTCACCATCATGGATTTTTCGGTCACGTGATTCCCTTCCCCAAAACGGCACTGGACTGGTTTACTAATTGGCTGCATTTCTGTTATATGTGCTATTATCTTGGACGAACTTTAGTAATGCAATTGCCACATATGTATAAGTGTTGCAATGATTGGAACAAGTGAGACATGCATTGGTGGTTTAGCATTGGTTGAGAGAGGAGATGAGAGTCAAATGTACGGCACTTCTCGACAAATAAATTATTTCATAAAAGAAACATGAAGGGTTCTCAGGTCAGATCATAATTCGAGAAATACTACACTATTTGGCTTATTAGATGCGCAGGCTTACATTACGCAACCTGATTTTGGACCAATATTTTTGAAGAAATCAATCTCTTGCATTGGTCATCAATATTGCTATGGAGAAGCTGAGAAGTAATCTTTTACTACACGGAGTTTAGCGGGGTGTTTCCCAAACCCCAAGCTTCTACTTTAACTCAATATAACTGAACCATTGTCTCTACAATGTTGCAAGTTTTTGTACTATCAAATTGCTTACATTCTAACCTTCTCGCAGGTTAAATAGCGACCTCGTGACAACACTTTTCAAGGCAGCAGTCAGAAATGTGGGGAGGGGAGAGAACAAAGTAGATGAGCACAGCACCTTGCGCCGTGATTCATGGTTAATTTTTAAATTAAAAAATGAAAATTATTTGCTCCAATTGAGATTAGATAGTTCTATTATATCTAGTTCTATCTAGTTAGCTACTTTTTGTCTTATTTCATCCTATCCCTAAAAATAAACTCACTCAATAATTGGAAAATATTTTTGAATTGAAAGTTACATTTGTAGAGACAACATTACATGTCTGAAAGGGGTTAGGGAAAATACTACAGTTGTCAACAAAGGGGAGGGGTAAAAAAAGTCACCAAAAACGGTAACGTAGTTTATGCACAACCCCGTAGATGGAAACAAAGAAATTTCATTCAAAGCTAACCTCCGTTGAGTCACATTCAGTCCCAGTCCCAGTCTCGGGCTCCACAGCTCTTCAGTGGACATAGGTTACTTTTGGTTTGTCACTGACTCACAAGTAAGTACACTGTCAGGACAGCCTGTAGGGCATTGTAGGTAGACAAGTAGCAAATCTTGGTGGCACATGCTTATGAAGAGTATCACATTGAGGAAAGAAAAGAATGCAGGAGTTGTGGACAAAGGGGCCGAGGAATCCTCTAGAGGTCCCTGCAAGAGATCTCTGGTACCTCAGTCCACTCATTGATGCATGATTCATCTTTACCAATCCCAAACTCTCCACTGCCGAGTGCCACCAAGTTTTGCTAAGCCTACAGAGCTCTTTTGCAATTCGAGGGACATAGTGCATCTCATTGCTTGTTGTAGTCATTAACCCTTCAACTATCCTACGTGCTGTGCACCGACACCAATTAACTTCCCATGGCACTGTCAATCCCCCACGCTAAATTTTAATGTACTATTTGAGGCAATAAATGTTATACTAACAAAATGTGTTTCAAATTACAAATAAGATATGCTCTAAATGTGTTCTATTTTATCCTAGGAATTAGAATTAATTAAAAATAAATATTTCTCTTATGATACTGCATCACTAGTTTGAACATTTATCATTCATTCTTTGTGAAATAAGCATTTTGTAGCCTTAAATCTCAAAGTTATGATGGAAGGAATTTTTTTCAACTTGGAAGAGAAGGCGTGAGCATATTTAGTGCTTGGATGAATGTGCTGACTTGGTCCCACATACTGGAAATATAAGAATACTTAATTGCAAAATTAATGCAATAATTGGGCGTTGTTTATTATCGTTTAATACTCAGATGTATTACACGTAGTGAAACCGTCTGCCTCTAATTATGATTGCGAACTGTTTTTTAGACCAATTCCCACATTATTAACGTCACGAGTTATTTATATTGTAACGGTCAAAAGCCGTTACACCTTTTGTCCTTCACCTGAACCACTCTTCCCCCCCCCTCCCTTATTCCTTTGCCTTCCTTTATTTGGCTTGCTGAGGTGGGAGGAGTTGAGAGTGTGAAACCGCGTGAATGTGTGCGTGGCTGAAATCACAGTGTGAGTGTCAAGGTTGAGTGAATGGGGTAAATGCGCAGTGAAGAGAGATGTATGAGTGAGTCACCGGGTTTGGTTGATTTTTAAAGTGAAATAGTTGAGTTGTGAATTCCCCACTGTGTTCCCCTTCCTCAGTTCCCCTTATCCGCCACGTCCCCTTCCCCTCCACAAGAGTGGTATAAAAGGCGATCGCGGAACCATGAATAAGGGATATTAAAAAAGGAACACGTCGAACGATATCGCTGTGCGGAAGCACTGCCCGAGCCGGAATAGTTGGAAAGTGCGGGAGGCTGATTAGGTACGCAAAAAGTACCACGTCCGCTGTTGGACCCTACTTGCCCCCAGGATATTCTCGAAGTACACGGAGACCAAAGCTTAGCGTGCTGAGTCCGGAGTCTGCTGCAGAACCATAGGATCCAGTAGGACTGCCAGGTGCCTTCCACGCTTGACGTCCCGTGCCGAGAATCCAGAGTCGACGGTCACGTAAGGTTGCTGACCCGACAAAACCCCCCCCCATTTCAGCCTCCTAGCCATCCAATTGATAAAGGGCTCCCATATTTGCGATTGTGTTTCTTAAGGGCGAGTGATCGACGCCCAAGTGATAAAACAGACCTATAAGTGTTCAATTGGAAGCAGACGATTCCATTAAAATCGCCTGTGAGCGAAAGAAAAGCCTTTTTTTTTGTTTGTGTGGCTAATCACCTGTTTGTTCATCATTCATTTTATTCATTTCATGAAGGCTTCATTTTTATTGTCTCATCCCTCATTTATCACCTCATAATTTCATTAATTATTAGGAGGGCATATTATTTTCTTGAATATACGCTTGTTTTGTTTTTTAAAAAAGGTTCTATTTTTTTTAATCTTGTCCAGCAAGCCGAATATCCCACAAACCCAATACCAGCGACCCATTTCCACCCTGCCCCGGCGGTAAAGCCAGGGAACATGATTAATTACGCACGGTCGGGGACCCCCCACCCGCTTATCCTCATTTAAAGAGGCTTTCAAAGCACATTTCGTGTTGTATTAGGTGACGCAGGTTAGCCCCGCGGATCTCGTGCGGGAGGGATTCGCGAGGACATTTAAAAGAAAATTACTTGTACACGTGTCTTTCAGCCCAAAGTAATCCGGGCGGGCCGTTACAATATGTTTAAAAGTGTTCAAGTGCAGTTAACTTAGGTGCATTCACTCAATCATCGAGTTGCCCATTCAAGACTCTCGCTCACCGCTGTGTTTCCCCTCCTTGGACTTAATGTGTTGATGAGTGGAAGGTACCCGTTGTAATGCGCCTGGATTTCTTAATGGATAAGTTGTTCCGGGTGCATCTGTTAACATAAACACATCTTCTTTTTTCAAGGCAGTCAGTAAGAGGAGCTTCATTTGGCTTGGAATGATAACCACATCAGATTTGGAAGGGCAGGAGAAAGTTATGATATTTTCACAATGTGCCAATTTTTGGCATATTCGAAACCTCGAGACTCGAAAATCCTCGGAGACTCATAAACTGCAGGAGACTGTCGTGGTCTCGCAAAGTGCCAGAGAGCGGATGAGACAAGTGCCACGACCGGCTCTGGTCACGGCGATCGCTCAGGTCATCGGGGTTCCTGCAAGCACCGTGCTTTTATTCGGTCCACGCTGGTGCTGACATCTTTTTTACACTTTCAAGTCAACCTGTGAACATTCCCACCAATCCATGGTGTGACAGCACCTCCCCTACTCTCCCCACTCCTCCACTGGTCAGCTGCTTCCCCTCCTGCGCTGACTAAGTGTGCCGCGAACAGACAGGTTCTTTTTCCTTCGCACTGCTGAGAAGACAACATCGTGGAGGTTCTGCTGAAGATGTGCTATCTATACCAAGAATTCACGGTATCTAGTCTACGGACTAACTTGATTTGTAATATTCTTTAAAATATAATTGTTCTTATTTTTGAGAATACCGGGGCTAGCCACGGTGGTTACCTTTACGGAGTCAACCGCAAGTGCACATTAGTGCGATATTCCACAGAGGAAAAATCATTCACCTTGACCTGGATTTGAACCCGGATCCCTCGATTTCGCGCCGAGTTATTTAACCAGTTAAGCTACCGAGGCATCCTTCTCCCCTGTGGATTATTTGGTGGCTTTATAGGAGCATGGTGGACAGAACTGCTAGACATTTGATGCTATTAGCAGTCCAAATCGTCCGCTAAGCGCCACAGTCCACAAGGATAAAGCCATGAATAGAGCACACTGAGGTGTTCGCTCTTTGACTAATTTTTGAGGATACCGGGACTAGCCACAGTGGTTACCTTTACGGAGTCACCCGCAAGTGCACATAAGTGCAATATTCCACAGAGGAAAAATCTTCACCAATAGGTAGGGATAGGAAAATTTCGCAATCGCGAATTTTGCGAATTAAGACTAAAATGTCCTAGGAGTGGTAATTATTTACCACATACGCTATACTGACTGGGGAAATGACTTTTGAACTCGCAAAATGTCACGAATTGTGCCCCAAAACGCGAATTTTCATTTTTTATGAGAAAATGGTTGGAAGTACATTTTAAATGCAAGTAAACATTAAAATTGCAAACAAATGTTCTCAATTCGATTTAAACAAACTCGCGTGCAAATATTCCTGAGGTATGGGGAAGTTTGCAGTTCAATGTAGCATAACCGGTGTTACGATAATAATGGCGGGAGGATGACATGGGGTGCTTTCAATTTACGGCACTAACCGGCAATACACAGCTCATCACGACGCGGTGCTTTCTATTTACAATTAGTGGAATAACCATCTATCGGCATCTATGATCGGTGGCTCTCCGCTCTGAGGTGAGTCGAACAAAGGGAAAGCAATATGCGCATTTATTCTAAGTAATCTGCACCAGCAGGGTTTCCCAAACTTTTCCTGCGATGGAACACTTCGTAAATCCTGAAATTTTAACGGAACACCTTGTGGACTTCATATATATTAAACCATTGCATTTAGGTAGCAGAGTATAAAGCCATTATAGGTTACTCGGAACACCCATTAGCCTTCCGCGGAACATAGTTTGGGAATCCCTGTACTACAGATTTGAAGACGAGATGAACTGCGCATGTGTGAATAGCCACTTGGAGTTGTTTCATCTCAATGGGCTTGTTCGCCAAGAGTTTTTTATGCCAATTATAGTTTGAAAACTAAAAAGACACGTATTTTTCCGATTTTTTTATTTTGGGTCTGCTTTGTTCATAACAGTCTACTACGGATTTGAAGATGAGACGGACTGCGCATGCATGAATAGCTGCTTTGAGTTGTTTCATTTCAATGGGATCGTTCACCAAGAGATTTTAAATGCTAATTATAATTTGAAAACTAAAGAAACACGTATTTTTCCGATTTTTTAATTTTGTTCTGATTTGTTCATTAGACTCTACTATGGATTTGAAGACGAGACGGACTGCGCATGCGTGAATAGCCGCTTTGAGTTGTTTCATTTCAATGGGCTTGTTCGCCAACAGTTTTTTAATGCCAATTCTGATACGAGTTTGAAAAATAAAGAGAGACATATTTTTCCGTTTTTTAGGAAAAATGATCGATCGGACGCTAGAAAAATGTAATTGTTGCTATAGTTGTAACCATAGTAAATGGAATATTGTAAAATTGTAAAACTTGGCCCTGCATGAAAATTTTCAGCAGAAAAGCTTCAATTACTAAAAAATATTTGGCCATTCACTATTATAAATTATATTATGAATACAATATATCATTGAATGTAAGAACGTCAATTTTTCAGTGTTATAAATATGGTATAAATATTGTATTTTTTAGTTGCATGATGTTGAAATATATTCCATCACCCTTTTTTAATAAATATACAATTAAAAATATTTAAAAAGCAGCAAAGTATTTCAATTGTGCCCATACCAGAGTTTGCAGGCAACATCTACAACTAGAACTTTTTCTAGCCAATGAAAAGTGCCTAAAAAAATGATAAAATTTTTTTTTAACAAAATCATGAAAAAATCCTTTGCATTAAGTTCTAAGAGGCATAAGAAAACATGTATATAGCTTTTTATTTCATGAAAATCTGAGGATTTTCTCCCCACCAACTGAAAGATAAGGAAAAATTCGTCCCCAGCGAAGGGGTTAATAAAGCTGAAAATTACCTTCCTATGACTAGTAAGCACAATGGCAGATGGGTTAATCCGTGCTATCATCGTCTAGAATAATTCTTATTTATAAAAAGGATGGAAAACTTTCCTCATAGAGCATGCTATTTAGTTAATCCTTTCCACGAAAAGAAGCGATGGAAGGAGTTGAAGAAATGAACAATAAACCAAGCTTGATGGGCAACTACCCTTGGTGAGCTTATTGCTTTCTCGTAGATACTTTACCAAGGGAAGACATGAAGACGGTTATTTTTTTGCTGTGCTGCCCTTGCTGCTGTGCGAACTTTGAGCATCGAGTGCAAGTTAACTGCTATTAATATGTAAAATGACTTGGTTCAAAGGTTATGTAATGCGATAATTTCCTTGGGGATGTGTAAACATGTGATGGTGTTTTACAGACCACATCTTTTGTGTTGCGCTATGGTGATACCTACCTTTTACGTAATTGCATGCGGTGTTAAAAGACAAGATCCCTCTGTGGTTCCAATCCCCGTCATGGAAAATGAGGACGTGTTCGAGATTTTCTTTTCTAGAAAGCTATCCATCAATTATTTGTGCTCTTGAGCAAAGTATTATTATATATTAAGTATATTAATATGTAATGCTATGCTTGTTTCATAAGTGTATGCTATCTCGAAACTTGTTAAATTATCTTGATCGTTACCTTAGCTCATAGCCCAACAAACTCAGCCCTCAAGATATGCATGCATGCATGTTCTCTAAATAACCATGATCATTTAGAGAACGAACTGTTAAATATTCTTATAATTCTCTCACAAACAATTCACATTAATATTTTTCTTTCATAATCATACACTGTCATCGATAGACAAAAATGTATGGGCATACAATAAATCACTGTTGAGACATTTGCTGATCCTTGTGTATTATTTTCCCAGTCATATAATAAGTATAAAAAGCACACAAAACGTTGGCAAGGGAGATACGTCTGGTTTATTTTATTTGTGACAAACATCTCAATAATACCATGAGAATAAAGAAGAGTTCTACACTAATTCTAGCCAACTTTTGCGAAGAATGAGAGACGTGGAGGGTGGAGAGCAACTAAGGCAACCATGTTTGCATCGAAAGTGCATTATATAAATCATATTCGAAGATAAATGTTAATCACATTCAGGAAGATAATTTATTGAATATGTACATATTTTCATGCATCAGACCAGACAAGCATGCAAGGATGAGTCACGCGAAGACACCACGCCGAGTAGTAGTACAAGCATTCTAAAAATCGCACCCAGTCACCGAACGCTCAGTGCAAGGTAGCGGCCCAAAAGACTGCTCCAAAAAATGGCCGACCGCTCCGACGGAGCAGCTACGTAGCGGTCGCTTTCAGGGGGAATTCTTGGAATTTTGGCTGAGCACTCCCAGAGCGCTCCATCCCCTGAATGCGCCCAATGCTATCGATGTAATGTGCTACCATCAAACAAATGATTATGTTTATTTAGAAAACAAAATAAATCAGCATTCATGCTTCACATTTAAGCATGTATTTTGTCCGGTTTTAGCATTAATCACGTTCGAACGCGGCAATATAGTGTGCCACAAACAAAAAAGTTTGAGAACCCCTGCTATAGGGTCTGCCATGCATGACCTGGTAACACTCATTGCACAATAAGCGATTACCCAGAAGGAATTATGGGTGATGAGGTGGTCCATGTGGGGCAGAGGGCCCTGGTTTGGAGGACCCAATAGAAGAAGTGGACAGAGGTCATGAGGGCATGTCAGGTAGGAGGATGCACATTGAGAAGAGGTGAGGAGGAGGCAGTCTTTGGGTGTAATGCAAGGGCAGGAGTTATTTTTTACTTCAGTCGTGCAATTGCTAAAAAATAAAGTCTATGGCTTTCTTTCCCATTATGGACCTTCCGGAGCCCCAACCTATGCATTCACCTTGCATCACTCCTGATTGCTTCATTTAAAAAATCATGACCTGCAAGTTAAGCAAATCAAGGAATATTTATGTTCGGTGTTCATTAGGATTTTTACCTTGTCAAGTGTCAAGTTTGGCAAGAGCATGTGGTTTTTGTAAATGTGAAACCACCTACATGATTAACTACAATAAGCAAATGGGGAGAGTGGACTTATAACATCAGCTTCTTCAATCCTAACAAATCAAAAGGAAGTGACTGGATACATGTATAGGAAATATTTTGTAGAATTATTCAAATACTACAATGATAAATTCTGTGAGTTGAAGACACATGTATGTGAGTATCTAAGTGGTGCTGGGATTCCAATGAAAAATCCCGGCCACTGCAAATCAAAGTATGGTCCTCAGGATAGAAATTCAGTACTCTCTCCACCACACCAACTCAATCCCACAACAGAGTTCTTTTGTCAAGATGATGCACATTCTCCTAAAAATATTAACTCACTTCTACTTAAAATTTTGAAATGGCAGAAAAGGAGTCAATATTTAACAAATTATCAGATCAACTGATATCATGACTCTTTGATACTATCGGTATTTATTGAAAGGTATCAAGCCACCTTAACCCCTTCCCTGACGCAAACGAGATATCTCGTCCTACCCTACTTTTTCACTTCTTTAGCTGTTTTGAACAAGATATTTCGCCCCCTTTGTAGTAATTCGATGCTTCACCGCTAGATGTCATGTATGGACGCATATCTCTGTATTCTCGCTTTTTTGAAGGCTTTTAACTGTTATTATGGTTTCAAAAAAAAACTTCGCACACCATTAATACTCCGTATATCAAAATTTACGTGCTATTTTTTCATCCAATATAAATGTTAGGGAAACGTTTTATGGTCATGAACATTCAATTTTATCAAGCGCTATGCCTACTACTAGGATTATTGTAAGTTTAGCTACTTGATATCCCATGCTACAACAGTTGGAATCTTGCTTATGCAATTGATAACGTAATTTATATAATGATTGAAGGATTGTTTTTAGATTTGTATTATTGTTATGCACGATTACTTATTATTCCCTATCTACTTATGAGAATTATATTCTATCAGTTCCCACAAAACTCATCTTTTTTATTTGTCTATCCTACCGGAATACTAGTGGAATTACGCTCCCTGGTAGCGAAATCTTCCTATGGGGTCATACGTTCTTTTCTGCATTATCGCTAAATTGCATTCAATCTAAAAGACTCAAGTAACAATTGTTACTCAGTAAATCTTTATCTGTTATAATATAACATACAATGCGTTCCCGATTTTTATATTATTTTTACTTTGTAATACATATTTACCTATTAGTTGTGTATTATTTACTTATTTACGCTGTAGTTTTGGTACATGTGTATGCTTCAATACATTGAACTGTCAGTATTTTTGGAAGTTTGGGAATTTTGTTTTGATCTGAGAGAGGGTCATTGGCAAGATCAGTGACTTTCGCTGGCAGGAAAAGAAAATCGATTCCACCCATCACCTGATGCTTCTTCCTCATCCCCTCCTCCTTTCCTCAACCCTCAGCCCATACATCCTTCTCTCTGTTTCCTATTGTTGTCCTTTCATGAACATTAGACCTGCGGGCAGGCGCAAAATCCGAAAGTCCCTCACCTGGCTGTGTGCAAAGGAAAGAGAGAGAAAAAGACTTCCCTCACTCGATATTAATGAGGATGAAAATGTGATGCAACGCGACAACAGGGAAATGTTTAGATATGTTGCGAATGTTATTTCACCAGCCCCTTTCATTTTTCTATTTTAAATACTGGTGGAAGTGGTGAAACATATTTACGAAAACAGCTACACGATGAAGACATTTAAAAGCCGTACATTATCAATAGAAACCAACACAAGTGCCCTCTATATCCCTAGTAGCAGAGGAGGTTGTCACAACGTTGCATCAACGTGCACAAGGTTACATGACAACCTGCACGTTGCCACAACGTTGCATCAACGTCCAAGCACAACGTTACCAGTCGACGTTGAATCAACGTGCATGCAACGTTGACGTCAGCTATGATTTATATTATACTTTACCTGTACTTATACCACAGGGGTTGGCAAACTGCGGCACCTTGAATTCGCGCACGTGAACATTGTCTTCACGTATAAATATATATTTATATTTCATTTTGAATAATGTATTCTACTAGTTAGTTGTCTGCTTGTGAACGTGAATTTGAAGAAACATGTGGGAATCGGATAAATTCTTGTTTATTCTCAGTAATATTGCATTTACATTCATACCACGTGGCAATATCGGTTGAAATTAATTAATGCCTGATAACTGTCATCGTGATTGGATGGTATTTCCTCTAACTATAATCTTGTAATCGCAATTTAAAAATTAGTTCTCGAAGTCACATTAATCCGCGGGAGTAGCTATATATATACGACTTTCAAGACGATGGCTGTATAACTTCGGGGCAAGGATGTGCGCTTAGAGCCGTAGGACGCGTAGGACTTACCGTAATTAGATATGTACAAAGTAGTCAGGTAGATAATAGGTAGGATAATACAATGTAAATTCTTATTTCATCGCGCGATAACAACATGCATAGTATTAAAGACGTAGATTCCCTTTTTTATTTTGTGAGGGCAGGGAAGAGCCAGTGGAGAGGGCAAGGGAGTTTAAAGGGAGAAAGTTTTACCTGAGTAACTAAGAGAGAACTGTCTGTTGATAAATTATTAACATTAATGTTAATTATGGGATAATTTCATTGATGGCTAAAGCTAGGGAAATTTTTTAACGCTGCCTTAAAATGTTTCACTGATAACGTTGCATCGATGTTGCATTGATAACGTTGCAGCAACGTGGTTTTTCGGGAAATTTGGATGTTGAGGCAACGTGCATGCAACGTTACAACAACCAACGTCAACGTTGTGTGCACTTGTACCTTTTCCCATTGTAACGTTGTCACAACGTTGTGACAACTTCCTCTGCTACTAGGGATGTTCTACCCTAGCCCACAAGAGTACGAGAAAAAAGGAGAGATAGAGATAAATCCCAAACATGTGTAATGCCTTCTATTGTCATGTTTGATGCTTTCCTGAGGTCATAAAACACCCGCTCGAGGACCGATGGCCCAATAAGCAACCTGGCACCCGGTTTCATGCGCACGCACTTTTTCGATAAATTCCACCGATGCAAACATTCCATTTTTAGTTCAAACATTTTCATTCTAATACGAGCGGTGTAGTAGGAGTGAATTCCACGGCAAATTCTTTGTTTTTGCTTGGTAACATTTGTAAATCAGCAATGGATTCCAGAGAGGAATCAGTGTTAGACCAGCAGTGATTCCGAGGTTATGGACATTGAAGTTCCTGGCTCCTAGTCGACTCTCTCCGCAGAAACAAGCTCCAAATCGGAAGGTGCAGTGGAACATTCATGGGAAATGGAGTGGGAAGAAATGCTTTCAACAAATCCTCCTCTGGCGCCACCTAGGTTTCTTTTTGAAGGTAATTCTTCGATGAACCTTGACCTGGTTGTCTTTATATTTTGTCAAATTGTTGACTATAACTTGGGAAACTTATCGCTGCGCCAGTAACACTTTGCGTGAAAAAGCGGGGCCAAACAGTGCTAGCATAAATCAGTGGCGAGCTGCGACAAGCTCAGAAATTCGGTTTTTGCCCTTGTAATACTACAAAGCATAGTGAGGAAGCAGGATACTGAGTTTTATTGATCGACGAGACCTATACTCTCCTCTCCCTTTTTTGGAAACACAATGTCTTACTGATGATTCGTAAAAAGAAGGAAATATTTACATTTTACCTATAATAACGATTTTGATCACCAAGCACACCCCAACACCGAATTAAATAAAATATAGCCGATTTGCCAGATGGTGGAGAAATAGTTCAAGGCACTCCATACACCAGAGATGGACGTACCCTCGATGAGAGCCTGCTCATGTACAAGGGAAGATTGGGGTAGCGGCAGTTCATGCCTATGAAAAGAACTTCATTTGGCAAATATTTGTCCTTTGTGAATCAAGAACTGGATACGTGTGGTCAACGACAATTTACACGGAAAAGGGGACTGTGTAGGATAAAGACTTTGCCCATGTCCTCAAAAGTGATGATCACTCTAATGAAGCCATTATTTGGCCTATGATATAGCCTGACGACGGATAACTTTTATACGTCTCCAGATCTAGCTGACTTGCTCGCTTCACACTCCACTGACTCATGTGGAACACTGAGGAAAGGGATTCTAGCACTCTTCAAAGAGAATCAAGTAAAAGAATTAAAGTTTCTTGACTTTTGTCATAAAATGGATTTTGTGATAACATTTTCAGAGTAAAAGTCGTCGTCATGCGGGTTGCCTAACTCCCATGAATGTTTGTACGTTGTTTCTTTATGTACTATGGACTAAAATTAATAGTTAACATTAACTTTGTCAGCGAAGTACATGCATTTGTAATATAAACTAAATGTATTTTTCCTTAGATGCCTAAAAAAGCATTACGGGAAGGAAAGTTATACTGATATGCAGGTGGCCTAATTCTCTCAAAATAAGGGGCAACAATCAGAAATTATTGAATAAATCATTAGTTATTTGGAATAAAAAAAAAAGGAAAACATTTTCGGATTTGCCTCCCTTTAATGCTTCTGAATCTGAAATAAAAAATATGATTTTTTTCGACCATTTATATAAAAAAAACCCATCAGGGAAGTGGTTAAATGACTATCACAAAAATATTTTAAATCTATGACAAATTGATTATTTTTAATAGGTTACTAATTCTGGGTTAAACTCACCTGTAATTCTGACTGTTTATGGCTTCATCATTGAAATAATGATTGACATAAGTGAAAAGAAGACGACGGTCCCAATCATCAGTCACATGCCCTCCATAATTTACTCCAGCAATTAAATATTTTAAAGCATCCCATGGAGTTTCAGGGTATTCATTCAAGTACAACGTCAACAGATTTTCTGAAACCTGCAAACATATTAGCAAATGAAATTCATTAGGATAACACATTCACTATGAGTTAGTTAACCCATTGGGGTAAAGCGCCGGTGATTTACCAGTCTGTCTTATCTTTTTTTGGCATAGTTATTTTATTTCCATTTAGATAATCAAATATCTTAGTAAACCATACCTTTTATTGTATGTGTGTTTGTTATCTTTTACTTCCATACCATTCTCTTATTGTTTACTTATTGTTCTTTCTTTGTAATAAATGTTATATATGAGCAATATCCGACAGCTAAAATATGCTGAGTCAGAGTAATATTTCGGACGATGCACAAGCGACACTTCTAGTCTCTGCGTAAGAAAGCTAAAACCTTTGTATTGTAGGTTGGTTTGTTATCTTTTACTTCCCTACCATTCTCTTATATTATACTTTCGGTTCTTTCTATGCAACAAGTTTTATTTTATGGGTGAAATCCGATCGCTAACATTTGCATGAGTCAGCGCTATGTTCCTGACGACACGCAAGCATCCCATCAAGTCGCTGCATATGAAACCAATGCTTTGCATTGTTGGCGTTTTTGGTATACTTATATACTATTCTCTTATTAATGCTTATTGTTCTTTATTTGTAACTATTCTTATTTTTTTGCCCAAATCTGATCACTAAAATATGCTTGAGTCAGCACAATATTTCCGATGATGCACAAGCCACCCTTCTAGCCGCTGCGTATGAGAGCCATGTGCTGATAATGGCATTTTGTTTAATTCAATAAATTGTACGAAAATTTCTACAAAGTCAAATAAGGAGAGTTATGTAAAACCATGGAGAAATATTCCATCTCATTTTTCAAATCGGATGCCTATCCCATAAAAAAGAATCCATCTCTAATCTGTGAACTTTGTGAACGACTGGGGAAGAAGAAGGAAGGTCTGGAAGGTGTGACTTTACATTGTTCACTTTCCCATCTACTCTCAAGCCGTGTTCACATGTATCTGGAGCGGGTGCGGAATGCGTAACGAGGTATTCCATATAGCCAATCACACTCTGCCTTTCTGCAGCAATTCCTTGCTTGTGATTGGCTAGACGTATTTCCGGGTTCTGCATTCCACATCCGTTTCGGATCTATGTGAACTTGGCTTGACAGTAGATGGGAAAGTGAACAATGCAAAGTTGCATTACACCTTCCAGACTACTTTTAAAAAAATATCATTCAAAAGAGACCTCGATGTTTGACAAAAGTTTTCACAATATTTTTAATTTAAAAATTATAATTTATTTTAAAAGTATTTTAAAGGTTTTTATTAACTGAGGTTTTTATTTATATGTACATTTAACCAAAGTACTATGAAAGTTATAATGATTTGAGTGAGAAAAAGCCCCGGGACCGGTACAAATGAAAGATTATTTTTCGATTTTTTTTAAAAGTACACCTACATTGAAATTGCAATAAAATAAGAAATAATAATTGAAACAAAATGAATACTTCAATGATGAAAGTATACATTATTAAAAAGAAATAAAAGTTTAAATCTAATTTATATCAAAAGAAACAAACATTTTATGCAAGATATTAAGCAAAGTTGTATTTTTTACATTGTTTATAAAAAAAGAAAATAATATGTTATTGAGCATTTAAATATTTTAAATCTATAAAAAATACTATGATAAACAACTGACTAAATTTCATTTTGAATTGTAGTCTAAAATCGGAGATAAAAAATAATTTCCAAATTAAAATTTTCAGAAAATTAAATAGGGTTTTAAGGGCAGAAATTTCAGAGGCGATGGGTTACAGGCTGTAATAAAAAGTAATGGCACACAATATTTGTTAATATGTACATTCAGTACCTAAGAGGGAGTTCACTTTGTTTAGCAATACATATATTTCCTATTTAGGTAAATTAATACAATGTATTTTAACAGAGACTTCTGGCAAAAGCAACCTGACTAAATCAATTGGAGAATGAAGCGTTGACTATAGTAAGCATAATAGAGTCTAGGCATGATCAATCAGTAACTTCATAATATCCACAGAATACTATCCACTTTCTTAAAAAACATGAATTAAGATTGTTTAAGCCAAAATATAAGCATATGCATAATTACCTCAAAGTCTGAATCATTAAAGCTGTATAAAACATTCCACCCCAATTGCTGAAACTTCTTCCGCTCAAGTAAAATTGAATGAAAGAAGCATAGTGAAAAAAGAAGCTTCTTGTATTTTTCAGGTCTTAGACATGCAGAAAACTGAGTCTCCGTAATCAGCTGGTATAAGCGCTTCATGTTAGCCTTAATACCCTGAAAAATATTTTTTTTGAATGAATAACAGTGAGCTTAGTCAGACATAGTTAAAATTACAAGCACTAGACAAGGGAAGGTGCCAAACCTTGGGAGGCTCTGTAGTCATTTTTGTCGCAGCTTGAAGAATGGAAACAGGAAAATCAGGATGTGGACTGGAGCTCAGCCAAAGCCTATCCAAAAAAAATTATGCTTATAAATTTACATAAAATGAGAATTTAAACATCTTTCGTCCAATCATTAGATTTTATGTATTTTCACATAGCTTTCTTGCAAAGAAAAAGCATTTATAAAGAATGTTTTTGGAACACACAAGCCATACTAATGGTGTCTTGACCATGCGGGACGGGTGCTGGGCTTCAACAGATGAGATCCTTTTGCACTCAAAAAATGTAACACACTACAACCAAAGAATTTTAAAATCATACAAAATGACCGATAACTACTATGTATCAACAGGGTAAATATTCATGGTGCCACATAATATGGCTACCTGATTAACCCTTAAGCTGCGGCAGCTAGAGCGCATTTCGTCCACCCTGTGCGGCAAATATCTATTCGGACGGAGCCTGTCACTCCTTCCCAAGGGCCGAGGCCGGGCAGTTATATGACCCATGTAATCCCCTCCCGACCTTTTTCTCGGGATCCCAGGGAGTGGGCACCGGAACTTGTCGAGGGATTAGTGGAACATGGAACTAATTTTGAAAATTTGTTTATAGGCGTAATTGTTGAAAACTAATATGAAAATATATTTTCTAGCAACTTTCTGTTTAATTTGATACCAAACACCAAAAAAATCCGTTGATAATTGAGCCGGGTGTGAGCATAAGACAACTAACTTTTGAGACAACCGTAGCCTCTTGAACGAACAATCGGAAGAAAGGGTCGCACCTCATTTCGGTGGTATGCGATCCCTAAAAAGCGTGGGAAGGGAGTGGTTTGGGTAAAAAGGGTGGATTCCCAGATGTCCACCGCTGGAAATAATGAGTTTGGGTCATAAAAATATGAAAGGACTGAGGGAGCAGGTAGACAGAAAGGGTCAAACGTACAAGAACGTTCTCTCCGCAGTTCCCTGTACACACGTACATGTACGTTCCCCGCAGCCTAAGGGTTAAAGTTCCTCTATAGATTCTTTACAATATTATTTGTACTTTTATGATTGCTTCATGATAGGGTGATTGCGAGGAATTTTATATTTATTTTGGGTTTTAGGATCCATTACTGTTTTTAACTGAAGACAAAATACTGATGAAATAGACCAAATCAAATAAAATTCTTGTAGAGCATTAGTGTTGATCCCTTTCTTAGAGAGAGAATATAGATAACCACATCCTAACTCACCTGAACCTTTGGTTCACATTTGAATTGGGTAATTCTTCAACAATTTTATCCAATTCTGGCATCCAACTCATTGAAAGATGACAGTTGGCCAGAAACACCCAGTTTCCTACTTTCACACCAGTTTGAATCAGTCTGTAAGATGATAAGAATAGATCACATAGCATTAATAGGTACTTATATTTTTTCAAACATGTTACATATTTAATTGAGCAGCCAATTTAATAAGGACCTTAAATTTTCAAGGATGGAATGCTTATTCAGAAACAACATCACTTTACATGAACAATCATACAATTGAATGCAATTAAACTTACTTGGTCGCAATTGGAGCTTGCCCCTGTCCCAATGAAAGGGTGTCAATATTTTTATTCATCCCTGCGCTCTCAGAAAGTTGAATCAAAGCTGAAGTAGGATCCACACCAGGTGAAAGTACAAACATCAGAGGTGATAATGCATTAGAATCATCAAGTACAGCATGCATATCAAGAACAGGAGGCTCCACAAAAAGTAATCCCATGTTTTTCACAACGAAGCTGGTGGCACAGAAAGATATTCTGTCTGGTCGCAGGGAGCGTATAAACAGCATCTGCTGAAATTCAGTGCAGATTTCTCCCCATTGCCCTAGAGTGAAGGCAGAGATAAGTTATAAATTATAATTAAAATTTGTAAATCGATAAATTTTCACAAAAAAAATATGAAGCTGAAATATGTACATAAAATATTCAACCCGACTTAATACTGAACTGTTCTCAATGGATTCTTTCCCTATATGCATGACCACAATTGATTATTTAAAGCAGCAGCCAAAAAATTCCCTAATCCAGAACTAGGAGTAAATACCCAAAGGAACAAGAGCAATGAAGCATTAACAAGCTTAAAAGTGACATTAGAATACTTGCGAGCAATAATCAAAAGGTTATGCTCAGCAAAGCAAGTGCTTGTAAGTAGAGCATTAAGTGCCGATGATTTTAAGCCACTGAGAGAACTAAATATGCTTTGTGCTGGTTAAGCACTTGCCATACGGAACCAGCTCAATGCGCAGTTAAATCCCATTGTATTAGATGAGTACTTCTCAGCAAAAGTTGTGGATGCATTAGTAGTTGCATTGTGGAAATTTCATGTTTGTAAAATAAGTCATCCATGGAGAATTAATTTGCTTTGGAGCCATTTTCCTCATACATATATGTCTATAAAGCCTCTCTTGTGTTCAAAGCATTCAATCACATTCATTTCCATCTCCAATGAAATATTTTTGTAATGTCTTTTTTCCTTAGCCCATGACCCTGATTTATTTATTCACCATAAAAGGACAAGATTACACTAGTATGGGTTTCGTCAAGTGCATATATAAAAATTACAAAAATAAAATTTTTACATAAAATTCACATTTAAAAAAAAGAAAATTCTACAAAAAATTTCAAACAAAGTTGTATTACAAAGAGAGAAGAAAAAATAATTATTTACATTGTTTTGACTTTTTATCTCTCTATGTACTCCTGAATACTATAAATGGCATTTTTTACAAAAAAATCTTTGAAAATATTCTTGAACTTTTTTCTAGACTATGTATTGCTCTTACTTCTGAAGGAAGCTTATAAAATAATATTTTCCCAGAAAATTCTGGGGTTTTTGAAGCATTGATATCCTGCAATGATCATTGAAAATATTGAATTTGTTGCTGCTGGTATAATGATGGACCGCTGTATTTCTGGTCAGAGAAATGTTTTTGTAGCATGCATAGAGAATCACTTTATACATGTACATGCTAGGTATTGTCATAATTTTATGCAATTTAAAATATTTCCTGCAAGACTCTCTTGCTTTTAATTTTAAAATAACCCTTAGAGCCTTTTTTTGAAGGGTAAGTACCTACCTTATTTATATTTTCCTGTGCTGAGTTTCCCCAACAGACAATGCCATACCTAGCCACAGATTCAAATATACCATAGTATATAGGGATTAACATTTCTGAGGGGCAATAATTCACCAGATTTAAAAAAAAGAAATATGGCTGAGCATAGCTTATTACAACATTTATTTACATGTGGCTTCCAATTTTACTTATTGTCAATTGCTAGACCTAAGAAGTTTGTGTATTACACCTCGGAAATCAAAATATCTTCTACTTTCACTGAGATGCTTGTCCGGTGATCTATATTACTAAATATCATAAAAACTGTTTTTCCTATGTTTAGTTGCAAATTGTTGGCAACCAGCCACAATTGCACAAGTCCTGTACTCACATCAACTAAGGTTAACTTCAAAAGGAACTTTACCTATTTATCAACTTGAGACTGCTGTCAGGGACATACCTATACTGCAAATTTGATAAAACCCCATCGCCCTTTCACAATGTCACTATGTGTGGCGATAGTCAATCTTGTTTGGTGTGCAATTAGAGACAGCTGTTATTGCACGTTTCCTCAATGCACTATGTCGTAGAGACATGAAAAATATAAATATTTCATATTGACGCCAGCTAATGGATCAGCAGGGAGTACTTCTTCAGGAAAGAAATAAAACTTCATAGTTTGCATTCCATAATCTTTATCAAACCGATATAATACAAGCCAATACTTGTGCCCATGACAGTGGTTCGTTGGTTCCAAAACCCAGGTCATAGTACAGTAATAAAGTGTGAGAATTGTTACAAAGTTGATTTTTAAGTAAAAACAGAACAACCTCACGGAGGTACGTATTAAGTATTTGCAATGACTGCTTCCATTATTATGACTGCACCAATCCCTCATCTAGAGATGGAATTTAAAAGCCTAATGAATTTATATTGCTCAATACCATATATTGCCCAATCTTATACCATAAAACTCAGCAATCGTGTTAAAACAGGATGTGCAGTCTTGCTGTGTGAATATATTCAATATTGGCTTGTCATGTTATAGTGAAAAGTGATGCATCTATAACTGGGCTTGGGGGGTTCCAGAATATTTTTGATAGGTGTATTAGTACCAGGAGTCTGGGCCCAGCTTAAAGGGAATTTCCTACCCAAGGAAATTTTGAGAATAATTTTTTTAAACTGCATTTCGAGACCCTTTTGAAGTATTTTAAGATACAGTGGACCCCTGCTTTACAATGAGTTCACTTTACGATCTGCATGCTATGAATTTTAAAGGAGGCTGATTTTGCATGTGCCCTTTACAATTTCCCATTTTGATGATCTTTTACACCCATAATTTGTTATTCATTTAGCATTCTCATCCTTATTTGTTAAAGGACTGCATTTTTTTATCATAGCAACATATACATATATAATGATTCATGCAATTATGACCTGATCGTGCCATTAGAGCAAATGTTGCAGTGATTAGAGCTGCCACCAATCATTAATGAGACAACGCAACATTCCATACGTAGTCAGGATCACATCTATGATAATTCAGATTAAGGCTTTCATTAGCCATTACAGATACATCATTTTGTTTTCCAACTTGTAAAAATATGAGAACTTCCACCGAAGAGTAGCTTATTGTTAGAGCGCATTACCGACCAATGAAGTGATATGATACCTTAACCTTCGAGCAGTCACGCTGGCACACTGAGAGCACCAGTGTACACATTTTTCTTTGTATCTTTTTTACCTACGCTTGTAATCATTCTGCCCTCCTCAAGCCTTCATACAATAATGTTCCATAAGTACGACCCAAGTTTTATACACATGGGATACAATTCATGGTAACAAAGACACTTTTGAAACGTCAGTCATGCCGAATTACACAAAACCTGAATTTTGAAATGGGACACAGATCAGCATTTAACAGCTGCAGTGTGCATAAAATATTTAAAAGGCATAATTTTCCAGGTATCACCTGCATTGGCGGCTCCAAGGGGGGGCAATAGGGCCCCCCCCAAAACTCGGTGCATTTTATTTATTTTTTCATAGACCTAAAACTAAAAGCCAAAATTATTTTATGCTGTGAAAAGTACGATGTTAGGCATATGTCTTAAGCTAAATAAGGGTTTCTTTTTCATTTTATGCATACATAGTTTGTTACGATTTCCCGGGACAAGATCCCCGGACTCCCCTTTTCCCGGTAAGTATTTCCAAACTCCAGAGCCAGTGGTTGCCCCCCCCCCCCCTCAACCTCTAGTCTGGAGCCACCCCTAATCACCTGTAATTTCTGATAGCAGTAAAGAAATTTTGCTTACCAACCAAAGGTGTATTTTCGGGTTCTGTAGCTATGTACCATAAATGCCAATCTCTTGGAGTCTGTTCAAATGAAGATGTAACACCATGAAATCCAGGAACTTTGTCAAGCTCGGTAATGTTATCCCAAGCAGTATCAGAGAGCCAGCCTGAAATGATAATTATAGTCCACATAATTAAATATGCCACACACCAAATGAAAGAAGCTCTCATGAGTTGAAATACATTTGCATATTCAACTCATTTAATTGAAGAAAATAATTGTTCCATTGTAGATTTCTGCGGCATTGAAGCAAATGTTCCTCCATTCTTGGTTATTCACATCAAAGGTAATTTTTCTAGACCACAATTTTGCCCCTTGAAATATGGGTGAAGAATGCAGAAACAGAGGAAAATAATTTTTTTGAAATCAAGTTTTCACTTAGAAACAAAATCTCAAATTTATTCATGAACACAGAAAGTGGATCCAGAAAATTACTGTAGTAGATGCATTCTTCTGGTTGGTTAGTTGGGGACAACACATAATCTAGGTAATTTCCACAATTGGGGTGGTGGGTAGGTTGATGAGGAAAGAACTGTTTGACAAATAGGGGAAGGATGGAGAGAAACCAACATCAGCATTAGCCTAGTCTTAATGAGCAGTTGTGAGAGTCCCACAGTTAAAAAAGATGGAGCACTATAATTGAATCTACTATTGATCTACTATCTATAATTGAAGTACTATAATCTAGGCTGATAATGGCCAATAATACATCTCAATCAGGGAAATGGTCAATATGTACTTTGAAGTTTATTATCAATAATGGCTATGGGAGCATGATTGTACATGAAGATCAGCAAGATCCCATGCCCAAACTCCACTTGGAAATGTAATTTGTCATAGAACATGCTACTTGAACACTAACAGAAAATCTAGATATAAACTTCTGGCTGAACTGGTACTGGATGGGATCAATACAAAAAAATCTTTTGGCACACTCAAGCACATTTCCCAGAGTCTGAAACAATGTTAACTCTTACCTGGGCAAGGGTTATCCATTTGCTCATCTCGGTCTAAAACAACTCCTCCTCGCAGCAAAAATTTGTATTCAGCTGAATTTATTTTCCCTTTGGCTTCCAAGATTTTGAGACACATATGAAAAGAAAAGAGAAGCTTGTGCCTCTCAAATAGCCCTCTACATGTGTTCCTATAATTAGAAAATTAATTTTTAGTATCATCCTCAATTAACTCTTTTAACATGACAGAAATACAAGCCAATTTCAGCATTTGTAGAGAAAATGAAAACATAAACCCTAGTGTCTCCACTACAAGTGCAACAACCCTTGATTGACACGAGAAATGAATTCCAAAAATTAGTGTGCTAAAATTTATTCGTTTTAAGCAAGTCATAATCTATACATATATTAATTTTGTAGCGTGTCAGTCAGTCATTCTGTATCCATTTTGTTTATTTCTCTCTCAAGTTTTGAGCTAGAGAAATGAGGTTTGGTGCATTAAATGTGGATTCTCTGTCTGTATGATTTGGTAGTAGTTTTGGATTTTTAGCAGTTGGTGGTACAAAGAAAAATGCAAAAAGCTGTGGTTCTTGAGAGTTTAAATTTAGTTAGATTCCGGGGACTTAAGTTTTTCGGGACTCCCGGGTTCACTTTTTCAGAGCGAGTCTATCTTTCTTGGACAGAGACTACCTGCAAAGCAGGCAACAGGTCTGCTAGTATACTGTGAAATTCATTAGTGATATGTGCGAGAAATGATAGATTTGAACCATTGCTAAATAGTGTATTTATGGTTTTATTCATGACAAGCGCAAAGTGTGCTTGACTTCAACAAAATTAGTACGAAACTGTGAAATGGTCCTCGTTGCACATTGAACAAAAAAAATCTGCATCCTTAAAACAGAGGCACTACATTAACACCGGTGGGATATTAGTCAGAATGATCAAATTTTAAACAGCACAGTGGCTAACAAATTGCTGATTGGTATTAACCACTTCCCTGACAAGCCCGCATATATTCGGGCTCCGAGGTGGTGCAAAATCAGACAAGCCCAAATATAGTCGGGCAAGTCCGCGATGTCCGTATCTTTTTCTTTACACCCGCATATAGTCGGCCGAAGCTAGTAGTTTACGTTCCCGCTGCCTCCCACACTGTTGAAGGTATAGAGCCAGCAAAGCGACAAGCGGCGCTCCTTTCAAATGTTGATTTCTGTTGCTAAAACAATGGTCATTTTTTGTAATAATTCTAGCAACTCGAGGGTCATAATTTTTTTTCTCACTGAAAAATTATCCTCTTATGGAATGGCATTCACCTTTATTGTCATTGGTAACCATCCATATATCTACTTCATGCATGGAGTATCTTTTGCGAAATTTACAACTTCAATTTTTGTTATTTATTGATAATTTTTGCAAATTTATGATATAAAACTTCCGTTTTCGCATGATGAAAAACTTTCTCTATAAGAAAATAATTTTTAAATTAGTTATTTTCATTCAAATTCCTCATTCCCTCTTCATGAGCATTCAATTGCATTTTTCTTCAACAGTTTAGCGGTCATTATAAAAATTACGCTAATTTTCACTGCTACGATGAGTTCCACAGTAATTGGAATAAGATATTTCTCTAGCAACAGAACATGAATCTTTCCTTGCCTTATTTGTAACTATATATATATATATATATATATATATATATATTCTTTGTTAATATATATATTTATTACTACATATATTATCTAATTCTATATTATTCGTCCGCACATTTTTCTTCATGTAATTTTTATATATGTTGGAAATACCTATTGAACCGTTCTCTTTAGATAATATGGCGTAAGTGTAAATGTTTAGATATGATGCGAATGTTCTTTCATCAGCCCCTTTCATTTTTCTACTTCGAATACTGGCGGAAGTGATGAAACATATTTACGAAAACAGCTATACGATGAAGACGTCTAAAGGTCATACGTTCTCAATAGAAACCAACACAAGTGCCCTGTGTATGTGCTACCCAAGCCCACATGAGTACGAGAAAAAAGGAGAGATAGAGATAAATCCCAAACATGTGTAATGCCTTCTATTGTCATGTTTGACACTTTCCTGAGGTCAGAAAACACCTGTTTGAGAGCCGATGGCCTGCTAAGCAACCTGGCGCCTGGTTTCATGTCGTGCTAATCTGCCACCCTTTGCTCCCCGGGCTACTCTCCCATCGGCCAACCCTTTACTAAGGGGCTTTTCCCAATATCAATTTACCGTTAGTTGGAAAAACCATTCTGTTGCAGTATGCACACGTGTGTTTATTTTCGAAAGAAATGGTAGGAACGGAAAAGAAAGATTTTATGATGAGCATGGGATGGGCATTTCACACTAGGAGCGAGGTCCTTTGCATATCGTGATTGTTTCCACAAGTACTTTGTGGGAAGGACAAAGGAGAAAGTTTTTCATCGAGTTTCAGAGCGCATGCACTTTTTCGCTGAAATTCCACCGATGCAAACATTCCATTTTTAGTTCGAACATTTTCATTCTAATACGAGCGGTGTAGTAGGAGTGAATTCTACGGCAAAGTCTTTGTTTTCGCTCGGTAACATTTGGCAATCAGCAATGGATTCCGGAGAGGAATCAGTGTTGACCAGCAGTGATTCCGAGATTATGGACATTGAAGCTCCTGGCTCCTAGTCGACTCTCTCCGCAGAAACAAGCTCTGAATCAGAAGGTGCAGCAGAACATTCACGGGAAGCAGAGTGGGAGGAAATGCTTTCAAAAAATCCTCCTCCGGCACCACCTAGGTTTCTTTTTGAAGGTAATTCTTCGATGAACTTCAACCCGGTTCCCGAATGAGGTCCCCTAAAATATTTTTTTCAACGATGAAATTGTTGGCTTTATTACTTGGGAAACTAATCACTGCACCAGTAACACTTTGCGTGAAAAAGCAGGGCCGAGCAGTGCTAGTGTAAATCAGTGGCGAGCTGTGACAAGCTCAGAAATTTGTGCTTTTTACACTTGTAATGCTACAGAGCAGAGTGCGAAAGCCAGATACAGAGTTTTATTGGTCAAGGAGAACTATACTCCCCTCTCCCTTTTTTGGACACACAATGTCTTACCAATGATTCGTAAAAATAAGGCAATATTTACATTTTGCATATTATAACGATTATGATCCCCAAACACACCCCAATGCCAAACTAAATAAAATATGGCCGATTTGCCAGAAGCTGGAGGAAAAGTTCAAGGCACTCCATACACCAGAGACGGACGTTACCATCTACGAGAGCCTGCTCTTGTACAAGGGAAGATTGGGGTGGCAGCAGTTCATGCCTATGAAAAGAACTTCATTTGGCAAATATTTGTTCTTTGTGAATCGAGAGCTGGATACGTGTGGTCAACGACAATTTACACTGGAAAGGGGACTGTGTTGGATAAAGTCTTTGCCCATTTACCCATGTCCTCAAAAGTGATGATCACTCTAATGAAGCCATTATTTGGCCGATGATATTGCCTGACAACAGATAACTTTTTTACGTCCCCAGATCTAGCTGACTTGCTCGCTTCACACTCCACTGACTCGTATGGAACACTGAGGAAAGGGATCCCAGTACTCGTCAAAGAGAATCAAGTAAAAGAATTAAAGTTTCTTGTATTTTGTCATAGAATGAATTTTGTTACAACATTTTCAGAGCGAAAGCCGTCGTCATGGGGGTTGCCTAACTCCCATGAATGTTTGTACAGTGTGTCCTCGTTTAACATTGCCCCGTTTAACGTTGTTTCACGATAACGTTGTCCAACAATTAAAACCCTTAATCGTTCAACCTCATCAGTGCTTCGCGATAACGTTGTTCAAATTTTGTGCAACCAAAGAAAAATGAATAACGAATAGGAATTTGGCGCATCTGATGCGTAATTTCCATTCGGCGGAAAAGTTTGACGTTAACTCCTCATAGCATGTGTCAAAAGTTCACCTGAGCGAATAATTATTGCATTATTTTGTTTCATAACTTTATGTTTGCTTATTATTTACTACGCTGCTATTGGGGGGCAATGCATCGGGTGATTTAAAACTCAAACCAACGTTAGTGTACCATCTTAAATCGCATGGTATTAATAATACCGTGTCCGAATGGTAGATCCAGGGGCAGATATCTATAGGAAAAAATACCTGAAAATCCCATGTCGCCATAAGGTAGAACTGGTGGAAGAAAAAGTTGATTTATTGCTGTTTGAGCTGAATCGAATACGTGTTTTTCGTGTGTGTGTGTGTGTGTGTGTGTGTGTAAGAGGAAGTTTTCTAAACCCTCCATGATGCAGTAAATCGTCTTGGGTGATTCATTCAAGTATTCTACCAGCTGATTGGTGATACTGTTCCTAAAACACTGTTAAGAAATAACAAAAATTTTGTACACAGCACCGAGTTTCCCTAGTTCACTCACTATTTTAATTGATATCCTACGTCTTCGCGATCGCAGTGAGCGAAATTTTTGCCCTTCACTGCATTCGCATGAGCACGCTCCCGCAGTGAAGGACAAAAATTTCTATTTACTCAGAGGGAAGCCGGTGCTAACAGCACTACTATAGGAGGGAAACCTGGTGCTTATTGTTTTAAAAATGCCTTTTCAGTTTGTTTCATATAAGATAAGAAGATCTCTGACTAATGAAATCATCTGTTCGACTGCCCGCGTAATTAAAATACACCGTGGTATTTGTTAATTTCACCTGCTTCCCGATCACCTTATACCACCTATTTCACTTATATTACTACGCTACATATCCGCATTTATACTAACCTTTCGTTTGCTTCATAAATCCTTTTTCTTTCGTAAACTATTCACTTAAACCTGTGATGTGAATCTACTTCTGGACGCCATATTGGAAATACTGACCTTTTCCTCCTAGTTCCCCCAGATGGCGCAGTGGTCGAGCAGTGTCTTCATTTTCTATACCATGACTTTTCCCGCCTTCAACTTAAAACTATTCCCGCTTTTCGATGGCTTTATCACCCCCAGGAGGGACGGGTAACCTCTCGGAGCTACCCTATAATCTTTGGAGGTACTTCATTCCAATGCCTCCATATGGAACTTTCATCACCAACTCGCCTCTCGCCGTAATTTTACGCAAACCTATGTTGGTTTAAAAGTGTATTCGTGAAAATAAAACGTAACTATCCACCAAATAACCTATTTTTCTGTTCAGAAATGGCCTTCTTGATGCCACGTACTGTCCCACCTTAGCACCCCTGTTTCACTCCACAGACCTGCAACGTTGTTGGGAGGGGGGGGTTGGGTAAGGCCATATTTCAGACGCAAAATTATTCCATATCCCTCTACCGAGACTTCCAAAAATCTCGCAATATAGCATCAAAATATCACAAAAAATACGTGAATTTGGTCATTTTCAAACTTTATTTTCTCCAAAACTAAGAATCTCACGCCTTTTTTTCTTACATTTAATAAATGCGCATTCCTTTCACTTTCCTTTCCCATTCATCGAATACCCCTTACTTTTCTACTATTCTCACACAAGAATTTCTCCCAGACTGGACCCTATGATACCTTTACCATTGGTGAGTTTGGAACCGATTTTAATTTTTTACATTGTTTCTTATGGAAAATACTGCATCGTTTAACGTTGTTTCGCTTAACGTCTACTTTTTCAGGAACGAGTTAACAACGTTAAACGAGGACATACTGTACGTTGTTTCTTTATGGACTATGGACTAAAATTAATAGTTAACATTAACGTTGTCGGCGAAGTATATACATTTGTAATATAAACTAAATTTAATCCTCATTAGATGTCTAACTAAGGTTTATAGGAAGGAAAGTTATACTGAAATGCAGGTGGCCTAATTATCTTAGTTAAGGGGCAACATTCAGAAATTATAGAATAAATCATTAGTTATTTGGAATAAAAAATTAAGGAAAACATTTTCGGATTTGCCTCCCTTTAATGCTTCTGAATCTGAAATTAAAAAATATGACTTTTTTACCATTTTTGTAAAAAAAACCGTCAGGGAAGTGGTTAAGATAGTGTACCTTGAAATGCAGAAAATCAACCACTTTCAAATCATTGGTGTTTAAATACCTTTATGAATCATAAAAAAAACAATACTCAGACTATTTGACAGTGCTGTCACCTACTCAGCAGTGTCATGAAGAAAGGTCATGTCCTTGAATGAATATTCCTGCAAGACCAAACTTTTATTGCTGTATGTTCAGTGCAGATTCCAGAAAAATGCAGTACACAGTTGGATACGCTTGTTTACTTGTTGGGATTAGCTGTCATATTCAATAGCTTTGCTCGCAACCAGTACTACATAAAAACAAGGAAATTTGGACGATCGGGACCAAAGTATGACTGTATAAAAACAAGAAATTACGTACAATCAAGAGTTTGTCATTGCAATTCCCTATCCTTCCCAGCCTGGACCTTATTGGCTACACAAAATCGAGAGTTATCTAAAATCAAGGTTTGTAAAATCAAGATTTTACTGTAAATGATGAAATTCTAAAAATTTTCAACCACAGGTGATATGTTCTAATTGAATGTCTAAAAGATAAACTGTTTTAGAGTATCTGTGCTAAACAAATTTTTTGACATGAATTAAAAGATTCACTGCAATTGTTAGACCACAACAGGGTATCTTACCTGTACACAGCATATGTATGAAATTCATTCAGGGTCTCAATTCTATCATCCAAGTTAGTCTTTTTAGGACTTTTCTCAATTGAATTAATGAATAAGAGAAAATATGAATCAAGAGAAAACTGATACATAGGATCAATCTTGCCCAAGTCATTCAAGATAAAAAACAAGATTGAAGCCCTCTCAGCACATGGTCGGTAGAGCTAAAAAATACAAGAATATTAGTATTCACACATTTAAAAATCAATGAATCTATACTCATTTGCTAAATCACATATACTAATTTATGGGAATGACATTACATTATAATATTAATGCAAAACAATGAGGGGCATTCAACAAACAAAAATCTAGTGCTGTGTAAGTAAAATTCTTGCCTCACGAGCAGAATCTATTTCTATTTCAGTTTTCTCCGATGTTTCTAACTGCTCTTTCACTGACACTGAAGTAGATTTGGAGGTCTGTAATGTATTAACCAGCTGAATGTTATCCAGTAAGGATCCTTCAGTTTCATTCAGCAGTCTGGAAAAAATGCATCATTTATGTACTAAACAGGCAGGAGGTGTAATAAGAGTAAAATGAATGGTCCTATTGAAGTACCTTAAAATTTCATCTTCTAGATGCTTTAATAACTTCTTTCCGGCTGCTATGCTAGACACTAAAGCATCTTTCTGTTCCTCTAAATCTGGCCTCTCTTTTCTCACAACAATACCGAGCAGCTGAGCTTCAAGGCCTTAAGGCAAATGCAACACTGTTAAAAATACTTATCTAAAACTATTGTTAGGATTACATAATTATTTTGCACAAATATAGCACAGTAATGTCTCTTCATAATAAAACACTAAAAAGCAGAACCCTAGCTAATATGGACAGGCCACCAGAGTGTAGTTTGGGTGGTTTTTTAAGGCATCACTACTGCATCATCCACATTATTTCCTGAACCTTTTGGTTTTTATGGTTAACTTATCAATAAAATGGAATGCCTAGAATTTCCCTATTTATGTTTTATGTTACTTTAAAAATTGCCAAACACTGGCAAGGGATGCAAATGCAATATATAGGGGCAAAATTCATGTGGAATATGACCAGGAGTTTTAGTTCCAGTTGTGTGCACCAGAGAGATAGGTGCTGCAGGTGGAGGAAACTTGTATTCTTAAGTAAAACTATAGTTTATGGAGGATAAATCTACCTTTCCATGAATGAAAGTGAGCCACAAAAACACAGTTGTCACAAAGCAAAATGTCATTGTTAACTTCACCATTCAAGTATTGCATGACATTTTCATATTAGCCTTCGTTCTGCATCCCTATTAGAAAAAGAATGCTGTTCATCGGTATAGAAAATTTGTCAATTCTCCTAAGAAATACTTAGCTGACATTATTCTGTTCCATTATTTACTTCGTCTGAGTAGTGACATGAAGGAAACTGTTTGGAGCAATTTAGTTTGCTGCCACCCCACGCTCGGCCCATTCTCTTTAGCTTGTGAGCCCTGGAGCCCATAATGTAAGAATGTAAGTTGAGACAAAGAGGGGGTAAGGTAACCTCCCTTGTTAAGCAGAGTATCAGAGGTAGGATGCTAAATTTGAGAATCTCTGGCATGCAATGACCAAGTATGGCCTAGAGCCACCAAGCAGTGGATTATGGCCTCTGGGAGGTGGGAACTCTCTTCTCAACTCAGATTTAAAGACTGGCTCTATTCTTCCACTTGCAGTGGTTGTTCCCTGTTCACACACACCAAGCAGGTAACAATCACACCACAATGCATTAACCTATCTGCACTCGAGCAGCAAAGAGATCAATACATCTTTCTTGATGGGGCAGGGGGTGGAAGGAGGTCCCTGACCCAGGGCCAGCCACAAGGGTCTCAATATTCTATCACCACAAGGGTGGGAAGATTGTGCATGAGGGGACAGCAAATACAATAATGCTAAAAAGGCACCACTAAGGCTATCCAGATGTCCTTCTGTGCATGATTTACCATGAGCAAGAGAAAAAGGTGAATTCTTGGGGAAGGTGGATATGTATTGGAAAATCTCAGGAGGGGCACCAAGCACATGATTTGCTGAGTCTGTGATTTCTCCAATTGAAATTGTTACTTATCGAGAGGTTTTTAAAAGGGGTTTCACGGATTAGAATTGGCTACAGCCCATGTTAAATATAGACAAATAATTTCAGACAGGCTTTAAAGGTTTGCTCATTGTCATCGTAAGCACTGAATGAACCAAATCATTACAAGTACATAGTAAAAAAGCTAAACAGTTCATCTTTCCTGCAGCTCATAGTTGGTGTTATGCTTGCTACCAAACATGGTCAATTATAAATAAAAGCATATTAAGTCACAGCAATCAGGATTCAAATTTTAAAATGTGCAAAGCTATACAAGTTTACCTTGTTCTTTCACTGCAAAGTTGACAAGAGTAGCTTTAGTTGATATTTCCGGTGGATAGTGAGGATTTCCTAATTTTGTTGTGATGTAAAGGCGAAAATTTTCATTATACTGCACCATTTTGTCACTTAACTTTAAAAGCAGCTGACCACCTGAAAAAACATAATTTCCATGAGTGTCTTCTCATGGTACGACCTTTAAAAGTATCCAGGTAAATTTCATTATTATCTCCTAACTTGCCTTGCGTCACGAGTGCCCTCTCCAGAACAGGAGTGAGGGATGGGTCTAATTCCTCCTGTACATTTTTAATCAGCACAGTAGTTCCTCGCTGAATGGCTATCTCAATTACCTGCATGAAATTATGCTGCTGGAGGTCAATGACACTTAAATCTCCCTAAGGAAAGAAAAAGATACAAAAATAATAAAATAATTTAATGGCACATGGAACAATGCAGTAGTCTATCATTTTCTACACTAAATATGGAGAAATTCATTTCATGACATCATATTTATCAAAAGCATGTGCTGAATGGTCAAGAATATAGTCTGTATCCCCATAATCATCATATTGCACCTCAGCAACTCATTTTGTCATCGACTCATCAGATCTGATAGAATCTGACATAAATGAGCAGGGAGCAAAGAGATCAATTTATAGTAATACCGTATTTACTCGTGTAAGCCGCGCACCTTTTTTCCGAAAATGCCGGTGAAAAAATGGGGGTGCGCGGCTTACACGAATTCTCTAAATTTTCATGTAAGCCGCGCACCATTTTATCTTAAATGCCTGCCATTAGTTTCTCCAAAGTGAATACAGTAAGTCCTCGCCTTACGATCATCTGACTTACGATCATACATATCCAATCAAAAAATTCAAACGTGTGAAGTAATGTCAAATTTGACGCCACCGGATAAGTTATTTTGCCGTTGCAGCTTGCGGTGTGGCGTGCAGCAACTCGCGGATTGGTTCTACCCCTCTTTGCCGCGATGAATTTTAACAATATTATCTTGATATATCAATTTGCAATGTTAATTGTTTACTTGCGTCATACATTTTTACGGATGATTCGGAAGTAAGACGAAAGCCAAAAGATGCCCTGCAAGTAGTGATATATTTCGAGATATTGCTACTCTTTACATTTCAATGGAAATCGACTTCATGTGTCAAGCTACCTTTGCATCAAATAGAGGCATGAGGCATTCACTCATTCGTTTTGTGATGACAAATAATTATTACCTGCAATACGAGGCTCTATTCAGGTTATCGTGACGAATGGTAAAATATCGTTCCCAGGGTTTGTGGAAATTGCCTTACAGGCAGTCCTTCCATCCAGCTATCCCTCTCAATCACTCACTTGTCAGCTGGAAACAATAAAGCTGTCAGATTTGAAGGTGATACCTTAGTCAGATCTGAACAATTGGCGTGCCCAAACCGGTTTTTCCCAGAAAATCCCTCAAGAATAAAGTTCGTCGTTTCTTGTTTCTGGGCGCGACGACATTCATCTGCGAGGGACTCATTCAGCGAGAAAGAAAAGGGGGTAACCCGAGAGGATCACTCCTTCACCTTATCTGTTATTACCTACCCTCGCCCAGTTTCGCTTTTACCCAGGTGGCTTTCACTAGTGGGGGAGGGGTTGGAACTCCTTTCAGGGGCCTCGGCAGCCAACACTACATCTACAAAATACCCTGCAAGCCACCTCAGGGGTGTGTGGCAGGGGGTGAGTAATCACCAACATGCATTACACTATACCCTAAAGTTAGTGATTGATACGGCCGATGCTCGAACGAGGGAGCCATTATTTCAGTCAATTCAAATTGTAACCTTACCCCGGTGGTAGCTGGGAGGTTGACTTCGCACTCCTTCATGTTTTTTCCACAACCTGAAATTATGTTGCGTAGCGCCCGAGTGAGCTTTGAAACGCATCGCCACATCAATGGGATAAATAACGTAGTGCATTGGCGCATGCAAAGAGAGAATCGGAACTCTAATCTGTTTTTACTTCCTTTTATAGGAAGCATCATTCACTTATGGAAGTGGATACCACGCCAGGAAATCCATTTTGAGACCGTTAACTTTTACATCGCCATGCTAATAGATAAAGAAATTCTGCTTTCACCGTTTGGCGCAGGAAGGATGTTGCTAGAACTTATTTCATAGGGCTTGATACATACTTGTGCGTACTTGATATCAATCACATCAGAGAAAAAATTAGTTAACTTGTCTAAAATCGATCATTTCGCGGAAATGCTACTCGGCTATGAGAAGTGATACGAAAATGAGCTTTGATATAAGTTCTAGCTGCATCGTTTATCTTTCAATGCGGATAATCCTCAAGTTGGCACGTAAGTTTAATACAATTACTATAGTCGTGTAAAGCAAAGAGGATGTCCAGCACTTTTTTCCACAGGCCTTCACGCCGAGCGCTGGCGCTTCCGGCAGTCCAGCGACCGGCTACGCGTCCTTGGCCGTGACCGAGATACTCGGTGTATCTCGGTGGTCACGCCTTGGCCCGCCTCTTCCTCTCCCTCCTCCACTCTCTCTCTCCCCCCACCCTCGCCTCGGCGCTCATAGTTAGGGGGTCGGAGTAAAGCGATATTTTTTCTTGAGTCAGCATCACATTTCATCAAAAGTATCACATTTCACTCATCGCTTTCCCACGCCCTAACTTCGCAGGTGGCTTCCAAAAGTAAGGGGGAGGGGGGGGGGGCGTTGCCCGCTGGGAGTCACTTATCAGCTATGACGACGAACCAAACGTATCACATTTCAGGCATCTATCAGTTACGGACGGCATTCTGCTTTTATTTGATGATTCGCCGATGGATTTCCGTAATCGAATGATCATGGGTTGAAATTGTATATAATACCGCAATTATTTTAGCTTGATATTTCATTTCGAACAGATGCCATTTTTAGAGCTGGATGATGTGATTGTATACAACTGTGATTATTGTGTGATGTTAGGAGAAAAATATGCACCATACAACGGGCTGTGTTTCGTGACGATATTAAAGCGTAACGCAATAAATTCATGAGAAAGATGTACTTCAACGCTTACCTTTGGCACAGAATTTCTATTAAAGAACGTGCATTCATGTTATGACAAAATGATGCAGGCTCAAGGGAATAAAATTGTTTTTATGAAAAAAATAATTTTTTTCCTCACGAGCCTACCCGAAAATGGGGGTGCGCGGGATACACGAGGGCGCGGCTTACACGAGTAAATACGGTAACATAGTGATACAGTCATCTACGTCAATTATTTTCATAGACATGCAAGGACATACTAGATAAGAGGTATCTGCAACTGATAGATATTTACATCAGGAAACTATAGGGTGGTGTATAAGTACAAGTGTTTAGGTAAGGTAACGTACGTCATTCATTGGCAACTTTCCTGCTTCTGCATGGGAAGGTAGCTAGAATGTTTTTTGCATGCTGAATGGGGGTTGATATCACATGAAAATATGATAATACCTATGCCATTCTTTCCTCAATAAGTGTGTATAACCAGGTTGGTAAGTAATCGAGTAAAAGTATTCGGATTACTTGTAACGATTACTTTTGCAGTAATTTGTACTTGTAACAATTACTTTTTATGAAATGTAATTTTTATTTGTAATTTACTCCTTACGATGAAAGAGGAATCGTTACTTTCGTTGTAATCGTTACTTGCTCATAATCGACGATTACTTTACTCACTCCAACGTAAAATTGAATTACTTTCAGGCAGCTTCGCTGGCCGGTATACAAGCTTGAACAGGGAAGTGTTCAAGGTCACGTACGGCTGCCACTACACCTGCCAGGCCGCTCTCGTGTGTGTGAGAGCACTTAATGCTACATTGTTGTTTGAACGCATACCGCGGCCGCTTGTGGGGCGGCCTTTACTGTTTAGTGTTCGAGTTGGAAACGCTGCTTCAGTGTTGCAACTTTCTAGTTTGGTGTGATCGGTTTTATGTCGTGTGTGGTGCATGTTGCCGTAGTCAATGAGTAAACGAAGGTCCTTGCATCCGTTTAGTTCTGCGTATTTTACTTGTGGTTTGGGATGGATGACGATCGCATGCCAGTCAATTCGAAGGAATTTCCATTTCCTTATTTGGGGAGATATTTTGAGCTTGAAGGTGAACAGACGAATCAAAACATGTCCGTCAAGTGCAAGCTGTGTCCGGGGAAGAAGTACCTGAAGTCACCTTGGAGCACCTATACAGTATAACACATAGCAATACAAAGATTTTCACATTCCACAGGTAAAAACATGGGTACATTTTATAATCAGAAAATGACGTTAATTTGATTTCTTGCACTCATAGAGTGGAAATACTATTTTTTTAATGTGCTTTTAACAGTTGGCCAAAATACAAGAACCAACCCAACTGGCTTTTCGCATATTGTAAATAAGACAACATTAGCACATCCGTAATTCACTCACTTCTCATTTTTGTGAGATGTCTTCTAAGCAAACTATAGGGGTGAATGCACATCATCAGCTGATATATGCACCATGAACATGAAGCTTAACACGTTCAGTGCTGGGGACCGCTCGAGCGGCCCTCGTGTGTCCCATCTGGTGGCGCACGGCCGCCCGGGCGGTCCCTTTCCTCCACAGGTTTTATGGCTTGGTGGCGGGGCCAGGCATACGCTGCGACACACTAAGTGCGTCCTAGCCATCAGTTGGAGTCCAACCTTCCTCTGTGCATGGTCCGTTCTCTGGTAGCACAGTTTTTTTCGAGAGTGAATCTGTTTGTTTATTGACTATTTTACAAGGAAAAACTTCTCTCGCATGTATATTTTATAGTTATTTTTTATGGTTGTGTTAGTTTAGTTGTCTCAGAATGCCTAAAATGCGAAAAACTGCTTCATCTTCTGGAAAACGTCGAGCTCCTGCAGTTAAAAAAGGTTGGTGTGGCTGTTTATAAAATTATTATATGTTTATCTGAAATGAATGTTTTGTATTTGTGCAATATACTTTTTATGTAACTTTTAGGTGTTCATAGCGAGACGAGTGATGAAGACGTTCCAAAAGAGGCCAAGTCATCAAAGTTACGCAAAGTAAATAAGGAAGCGGAAGGTAAGCAATATGATTTTTATAATTATTTAAATAAGTTGTATTCGGCGTAAATTTATGGAACTGACTCATTTTGAAATTACGAAATATTCACTGAGTAACGAAATCGTCATGGCTAGTGGGCAAGTAGAGAGGAGAGAGAAGGGTAAGAACTGGATGGTTAAGCGTCATTATGTTACTTTGAATTGAAAGAGAGGAAAATGGAGGGGATAGTGTCTTCATCACAAGTGATACAATGCCATAGTAAAGCGAAAATTTTTATCAATTATGATATTGCAGATGAATGTTCGCAATACATTACATGGGGAAACATCAAGTGAATATTTTATTATTTCACTTAAAATTTTTACATTAAATTTAAATATTTATCATTTTTTTTAGTAGCAATGGGACCTGGACCATCTAAGCTGACCGTGCCATCTCAGAAAAAGAAACATTTTGCATGAGACGGTGGCTCGCCTTTGTTTCCGAAAGATTTATCTTCGGACGAAGACATCTGCTCTGACAATTCAAGTGAGTTCAACACTGCAGAGTCCAATACTCAGTCGGATGAAGAAGATGATGCACCTCTGACTTCACCAGCAGTGAGTAGAGACATTGTGTGGAGTCACACAAAACCGACTAAAAATGAACTAGAATTTATTGCACGTCCCGGCCTTCAGGTTCCCAATCCTGGAAGTAAGGCCATTGACTTCTACAATCTTTTGGCCACAGAAAACTTTTTTGAATTAATTGTGGAACACACAAATGTTTACGCCAAGGAATTGCATGATTCCTGCTGTACTCCAGAAGCCCGTTTCAAACATTGGAAACAGTTAACTATTCCGGAATTTAAACGTTTTTTAGGGCTTTTGTTCCACATGGGAACAATAAAATGCAACAGGCTTGCTGACTATTGGAAAAGGGATCGCCTCTTTGAATTGAAGTGCATTTCGAATTTTATGAGTAGGGATAGATTTATGCTAATTCTACGAGCATTGCATTTTTGCAAAAATCCTATAGAAGGAGAGCCTGTCCCGAACGATAGGTTGTATAAGATCCGTCCCCTGTTGAATTATTTCAATCAAACAATGGATACTATTTATTACCCAGAGAAGCGGTTATCCATTGACGAATCGATGGTTCTTTGGAGGGGGCGCTTGATTTTCAAGCAGTATATCAAGGGGAAGCGCCATAAATATGGTGTCAAGCTGTATATGATGACACTTACAAATGGTTTGGTGCAATGTTGTACAATATATTCAGGTGCTAGGGATGATGATATAGGAGGGGCTAATCATACAGAAAAAGTAGTGAAGCAGCTAATGAAAGATAAATTGAACAAAGGACACTCTCTTCATGGACAATTTTTATAATAGTCCACGATTAGCTAAATTCCTTTTGGAAAACAAAACATACGTAACTGGGACACTCCGAGCCAATAGGAAGGACAACCCTATTGAAGTAATTAATGAAAAGCTGACAAAGGGAGAATGCAAGGAAATGTACACAGATGATGGTATTTGTGTCATGAAGTGGAGAGACAGAAGGGATGTAATAATGATATCCTCTGAGTTCGACAGTGAGATGGTTGAGGTAACGGGCAAAAGAGGTAGCATAATGGCCAAACCCAGGGCAGTGTTAGAATACAACAAGTCGATGGGTGGAGTAGATCTTTTCGACCAGATGATGGCGTACTACCCATGTGAGAGAAAGACACTTCGCTGGTACAAGAAAATTGGAATTCATTTATTTCAGATGATGCTTACAAATAGTTATTTGTTATTCAATATGTACAATGAAAAGATGCCATTTTATGAATTTCGGCTGAAAATAATTAATGAATTGATTGGAGAATCAGAACGTTTCACCCCAATCAGAAAAATCACCGACGATGAAAAAAAAGTTAATGCTGGACATTTTCCTGCAGTGGTTCCTTCAAGCGAAAAAGGCAAAAAACTTTACAAAAAGTGCAAAGTGTGCACAAAAAATGGTATTTGAAAAAATAGTGGTTTTTTCTGTCCAGGATGCCCTGACCAGCCTGGATTATGTCCGGAAGAATGTTTTATTGTATTCCATAACAAGTGAGCCATTATTATCATGTTGTGCTTAGAATATTACATGGCTGAGTAATTGTACCAAAACTTATTGAAATTTAATTATATATTTGTATGTATTGAATTGTTTATTGCATTTTAAAATGTGATAAGAAATAAAAATTTTACATTTTGAAATTTCGTAATTTTTTGTCATAATTTGAGCATCGTAAATTAGCAATAGCACCATATGGCTTGAGTTTGTTAGGGACCGTGAAAAGGGTGTCCACACAGGGAGAGCTTTTTGCCGAGGCTGGGAGGGTCAGGGTCGCAGGTAGTGCCATAAATACGGTCGTACGCTGGTTGGAGTTCTGCGGAAAGCAAACATATAGCCTTTTCATCCTCCCTTCAACAGTGCCACTGGTGGTGTTCTTTCATGTTATCCCTTTCTGGACTTCCAGAATATCAGACCCCAATGAACCAAAGTGCCAATGCCGAAGGAAAAATCTTCTACATACAACTTTATTGTAGAATTCCAGATAAAGAACCCTATTTCCGAAATTACAAAAAATGTCGATAAAATCAAAGTCTAAAAATTCTATAATGAAGGAATGACAAAGCAAAAGTAAAAAAGAACACCATTTGCGTGATCTAAGTATATTTTTGAAATGTGTTGTGTGGGTTTGCATAACTACCATTCAAAGCCAGTGGCGAAGGACCGCTCGGGCGGTCGTCAAAAAAATATATTATAATACATTATTTAAAATAAATATTATAATATATATATTAAAAATATTATAGGAACAACATATGCATGTAAAATAGGCAAAAACCAAAAATAGCCACCACATAAAGTTACTCATTGTCTCTTAGCATTGAACGTGTTAAGTAAAGCTATTGCTATTAAATCTTTATGTTCCTTCCCTGCTATCCATGAATTTTATTCACTTGGGCAATTTTCTTTATCTTCAAAATGAAATCTAAATGCATTACTTTCACTATTCAATGTACACCTAATCTTTGAGAAATTAACTTAAGAAGAATAAATAAATATAATAACTAAAAAATTTCAAAATAGATCCATAAGTATCTTTAAAGTAAAAAGTGCTTCCAAAGCCCCTCCATACATGTGTATACACGCTTAGTGTGGGTGTTTTGTCTGGGCTTGGATTCCCTTGGGAGTAGAACGATTAATTAAAGCCCCTTTTCCTCTGTAGCTCACAAGCTGCCTAGGCAAATGACCACCTAATAGTAACTTTTTTGGATTCTGTAGGTTAATGGGCTTTTTGGGTTTAAGAATTAAGAATTAATTTTAAATGCTATTTTTACCTTTGCATTCTCCATTGTTTTCACCCACTTCAATGCTTGGGACTGAGGGTCAATAATTAATGGCCATCGATAACTTTTCTTCACTATTATTCCATTTTCAACACTAAATTCATCTGAGGGAAGACCTTGAAAATTCCACTCTCGTATTGTGGCAGCATCTTCAAAGAAATCAATTATGCTGTATTCTGGAGAATGAGGGATGTTAAGCCTTTTCACCTGAAACATTAAGGAGTGTTTAGGAATTGCGTTTTGATGCACCTGCACTCTGTAACTAGCAATACTTTGATACAGGAGTGACTAAACATCCTATTAAGGTCATATCCTCAACTCAGGGAAAACCAAAGCATGACTTCTTCCATTGATGGGACTACCCCTCATTCCTCAATGGAGGAGGCATTAAACTTAGTGATATACACATCTGGTTCAGCTACTTTTAAAGAGGACCAAAACTCTGTAACATTGCTATGTACACTGAAATTGTGACTTTAGAGAAATGGTGAGCATCCATTGGTTCACTAAGTCTCTCTATCTGGCCCTCCGCTTGTTAAATAGATATTTTCAAATTTTCATTTTTGAAATATTCCAAATTTGAGGACAAAGCTCTTCAACACTTTGGAACAAAATATTCCCATACGAGTCATATTAAAGTTATAGCTGACACTTTCACTGCTGAAATAGATAATTGCCATAAAGGAAAAAAAGGTCCAATTTCTTGAAGTTAACTGTATTGGGAAGAGACTGTGAATTTTGTGTGACAGTGGAAAGTCAAGGAAGAATTGTTTCTCACAGTATTTTAAAAGCCAATAACAATATAAACATGATAATAACAGCTAACATAAAAAAAACAAATCATGGTAACTTATCATAATTACATTTGTAGTCCATGAACGCAGAAGTTCTTCTCTGTATACTGACACAAAAGGACCCATATAAGCCACAAATGCTGTGGCCAGTAAACAGTCTCCAGGAAGATATCCACACTGTTCATCCAAGAATGCAACAGTTTGTGTCCACCTTCGTTTTTCTTCAGATAATCCTGATACTAATAATGCAGCTCTATCCATTTTCATTTGAAGTTCATCAGCCTGAAGTAAAATGGTTATCATTTCAGCAAAATTAAATTAAGAGTAATCACAACACTACTTTGATATATTTTACCTTCTTTCTCAATTCTTCTTTATTCAAAAGCTTCTCATCATACTCTTTCTTGAGTTTGTTAAGAGTTTCATTTAATTCATCCAACTTGTTCTGTGCCTCAAGTAATATTGCTTGTTTTTCCCTTAAATTTTCCCTTGCTTCTTCTAGTTTTGCTCGTTTGGGAGCAACAACTCTTATATAGAGAAAATAAAGGTATCACATGAAAAATGATGACCAAGACTGCACACTATTAACACATGTTACATAAAAACATGATGTTTTAGAGAAAAAATAATACATAACAAAAAAAAACTTAATGACTACATATACTGCAATAGCAATATTATTCGTAATATATGTACCATTAAAATGTTTCCAATAAAATTGATCATGAGGAAATAATATAAAGGCCCAGAGAAGCCCTAAGGCTTACCTTGCAGCCCAGGAGAAAGTTTTTCATTAGAAATTTATTTGACAGGGATGACTATTTTTTGGGGAAAAATAAAAATTTAAAAATGATGGTTCTTTCTAATATTCTTTTTATTTTATTACTAGAGTTTCCAGGGAGTAATGCCTCAACCTCATAGTAGTTAAGTAACTTCCAAAGTAAAACTAAGAATGAGAAACCTTACAAATCACACAAGACTTAAATTCTGACACTTCTATCTTATCCCACCTCAATTTAGTCATGGTAACCTGCCCCCTAAGATACTATCCATTGACACAGTCGCAGTTGAGAAACACTCAAAATCTGAAGCACTGGCATACAAACTGCATTCTTAAACTTTTTCTTCAACAGTCCATGCACTAACTAGCGATACAGTCATAATTTTGAGTAAAATTTCAGATGTCAGTCCACCAAAAAGCCTGAAGGAAATACAAGTACAGTAGACCCCTGATTGACGATACATATGTATTACCGTTTACATTTGTGTATAGTAGGACTACCCAAAATCGAAGTTTTGGGCAAAAAATTGGGGTTGCGCTTTACACATATAATACTTCAGATAGTTTAAATTTTAGCATGTAAATAATTCAGGTGCATATCCCTCAGGACACACAGCTTCATCAATGAGCAATATCCCCATATGCTGGTGGCTGCAGAAGCTGAATGATCCCTCGTAGCTGAACCCATGAGCATCCATCCAAGTTTCGTTTTGATGGTGGCTAAACTAGCTTCCATCCTGATCGACACTGGCGTAATTGTTCGAGACAAAACGTCAGTGTCAAGGAGAACTTGCATGCTTTCTGAAACATCACCTGTCCAAGAGGAAAAGTCTGACAGTATATGTAATTCCCTTTTCTACTAGTTTTCGACACAGCTTTTCATCTGTTACCTTTGGCACAAAATTACATATATAATCCTGCTTCAAAGCATATATCTCACATTGAAAATCCAAGCCTCGGAGTATGATCCAGTAAACACCATGATTGGACGTTACTGTCATTCCTCCGCCAAACAATTCCTGTCAGACGGATAGCTGGGCGATCTGCGGCAAAGAAAGTTCTTTGATGCAACTCTTGAGAACATAAGACCTCTGTGAGCCGAAATTAATTAATATTCTGACATTCTTGAGTTTATTTCCTAAGCTGATCAAATTAGACACATGAGTTTGCAAGTACCGTATTTCTCCGAATATACTATGTTTTTACCCCCCCCCCCCCCCATTTTTGAAGGTTCAGTTTTGGAAAAAGTTTCAAATACCAAAGCAGGCATATTATTCTCAGGTTAACAACTTGTGTGGTAGCTTGTCTCGCCAAAGTTGCACGGACTTCCTTTCCACTTCAAATTTTTCAGCCACCACACGGTTCCCTCCATGCGGCAACATAAATTCTCCCCATGCTATACTGCGCAACTAATCTGAAATATAGCTCCCCCCAAACGCAAACTTTTTTTTCTAAATTTTTGCGTAATTTTAAAATTTGTCACTTTTTATTTTTAGGAAAATTAGTTTTAAAATTTACAATGAGTAATTATCGTCTGATTTTACTGTTGAATACGAATTGTAGAACTTATTTTTACTAAAACCATAAACCATACTTCAAATCGCCAATAGACGATGGGAGCAGTTAAACGGTTAAAAGTCCAACTATATTACTAAGTATTATTGTATCCTATGAGTTCCTAATACTTCATAGCTCTACCGAGCTAAATAAGAATGAAAATTGTGGTTCTTTTTACTTATGCATGCAGCCCAATCATGTACGAGGGTTTGAATCATTGCCAGATTGGAATTTTTACGGAGTCTAATCAACAGCCGTAGACTTAGTCCACCCATGTCATCAATCACAATTGTATTTTCTATGAATATATACAATTTCATAGCTCTGCCTTCCTAAATAAGAAAGAAAATCATGGCTCTTTGAAAATATGCATGCGGCGCACACTGGTACAAGGTATTGAGTCATAGCTGGATTGACAATTTTTCTGGAGTCGAACCGAGGACCATAGGCTAAACGTCCAAACATATAATCATTAAACATTCTATTGTCTATGAATACCTAAACTTTCATAGCTCTATATCGCTAAAGAACAAAATAAATCGTGGTTCATTGTGTCATTGCACGCGATGCGCTCAAGTACATAGTTTTGAGCCATAGCTGGATTGACAACTTTTCCAGAGTCGAACCGAGGACCGTAGACAATAAGTCCAACCATATCATCATTTAACATTGGATTGTCTATGAATGTGTAAAAGTTCATGGCTCTACATCGCTAAATAAGAAAGTAAATAGTGGCTTTTTGCGTCTATGCACATGATGCGCTCAAATACGAACTTTGGAGCCATAGCTGGATTGACAATTTTTACGGAGTCAAACCAAGGACTGTAGACTTAACCCTTTAACTGCGCAAATAATCTGAAATATAGCTCTCCCCAAACGCAAACTTTTTTTCTAAATTTTTGCATAATTTTAAAATTTGTCACTTTTTATTTTAAGCAAAATTTGTTTTAAAATTTACAATGAGTAATTATCGTCTGATTTTACTGTTGAATACGAATTGTTGAACTTTTTTTACTAAAAGATGAAGACATATTTAGCACTCATAATAAAACCATAAACCAAACTTCAAATTGTCAGTAGACGATGGGAGCAGTCTGCTACGGCGATCACTTATAGACGATGGGAGCAGTTAAAGTGTTAAAATCCAACCATGTTATCCATTACCATGGTATTGTCTATGAAAGCCTACAATTTCACTGCTCTACATCGCTAAATAAAAAAAGTAAATTGTGGTTCCTTGCATTTGTGCACGCGATGCGCTCAAGTACAAAGTTTGGAGCCATAGCTGGATTGACAATTTTTCCGGAGTCAAACCGAGGCCCGTAGACGTAAAGTCCAGCCATGCTATCCATTACTATTGTATTGTCTATGAATGTGTAAACGTTCATAGCTCTACATCCCTAAATAAGAAAGTAAATCGTGGTTCTTTGTACCTATGTTCTCCGCTTATTTGAACGCAAAATTTGAATTACCGCCGCGACGGAGACTCAAGATTTGCTCAAGATCCTCAAGATGGTAGATTACATTAGTAGAGTGCATGTCATGACCTGTCCTTTACGGACCTTGGGTTCATATTTGCTTCTGTGCGCTCTGATTGGTCGCAGCTGGATGTCACGTACATGTTCACCGAAGGAAAATAGGACGTTCGCAAATGATGGAAAAACGAATAGGGATCCCTATCATTGCCGTTATCCCTGCAAATGATGGCTTCATAGAGTCATTACTTGAGCTATCATTGCTGCTATTCCTGAAAAATAATCGTGTGAATCATGCTTTAGTCGCTTGAGCTCGAATATAGTCCCCCCCATTACTGTTCCCACGAAGATTTTGAGAAAAAAGGGGGGGGACTATATTCGGAGATATACGGTAAGTCACAGGGTTATTCGTCAACAAGCTGTGTTATTTTTTCTGGTGTTTCAGAATCATTTCTCGCGATTTTTGGGCACATTATCGGGTAACGCCACGCCTTGTAATCTGAGCATCTCACAAATTTTCTGCAATCCTTATTCATATGTCCCTTTTGAAGGCATTTAAAACAGGCACCTTCTTTTTTAATCTTTTCCCTCTTTTTTCAGCAGGAAAATCAATGGCTGTGGCACAATCTTGAGATGGATGAGTGTTCTTCCCACAGAAAATGCAGTCAAAGTTTGTTTTCTTTTGTGCGCTTCCCAGAACAACTAAACCGGTGGCTGAAGGCACATTTTGTTTGAATCTTACAGATTTTTCTTTTGTGCTAGCCCTTGGAACCTCTCCCATTGGCTCAAAACTATTTTTTCTCAACACCAACCACTCCTGGCTTTCTACTTCAACGTGCAAAAATTTCATTAATTTGGTCAATTTGTCATTTGCAGAAATTTCATTAATTTGGTCAATTCATCATTCGCAGAAATTTCATCAATTCGGTCAATTCGTTATTCCTTTCAGTGCTGTCTCTCATCATTCGTTGCCACTCCGAAATCAAAAACATCTTCTGGGATTGCAGATTCAATCAGAGGAATTACCGTAATTGCAAAAATCTAAGACGAACCCGATTCTACGACAACTAACCTTTTTTGGAAATCCAAAATGGGAAAAAAATCATGGATTTTGCTTCCGATTGTAAGACGAACACACTTTTCTTCGGAAGCCCATAAGGGAAAAAAACATCGTCTTAGATTAGTGCAAATATGGTAGCATGAAAATATAATTGTTACTCGTAACCCCAAGCGTTTCTAAGGCTCTTAAGTTAGCCTCCAAATTGTCGTACAGCTGAGCTAGAGGCCGATCCTCTCTTTTACTCAATACTAAAGATAAGAGTTCCCTTACGTAAACTTCGATTAATGGGCCTGGTCTAGTGCTTCCATTAACTTAAGAATGAGACAGACATTGTAATTTTCCACACTTAAATTTATTCTCTAGACCGGTTTCAACGTTTACACGTCATTTTCAAGAGCTGTCTTGACAGAGAGACAGAGAGAGAAGACAGCTCTTGAAAATGACGTGTAAACGTTGAAACCGGTCGAGAGAATAAATTTAAGTGTGGAAAATTACAATGTCTGTCTCATTCTTAAGTACAATGAATTTCTACAAAGTGAACTCGTCTACAATCAATCTGCTTCCATTAAGTCGATGGCTTTATCATAGTTTTCTTTGGAGGGGGGAAACCCTCCTATAAGGATCCAAGAAGGTGAACTGGCCTCCAAGGCTTGTAATAAATATTGGAATTTATCTTCTTCTTGAATGTCTTCCCACTCATGAATCTTCAAGAACTGACCCCAAAATCCAATCCAATTTTAGACACTGCCTCAAATCTTTAAATTGCTAATTTTGGTGATTTCAAAATTCGTCTTTGGTGAGCAGTTTAAGCTATTTTCGCTTCCTAATTCTTCTGGCAGTTGTCTCTCAGTAACCTCAGTAATTATTTCTCTAAATGTTAAATACTGTAACTTGTATTATCCTGCCTGTAGCATTTATGCTTCTAAAACCTCCTCGCTAATATTTTCTCTAGTAAGAAGTTCTTTTAGGTATGATTCATCAAGTGATCTCAATTTATTGTACTTAATCTTTATCGGTGCAAACTTTTCTTTTACATCCGATCTACATGCCCCATAGCTGAATATTTCCTCAAATTGATTTGCTTCCTTAGTGAAGAAAGCTCTTCCTACAACACTAGAAGATGTGATGACCTTCATGTGAGACATACTAATATAACCATGACAGCGAAAAGGACTCATGCAATGTGTGCAAACATGTACCATCAATTACCAGTTTCTTTAAATAATATTTCAAAGATATCTGAATTAATGAAAAGGACTCTTACTTATCTGAAAAGTGCTACTACAATGTGAATAAATATTTATACCAAATGTGACTTAGCTTTCCTCTCTTTTTATGCTTAATTGATATGCACCTCCCTAGTACAATGTTTCATGTATTTTGTTGCCTGGACAAAATAAATTATTATTATAAAATCTATCAAATATTTACTGTATGAACTCCGTCCACATCACCTTCGGACATGAGATAGCATTAACATATCTTACCGGTAAATTTTACCATACTTCTCAATGGCCCGGACCCACATGCATAATGACTTTGCTGCATTTGAAACAATACCCACTTTTTCTGGATCAAACTCTGGATTTGTGGTATAAAGGGCAATTTTTTTAAGGGTTTTATCAGATATATTGTCCTTATCAAAATCTCGTAACTGCAAAGAAAATAGTACACAATTCCATAAGATAACCTCAAAATACCCAATAAAAACTTGGATCCAAAATTCTTGTTTCTTAATATGTCCATTTTATTGTGTCAAAGGCAATATTGCCCAATATAAAGGATTTATGTACATATATTGGAGGGGTTCAAGACTTATGCTCTTAAATGGTTCCTGGCATAATTATTTTAAGGCTAATGGTAATTTACATAAGTGTAATATTCTTTTAACTGTAGGTATACTATAGGTAGGTAGGTGATAATATTCAAAAGGCTCCGGCATATCATCTTAAGTGGCAAGTAAATTAACCCATTGCAATCACACTTCCCAGCCACAACATAATGGCCACCACACTGTTGGATCCCATGCCGAAAAACAGCTGTCATTTCTTTTTGACTTGAGCTAAATGCCTTGAAAATTTAACCAAATATGGATACTAAAATATTTAGTTTCTATAATATCAATTTCCATTAATGCAGAAATTTCTTTTTAATAAAATAAATTTACAATATAAAAAACTGCAAAAATCATCATAAAATCTCCAAATTTCAATATTTTTCAATAAAATTTTCGGGGCACACTCTCAAGATACTACCCTTTGAAATGATATGAGTTTAAATGCCGATACTGAGAAAATTACATTTATTCTTGTTAAATATTGGCGGTGGTATTGATATTAACATTTATCCCGACTGACATGGATTCACAGAGAACAAACTTAGATCAGACATGTGGTTTAGTCATGATTTATTAACGGACATCAGACAACAAGTGAAGTATGAAAATGGCAACACAAAATGGAACAGTTGAATGTCAACGATTATACATATTTGAAACTTACTATTACAATTTCAACACACTCCCCTAATCATGACATCAACACTTTCTTAACAAATTCCAAACTTAATAATACACTTCACATGACTCTGAGCATTCAAACCCTTTGTCAAAACATCAGCTGGCATATCCTTAGTTGGCATATACCACAGACTTACTTTATCCAATTTACACAGTTCTCTAATATAATGAAATCTAACATCTATATGTTTAGTACGAGCATGAAAACCTGGATGCTCAGTTAATTTCAATGCACTCATGTTATCATTGTACAACAACATACTGCCAGACCTCCCATACAATTCAAACAAAAAACCTCTCAAAAAAACTCCTTCTTTGCTGGCATGTGTTATAGAGATATATTCTGCTTCAGTGCTCGACAAAGCAGTCACTTCTTGTTTCCTACTTTCCCAGCTTATTGCCCCATTACTCAGTACATACACATATCCAGACACAGATTTTCTACCAGACAAATCATTAGCAAAAGATGCATCACAATATCCAACTATGTCAATCTCATTCTTACTATACTCAATACCCAGATTTACAGTACCCTTCAAATATCTGAATATCCTCAGCACTGCATTCCAATGCTCCTTGCCATAACAATTACAGAACTGACTAAGGTAATTTACCGGATAGGTTATGTCAGGCCTAGTACAAAGAGATAGATACAATAATCCTCCTATTGCTTCCTGGTAGGGAAATCCAGTATCACTTTTCTCACATTTGCTTAGTAATAAGCTACATTCAATGGGAGTTTTAACAGGTACACAATCTAACATACCAAATTTGGACAAAAGCTTTTCACAATAACCTCTTTGGTCAATTCTAATGCTATTCTCAGTCCTCACAACTCTCATACTCAAACATTCAGTTATTTCACCCAAATCTTTGCTGCAGAAATTCTCAGACAACACAGCCTTCAATTTCTCTGTTTTAGTTTTATCATTAAAGAAAATGAAAAAATCATCTACATATAATGCTACAATCACAATTTTGTCACCTTGCTTCCAGACATATACACATGGTTCATATTCTGATTGTTTGAAGTCAATATCCTCAAGAAGTACTTGAACTTTTTCATTCCAACTTTTACTCGCTTGCTTAAGCCCATAAACTGCCTTTTTTAACTTGAAAACTTTTCCTTCAACCACCTTTAGACCCTCAGGCTGTGACATGTATATCTCCTCTTTGAGATCACCATTCAGAAAAGCTGTTGATATGTCTACATGGTGAACATACAGATCAAGTTTAACTGACAATGCAAATAACAGTCTCAGCGTACTATATCTGACTACAGGCGCAAAAGTATCATGGAAGTCTATCCCATACTTCTGTGTACACCCAACAGCCACAAGCCTTGCTTTAAACTTAACAACATTTCCATTGCAGTCTCTCTTTATCTTGAAAACCCATTTACATTTCACAACATTCTTCCCTTCTGGTAATACAACTAGATCCCATACATCATTAGCGAAATAAGATTTGAGTTCTTCATCCATGGCTTTCAGCCAATGCACTTTATCTTTTCCACTTAAAGCCTCACTTACACAAGTAGGTTCTACATGGTCATCAAAAACAGCAGTATCATACAGGTATGCAGCGTACATTACATAATCATCAAAATTCTTTTTTAGTCTCTCTCTCATAGGATATCTTCTCTGATTATCATTTTCATTTACATTAATTTGATCATCCTCATTTTCCTCTATAGGGACTTCAATTGCATCATTATCTCCAATGAGATCAAGAACAGGTAAATAGACAATTTCACTCACATCATGATTCTCATTTACAGAACAGGCTGAAAATTTCTGTTCATTAAATTTAACACTGTGCTCTACAGATATTTTCTTTGGTTTTTCAGGATCAAACAGCCTATACCCTTTACTCTGCACATCATAGCCAACAAAAACCATAAGTTTACTTCGAGGCTCTAACTTATCACCTCTGACTTGCTTAGGAATATGTACATAGGCGTCACACCCAAATACCTTTAAATGAGAATATCTAACAGGCTTACCAGTAAACAATTCTTCAGGAATTGAATTATTACAACCAGTGTGAGGCACTTTGTTCTGTACATGAACTGCAGTGTTTATCGCTTCTGCCCACAATCTCTTTGAACATTTAGCATTAAATAACATGGTCCTAGCACCTTCAAACATTGAGCGATTTTGCCTTTCGGCCACTCCATTCTGCTCAGGCGTATATTTTACAGACCTTTGTTGCAAAATTCCCTTAGATTTAAAAAAAGAACACAAATCTTTGTTGAGAAACTCTCCACCATTATCTGATCTAAAAACTTTCACAGTTTTACCCTTTTGAGTTTCATTCTCAACAACATACTCCTTAATTTTATCTTTGGTCTGCGATTTGGAAACCAAAAAATAAACATTAACAAATCTTGAATAATCATCTGTGATTGTCAATACATACTTGGAACCTCCGTAACTCTCCAGTAAAGGTCCACACAGGTCAGCATGCACGAGATCTAAAATTTCGGACACTTTCGGAGATACAGATCGACTAAAACTTTGTCGACAATGTTTTCCTATTGCACAAGCTTCACACATATCATTGTTCACTGCTGAAAATTTCACATCATTTGTATTCTCATACAAATATTTCAACTTTTGTGTACCTACGTGCCCTAGCCTTCTGTGCCAAAGGTCGTAATTTTTCACATTTCCTACAAATGCTGATCTAGCAGCTGGTTTGTTTTCTAGTTTATACAGGCCATTTACCCTAGTTCCAGTGCACAACACAGATCCAGTTACGACGCAATCCTCAGCGTCAACAAATTGACATTCTTTTTTGGTGAAAACAACGTTAATATCACGATCAGTACATTGGCTAACAGATAACAACGTAGAACTAAGTCCAGGCACATGCAAAACATCTGAAATCTTATCAATGACACCATTAGAACACAGATTCATATCACCTGTTCCAGCAATTTTTAGTCTACTATTATCACCAACTAACACACATTGATCACAACTAGCATTACGATAGTTTTCGAGAATATTTTTGTCGGGCGACATGTGACCTTCTGCTCCAGAATCAATAAAAATTGAACTACTATTATCACATCTAGCAGATAATGCACACAGAAATGTTTTCTTTCCATCACCAGACTTTTTCTTCCCACTATCTTTCGTAGTCTTTTTGTTGTCGTCTTCTTTCTTCTTTTCAAATCCAGGTGTGGCGGGCGGTGAGTCTTTCGGCTTTGGGCAATCTTTGATTCCATGCCCCACCTCATGACATCTCCAGCACTTGAATTGAAAATTCTTGCCAATCTTGCCTTTTCTCTCAGATCCCTTTCTATTAGCATACAGGGCACACTTTTCAGACGAGTCACCTGAAGTCACGTCTCTTCTCAGGCTATCATCCAGCAGCTTGGCTATTACTGTATTTAAATCCATCTCTCCCTCACAGGCACAGACCGTCATAACAATACTGTCATAGTCCGTGGGCAACCCCTCCAATGTCCCTTGGTCTCGAATTTATCAGCAAGTATTTTCCAAGCTTCCTTTGAAGTCTTTGCCCCTTGCACATACTGGTAATTCTGAGGATCAACCATGAGGCAGATGTCTCCCAACGCACGTTGATCTCGTCGTCTCAATCCATTATCTTTGTTGTCGTCGTTACCCTGAACGACATCCCACAGGCCTTGACGTCTGAAGTAATTTGTCATTGCAAACTCCCAGTTCTTGAAGTCTTCTCGCCCTTTCAATTTGGCGATACCGAAGCCAGAAGGACCAGGTCCCGAGTCAGACACAGCCATGATGCCGGGTCAACACAAAGATACAGTTCCTCAATCCGCAATTATCCAAAGCCATCAGTCACGAATAATTATTAATATTTCTGGGCCCATAGCCTGTTAAATATTGGCGGTGGTATTGATATTAACATTTATCCCGACTGACATGGATTCACAGAGAACAAACTTAGATCAGACATGTGGTTTAGTCATGATTTATTAACGGACATCAGACAACAAGTGAAGTATGAAAATGGCAACACAAAATGGAACAGTTGAATGTCAACGATTATACATATTTGAAACTTACTATTACAATTTCAACAATTCTGAAGATTGAAGTGCTGAATTTTAAGCAAAATTGTGAGAAAAATAGTGGGCTAATTACAGAGGTACATTAGGTGAATAAAAAATTTCTTCCATTCAAAAACATTAAATTTATTTGAAAAATAGTCTGACAAACATTATACAAAATTTATAAATTAGAATTCAAGCCTAAAAATCAGTCACAACGACCGCATTCCATGCACAAGTATAAGCGGTGTTTGTCACACATCGGGCGCAGGCATGATGGACACTGCATCTTGGTTTTTTTATCTTCATTCCTCTCACAGTTTATGCAGCGTCTTTTAACTGGTAACTGATGCCTCGGGTTTTCATCATCACATTGTATTAAAGTGTCTTTAAACAAAATCATTGAAATACCCGTACAGATACTTTGATGTACAGACGTATCCTGAAGCCGATTTTTCAAATAAGGGTTCACTAAACTCATGGCAACTTTTTCAACTTGCCTGGTTTTCTTCGGTTGATACCATTTTTGACTCATATGCACTTGTAAAGAATGCATACATTCACTGCAGCTCGGTCAGGGATCCCCAAGATCACCCTCATTGGCCACCGACAGGCTCTTCTGCTGACTGTATGAGAATGGCATAGCCAATGGAAAGTGTCGGTGCCAACTTTTTTTGAATAATAGTACAAAGTGATGCATGGCTTATCATCCTCAATGTTGTTTGAAGTCACATGCAATGAGGTAACCAGTACAATTTTGTTTTTCTTTGGTGTAAATAAAACCAATTACATATTATCAGCAAAACAAAATTTTGAGTCAGGATCAGACTTGGAAGCAACTTTCATTCCTGGAGGAATCTCTCTTTTGTTTTTTCTTATTGTTCCTGTGACTTTCAGTACATATGGTGCTTCTCTCATGCACTGAATAAGCGATATCGAGGTGAAGCAATCATCACAAGTAAATTACATTTAGTACCATGAACTGGCTTTGTACATTTGTGAAAATAGTACTCAGATAATTTCATCCGGTAATTTACGTTCAAAATGATTTTTCCTAAATAAGGAACTGAGTATATCAAATATGACACCATCATTCAGAGAAAATAATTTCAAGCTATTGGCCAGGATTGGATTTGATGTAAATTCTGAATTTGCAATGCCCACAAAACCCAAAAGCTGCTCATCTAATGTACAACCAACACTCGGTGTATAGCATTCCACGAAATTAGACATGAACATATCTCAAATTTTCCACATAGGAGAGAATCTTTCATCTAGATTTCTGGTTTTTTTATCATCAAAATGCAAACATGTTGACAGTAACATAAACCGAGCTCTTGGCATAACACATCAGTAGAAACTGATACTGTTTTGTGTGCTCCATAAATAATTAGTATTGACCATACTCCATTTACACATACCAGAAAAATATAAGACTGCTATAAAAGCCTTAATTTTTTCAATATAAGTATGTTTGTGATATGTTTGTAAATCTTGCCCGTTTCGTATGATTTCGATAGAGTAGCATTCAATTTTCTAGAAATAGAGCTGACAAGAATTTTTTTACTGTAACTAAATTAGGAGTCAGTCCAGCTGGTCCTGGCATGTAAACTGGCTCAACGTCACTCAATCAACCTGTTCAAACATGATATCGGAGATATTAATTTTATGGCCTATTGCTTTATTTTTGTTCAATATTTATCATTATTATATTGACAATATTCTGCCATGTACTTGAAGTAGTGATAACAGACTCTATTTCTGGAGATCTTGTACTCCAAACAAAGCCATTCTTCCTCCTCAGCTTCATCACTGGGCATTAGGGTGGGCCGAAATAAGGTTTTTTTTCAAATTGAATTTGCCCTACGCAGGAAAGTTGTGTACTGATATGAGGATCTGGCATGCAAAATTTTTTCGAAATCGGATAATATAACTGCCGCCCGAGCCCTTAAGTTTAAAATTTGGCAAAAATTCAGGTACAAATGGGTTACAAACGCCGATAGAGATTGAGGTATTTAAAAAACCGACATGTTAGTAAATATCAACGATGAATTTATTTCTCTGCATTAATGAAATCTTAAATAAATTAGACGAACTCTATGGTTCTATGTCGCCCGGGAATGGTCAACAAATGTTGAGCATAGGCAACCCGCAAACCAACCAAAAATTCTAGCGACATATGACATCGCTTCACATTTTGCCTTGTGGAAGCCATAATTGCCATAATTTTCCTACTTTTTCAAAACGTATTTCTTCACAAATATTTCAGTCATCATTTCGCATAAAGTACCTAATTCATGGAGAAAACCTACAATATGATTAAGTTTGAAATTAACATTAATTTTGACAAATATGCATCTGATGATTTATTACGTTTAAAAAAATATTTAGTTCATTAACGTAGCATGTGAGTACAGTTTGATCACCAAGTTCTTATCTATGTAGCTTTTCGCTAGTTTCGTAGAGATACTACCCATAAGTTACCACGAGGAGGTGGGTATTATTCGAGTTTCACCCGTACCCCCCCAACCATGAGGCACGTGTGCATGTAATTTAGCGTTAAAAACCTTATATTGTGCTCTAAGTTCAAATTTTGGTTGAATTTGGCGGTCTCTAATACATGATAATACCCATCCATGCCTGCTTTCCGGACTACACACGGATTTTGAAGCAACCATAATCATTTGCACCATCCTCTCCATTGCCTGTGCGTGAGGCAGGGGAAGGTAGGAACTTCAAACAAAGCCCCTTCCTCCAGAAAGTCTCCGAAATCTTTACTCGTAAGGCTAACTGCTAAAGCTGGTTCAGTTACCTCTACTGTTACCCAGCCAATTAAGTTGACGTAGTCTTGTGCATCAAAATTCAAAGTAGGGAGTTCGGATTTCCTCAAATCTTTCTTATGATTTCCCCTTGATTTTAATATTATTTCAACAGCCATGGCACAGATTGGCTTTTGCTCTCCCGGGGGTACATATTCCATACTCAAACTTCTCTCACTTTTCGGACTTGTAGCCATGCATTTGAATATACACTCCCTTTACTCCTTTAAAAGTATACATAAACTATTAAACTAATAAAAATTAAAAATTTTTGATAAAATTTGGGGGGGGCCATGACCCCTGTGACCCCCCCCCTAAATCTTCCACTGCACCTGACCTGAAAAAGTCTTTTACTACAATCCCACACTCCTTATAGTTTCTGCGTAGTGCCTTGTGCAAAGCAATTGCCATTTCCCATTTTTCACACACAACCTCCCCCATTTGTACTGATGTTCAAGCAACTGCTACTTGTCTGGGCAGGCATCGAGGTGGTCAAAGAGGGAGAAAATTTGGGGATAGGTAGGGAAGAGTGGGAGTGAGGCAAACAGGGTTTGGCAAGGGCCTTGGTACGACCAATGAATTTGTGCAGACTGTATTTCATGCCTGCTTCTATCAATGTCCATATGAGTCATATGCACCTCCAGTGCTATCACCACTAAATTGACAGCAAAAGATGACTGCATCCACCCAAAGCGATGGTCAGTCCACAGATTTTCAGCCCAAAGGCTAGAACTAATCTCATTTCACATTTTCCCATGAGTGCAAGCTCTCTATGTATTCATTACTCATTGGTAAAAACCTACCTGAACCAGGAAATTTGCATCACCGAGCTGTCTCTTCGCTTCTGCCCATGATGGCTCAACACATTTCAATATCATGACAGCTTCCATCACCATTTCCACTTTAACTGGAGGACGTCCATAAGATTTAATTTCACTCAAGTCCTTTTTGTTCAGAGCATCTAATGCCTGCATTGAAAGAAAAATTTGCTTTAATATGACAAGCAAAGACATGACAAGATGCTTTAATATGACAAGAAAGCAAGAACAAACAAAAAAACTATTTTACTATGGCATAAACTGAAGGCTAATCAAAATATTATTAGTCTACATTAACTTTACAATAAAATACAATCCCAATAATATTGGGTATAATTTTTTTGCCAGGTTTGACAGTTTTCCATAAAAATCAAAAGTAGAACTTTGCAAAATATGGTGAATATTAATTAATTATACCTGCAATACAACTTCACCATTATATTTTAACTATGTACAAATTGAAAAAAGACAAACAGCAATGCTCATGTACTTTGTGTAAAGAAAATGAATAATATCTAAATATAAACCAAACCCAAATGACAAAATTCTTCCTATTCTACAGAAGTAAAAGATAGCTGTGTAATAAAAATTGATAATCATTCTATTGTGCAACCCTCTGCTGTCAAATTCCTAGGGTTATACCTGACTACCAACATGACGTGGGAAATGCTGGTGGAAAAACTAAAAAGCAAGCTCCACTCAAGCTGTTTCCTATTTAGACAACTGAGGCACACCACGAGTATTGATGTTTTATTAAAACTATATTATGTAGAATTCCACACTAGGGTGCTAAAAAGTATCATGTTCTGGGGGTCATCCCATTTCCTTGATGAAATATTCATTGTGCAAAAAAGAATTGTTAGAATCATTACCTTTCACCACAGCAAATCACACTCCAAACCAATCTTCCATTCCCTGACAATTCTGTCATTACCTTGCTTGCATTTATACTATCTTGTGATAAATGTGAAAAATTATTATGCTAAACACTCCTTAAACTCGGATCTTCATGATCTAGACACTCGAGGAAAAAATTATCTTTACTGCTCAAGCATAAGAACTGAAAGGATGAAATTAGGCCTCCAGGAGATGGGAATAAGAGTTCTCAATAAATTGGCTTCTGAATTTTAAAAAGTAAAAAGTACCAACATCCTTAAGGCCAAACTAAAAGAGTTTTTATTGAAAAAGCAATATTATTCTGTTATAGAATTCATGAGTGATGATACCACCAAGAAACTTTAACAGTTACGTTTTTCTGAAACTTTCATCACATTTTGTCTCTTATTTTTTTGATTTGTTATTGTTCATGGTATGTTGCATTGGTATGAGTAGTATTGTATTAACTTGTTGTGTTAATTTTGGTACCTATGTTTATCTTGTGTATTACTATATTGATGTGCCTTATATCTGTTGTTATTCTTTTTTGTAACTGATCCTTAATAAATAATTGTAATAAATAAATTAAAATAATTTTAATAACTAAATTATAAATAATTTTTACAAAGAAATTATAAATAATTTTAATAAATAAATTATAAATAATTTTTCTAAATAAATTATAAATAATTTTAATAAATAAATTATAAATATTTTTTATAAATAAATTATAAATAATTTTTATAAATAAATTATAAATAATTTTTATAAATAAATTCAAAAAATTAAATTACTTGAAAAGAGATCTAAGAATTTGCCAAATGTTTTTGTTATCAAATTAAATTGTCTTCATGAATGTCGTTATAGCCCTATAACATAAAGACATTATGCAACTTGCTATTCAACTGCATAGTAGATATTATTCCACTTGCTAGAACTACATGTACATAATCTATGTAGGTACACACTATAAAAGAATGAGCAAAGTACATACAGCGGACTCTCGTTAGGATGTTCCTTAATAGCACGTTTCCTCATTTGGACATTCATTTCCTCAGGTCCGCGTCACAATGCATGTAAATAACTAAAGTTAGCACATTTTGGTTACATCTTTAGCACGTTTGGAGGAGAACCAAGCCAAATTTATCCTAGGGAAATAACTGCCTCGCATATCCATCAGACGATGGATAAATCACAAGAGGTTTACTTCTCGTATTAAAATAGATCATTATCACTTAAAATACTACCTATTTTGATAGTCATATCGGTCATATTATGGTTTTAAAAATGTTTATGAAGTAAGAAAAAAGCAATCTCAAATATTAGAATCACCTATTCAACGCTTAACAAGGTCCCCACAGGCAGTGCATTTATCGCTGTCGTGGCTGTCACCATTGTCGCCTATGGAATCAAAACTGTGTGAGCAACAGCGCATGTGATAATCATCTATGTCATCATCAAAAACTACAGCCAGAATAACATTTTTAATGCCGATGAGACGGGTTTATTTTTTTAATTGCTTCCTGATAAAACACTGGCATTTAGTGGAAATAAGTGCCATGGAGGTAAAATGAGTAAGGAGAGGCTGACTGTCCTAGGCTACAATGAAATTGGTACGGAAAAACTAATTCCGTAAGTGATCAGAAAATATAAACGTCCCAGATGCTTCAAATATGTTCAAACATTACCTTGGACGTATGATTGCAACATTAATGCCTGCATGACCACCACCATTTTCGAAAAGTTCCTGCGAGCACTGGATGCAAAGATGGGTGGATAAAATCGTAAAATTTTGTTGCTTATTAATAACTGCAGAGCACATCCAAGACAATGCATTTTTAAGAAATGTTAAAGTGGTGTTTTTTCCTCCAAATTGCACGAGTGATCTTCAGCCCCTTGATCAAGGCATCATTCAATGAATGAAGCATACGTACAGAAAACTACTTGTCAATGACTAGCCATCTCGAGTCAGAAAGAAAAGTAAATATTCTGAAAGCGATGCATTTTGTGAAGTATGCCTGCAACTCCGTCAAAGCCTAGAGCATAAGAAATACCTTTCAGCCCTCTGGATTTCATCCCAGCACAAACGAGGACGATTCCACATCGCAAAGCGACAAGGCATCACATGAGCACACCCTAGAAGGCTGGGATCAGCTGTTCGGAAAAGGGGTATGACCTTCGATGAGTGCGTCACCTGTGACGCCGATATCGAAGTCTACAGGTTGATTGTTGGAACTTGTGACTACTAAAAATGAAGCTTTATTTATGGAGATAATTACGTAACAAATGAATAATAACTCTTCCAAACATAATCTTTTATCTTCCTAAATGTAATTAAAAACATCAGTGAATCTCATTATCACGTATTTTTATCAGAAGATTGATCTCAATAGATGACGTCTATGAACAGAAAGGAAGAAGAAGACACTGTGAAAGACGAAGCAGAGCCAAAATATCCTCCAACATTCGCATTAACAGTGGAAACAATGGTGACAGTTTGTCAGCAGTCACGAAGTTGATGAAAGAGTGATGAATACTTAAATAAAAATGGATTGTACTATCAAAGAATTAGGGCTCAAAATGGAAAAAGTTTATATGTATTTCCATTAAATTATGTATTTTTGTTTGCAATATTCATGGAGAACACACAGGAAGTTCCATTTTTGTTTGTTACAAGCAATCAAGTTTACACCATTACGCCTGGGCAAGACGATGTTTTTGGGCCGGAAGCTCAATTTGTTCATGTTTTCAAGGAGTTCTGACAATCCTTATATTACTATAATATTTGTTCATGAAATTGAAATGTTCATCATGGTAAATACAAATACATATAAAATAAGACCAATTATTACATACTTCTTAGAAAAATTCAAAACAGTTTATTCGCCCAGGCGCAAGCTCCCTCTCGACGAAGGAGTAATACCTTGGAGAGGAAGACTGAGATTTAGAACATATAATCCAGGTAAATTGGTGAAGTATGGGTTATTGGTGCAAATGGCGTGCAAGAGTGAGCCAGGGTATATTTGCAACTTCGAAATATACACAGCTGAGGGAAAAAAATTAAGAGGAAACCATATTGACTCTTCTAGATCCGTATTTACACCGTTGGCATCATGTGTTTCAGGACAATTATTATAACAGCATACAAATAGCTGTAAATCTTCTACAAAAAAAACTCGTGTTTGTGGAACCATTCGTGCCAACAGGGGACTTCCCGCTAAATTTAGGAATGAAATCAAAAGTATGAAGAAAGGGGACTACACGTTCTGTAAAAGGGGAGAAGTTCTGCTGCTCATGTGGAAGGACAAGAGGGAGGTGAGGATGATTTCCACTATTCATAACTCAAGTATGGGCAAAGGAAAATGAAACAGGTGGACAGGAGATAAACAGAAAAAACCGACATCTATTATGGAATACAATAAGTACATGGGAGGAGTAGATAGAGCAGATATGTACTTGGCATACTTTTCAGTGCTTAGAAAAAATTTGAAGTGGACAAAAAAAGTTGTGTTGAGGTTAATCAACAGTGCCTTATTTAATTATTTTGTAGTGTACAAAAACTTGAACACATCTAGCCATTTAACCTATAAAAAATTTGTATTGGAAGTAGCCAAGGGTTGGGCTAAGTGTGAGAAGGAAATAAGTGCGTCTTCCACCGATGACGACATGGACGATGAGAGAGGAGGGCCGACTCAGAGAGCTCCTCGTGAGATAACCCTGCAAGGCTAGTGGGGGGAATGGTGAAACACACACTAGAGAGGATAGTGGGGTATGGGAAGAAGAAATATCCATCACAGATGTGCCAAGTTTGTTCTGCAAATAAACTTAGGAAGAAAACTTGGTATATCTGTGGATTCTGCATGGTTCCTCTGCATAAAGGAACATATTTCATCCAATATAATACCAAAAAGAAATACTAAAATCTCTGGTAAGTAAAGCGCTTCTAATTTTATTAAAATACATTAAAAATTAAACATGCTAGACCAATTTTCATGCATCAAAGTCATTTAGGTTAAAAACCCTACCCAGTCCACCCGTGGAGATGGAATGTATATAGCCGATCCGCAACGTGTTAAGAATTGATAGTTAAATTCAAGGTTATTTAATGATGAAAAATAGATGCTAATTTCAGGGAAATAGATACTAATTTCTTAAAAAATATATGCTAATTTTGAAAAAAATAGATGCTATTTTTTCCGGTCCCTATGGATAGTGCAACTGTCAGTGACAATGCTGCTACTGAAATTTTTGAATGATTACAGTGGTTGCAGTATGGTTATCTATCTCATGTGGGGTACATTGATGGCTCAAAAAAAGGGGGAGGAGATAATGTATATTTTGCATGATGTCTGTGGTGTTTATTTCTCCTTCTTTTAGAATTCAAACAGACATGACAAATTTACTGTTCATTTGTTTGCCAGCTTTTTTGGCACCATCTTCAAGGTCACAGTCAGTTGGCATTTAGATCCTTGGGAAATCAGATGCATCTCTGGCAAATTGTAATAGTGGGCATTACTGTTATTGTTATACATTTTCCTTAAGTGCCCATTACTCAGTCACCCATAACTTGATCTGTTACGCTCACTTAAATAAATTTTAAATGTATAACAAATGAAATGGTTGTTAATGGAGTTCATTACCCTTATTGCTTCCTCTAATGCAGGCATGGCTTCATCTAAGTCAGCTTGAGCAATGTCTGCCAGTTTTAGGCAAGCAGTTTCTTCTTGCTTAATTTTTTTACTTCTGGCTATAACTGATTTCTGTTGTTCATCTGCCTCTCTTTTCTGCTGGGCAATGACAACTAGGTAGTCATCACATTCTTGCTGGAACGTGGAGACTAACATAGAAATAAAAACACGTCATGTGTCACTGCTTTTTTCAGATTTAAAGCTGAACACATGCTTGCTGACAATCAATATATGACTAATTACTGACCCCCCTGTCTTTTTAGGAAGACATAACATTTTTAGCTGCATATGAAACAACAGAACTAAAGCACAATAATTTGTAAGAAACATGATATTTAAAGGGCATGCTGAAAAGGTAGGTATAACTAACACTTTCTGTCCCAAACCTGAAATAAATATCAGACTACCATATTTCTTCAAATGATAAAGCCTAAGAGATCTTGGGTTTTATTTTTCATTTCCAGGTGAAATAAGGCCACAAGTTTTGACATTTTTGGGCCTTTGAGCATTCAATTTTTCATTCTAAACAAAACAAAATTGGTAACAATAAATTACTGGGCTTAGGTAGAGGAAATATATGTAAAAAGCTGGGTCTGAGAATGCACATGCAAGATGGTAGTGAAAGATAACATAAATGCAAGAAAGGAGAGAAAAGGGAACATAAGGCATAGTGAAAAAAAATAAAAGAAAAACAATTTATTTTAAGAGTCTGATCAATATTCTCATGCAAATTTAGGCAGTTTGTTTGGATATTGCTATATGTTGTACTTGCCACATTCTGAACTATGGAATCATTAGCAAACGTAGATCCCATCCTACATTTGTAAGCAGAAATCTTACCTGGTAAAACTTCATGGGTGAGGATGATTAAAAATTCATGATGGGGACAAATTTCACAATATTTGAAGGCCCTTAATTGTTTCACAAAAAGACATGAAACAACATGGAGTAATTTATAAGGGCATGCATGGTGTTACAACATTTTGTCTAAAAGTTATTTATAATTGCTTGAGCATAATGCTTAAAATTCTTGGCTGAGCTAGACATCATTTTTTGGCACTGATATTTCCTATGTCATGGCTCCTGTTGCATCAATTTTAAACTGCAAGTTGACAATGGAGAATGTAGACTGCAGATCATAATTATTATTAACACTTTCAATGCTGACCATATACAAAGATTTTTTTTTCATTCTGACGGCATTCATTTTTTTGAACAAAATGTTACATTTAACCCTCCTAAAGCCGATAACAATGTTTTTTGAAACATAGGATTTTTAATTTTTGTTTAAAAAAAATTTAATTTTTGACGTGATAGGACGTCATCAGTCAACGGGGATAGTCAAGCAATTCGGGTTGCATTCTTTCGCAATTTCTCCCACTGGCTAGTGTTTCTTTTAGCCTTATATTTTCATGCAACTTTTTTCCATACTACCTGCAGATCAAAATTTATAGCAATCTCATTCTTTCATTGTTTTTTATTCTATTTAAACTAGTACGCCTCTCATTAAGTGGAGAGCAACATCAATATCTGCTAAGTATGAAAGTAATTGCGGATTCTTTTACCTGTGGCTGAGCAGAAAATATCGCATATAAATGTATCAAACTTCAACATCAGAAAGCATAAATAAAGTAAATGAAAACAGTTTTACATTTAATACACTAAATTATTTTATTTATCAAATACCAAATGATTAACAAATTAACCAACTCTAATATAACAATAACAATGATACAAAGAAATATTACTTTACAAAACAAAAAGATTGGTAGTAAAATGATGCATAAAACATTTAACATAACCTCATCCCTTTTAGTATTTACAATTTACAAAAAAATGTTTACATAATTGCTTCTTTAATTTCTTTTTTTGTGGAAGTTCGTGAAGCATTCCGGGCAGAGTCGAGGGGACCCTTCGCAGTCAGGGCAGATATACGCCGTTTCCCTTCTACGCCCTTGAGAATAGCAATATTTGCATCTACGGAAGGATTTTTTGCCGCCTTCGAGGAGGACAATTTGTGGGAAATGGAATGAAGGTCTGGAAGATATTGCAGGTTTGGGATCGGTTGCATAGGATGGAAGAATGAGGGACTTAATTACGGAGAGTCGGAAATCAAGGATGGGAGTTTTTCCTGAATATTTTTGGAAAATGAAAAAGCTATTGACTAAGATGAGGTGAAATATATGAATGCCTAACTTTTTATACCACTTCAGGGTTTTCCTCTCAATAGGATAGTATGCCATCATTTGATCAAAGTGGTCGATTCCTCCCATCAACTCGTTGTACTTGACAACGGCCTCTGGCTTGGAAACAACCCCATCTCCTCTTCGAGAAGGCATGTCAACCATGCAACTTCTGAATTCGGAACTGATCATCAGAACATCTCTTTTATCCTTCCATTTGAAGACGCAAACCCCATCATTAGTATAGGCATCCACAACTTCACCCCGTCTCAATTTAGCCTTTACCACTTCGGACGGGTTTTCCTTCCGGTTTGATCTGAGAGTTCCTGTGCAATGCGTTCTCCTCTCAAGCAGTGTGTGGATCAAATTGACACTTGTGTAATAGTTGTCCATAAACAATGAATGGCCCTTATCTAAACGACCATCCATTAATTTATGGACAACGTGATCAACATGTCCACGCCCTCCAAGTTCAGAGTCTCCTGCACCAGCATACACAAGGAATCTCAGAACAAGCCCGGAACTCTCGGTCAGCATATATAGCTTGATTCCGTACTTATGCTTCTTGGATTTCATATAAATACGGAATCGCAACCTCCCCCTCCAAAGAAGCATAGACTCGTCAATGCAAAGGTTACGGGAAGGAATAACCAGGGAGTCCATTATGGTATGGAAGGAATTTAAAAGTGGTCGGACTTTATAAAGGGTATCATCTGGTGGAGGGTCATCAGGATTGGGGTTAGGTGAAAAGTGGAGAGCTTGCAGGATGGAAAGGAATCGATCACGACTCATGCATTTCCGAAAGCAAGGCAGGTTAAACAGAAAATCAGTACTCCAATAATCTGATATTCTGCTTAGAGGAATAGTCCCCATGTGGAATAATAAACCAATGAATGTTAAAAACTCTTCAAAGGTCAATTGTTTCCACTTCCCTATCCTTGCTTTCGGAGACACATTTGTCTGCATAAGATGATCAGCGAACTCATTCGTCTGATCAACTATTGCGTGAACGAGGGAATCGGGAAAGAGGAGACGGAAGAAGTCAATAGGTTCCCTCGAAGACGGCGGGGTGATGAGGCCAGGGTTTTCAATGAAGGGAAAATTTTGTGGGGGTACTGAACTCCGGGACCATGCGGTATGACGTGGTAAGGAAGGATTGGTAGAATACTGAATGGGTTCGGGGGCAGGAGGAGGAAGGTCTGGGTCTGGGTGATTGAAAGAGGGCGTAGAAGGAGAAAACAGTGACGTATCAGACTGTGGTCGTTGTTCCTCATCGCTGTCCTCAGCGCTGTCCCCGTACTCGGAGTCCCCGGAGAAATCCGAGCTCTCCAACTCCTCACTTCCCTCCAAAAGGTCTCCTATCTCCTCCTCCGAGTACTCTCGCCTGGAATAGGCAGAGATTTTGGAGGGGAGTGTTAGAGGCATTGGATCCTGCCTCGAAGTGGAAGGCTGGGGGTCCTCCAGTGAAGAGGAAGAGGGAAGCGACTCAAATTCCGCCTTTCTCTTCGTTCTTCGTCGAATCATCTGCATAAAATTTAAAAGTAAAAAATTGTAGAATGGTGGAGATGGAGGCTTAAAATTCCAAGTATCAATAAAAAAATATATGAAGGTGTTAGATCGAGCTGATATCGCTAAATCCTGGCCAACCCATTATAAAATTTACTTCGTGATTTCCACATATGTATTATGTAATGAAGACACGATGCTTATTGCGATATTTGGGCATAGTAAAGCGGAAAATTTCTTTGTATAGATATTTATACCTATCAGAGGGTGGGATGCGTGGCTGGGCAAGGGGGGAAGTTTTTAACTATGAAGGTTAGAGTGAATGTGGGGTTGGAATGGAAAGAATAAAGGATGGTAGATAGTAAGTTCGAGTCGTCCGTTACGGGTGAAATGACCTCGGTGGCCGTTGGGGGTTTTCCTGCCTGTTGTTCCGCGGCGCGTCTTCAATTAGGGTCGGTAGAAGTTCCCGAGGGGATGGAAAAGAGGAAAGAGAGGGGAAGGAAAGCGGGATAAAGGAGTGCGAGAGTCGCTAACGCCAAACATTGGTGACCACTTCGGAGAAGGGGGGGGATCCCCTACGGTCAAGATGGTCTCAAGCAGGGAATCCTTCCATTCCTGAGGACTACCTGCCACCCGCACGTGGATATCTAATCCTAACCGCTATCTCCCAACCCCTCCAGAGGCGTTGCCTCGGCGACATGAAGAAACGAGGAAACAATGTGCCGCTGTTTACATGTACCCAGCTCAATGTGTCTCTTTTGGGAATACCAAATTTTATTGTTTCGACTGCACGGCGGGGGTCGAAAAGCAGAGTGGGCCACTTTTGGTGTGGCCAGAAATCCTGCAGCGGAAGAAAGAAAAAAGAGAATTGGGAGGGGTTGGAAAAACCCTGTACGTCGCACATTTTAGGGCAGAGGTTAGAGCAAAAGACATGGGGCCAACGTGCTGTCCACAGGGTTTTTCCAACTTCTTTATTTTTCTCGTTCTTTCCTTGTCTTTGGTAATGGTTCTACGGACATTTGTACATGCATTCCAGATGTTGCTCCCAAGAAATATTGATTAGGCACAAACTTATTCACTTTCCATTACGCATCGTGAATTTTTAAATATATTTCTGAAGGAATAAAAACGAACGACATTCGCAACGGGTCTATTTAGAAAATTTTGTAATTATTTTCTCAGGCTCACCTATCAATGAGTTTGTTTTTATCTTCCACTTAATTTACGAAAGAAGCAGAATGCCGAAACGCGTAAAAATATAATCACGCGATGTTTAATGCTTTAATTCTCATTTAATCAATTGTCATCCGAAGAGCCCCTTGAAAAACCATTCTGTCGAGTGAAAAACGCACAAATATGAGAACATTTCGAGCATAAGGGAAGAATATCAACTCACTTGCTGGGTACAATGACAATCCGCTACCGTATACTAAGTAAATTTTACTCTTTTTCTTCATCGTAAGTGCAGAATCAAAGCCTTCTCTAAAGAAAAACATTGTTGCAAAGATTTCACGGTGAATAGGTAACATTTACAAAGAAATTAGTTTGGAAAGGGGATCATATGATGACTCATAAGAAAACGCTTCGGTGCAGCCCGCGCGCACTCGACTTTCAGAAGTAAAATGTATTATCTACGCTATAAATGAAATCCGATAAATGCTGAGGTTGACTGACACTTAAAAAACAGCGTTTTTGGAATAATCTGATGTGGAAGAGTCATAAAAAGTATAAAAGAAGAAGGTGCGAAGAATATTGACCCCACTGGCGCTCGGAAAATTATGTAAAAAATGTCTTTCGATAGTACAAATGAAAACTGACCTAAATATTAACTAATTTAAATTTAATGTTATTCAATAGGATGCTTTGCATTTGGTTAGCTATGACAAATGATTTTTTAAGTATAAAATACCTTGATATGAGGTTCCTTCTCCCAAGAAGATAGAGGAAGATTGCCGTAGATAGAGCGGTATTGGCGTAGGAGACGAACTAGAATAAAGGAAGGTTGAAATAAATAATATGCACAAATGGTAAAAGAGCAACAACTTCAAATCATTTCATAACATAGCAAGAGATACTTACTTTGATAAGCAAAGGTCGACTGCTCCACGGATGCTAAGTTACCAAAGGGAACTGATGAAAAATTCCTCTCACTGTCAGTGAGAGCCGAAAAAAAACCCTTTTTGAAAGAAATAGTGATAAAAACAACATTAGCTCTTTAAAACGACGATATACTAAACTAACCTGATCATATTAATTAATATATTATTAAATGTCTTAAAAAGAACTAAAGATCTATCCATTTATTGCATAAGATAAAATAATGGCTATTTTTTTCGAAAAATAGCTGCTAAAATATTCATTAATAATATAAATAAACAAACTTTTTTTATCAAAATACAACATATTTATCTACCCAGAAATTAATTAAAAGATCAAGAATGAAGAAAAAAAACAGGTTAAGAAGACGAAAAGAAATAAGTATTCACAAAATAGTGTGTGCAAGAGTTAATGAAAAACGAAAAAAACGCTTACCTTGAGTTCAAAGAAATTTTTTTAGCGATGCACAAAATAGGCGTAGAACCAAACGGTCTTCAGTGTACGACTGCCTGAGCTGTACTGAGGGACGGGAGAGCACTCCAAGGTCGCTAGACAAAGGGACGGGCCCTCTACGAAAGCAGAAAGCTTAACGGTACCCATGACGTGATAGGACGTCATCAGCCAGCGGGTATAGACAACCATGACGTGATAGGACGTCATGCCGCAGTGAATGGGTTAAAATAGGTCTCAGGAAGGTATCAGGTCTAAAATAAGGTCTCAGGAGTAAACAAAATCTTATGTAAGATGATCTTGGATCCCCAAAACCCCCTACGTGAGAAAATGTAAGAAGAGCCAGAAGAATGCAACCCTCTTCCCTTCCTAGGTAAGAGTCCTCACACAGGCCTCTCTCGAAGCAAAAATTCAATGTCACCGACCACCTATTCCCACCCATATGATGCCACTGCTCCTGTCTTCGCTTACTCTACCTCACTTGTGAATTGATTGTTTAGCCAAATATTTTTTCAACTTTTGCTACCTTCTGCTATTAAGTGGTGAAAACCATAAGCGAAAAACAATGACTTTATTTTTGCTTTTGAAGTCCATTTGTGCAATCTGATAATGATGCATAATCTTGTATTTTTTTAATATCGCACACTGTAGTGATGCCTTTGCCAGAGTCCACTGCTAAATTAGCAACTGACTCTGCTTTCAATGTACTTTCAATCCTCAACTTCCAGAAATATCTAGTGTGATATGCTTCCTCTTTCCTGAAGGACAGAAGACATTTTGAATTAATAATTTTGCTGAAGGAAACTTAGCTGCGAAAGCAATGTAAGCTCACTTGCCCAGGTCACTACCAACGTTGTTGTTTACAGGACACTGAGCACTGAATCAGGGAACTCATGCTCAGGTGGACTGGGCCCTGGACGACCAGTTGCGACTGTTGCTTCCTCATTCATAGGATTCAACAAAGCCAACACCTTAGAACAAAATTTGTTTCGCCACTCGTCCACCCCTCAGCCTATTTATGACTTTGGGGTCAAGTTCATCCCACTCCCTTCACCTTTCTTCCTTCCCTTCTATCCTTCCTACACCCCGCTAACTCCATTCACCCTGGTAATAAGCAAGAAGCTTTAGGCCAGGGGGTGTAGCGTTCCCTGCATGGTGGACCCACGAATCCACTGTACTGTAACATGTTCCAGTCGGGCTGGACCCTGGATGACCGGCCGCGACTGTTGTTTCCTATCTCATAGGATACAACATAGCAAACGCCCTAGAAAAAAGATTTTGTTTCACTGCTCGTCAGACCGCAAGCCCATTTATGGCTTTGGGGTTGAGTGTTTCCTCTTTCCCTTACCCTTCAGGAAGAAAAAAAAGCAGGTGATGAGAACCTTAAGCATCAAAATATGCTTGAAGATGTTGCAAGAGTCAAACACATGAATGGGCCCAATCCTAGAGACATACAGATAAGGTATTCACTCACTATTATCTTAAGGCTGCAGCTAAATTTATACAGTACAAACTTTCCACATTTTTTCTCCCCAGTTAAAGAAACTTTGTACACACAAAACATGGAAGGTGGGAATCACATTATGCACTTGGATCTAGATAAAATTACCAACTACCAAAACTTAAATATTTAACCCTAGATAAATACATACTTCACTTCCTAGGGCATGATATTTAAATACAAACAGTGGCCATTCAGAACCCTGAAAAATTAATACATACAATATCTCCTCCTGGGGTCACTATCACATAATTAATTCTGTCCCTGGCTTTGCTAAAAAACATGCAAAAAATGACATAAATAAATTAATCATTAGTTTTTCCTTAATACTAACCTTTCTTCTGAGCCTCCTCTAATTCCACTGCCATCACTTCAATCTTTTCCCTTGTTTCATCAATTTTAAGAAGTCCATTACGAAGCTTATTTGCAGCTGCATTTAATTCTTTCCTTTTGTTTTGTAGAAATCTGAGTAAAGTTAAAAATAAGGGCTTAATCTTTATTTATCATATATTTGAAAGAAATGCTTACATAAAGGAAAAGAACATAAGATTTTATTCCATTGCCTAGGGTAAGATAGCTATAATAAAAATTTCTTTTTTCTTTTAAAGTTTTCTTGCCATTTATTATGCATGTGAAGCTTGATAAATGCTTTGATCTCTGAAAGTCAGATGGGCATTCGATGAAAGAGAACAATTGCCAGGTGTAGATATAGTGCTCATGAGCATGGCATTCAAAAGAAAAACATCATTCTAAAGTATCAAAAACAGTTCTAGAATACAATCTGTGTAATAAAATATTTTATAAAATTACATAGTCTGAATCAATAGTGATTTTTATAACCTAGGATGGAACTTTACCTTCACCTGAAGGATCAAGACTTAACAAATGTTCATGGACAAACTATTCATCACAAGCGTTTTTAGGCTTGTTTTAGCCTCATGGTATGGAAAATAACTGATAAACCACCCCAAAGCAGAATGTGTTTTATCTTTCTGCAAAGGTTAACGCTAATACGAAAAACTTTCTATGAGTGCAGGAATTTTAGTAATATGTATTGTAACCTGATGCGGCAGATTTTCCTTCTCCAGAACACCTTTAACTTTTCCTCTCTCCCTCTACATCGTATTTTATTTTATTTAGTTTTTTTTTCCACCCATCTTTCGGTGTTTATAGCTTTCTTCTCTCACCTTGTAACTCCCTTTTGTTACTTGTTTATTTATTTATTTCGTCTCCTAGTTTCGCCATTTTAATTGCTACCTATTTATTTACGAATCCTAACTTTTGGTATTGTTACCCCTCGAAAATACCATTTACATCGCTGCTTTTACCTAATTACGCCATCCAACCCCGACAATCGCGGAACATCGACCAAGCTTATAGACATTGGGTTACAGTATATCTTCCTTATCTTTCTGCAGCCCTCATTTTCGTCCTGTGACAATGTCGCCCTGTCACTTGATATTCTGCTTTGGGGATAAAACACATCACTTTAGCGATTTGTTTTGTATGATTTGAATAACTATAGACCCATATCACTTTTACCAGCTCTTAGTTAAGTACTTGAAAAATATGTAGCCTCTCACTTAAACAATTTTATTTCAAAATATAGACTTATAAAAATGATCAATTTGGCTTCCAAAAAAAGAAAGGAACAAGAGATGCATTAGAAAAGTTTTCAGACACAGTGAACTCCAGTCTTGACAAGAACAACTATGTAACTGTTGATTTTATAGATTATAAAAAAGCATTTGATATGGTTAATCATGAGATATTATTAGATGATCTGCAGAATATTGGAATTAAGGAACTTCATTGGAGTGGTCTAAAAGTTATTTGTCTGAAAGAAAAATTGCAGTTAAGTTAAATAATGTGTTGAGTAACTTTAAGATCACTCAATATGGTGTACCTCAAGGTTCTATATTGGGACCTATATTGTTCACCATATAAATAAATGGAATCTTCAAATCCACTAAGCATTGTCATCTTTTACTGTATGCGGATGATGTTGTATCAATAGCAACTCACAAACATATAACCGAGGCAATAAAGTACATGCAAGAAGACTTAAATAACATAGCAATTTGGTCACATGATCATGACCTAATAATTAACTCTATTAATTAACTCTAAAAATCTATAGTAATGCAAATTTTTAATAGAGGCATTAAGATGACTCCCATGAAATTCTATCTGCATGAACATAATTGCCTACATACTAATTATAATACCATCACTTGTAAATGCATGCCTCTGGAACAAGTTTTGCATTATACATATCTAGGAATAACCATTGATCAGTACTTTAAATTCGATAAACATAAAGTTAAAGTAGATAGTAAACTAAGGAAAGTTAGCTAGCACTTATATCAAATTAATACATTAGTTCCAACTGATACTAAGGTGTTGATATATTATGCATTGGTAGAATCAGTATTACGTTATGGAATAACAATCTGGGGAAATGCCGCTCTTAACCCTATGAATGAAAGAAATACAAAAAACAATCATAAACGACACAGTAATTACACTCTCACATCTGTAAATCGTAGTCATGGAACGGGCTTTACTTTTGCGTTTTTCATTAAATTAGTGCTTTAAAAAGCCCAAAAAAATGCATATTTAGGTCCGAAGTACTTAGAGCCCTTAGGGCACGGGTTCCTGTTAATTAAGAGTAGCCAAATTTTAGAACCTGAATATAAAACTTCATTTCGATCATTTTGAGAGTAGGAAAACATAACTTTTCTAAATTCTGAAAAATAAGGGTCACCCTAATGCTCACTCTCTCTTCCTCCCCCCTGCTTACTCCCCCCCTTTCTCCTGCCACTCTGAGGTGTAACGGGACTCCTCTCGATGCTTTGAGCCCCCATTGGCCCAGGCAGCCACATGGGTCACCCCTGGGACAGTATTTAGGTGAGACCCTGGAAACGGAAGAGCAGAGTGGGAAATGAGTCAGTGGAGACTGGTAGAGTGAACAACTCCAAACTTCCACAGCCACACCCCTGAAGATCAAGGGCTGCTTGAGTGCAAAACTCCACTGCTCTTCATCAAGCCCTTCTAAGGCGGAACCAGTTGAGGAACCTCCAGGTTGTCCAAATCCATACCCTTTTGATGCGCACAAACTGATCGAGTGAAAAACTCTACCCCTGGGACGAATGAGTGGAAAACTCTGCCCTGTGCTCCTCACCAACCAGCTAGTGGATGCCATGCCTGGCATCCACTGGCCGGTTGAGAAAAGAAATTATATGAATGAATGTAACTAAAATTCATTAAAAGTCACAAAATTACAAAATATTTCATCAAGTATTACGGGAAAGGTAGACAATAAAATTTCCAAAATGACTACTCTGATGCTTCTAGTGTTAATTGAAATGCCTTACATTTTATATCTGGAAACCAGTTCCAAATAATTTGTAGCAGTTACATAATTATGTCTCTTCATCTCCATGTACATCTTGGAGGAGCATTGGTAGACTGAATAATGGATTGAAGCAAATATTGTGGCCACTGACATCCTCAAGGTCTCCTGTTAAAGACAAAGGTTCTTGGTTCAAAATGCCATAAATCCTAAACATAATTTCAAAACAATGTACATATATGTCAGCACTTAACAGTAAATTTGCACCTTTCAAGTAGGGATAGAACTCCAAAATTTTATGGTTGACTGATTAAACAAATAAAAATCCATCACTACCTCATCTGCTACAAAAGTTGTAAGGCACAAAGAAGTAGAAAGATTAATACATAAATATTTTGAGACCATTATTTTTGCAAAAGCATTCCTATTGACACTCCAGTCACTGAAGCATTCGCCAAAACCATTAAAGAACTATCCTCATTCAATATCTCCAGGTGTTTTAGGATCATTATCCTTCAGTGCAAGTGGGATTTCTTCATGGTTCTTTCTTTCCACAGAAACAAGATATAACTCGATAATGATGTAAGCTGTGAGTGCTCTTGCATTCTTGTGGTGAAGATACATCCCTTACAGTTTCACTATAGGCAGCCCCCTGCATCTTCCTCAGCCAACTCTAAATGTCCATTTTGTTCAAGCATTGGGCATCAAGCCCTAGAAGTCCTTTCGTCTGACCCCTCGCATGACCATTTGAAAACTTTTCAAATTCAATTGTAGCTTATATCATTAAAAACAATAAAAAGGGTTAAATTGCTATTCGAATCATAAAAAAAACAATTTTTGCTAAATAAAACACCTGAATATACATATATCAAATTCAGGAGTTTTCCTGCCCAAATTACCATGTTGTTCATCAGCATAGCCCTAAATTGATCAGTTATTATCTCCATGATAAGACCAAAAAGACATTACCACCCTCATGGTACCTTTATAATCCATTGTCTGTGACGTAACTTACTAATTTTGATGTTACTGGTCAGGTCAGTAAAATAAAAAATGTGGAAAATTACAAAGTGTTTTATTTTAACTCATTACTTCATGGTACGTTTGTGGGTCAGTCGGCTCAAACCCAAAACCTTTTCCTCTCGACATTTGATAATTGCAATTAAAATCCTACCTTCGGCAGTAAATGAAAAGTTATTTCATGGGAGATAACCAAGCAGTCTCTGAGTGTATTCTCTCTCCAAGGACTGTCAAGTGCATGACAGAATTTTTTAAATATTAAAGAGAACAATTTTTAAATGTTAATTGTTTCTTACAAAACATTATGATTTAGAAAATTTAGACATTTCTTTATTAATCAAATATTCTTTTTTTTGCCTCAGAATTACACACATTAGCAAATTGCATCGTCCACTGGCTGACGCAACACTGGATAATAACGCCATGACTTATTCACATTGTTACTAGAAAAAAAATGCCTAATCGTTTTTGTGGCGGATATCATTTATTAGAAGTTCAATACGATTGGTTTTCATTAAATGTAGATTAAATACGTATATGTTCCACAGATCGGATAAAATGAAATAAATTAATTTAGGGAGCAATAGAGTGCCTTTAGTTTTTAACTCTACTAAATAACCCACTGAGTGCACCAAATAGGTATTCCAGTAGGTTTTGAAATTCTGAGCGGCTCATAGCACAATAGTACTTCCAGTAATCCACTTTACACTAGAAAAACTTACTAGGCATTATGCATTGCATTATAGTCATTTCTTTTTTCATTTTAAGGGCTGTTGAATGTAATTTTTTCATTATAATTCAAGGACAAGGGGTATCCATCAATCAACCTTGTTTGCAAACAATGTTACCCAGCTGTAAAAATTCTGCCTGAGGAACTTTTGGAGACAAGAGTGTTTATTAAATATCAAACACGAAAATTACGACAAGGAATTTCCTCGGGTTGCCTATAATCAAGGAAACAGATTTTCCAATATGTATCTATTTGGCATATGGGGATTACTGAGTTTGCAAATGACGTTGTTTACAAAATAACCAATTATGGGGGAATCCTGGTTAATCTGCATCATGGATAACCCAATCTCGGTTAATCAAGAGCCTATTGTGTATTGAAATGGAGGTTACCTTACAAACAGCCCTCATATTAATGCATATTGCTTGGATGAAAAATCGGACTATCTGAAAGATTGACAATGATAAACCATTGCATCAGCTGATTTGTTATTTTGACACTTTTTCCGTTTGCCTCCCTGGATAATTTCAATTTTGTTTTTGCAAAATTAAAGGAATATATTTTCTTCTCCATTCTATCACTTGAGGATTTTTTTACATGCTATAAAACATCCTCATAAAATTAGGTGAATACTATTATCTTTACATAGGTATTTTGTCATGTGAGTGAAGCATGTATGGTATGGTCTCTAAAAATGTAAATTTATATATTTTAATGATATAGTATAAACTGGAAGAGGGAACTATAATTTGGTGGCATATGACATTTCACCAGGTTTTAATGCACAGACACCACTTTCAGAGTTCAATATTTAATTCATGTGGTTTCTTTTACGTTTTGGTTCCAGTTCCAAGCTCAAGAACTGGTGGAACCGAAAACTGTAGAACCGACTGACTCATCCCTACTTTAAACTGTACATGACAGAATAAATCAAAAGCATTACATGACCTGGGGGCCTATTACGAACCGCTCACCGCATGCGGTGAAACACCGCAGGTGGAGTTCATCCGTCAAAAATCGCTCTCACCGCCCGATGCGATTACGAACGGGTCTCGGACGTTGCCATACAGCGGCCAAGGGGTCGGAGTTTCACCACAGACAGAGGACCTGCCTTTGAAACTCTGCCTGCCTTGATTTTCAACATGGCGGAGGTTTGTTTACCTTCTTCTGCTGACGATTGTAAAACATTATATCCGACGTCAGAGCAATAGTATTCTTATTATATATTATTTATTATCAGGATAGCCGAGCAAACACTCCTAATGTGAAAGTAACATCGTTGGACGTCAATAATTTTATTATTTATACCCTCATCGTAATGACGAGCGAATAGCCTGTGCATAATAATGGAAATTATTCAAGGTAAGTACTTGTCACAGAGTTGTGTTAATATTGGGGATTTATACCCGCGTTACCACTGCTGTGAAGGATTACTTGGATATCAGCAACGTTTATGCCAATATATTTGAATATTAAATGTGATAACCTAATACCCTACCCAGTGAATTTGTGTGTTAAGTGCTTGTTATTAATCCCATGGTGTGTCAAGTTGGATACTCAGTGATGTGCCATAATTCAATGTATATATCGCAGAGCAAATGTGCTGTTTGGAAATTTCCTCAAAGATGTATGGTGCTTGTTAGTCTTTTGGATTTCCTATTTAAGGATTTTACTCACTTCAGAGTGTACCTATGTTGCTATTGCTAACAGCTGTTTTGCTTGACATGATCCGAGGTATTTGATGTCTTAACTCATTTTGTTTATAATTTTACTCAGTGAAGTGTCATATTTCTATGCATATATCGCAGAGCAAATGGGCTGTCTGGACGTTTCCTCAAAGCTGTATAGTGCTCGTTAGTCTTTCGGATTTCCTGTTTAAGGATCTTAACCATTTCAGAGTGTACTTGTGTTGCTATTGCTAACAGCTGTTTTGCTTTACATTCTCCGAGGTATTTGATGTTATAACTCATTTTGTTTGTAATTTGTGTTGGCCTGAATCGTCTATTAAGTTGACATTTTGTGAGTTTACCTGTGTTGCTAAGGATTCTCGGGTATGCTATTGCTGTGAGGTGTGCTACACACGATTTTCTGCTCCTTTGCTGTGTACTAGTTTGTTTCCTCTGTGATCTTCTAAATGGTTTTGGTGGGCAGTGCATATTATCTGTGCATCGTCATTCTGACTTTAAGACTATATTTATTTTAGTCACTTAGAAACTTCAAGAATTGTCAGGACTTAAATGATTGAAATGGTTTTTAATTTGAATGCATTAATGTGGAAAATGTGACTATAAATGTCCAAAGTAGTTGAATAAATGTTCTTCTTTATTAATTAACTGTGCTTTCCATGTGTTTCATATCCCTTGCCAATTTGCTCTTTGAGGTCAGGGGGAATGGGCTGGCTAGCCCAGCAGAACAGTGCATTTTGTTCTAAATATACCTTGTTTCAGTGTGAAATATTTGAATACCTCAGCTGATGAACTTATGAATGACCATAATTTACCACTTGAAAAGCAATGCACATTGGCATGACTGCCTCAATGCTTTAATTCTGCAGGTAGTTCACCATGGTTCACACCAGTAAAGCATTTGTGAATCAGCTGTTTCGTGAATACTTAGTGAAACTGGAAGATCCTGTCTTTATATATTTCCTAGTCATCATGAAAATTATATGGAAATCAAAGGAATATAAACAGATGAACACGACGCAATGATTACCACGTAAGTGATGACTTTTTTCTTGTTTCATATACTCGAGTAAGAGATCCCATCCTTTCCCAACGGCTACGAAGATAGCAAAGTTTGTATGCTTCATCATGATATTAACAACAACTGAGTTTATTTATTAATTATTTATGATTTAGATTTCCAAGATTTGTTATCACTCCTCTTTGAATAAATGTTTTATTGAACATATTCCTCAATATATGCAAACTTCGCATATTACACAACGAAGCTTTCAAAATGTTTTAGAGCTAAGTATTCCATCCACTTTCGTTATGTGATCTTTGTGTTGAAAATAATGCACCACCATGCTCATCATATAATCCCTATTAAATATTAAACTAGATTATTTTAATTAAGAACTTAGCGCATAAAATGTCAGTAATGAACATCTCTGATTGGCTGATGCCATTTCCGTACGCAAAGAACACGTAATTTTTCATAACACCGTAACTTCCACTGCATCGGGTCTCACCGACCCCAAGACGTGTTGCAAAGATCTGCTGTGACTCTCCAACCCCCCAGTTCATAATCGCAGGGGTCGGAGTTACAACGTTGGCGGAGCGAAAACTCCGCCCTGCGGTGCAATACAGCCCCATTTTTCATAATAGCCCCCCTGGGGATCAGTACTCCTGGGATTACTTTTTTGTGGAAAAAAAATTTCTTCAATGCAATATACAGAGCCAAAGTAAAGCATCACATTCAATAAGTTTCCAAAAAACAACTACGTATTCACCGACCTCTGGTTCCACTGTTGAGCCATTCAGCTTCACTTCTGCTAAGCTCCTATTGGCTACTTCCAATAATGCCTCCTCTGGCCACCCACTATACCAGTCTAGAGTTGTACAATTCACAATAGCAGGATACTGTCGAATTCGATTTCTGAAAAGTTAAACATTCCAATCAGTATGAATTACATAGTTTAGTTTTAGTTTTATTTATTTGTCCAAGGACCAGTAAATACAAAGAATTTGCGTACTGGTATAAGACACGTCATGTAAAAAAAAAATCAAAACCATCACATTATCACAACATTAACAAATCACATTATCACAAAAGCCAAAAAATTATGATCATGAAAAAATCAGAAAAATTATCAAAACGATAAATAATCATTTATGCTAAAAAACATATTCCCAAGCAAGAAGTCCTTCAGCTGAGATTTAAATTTGGGAACAGACGTAATATTTTTAAAATAAACAGGCAATTTGTTGTAGAGGATAAGGCCCATATTCCTCGGCCCATTGAACGTAGACTTAGTGCGGGTGAATGAGACGTGAAGATTTTTTGCATTGCGAGTGCTGTGGTTGTGTATATCAGAATTTGTAGCAAAATTGGAAAGATTATTTTTTGTAAATATAATAACGGTAAAGATATAAATACAAGGTAAAGGTAACAAATTAAGATCCCTAAAAAGAGGAAGACTTGGGGCATCGTACTTAGAATTAGTCATCAAACGAACAATTTTCTTTTGTAATTTAAAAATAGAAATTGCTTGAGGAGAAGAGCCCCAGAAAAGTATAGTTTGCACAATGTGTGAATAACATAAACCATAATACAGAGAAATGAGGACATTTATGGATACAGTGTGACGAATATTCCGAATAAGAAAAGTGACAGAATTAAGCTTTTTTAAAAGCATATCTATATGAGAGTCCCAATAGAGATGGGAATTTAAAAATAGGCCTAGAAATTTAGTTGACTCATATTCCAGACAAAATGGCTTATTTTGAGAAGAAACATTTTCCTTTGCAATTGAGCATGCTGGCCAATCACACTTCCAGAGAAAATTGTGGACAAAAAACCTTAACTTAAAAATGAACTTGAATTCAAGCATGAGTATGGAAGATAAGTAATCACAGCATGGTAACGTTTTACTAAATCAAAAATGTTTAAAGCTGAGTTATCTTTCAATAACACAATACAGTAAAGTCTCTTTATAGTGATACATAGTGACATGAGCAAGGCAGTCCTGACATCAGTATTACATTTTATTACTACATGGCAATATTTTAATATTACATGGAAACATTAATTATAGTGAAATCACTTTTCAGTCCCGGACTGCATATGATATAGTGAAATAAATTTGAACTTCGAATTTTTCTGTTTTCCAAAATGGTGGAGTTCACTAATCATTTGTTTAATAAATAGTTTTATGGCAAAATTTGTCAGCAATTACATAAAAATTGGGCAAACATTTTCCATATATAATTCAATTTTATTATTTTAATTAATTTAATTATCACCCTGTACATTAACAATCAGTATTAAAAAGTAGTTATTTGCTTTAAGTATAGTAAAAATTTCAATTACAGTTGATGTTTGAAGGTAAGCCACCCCATTTCTGTCAAAATATTTGTTGTTAAAAGTGCAAGTGCCTGGACTATTTTGGTGAATGAAGAAATTATATCATTCAGAAATTCCATAGCTAATGGTGCAAAATAACATAGATAATTTAAAAACAATGCACTAACACTCATATCATTAAATAAAGTCTCAATTTTAAGAATTTATGAAAACTTTTTTTATTATTTTTCATCTTTCTTCAAGGTGATGTTGTAAAGGCAGTACGTATTATACCTCTACAACGACTTTAGGCAACCCACAATACTATGGCGTGATGGGTACCTATTTTTTGAACTTGGGAGATCAACTGAGGTAGCTGTCGAAAAAAGACGAACAACTTTCCACATGAACTCTATGATTGTTCCAAGAATATGGAAATTTTTTCTAGTTTCTCGTTAAATTTCCTTACTGAATATGTTACAGCCCTAAAACAATAGTGGATAGGTTCTTATGTAAGCTGCAATACAATTACATCATATTTTTACATGGATTACATCTAAAAATACAATGAAAAGAGACCACCAGCATTATTTGATGCATAGAGATAATTAATACGAAGGAAATTTGAGATTTGAGAGTAAATACGAGTCTCTGACAATATTTTCATGTGATTACTTTAAAGTGATACTTTCCTAGGGACATGATTAGTGCGTGTGATTGATAGGGATAAACATGAATTATAACTGAAGAAAAAAGGATTTTGTGAAAAAAATCAATCTTCATTCGCAAAGAAGTAAAATTTCGGGTATTCACGCACCACTAGGTTGCTGAATACCGTAAATTTTACCTCTTTACAGACTGCAGCCCTATGATGGAGCATAACAGTACTTATGCAACCCGAAATACAACTATATGTTGCAGTGGCATATATATGGGGGGCCCACGCCTCCCTCAAAATATAAGGCCGACACGAGAGGTGCATGCGCGGATACCTAAACTACAGCCGGTCGCCGCTATCTAGCCGGTCTTAGCCAAATTTATAACCTATATTCGCCACTGATATGTTGTGAGCATTTTGTACACAGATTTAATCTAAAAATGCATTGAAAGAAGACGACCAACGTTACTTGATATTTAAAGCTGCTTACTAAGAAGGAAATTCACGATATCTCGTAGTTTATAGTATCATTAAAGCATGATTAGTGCATGTGATTGATGCGGATGAAAATAAAAAAAAACCTTCATACAAAGGAATTTCTAAAACAAATCCATCGTTGTCCATGCAGAAGTAAAATTTAGGATATTCAGCATTCTTCAATTTTAATTAATAAATGTCATCAATGTTCGAGCCTGAATCATTTAAGGGCCATGCTACAGATGGTATGAAAAAGGATAGGTAACAGTGCATAGTATCCTTCATAGTGACATTCAATATAGTGAAATGGAAAAATTTTGGGTCACTATAAAGAGACTTTTTATGACAAAACAATTACTTTCAATAACACAACACATACCTGAATGCATTTCCAATTGGACTCATGCACAGAATAATGTGCAAATTGGCTCTCACACGTTCAATGAAATATGTAAAGATTGCAGCAGTGGTAAGACCAATGTTATCAGCCTTGCAAGCACTTTGTAACGAACTTTTGATCTGAAAGTGTACAAAAAATATACACTAATTCTCCAAATTTTAATGAAATTTTAAAAACTCATGGTCAATCACAAACCTCTTCAAATTCCTCTGGTCTAAATAAATTAGGAACTTCTCCACTGCTCAAGATATTATTGATTATTTCCAGAAAATTTTCATCCACAACCTGGTAGAAAGATGGTGAAGTAACAAACAACAATTCAAATTTCTTTATGCATCATCAAATTTCCATTTAAAAGCTTAAACTTTATTCTGCAAAAAGTATTGCTCAACTAGAACTGCTTATTTAAGGGTTAGTAATACATACTTCTGATGGCAGAATTCTCCAAAGGACCATTTTAATCCCATTAATTTTCAAATCATTAGTCTATTTCTAGCATTACATACTTACCCATGTTATCATTTTTAAATACATACACATGATCTTGATGTATCATTTGAAATAAATTACCTGAGAGTCACTGAAAAGAAAAGTTGTTTCTATAGCATCAACACCAGTTCTTTGATAGAGAGTTTTTAAATCCTCACGGAACTCTTGTGTCCTATATTGCTTTCTTATCTCAATCTTAAAACAATTATAGTCACATAAAAATGAAGCAAATCTTGCAAGAGATTGTCTCCCACTTCCACCTAATAAATCAAAAATTCATAATTGACTACAGGAGAAAATATTTAAAAATTATTTTGCCAATTAAAATAATTATTCCAAAGTACCAATTCCAATAAGAAGCATGTTTTCGCGAGGCTGAGATAAAACTCTGGTAATACGAGTAATATGTTCAATTGCATCACGGAAGAGAACTAAATCCATTGGAACTACTCCAGGAGACTTATTGTAATCAAGTAAAAGCTGTTCCATTCGCTTCTTTAGGGCTCCAAAATCTACAAAGTCTTCATAAATATGATCTTCATTGGCAAAATCACCTGAATGAAAAAAATTAAGGATTACAAAATATTTGTCATATAATTCTTTATAATAACTAAGGGAGACATTGAAATTCAACAGATGGGTGACAATACAGAAAGTAGTGATGGATTGAATTTTTTAAAAGTCTGAATCTCCAATTTTATTCTTAAAGTAAAATTAGTATCTTATATTAAATTGAATCTACTTTCTAATAAAAATCATGATATGTATTTCCCAGGATTTCATACGAGTTATATGTATTAAGAAATGATCATTCAAAACAACAAATATCATGAAGGCATTAAGTTGTTCGATGGTATATAATGGAATTTCACATCTCATCCCGACAGAGAACCCTATAGATCAGCCCGTTCCAGTAGGTATAAGTAGGCAATGTCATATGTTGTTAGAGAGACTACCACCACTGGAAAAGGATTGCCACAAGAGTAAATGCACAGCTCGCATGTGCTTCTTCCGTCAATAGCAGCCATCTTCAGATACTTACAGATTTTTCAGCAGTGACCAATGACCATGTGCCCTTTTCAGCAGTGACCGTGTGCCCGCATGTGCCAGTGGAAGTTTGAGAGTTTGCACCTTTATCTGTATCTTTACTTACTTTGACACCTGCATTGTTTCAGATTGGACTATTCTCCTGATTTTGACCCCTGCACCGTTTACTTTGGATGACAATTGAATTTGAATTGGATGACAATGGACTGGTTTCCCTTAAATTGAAAGATTAAGTTGTACCTTGAAAGATTAAGATGGGTTGTTACATGAAGCGTAAGGCAGGTTGTCCATCATCCATCCAGCACACTTTGTTGTGCTTCCCAAGTAATTTTAAACTTGAATGAATTTCATTGTGAAGCTTTAGTGTTTATTGCTCCACTTCATTTCATCATTGCATGTAGTAATGCTAATTGTGTTTGATTTCCCATAGCCTTTCTACGCGGGAACTTGCAAAAATTTATTACTTTTTGGTTATTATTAGGTAACTATTCTTATGCAGAAGGTATACAATAAAGTATATTTGAAATAAATAGTGTTATGTTTTAAAGAATACAATCGTGACAAATCTATGTCAGTGATGAGTACATTAAGGTTGGCCAGCTTCTATATTCAGTCATAGCATGAATTGGCATCATGGAAGTATTTTTCCTGTAGAAATCATTGTTGTTCGTGCATATTTAGCTATCGCATAATTTAAGACAATCATAACATTATTTAAGGCGTAACTTTGTGGAACATCATTACAGGCATGACGAAAAAATAACTTAGTATATTCCACTCTAAAATATTCATTTCCGAGCTAGGTTTCGACTGCTCAGCAGTCATTATCAAGACCTTGATCTGAGTCAGAATCAAGACTTAGATAATGACTGCTGAGTAGTCAAAAACTAGGTTGGAAATTAATGTTTTAGGGTGGAATATACTAAGTTATTTTTTCATCATGTCTGTTAAGTCAATCAGTCGTATCTTTAAGATTTCAGCTGTATTATGATTTTGCTTTCCAGTTCACATGGGTTTAGGTCTTTTACAAGTTTAAACTTAAATAATAATTTAAAAAATATGAGCTCCTAAATGCATATTCAATACCAACCAACCTGGAATTTTACCATGCTAATTTACAATGCACATACATATATTGTTGAATTGGATTGGACGACCCCATAAAAATTTTCTTTCATTTTCAATATCAGCAGATTTATTCAAGAGAGAAGACTCCAATCTCAATCAATAATTTTCCATTAAGCAAAATTTTGAAGTAAAAAGTTTGACATTAACATATTTCAACATTTTTGTGCAATTGTACAATTAAGGTACCAAATTTACTTAGAAACACTGCAAACAGAAAAATAAAATTGCAAATAACAAATGTATGCGGTAGGATGGTCCGAAATAAGATTTTTTTTCCAAATCAAATTTGCCCTATGCAGGAAAGTTGTGTACTGATATGAGGGACCTGATCTGAAGATGTGGCCTGCATTGGCTAGGAAACGTCATCGTAAAGATACACCGACACAGCTTTGCCCGAAAAACATGGAGATACCAGCACAACAGCGCTGCAAAAGCCTCAAACAGAACAATAATGGGACTATCAAGTATATATGGAGCAAGTGCCCCAATGGGAGTTCATTGTAATGTAAAAGACAAATGAACCAAAATAATGGCCATCCGAGTGCCATTTCAATACACCTGATTACTCCAGTATGCCTGTCAGTATTTACTGCAGTTCCATCACACCCTATAGCTTTGAGTCGATTTATGATTTTTTCTGAGAGAAATGTTATAATTGTATCCTTCATCCCCACTGCTTTACTTATACTGGGAGTGATATGTGCTAAGCAATGAGAACCAGAGGCTCTTCAACGAGAGTCATATGTTCCTCTACTACTCTTTTTCGTTTTGACTTATTCCATACATACGTAGTCTTTTCTTCTGTCGAAGTACAGCGTTTGAAATTTAACATCTCCTACATTCTTCTGAAGAGAATAACACAATTTTTCCCGTTCCTTCCTCACTTTGTTCTTGTCTAGGACAAGTGTCTGGCCTCCTGGAGGAACCATCCCGATATCTACTAGTAGAGCGAATGCGAGTGCTGCAGCGGCTCAGTTCGATATGCAGAATCGTTCACAGGAAGATGCAAATCTCGGCAAATTTAAATTCTTCAGAGGTATGTCTACCTTTTATGCAATAAAATTTTTGGCATCATTTGGGTGGTGTGATTCATCATTTCCTGATATTTCTCCAGTTGAATCTTCCCAAATCTCATGAACTTGCTCCTCAGATAGTGTGGAACAATATGATAATCATTTTCTTTCTAACCCTTTCCCCTTCCTCTTAATCTCCTGGATATCAACTCCAACAATAACCATTTTCCTTTTTCCTCTGATCCTGAAGGAATTCACGCTCTAAAATAGGAACCTTAGTAGCGTTATCGCAAACGCAATCAGTTCCAATAGAGCATTTACATGCTGCAACGTCAAAAAGCTGACAGCCTGTCAGCTTGACGATTTCCCTCTCCCAAGCACGGCCTTGGGAGTTGATGAGGGTCCATGGTTATCCCTTAGCTTTGCGATAGTGCTTCTGGAGTATCGTATTACCCACAGCTGCTAGATTTATTGCTTGCTCGTACTTCTTTACCGTTATTTTTTTCTCGATACGTCCTTCTACTCGATGATTTTCTTCTACTGCGCTAGCCTGTTGAGTTTGATTTCTTGCGTTTCCTCTCGCTCATTTTTTGACCCATAGCATACTGTTTGGACTTTGTCTTCGGAAATAAGTCCACTGTGCATTTATTGTTAATCTCTCCGGACTCAACTAGATTTCTCTTCTGGTATTGACCACTGCTTTTTTTGGTCATTTATCTCTGGACTTTTTACCGACCTCTGCGTTTGATTGGTAGCAGGGTGTTCTTTGAATTACCTGAGCTAACCTCAACAGTGTTTTGTTCGTTTATAGTCCTGCGAGTCATCTTGGACTTTTCTCTCGGCATTTTGGGACTGATTATTTTTACATTTACCAGTGCTTCATTTTGGCTGTCTTGCAGCATCCTTGTAACTTAGGCTTTATTTGCCCTTGGATTATCGTTGGCTTATTCTCCATCATGCCTTTGGAGATATTCACTGATTCTATGCCCAAAAATACATGAAGAACGTATGTATTTTTCAAGAAGAACATTCCAACGGAAGGTTTTTAAGAAATTCTGGAATAAAATGAGCGCGGGGATGAATTTTTAGACAACTTTTCCGAAGATTACTCTATATCCCTCCTTTCCCCAACCTCCCGATCACGTCGCCATAAAAACTCATCGATTTAAATAAATAATAAAAAGATTATGAGTGATGGCTCTGTTTGAAAGAGATAAAGAGGAGGGAAAGCGTGCAAATTTTAGGCACTGAAGAGGAAGAGGAAGATGCTTCTAGAGCTCAATCTGCTAAACCATCTACGTCAGGCGTGGATGAACTGAACTACCTCCTTGATGCTGATAGATGGACAAAATGGGAAACAGAAGATCTATTTTCGTAAAGCTATGTCTGCTGTTCCAATTTTTATTGTGACGATTTGCTAGCAAACATCACTTATCCTTTTTCCTATCCATCCTATTTTTCAGCGAATTCCCGACTTTTTCCCGGATTCGAGACTTTTCCCGACTGATAGACACCCTGTATAAATTGTCATTAGGGGGCCTATTCGAGTATCTGTCACACACCGTGAAACTTGTCTGAGCGATCTTGCACCACGAGCATTCGATATGGAATTCAATATGCCCAATGCATCTTTGAACAGGGATGTGCGAGTGAAAGAGGAACCACGAGTGGATACAATGAGTGGGTGAGCAGAGAAACAGGTATAGCCTCTGACAATGTTGTAAATGACAAACCATGGGGTATTTTTCTCCTCCAATGCTGGTCTGATAAGGATCTCAAAGAAGCAAGGCATATCTCAGCAACATCGCGTTCAAACCACCTCTCTCGGAGGTAGTTCCCCTCCCCCACGGCATTGGAGACTTTCAAACTTTTCCAGGGTTTCCTGAAAGGTACCCACCCCATACATTTCAGGCCTGCCTTTCAGCCAAGATATTTGAAAAGGTAGCCGGGAATGGCCAGGCAGAGCCAAAAGGAGGAAGAAAGAACTGGCAATGAGTGGCCTGGCATATATCAGATGGTGGCGGACACGAAAGAAGTGTATGGAACATGAGCCGAGCCGCTTGTAGAGGTGCGACCACCACAAGTTTCCCTGACAAGACATAAAAATCCCTGACATTTCCCTGACAGCCAACTTCTTTTACCTGACATTTCACTGACTTCCCTGACATGTGGCCACCCTGTATAATGTATATATACCAAATGCTTGAGCTAGTCAGGGACATGCAGATTATCCTCTCTCTTCAATGTTCAAACGTCTTTTACAACAATTAAATTCAAGGGTCCATCCGGCCAATCAGCGCATGCCTGACTAGCCCAAGCGTTAGGTATATATAATGGTGAAAGAATCTCTGCAGCTCATTCAGGACCTAACGATGCTAGCTGTAATGCAAGTGAAACTGTTGTCCATAAAATTAATCAACGCAGGAGAAACCTGAATAAAAGAAATTCCCTGGATGTATATGTATATTAGATGTGTCTTTATGGTCGTCATTTAAGTTCTGTTGTTCGCAATGAAAGATCATAGTTTTTATTTCTCTCCAGCAATGCAGGTAGTTATAATGTTCACAACAGCTCCCGCTACACCCAACACACTTACTTTTGGGTAAAATTAATTTTAATATTTAGTGTTTTTGAAGAAACTATAGCTAGGCAAATTACTCAGATTATACACCATATTTTCCTTAAAACTGTAATTGGAATTTTAAGCTCTGATTTAAATTGGCACTCAATCCAAAGTTAGCACTCACCAAATATTGGAACTACTCTTCCTGGGCAGAGGGAATGAAGAGTTACATCAAAATATTCAGCCAGCTGGATAATAATTTGATTTTCGAACCACTCCTTATCCCTGTACGAATTAAATTACATGAAGATCAAGAAAATAATTCACAATTATGCATGCTTTATTATCCCATGTTTGATGAAAAATACTACAATTTACTCACTTTTGGTCCACTAGCCTATCACAGAATACTCTGTAACATTCATGGATCCAAAGTCTCAGAAAAGAAGGTTTTGACGTCTGGTGCTCATTGTGGCTCCTAAGAAGACCTTGAAATACCTTAATATAATACAAAGATGTAAGCTCAAATAATTACACTATTTATCATAGAGATGTTCATTTAATTCATTTTTTTATATTTTAATAACTACACCACAAAGACTTTTTAAGCAAAGTTCTGTATCATCTAGAGACATATCTTGGGACAATTTGGAAATAATTTCACTTTGAAATATTCCACAGAAAGTTTTATTTCTTCTGATGCAGAGTTTTGGCTATTACACAGTCATTATCACAGTCAGCCTTGCCAGCACCTTGATAATGACTGTGTAATAGTCAAAACCCTGGGTCGGAAGAAATAAAACTTTTTGTGGAATATTGCTAAGTGAAATTATTTCCAAATTATCACAATGTGGTTCCACCAAATTAAGCCAGAAAACTTGAAAAATACCTTGGGATATATTCTGAGTAATATGACCATTGTTATTAAAAACAGATATACAGAAATAAAAATTCTCAAACAGCCATGGCACATAAAATAAATTAAAACACAATTTGAACAAATCTAGTTAAAGCAATGTACACCAGTGTTTTAAATAGAAATATACATATATGCATGATGCCACAACATTAACGAAAACACCAAAATAAAAGATTAAAGAACTTAATGTTAAAGTCTATGCAGATGAGAAAAGCTCTAAAATGATAGGAATGCATAGGGTAAGGAAAAGTTTGACAAAATAAAGGAGAAAACTTGCAAACCAGGTGATAATATGCAATGAAATTATCCAGAAAATGACAATTTTAATTGATATACATTAAAATAAGAAAGAGAATCCATTGAGATTTGCAAATGATTGCTTTAAAGCTTCAGACTATCAAACAAGGGAATGCAGTACTTTTTTAATTTTACAGGCAGTCCCCAAGTTACGTAATAGATGCGTTCTGGCATTTGCTGCGTAAGTTGAAATTAACGTAAGTTGCAATGTTAAAACCACCTGAAAGTTGCACCTAGTGAATTTCTTATCAAAGTGTGAGATATCGTTAGCACGAATAAAACAATTTCATGGATTTGTGAAAGCATGGTATCCTAATGCTACTTTACTATTACTGACTATTAATATTTATTTATTATGCAGTTCTGCGACAGCAGAAGCTATATGACATGTAGTTTACTAACCCTAATTAACATTTCTCCTATCTTTTATGTTGAGTTTAATTGATGGCTAAGGTGGCTTCATTGATACAGTTTATAAGCTCCGCCAAGTTAGCACCGCCATTTTCGGCCCGAATTCTGGGACCCATACAGCCATTTAGTGCTCAATTCGTGCTGTCGAATGACACCAATCCCAGAATTTGTGCTGCATTTTCGTGGCCTCCAGGGGCCCGTTAACATTATGGGGCTAACTTGATGCCAACGCCGCCATTTTGAGCACGAATTCTGGGACCCATGCAGCTATTTAGTGCTCAATTCGTGCCATCGAATGACTTGACTCCAAGAATTCGTGCTGCATCTTCATGGCCTCCAGGGGCCCGTAAACATAATGGGACCGTCAAGTTAGCGCCGCCATTTGGAGCACAAATTCTGGGACACATACAGCCATTTAGTGCTCAATTCGTGTTGTCGAACGACACTACTCCCAGAGTTCATGCTGCACTTTCAGCAAAAATGGCAGAGCTCAAAATGGCGGCACTGGCGTCAAGTTAGCCCCATTATTAGCCTGGAGGCCATGAAAATGCAGCATGAATTCTGGGAGTGGTGTCATTCGACGGCACGAATTGAGCACTACATGGCTGTATAGGTTCCAGAATTCGTGCCAAAAATGGCGGTGCTAACTTGACGGAGCTCAGTTTATACCCGTGATAGGATGGTAGACCATTATGTGCAAATCAAATGCCCAAAAAATGTCCGTAAGTCACTATCATATCCATATTAATGCATATATCATGATCACACTCCTCCTTAAGCTCTCACACATGCAGAATATTTGCAGTGTCGCACTCGGATGTCGAATGCTGCACTGTGATGTCACTCTTAATGTGGATGAGGTTGAAGGTGCCAAGTGGGTATATTTGTTTTCATAATGTATGGAGGGGGCTCAGCGTTAAATTGGACCCTGTGCATGGAAGAGTATTGTGAGGAAAACAATTATAAAGTTCAATATATTCCTCCCATAAATCAGCTCTGCTCAGTGCTCTCGAGAGCCACTACCATGAAGATTTAAATGTTCGAACTTTGGACTCAGTTCTCTCTTGTAATTAAAAAAATACAACCATAGCCATCCTAAACAGTTGTTAGTTAAGAATTGAAAAAATAGGCAAATCTTACGCAGAGCCCTCCATATCTCCAAGTAACAAGACATGGCATCTTTAAGTACCCTGCTGACTTTCAAGATCCTCCCAGATGCCTGAATCAATTTTCTCAAGATCGACTCTTCACTGCCGTGTTGTTATGCTCAAAGGCCTCTGACAAACCTTTGGTTGTGAAGGATTTGTGTTGTGCAGGGATGTCCTTTCTAGGGCTCCCATCACCATCTTCTTCCCCTTCTTCTGCCCAATATGCCACAACTTGATCAGATGTGTCAACTCCCCATGCAAGTTTAAAAGCTCCTCTCCATCTTCCGCCTCCACTTCAAGGTCAAGGAAATGTTCAAGCTTGATTGAAGACTATGTCCACAGCATACCTCGAAAATCCCTCAAAGTTGACAATATTGACCCATAGTTATTTTTTCCAAACGCCATTCTTCTTTTCCAAGCTCTAACTCGAGTTCAATTTTATCATTTTTTTTCAAATTTGTTTCATTTATGGCCTAACAATTCCTATAATAATTCTTATAAAATACCAGCCTTTATTTCACTGAACAGTCATAATGCTAACGTTACTCACTAGTATACCTTAAGAATAATTAAACTGGTGCACAACCACAGCATGATGGATGAACAACATCCAAAATGTGAAAACTCTGTGACTTTCACAACGTGAAAAAGGCAAAATATTTTTTAACAGTAAAACACTTTGTCTATCAAAAACAAAATTTGAGAGTATTTTTAGAAAAACAAACAAAAAATGTTCTGTAATGCCTGTACCACTTCGAAAATGGTGCATTGGGATTTATGAGTGTGGTCTGAGCATGTACTACTCACCAATAAATAAATAAACTAGGCATATAATTCCTATTTAATCTCCACTTTAACCTAATTGATGTCGAATCGTAAACTATGAACAGAGATAGGAGAAAAAGTAACAATAAAGTAAATGTAAAACTTCTTCTACAACATAATCTGCCATTATCAGTTAATTGTAGCAGAAGAAACACTTTACTTCCCTTAGTATAATAATGCTTTGCCCCAAAATTAGGACTTCCATTAGGAATTTGTGGCATCTCATGTTTGGCAGAATGCTTTCATGTCTGGCAACTATGACAAAAACTAAGGCTTCCATTGAAAATCAAGGAAAAAGTTTCAAATTAAGACTGTTGAATAGTCTACTAGGAATAATTTTGGCAAATATGGCTACTGAAGTTTCAGATGCCTTCCGTATCGGGTGCAGCAATTGCTTTGATTTTTACAAAATCCTATGAAAGTTTTGAAGAGCACTAATGAGAAGCTCGAGCATTAATGGGAACAAAATGGTGCTAAATTTTATAATGTTAATGCAAAACAGCACTAATCGAGTCAGTGCTATTTGGGGACTGAGTGTACAGAGGAAAAATTATATGATAATCATGAGTGCTTCATGGAATAGTTGGTGCATATTACTTTACTGACAGTAAGCTTTCCTTAAGGATTTGTTTGGTAGCAGTCAGGTTGATTCACGTATGCAGCAATAAGCAACTGTTAGTAGAAAGAAGGGCTTATCATGTGTCCCATCCCAAGGTCCCAAGAACCTTGGGATGCTAAGGGCCAAGTGCTCTCCAATAAACATTCCTATGTTTCTATATGTCAGTTTCCTTGTCTTCAACCTCTCAGAACGTCCAGCCTTTTCCAACCTTCCAACAATTCTTTCAAATGCACTCCCTTAATTTAGGCAACCATGCATTCCATAATATCCTTAATTCTCACATTTTGTCTTTTTGGGCAAGGTTCCCACATATGTAAGTGAGCAATAATGTAATTCAAGACTTGTATCACTTGGCGACTGCATGTAATATAAATTAATATTAGATCAACAGATTAACTAAGATACTAAAATAATCATAAAATTGATTGATCACAAATGTAATGTTTTCATGCTGCAAGTATGACAGTGAACTTGATGATATCACAAGGACAAGGAATCTGATCTCAGCAGTTTTCCTGCAAAAATCCAGCAGGCATCTTACTAAAGTTACATATTCAAAATCAAGCTGAGATCAAACTTGAGCAAGCTGAGAGCAAACTCACTACAGGGTGAGACCCCTAAAGACACAAACTATCATATGAGCTCCACAAGAGATCAACACTATTTTGACTCAGTTAAACCAGCTGAGTTTAAGCATTATGAGAACCAAAACTCATAAAACCAAAAGAGATTTTCTTTGTATGTATTCTGGATATTTGGCCAACTTTAGCTACTAGCCAGAGCCAAGTGAAAGGTTTACTAAAGGGGATTAGACTGGTGCAGAGAAAGAATATATCAGCTTTGCATACATAGGTTTTCATCCCTCCAATGGCACTATTCATAAAAATCCTTATCTCTGCTTGGGTGCCAAGTAGAGATTACTTCAAATGCAGATGAAATATAACACAGTGGGCCCCTTGTCATTTTTCATTAGGATCAGGCTAATGCTGATGTTAGGTTTCTTATACACCTGTCCCCTATTCACCCAGTAATTTGGTATGTCTCATCATCCAACCCAAATGATTGCCCCAATTAACTACACTAACAAGTTGAACTAGGCGTTTCAAGTCCATAGTTATGTTCTCTTAAGCCATTGTGAACTAGCAAGCAATATTCTCAAGATCTTAACATTGAAATCACATATTGTAAAGCCATATATGTTTAGATTAATTTTTGTGAATGAGATTCCTGCTGACATTGAGTTTCCACCAAGATTTCATAATGACTTTTCTCACTGCCCATTTCATTTACCCAATGCCTGTTGCTCACGGTAAAATTTTCGGTAAAACTTTTTATAAAATCAACTAATTTTATAAAAATGAGCTTGCTAACAATAAAACCGTTTTATAAAACCTAGTTTTATAAAATGTTTTATGGAATAGGACAGGTTCTATTGCCATAAAACCGTTTTATGCAACAACCAATGAGACGCTCCACTCATCGCGTTGATAATAATCTCGTATCCATGGGAAGCCAAACAAGGAAAACGTAAACAAACATGGCTGCAAGTTCATGGAACGCTGAGGCAGTATCCTTCTTGTTAGAAGAATGTGTTAGAGCCTTAACACCGTTGAGTGTGATCAGAAAGTAAGTAAATAAACAATACACATAGTTTTTAACCTAACAGTCATCCAAAAGAGAGTGCATCGATTCATAAAACTTTCAATAAAATTTTTTATAAAACTCTTTTATGGAAAATTTTACCGTGAGCAACAGGCATAAGACAGCTCATTCATTAATTCAACCACAATATTAAATAAGAATGATTTTTAAATTTTCATTTCTCATTTCACTGAACCAGATAAAAAATAGGAAGCCAACAGTAAAATAGAGGAAGTCAAAAGGCAGTCGAAAAGTTTGCTACCAATTGCACTGACAACACTTCTTCAAGTTGGTTATAAGGGGAGGCAACCGACAACTGAGGTAATTTGCACCACTAAGGATAGGTGGGTAAGGGAGGGGTGATATGGGAAATGGAGGAAGAGAGGAGAAAATCAGGCATTAGCCTACTCTTCATGAATGGCACCAAAGGGACCACAGGATTTGAACCCAGACCCTTGGGATGGAAGCCAATACTCTAGCCACCATACCAACCCAATCCATGAAATAATTATACATAATGATTTCTATTTATTTTCTTCTTCTTCTTTCAGGAGATATAGGTCAAATAAGTTGGAATTTTTTATTATTTATTACTCTTTGCAAACATTTAGCATTTTTATTTATGATTCATCAGGGTTCAAGAGAGAGTTCCTTCCAAAGTAATTAATAATAAAAGCAGGTCATTAAAAGGTATCATCAAGATATAATGACTTCTATTGCTAAAACCATAGGTTATATTATAAACTTTAAACTGGTTACCTTTGAAATGTCACGCAGATTGAAAAGATAATGGATTTTTGTTGGTGTTGGTAGCATTTTGGAAACAACAGCATTATACAGTGTGATTGTAGCAAATGTAATGGGTTGTCCTGGATAAAAAAAGATAACAATTAGGGAGATTTTCATTTCATGGTTGCGCACTCGAGAAAACAACAGGTAATACATGATTCAATGTACAACAGTAATTACAATGTACATTGCCAGTATAAATATGAAAAAGCAATACCAAATACAGTAGAAGCCCCATATAACGTGTAGGGTATATAACGAGAAGCTCGAATTTGCGACGGATGGCCAAAGAACGATTTTAAACCCTATGATTTATATGTAAAATAAATCCGTATTAGCGAGGACATCAACCAGCCTCCCCTGCGGTGTTTACTATTACGAGTGGCAAATGTCTGTTTCAATCTCGGCCTACCTGCACCAACTTGTGCTCATGTCCTCTGTCATTGAAATTATATGTCTAGCTGTAATTATTCCACACAATTTGAAGTTTAAATGAACTTTTCAGGCATTCACGGCATGCCCGTATTCACACTAATAAATTCCTCGTAAGTCCGTGCATTTCATTGTTCTTTTGTCATCATCCTGCGTTTTTATCATGTTCAGTCCGACTGATACAACATCATGGCTGGGAAACGAAAGTTGTTGGATCCGAAAACTAAAATACGAATTATCAATGAATGCGAAAGTGGTGATGGGTCCAAAAGCGAGATAGGGAGGCGTTTTGGCCTATCTTCCTCGGCCTTATTCACAATTCTAAAGAATAAGGGAAAATTTCGTGCTGCAGTGCTACAAGAAGGACGTCCAAGCAGCCAGAAACATTTGCAGTCAGGAGAACATACGCAGTTAGAATCTGCACTTTTCTCGTGGATATGCCAGCAGAGAGCAGCCTGAATTCCAATAAATGGCCCTTTGATGAAGGCAAAAGCAGAGTATATAAGTGTGTAATGATCCGGAAATGGAAGAACTCCATTTCCCAAAATATGCATAAATGTGTTGTTGTGTGACGTCTCAGAATAGCCAGCTATGTCAAACTATACCTCGGGAACTGTAGCTTTCCCTTTCGAGAACGGCTAGCCTTCCTCTTCTTCTTCCCCTCCCTCCCTTGCCATTTTGTCGAAAACATCCTAGTTTCACCTTTCCTATATAATGGCACGGTGGAGACGCTATCGGGGAGTACACTCGACACTCGTCCGGCAGCCAGTCGGACAGTGATCGGCTAATGGTTACTCTGCAACCATTCACTGACGGTACAGTCACAATGTAGCCGTCAGTGGGAGTCGAAGCGCGGGCCATGGGGCCCGTGCTACCGAAGCGCCTCGCTATCCACCCGTGCCATCACCAGCAGCTCCTCTCCTTCCCGAGACATTGGTAATGTTTTCACTTTCTGCTATTCTAGACGCACATATTCATTATTTGTTATTTGCTCATTGAATTGATTCTTTTGGGATTTTAAATGGAAATAAAGTTTGGGTAAAAGACTTTAAATATTTGTGTGTGATTATTCGCTTCCCGACACCAAGGGCAAGAACCCACGTAAAATCTTATGCTCTCGGGTTCCCAAATATGTGGGGGCCCGGGTCATAACAAGTGAAAGGCTTGGTATTGACATGTTTAAATGTTCCGATGTGGAATACACAAATTTTTACGAATTCGGATTCCCAATCTTTTAAGTTGTCTATGCATTGTATTGCCTTTTGTAATTGTTTCAAAGATTATAAATATCGAAAACAGGTCAAGGATGATTCATTTCGATATGCACGAAAGGTATGTATTATAAATCATGCATCTATCTTGCAGCAGGGAGTGTAGTCATTATTCATGGTATTCATTTTCAACAAGTTCCCGCTAGATGTAAGTATCGCACAAGATTTTATGTGTATCGTGATGGAATTCATTTTGGAACTTACAACCTTCGGAACTTTCTTCCTTGCGCTCGAAACTCACAGCAAATCACGTATATGTACCATGGAATAGCTAAAAAATAGTGAATCATAAATATGTTGATGTGCCCTGCCACCTAGTAGCCGCAACGTGCACTATCACTTGAAAAATAAGTGTTTCGCACGAGCTGATACGGTATTTGCTAGTGGTAATAAGTTTCACATCTTATCTAAATGCAGTCAGTCCATGAAAGTCTGCGTTGTGTTCAACAATTATGTTTCCATAGATTCAAGAGAGTATTCCACGCATAACTATTGTAATAATAACACAAACGATAGTATACTGTTAAGGGCTAATCGTAAATGCTTGTGATATTGAGCTCTATGATTCCGAAAAGCCGAAGTCAGCTATTTTCTGAGGCAATCTAACAGATTCTGAAGTCCTCTCCTTTATTTCCACTATTTAACTGGAGAAGATAGCAGCCAAATAGCAGCCAAATAGCAACCAATAGGAACAAAATCCCCATAGGTTATATCTTGGTCATTAAGTTGTCTAGCATTTTTGCAAATGTCAATTAATAGAACTTTCTCCGAGACATGTGAATAAGATCATAAGTAATTGAAGTGTTCGAAAATATGATTTTTAATAGCTATCTCAATAGAATGTTTTCGCCACTCACCAAAAATTCCCACAAGAATGGCTAAATTAAAATTACAGTTGTAGGAATTGGCTGCAGAATGATTATTAATAATCTTCGGTATTAACGAGAGTTCCATTTAGCGATTGATTTTTCAGATCCCGAGTGCTCTCGCGAAATAGGGCTTCTACTGTAAATATACACATATAAGCATACATGTCCACCAGTAACATCAGATAAACTAAAAATGCTCTTGGTAATGAAATTTTTGAGTCACAGAAAATCTATTACTGTAGTATATAAAGTACATGGAGTTCCAAAGTAAAACAATAACTTTCAAATTAACAAACTTAAATTCAAAAGAAGTTTAAGTTACTAATGTTCTACAGTGTATCTACAAGTGAATACAACTTAACAAGATTCTACCAATGAAAAAATTTTAATGCTTGTTTTATTTGCTCCATAAAAGGAATAAAATTTCACTTACCTACTGGTTTCACATCATCATCAAAATCACAAAGTTTTTGGCTAATCATTGTTCCATAAATTCTTTCAATTTGAGATGAACTAGGGAACGTCATGTTTATCACATTAAAGCAACTCAGTAGCCGGTTTGTTATTGCATTTCTTCCACCTCCAGGGGGACCCATAGCAGCCATAAGAAGCATATCCTTAATTAAAACAAATGATTGTCAAGTAATCTTATTTTCATTATCATAGGTACATACATATTCTACAAGATGTTAGCAAGCCTTAGGATGTCCCAAACACATACAATGTCAAGAGACCACTGATCCACATCCATTCCTCACTGAAATTACCTAATCTGTAACACATTTTTCCTTTATCACCTCTCCATATACGAGGGCAGATCGGAAAGTAACGCACAATCATTTTTTTCTCCTATGGTATTGCAGCTGGAATGTTGAAATTTCACGACGATATAGGTTGAAGTTTGCGCTATAGAGGGTATTTCGTTTTCATGTGCAGCTCTAGCGAGAGAATCCTGAACTATGAAACAAACATGGCGCGCATGCTACTGTCGTCCACGTGTGAAGAGCAGCGAAGTGTAGTTCGATATTTGTGGGCCAAAGGGCATTCACCGAGTGAAATTCACAGGGACATGCGTGGCGTATATGGGGACGACTGTCTGGACCGTAGCAATGTCTCCAGATGGTGTGCATTCTTCCAAGAGGGCCGCATGAACCTTAGTGATTCACCACGCTCAGGGCGGCCGGTAACAGTTTCAACTCCGCAGAATGTCCGCGCCATTGAGGCAACAATCTTGAAGGACCGGCGTGTGCACCTGCGAACCTTATCGCAGATGTTCAACATTTCCTATGGTGCAGTGTACGACATTGTTAAGGACACACTGAAATTCCATAACGTTAGTGCTCGCTGGGTGCAAAGAACCTGACAGACAACCACAAGGGCCAGTGAATGATGACAAGCTTGGATCACTTAACGCGTTACGTCGCAGAAGGAAAGGAATCGTCACTGGTGATGAGTCGTGGGCATACCACTACACGCCATCTGACTTTCATCTGTTTGGTCCCATGAAGAAATTCCTGGCCGGCCAACACTTTGCAACAGATGCGGAAGTGAAATCACTACACGCCATCCGACTTTCATCTGTTTGGTCCCATGAAGAAATTCCTGGCCGGCCAACACTTTGCAACAGATGCGGAAGTGAAATCAGCAGTCTGCAGATGGCTATACTCCCAACAAACGGACTTCTACGAACAGGGCATATTGAAACTGGTACCACGATGGGAGAAATGTGTTGAGAAAATTGGTGACTATGTAGAAAAGTAGTTCAAAGATGTAACTTAATTTGTGATTTGCTTGGTTTTGGTATATAATTAACTTTTTGGGAAAAAAATTACTGTGCGTTACTTTCCGATCTGCCCTCATATTTTACCTTTGGTTTTGTATCTTCTATCTCACCTTCCCACTGTTGTGTCTTCCTCCCCTCATTCCTCTTAATCTGTCCCAATCCTCTATTACTAATGATATGAAGCAGACTTGGCCCAACTAGGCTGACTTAACACAATAACTATATCTTTGCACCATTAATATTACAATATTTATTTCTTACTTCTTACAGATGCTGAAATAAAAAAATAAAATTTGAATATGGTTTCCATTATTACTAGGGAACTATCTCACTCAAACCACCTTAAGTGCATGGCTTGTATGTACAATCTACTTTTGAAAGAAGGTAACTATTTAGCTGGACTCTTCTATAAGCTCCATCATATCGGAAATAACCACGCACAAATAAGATGAATCCAAGGGAAAATAACGATAGTTATTTCGCCAGATTAACAGGCATATCAGGTATTTGTACAAAATACATAATATGCATCCATCACATAGCATCCGCGAGAGAATCTTATTTTCACTGTCTTCAATATCCGGTGAAAATGATCGCGCAAGTCGCACACTTCCTTAGTGTATGCATAAATCAATATTATTGATGATTATACATCGCTCATGCTAAAGTTATGAGTTCTCCAGTTAGGAAATAATATAGAAAAATGCACTAAGAAGCTTCATATGCTTAGTCCAAACTGCACGAAAATTGTGCTAAGACGCTTCATTGCCTAATCATTCATTGGAAAAAAGAACAATAAGTCAGTCGCCGTGATGCAAATTTCCACAGGGCTCGGATCATGGTTGATTCTTCCGATTTTTGGGATTTCTGCTGCGAAAAGCTTGAATGACGTGGTGGAAATCCCGAAAATCGGAAGAATCAAACTCCAAGAAATTAGTTGTGTTGAACAGTGTGCACACTGTGTGCATGAATATACATTTAAATATAGGTACTTTCATGAATTATAACTTCGTAAATCATGCAAGTACGTCGCGAGAGTACATCTTAATTTAAAGAAACAAAAAAAGAGCTTCATTGCTACGTTTTTGAAAGATACTTGTTCATACGAAATTTGATATTACAAAGTGCCGATTTTTCCTGGTCCTGTCGACTTCGTAATTTCAAGTTTCTACTGTATATACATTGTCGGCCCTGACTTTACTTTTGCTTTATTTTTCTTGTCTGACTAATCCAATATCATTGTAATTTATTTGTACACATGATCTTTGGATAATAAAGGTATTATTATTAAGTATTAACACCGTAGAGTGAATTTGTGTATGATCAGATTCCTACCATCTGCCAAAGAGGATAAAGAAAGCAAAATTAAATGAGCAGAAGAAAATATTAGTGATCCTTCAAAATGTTTTGCAACGTGGACTCAATAAGCTGCCTGTTTGACTTCAATGAAGGCCCACCATTGACACAAGTGGTTTTGGAAGTGTGGATACATCCCAGAAGAGAGGGATAATTACAGATATTCAGGGCTCAAAGAAATATATAAAATGGGATTCATGAACCCAGTGCTGAGTTCTAACTGACTCAGATGGCCGTCAGTGAAAGTGCAGTACCGGGAAGCATAGAAGCCAGGGAATTCCCGCTCTCGTGATGAGAAGTTGACATAATTTCATTTCATCTCACTATTGAGTTCAAAACTCAGAATATTTTATTTCATTTTTCTAAAAGTTATTTTCCCCAATGGCATGAAAAAAATATGTAACATATCGATCAGTTTATTCACTGAGATTTATGGCCCCAGCATTGCCCGTAGCTGATCGGGAAATCATAGTGTTTCAGGTTGGTTATAAGATATTGTTCAATACAGTTGGCCTTAAGGAATGCATATTATCACAAAGTGAAAGTACCAAGTATATTAGTCTGTAGTAGGTCCTAAAGCTAAATTTAGAATGTAAATCTAACACATTTCTCAGCAAAAATTCTCCGAGGTTTATCAGTTACAGAGATACATATGATTTTATGTGGCTGATACAAAGAAATTTTGACCCTGAAAAATTCACCTAATTAAGTGACTCGACTATAAAAGGAAGAAATTTCTTCACTTATACTCGAGTACATATGGTAAGTGGTTTTTATTGTACATTTCTCACTTCCTTTCTTCCTTTATCTTGTTTTCAATCATACCCTCCACCTTTTAAGTACCATTGACTACTACAGATTTCCAGCCTGTGAAATGGTAGACAGCTTGTTCTTTTATTTATATGATTTTTAGCCCTTTTATATCAGTCACTCAGTGATTCAACCCGAAGGTTGGTTATGATAGTTGAGGGTAGAGCTCAACCCGGACTAAGCCACAGGCATGTGAATTTCACACATTCAGGGTAGGGGGGCCAGTTCCTTTCCCTGGGCCACCTCGCACTCCAAGGATTTTTGTTCAGGGGCGTTCAAAGGCTTCACCCGTGTTTGAACCCGGGACCCTTCGATCAGTAGCCAAGCGCTATACCCACTAGGCCACCACACTCCCTTTTATATAATGAACAATTTATTTAAAAAATCCATATGCCTTCTTCCATGTTAAGATAAGAAAGGAAATTTATGGGGCTTTTTCTTGAAAAAAATGTGCTAAAGACCAATCTGAGGAGCGTCAGTGAGAAATATTTCCTTCTTCACAGCCGTCAATGCATAGCCAAGGCAGCATAAAGGGACCCACCCGTGGGTTCTTCTGCCCGTTAGTGTGAAAAGCCAGAGGACCCACCGGTGGGTCCTGCCATTGCAAACGTATTACAGTAGAAACTCGAAAATACGAACTTCGAAATTACGAAATTTTGATATTACGAAGCAAAATCTTCGGTCCCGACCAAAAGGGTATCTAAGTGTATGTAACAGTACGCGATATTACGAAATAACGAAGTTTTAAAATTACGAACCTCGGTTCTTGGTCCCGGCATGATAAAGTTACTCGTTTATACGAATAGTGATGGATCACAGTAACGTTTTGGTGCTCCTTTTCAGAGGTAAACATCTAATTAATGATCGTCGCAGAATACATTATGCACTGAATGTATTACGTGGACGATATCTCATTTTTCAATGCTTCAATAGTAAAGGTGTGGTTTCACTGGGGCGTCCGGCGTTCGCGTCCAGCAGTCGGAAGTCACTGCCGTATTCATCCAATGTACAGTAAGTTCTCGACATACGAACGAGATGCATTCCGAGAACTTGTTCGTACGTCGAAAAACGTTAGCCAGGCATCGAAAATTGTAGTTACCGTATTTCCTGGCCCATAATACGCACTTTTTTGCTCCAAAATCTGCTCTTAAATTGTTCGTTCGTCCTCTAAGACACAAGCTGAATCGCCGGGAAAATACTATTTAGGGATGGTCAGATCGGATCTAAATATCCGAGGGTATTAAGTTTCTCAGGATACTGAAATCGGATCCTAATTCATTTTAAAAAATCGGATCTGGATCAGATAAAAAAATTCACACTGGGGAGTGGATACCATTAAAATCGCCCTAAATAACGGTCATCCTGTGTTGCGGCCGATGTAGGAACTAGTTGGAACCATGGAAGTTGGCTGCTGATGCTCTCGAATGTCTATAGGATTTCCTCGAAAGGATGTCCCAACTAGTGGAAACCACGTGAGAAGTTAGGGCGGGTATGCGATGAGTGAAATGTGATACGTTTGGTTCGCGGTCAAAGCTGATAAGGGACTCCCAACGGGCAACGCCCTCCCCCATCCAACTTTTGGAAGCCACCTGTGAAGTTAGGGCGTGGGAAAGCGATGAGTGAAATGTGATACTTATGATGAAATGTGATGCGGACTCGAGAAAAAATATCACTTTACTCCGACCCCCTAACTATGAGCGCAATGGTGGGGGAGGGAGAGAGAGAGAGGTGGAGGGGGGGGGGGCAAGAGGCAGGCCAAGGACGCGTAGCCGTTTGCTGGACTGCCGGAAGCGCCAATGCTCGGTACAAATGCCTCTGGAAAAAAGTGCTGGACATCTTTGCATTACACGACTACAGTAATTGTATTAAACTTGCCTACCAACTTGAGGAGTATCCGCATTGAAAGATAAACAATGCAGCTAGAACTTATGTCAAAGCTCATTTTCCTCATAGCCGAGTAGCAATTCCGCGAAATGATCAATTTTAGGCAAGTTAACTAATTTTTTCTTCGATGTGGTTGATATCAAGTATGCACAAGTATGTATCAAGTCCTATAAATTAGTTCTAGCAACATCCTTCCTGCGACAAATGGTGAAAACAGAATTTCCTTATCTATTAGCATGGAAATGTAAAAGTCAAAGGTCTGAAAATGGATTTCCTGGCGTGGTATCCACTTCCATAAGTGAATGATGCTTCCTATTAAAGGAAGTAAAAACAGATTAGAGTTCCGATTCTCTCTTCGCATTCGCCGATGCACTACAATATTTATCCCATTGATGTGACGATGCGTTTCAAAGCTCTCTCGGGTGCTACACAACATAATTTCAGGTTGTGGAAAAATCATGGAGGAGTGTGAAGTCAACCCCACAGCTACCACCGGGGTAAGGTTACAATTTGAATCGACCGAAATAACGGCTCCCTCGTTCGATCATCGGTCGTATCAACCTAGTGTTGGCTGCCGAGGCCGCTGAAAGGATGCTCAACCCCTCCCCCACTAGTGAAAGCCACCTGGGTAAAAGCGAAACTGGGTGAGGGTGGATAACAGATAAGGTGAAGGAGTGATCCTCTCGGGTTACCCCCTTCTCTTTCTCGCTGAATGAGTCCCTCACAGATGAATGTCTTCGCGCATAGGAATAAGGAACGAAGAACTTTTTTCTTGAAGGGTCTTCTGGGAAAAACCGGTTTAGACGCGCCAATTGTTCAGATCCGACTGAGGTATCACCCTAAAATCTGACAGCTTTAATGTTTCCGGCTGAGTGATTGAGAGGGATAGCTGGATGGAAGGACTGCTCGTCAGGTAATTTCCAAATACCCTGGAAAGGATATTTTACCATTCATCACGACAACCCGAATCGAGCCTCGTATTGCCAGTAATAATCATTTGTCATTACAAAATGGACGAGTGAACGGAATAATGCCTCTATTTGATGCGAAGGTAGCTTGACACACAGAAGTCGATTTCCATTGAAATGTCAAGAGTAGCAATATCTCCTAATATATCACTACTTGCAGGGCATCATTCGGCTTTCGTCTTACTTACGAATCATCCGTAAAAATTTATGACGCAAGTAAACAATAAACATTGCAAATTGATATATCGAGACAATATTGTTAAAATTCGTCACGGCAAAGAAGGGTAGTACCAATCCACGAGTTGCTGCACGCCGCCCCGCCAGCTGCAATGGCAAAATAACTTATCCGGTGGCGCCAAATTTGAAATTCCCGAAAACAGGAATAATCAAACTCCGACAAATAAGTTGTGTTCAACTGACAATGAGTGCACCTTGTGGGCATGAATACACATTTAAATATACTTTCATGAATTATAACTTCGTAAATCATGCTAGTACATCGCGAGAGTACATCTTAATCTAAGGAAACAAAAAAAGAGCTTCATCGTGATGTTTTTGAAAGATACTCGTTCATACGAAATTTGATATTACGAAGTGTCGATTTTTCCGGTCCCGTCAACTTCGTAATTTCGAGTTTCTACTGTAATAGGGTTGCCATATAGCCAGGATAGTGTTTGGTTTGAGTTTTTGTAGCATTAATTGTGGCATTGAAGTTATTGAAGGAATTTAAAGTTAATGGGCACGATGGTTTATTATAATCTAATGGGAAAAAACTAGGATGGAAATGAAAATTAGAGTGCTAGCCTAGGCCTTACACCCAAAATAATATACTTACATGGATGTACATAGGTGTCTGCTTCTCACGATTATAACAAAAACCATAATCAATCCATTGACGTATGAGTTCAAGGGGAGGCTGGGCTCCATATACCTCTCTTGCCGGCATATTGAAATCATCCATAAAGGTTATAAGTTTATTTCCTGATGGAAGGAAAAATAGTTAATATATCATGAAATATCAGAGCAAATGCAAAATTTTTTTCAGCCCTTTACCACAACTCATACATTGATATGCTGATTGGAGACCAAATATTGCAATAGCTGCCATTGGTTCCTCAACCAACCTATATAAATCAACTAAAATTATCAGCTTAGTTGTAATTCATTATTGGACGTGGAACTTAAAGAGCTGGGAAATAACCATTTTGGACAAATTCCACGGGAAATATTTCCCATTTACTCTCCAGATGTGCCGCAATAAAGGAAACAAACAAAATATAGCATGCCAAAAGTTTTTTAAAAAATGCGTATTCCACTCACCAAAAACTTTGTTCCCTAGCATTACAGAATCATAAATATTTAAAAGAGAAAATATACAGTAAACTCTCTTTATAGTGAAACATGATGCAATGAAATGTTGGATATAGTGAAATGAGCAAGAAGGTCCCTTTTGTCAATATTGGCCTTGATGTGTAAAAAAAATCGAAATACTGAAATAGCGAAATATTCGATACACTGAAATAACTTTTCAGTCCCTAACTTCAGATTGTATTCGATATAGTGAAATATGAGCTTTGAATTTTTCTCAATTTTCCAAACTGGTTTGCTAATCACTTGTTCAAACTATACATGTTCGAAGATGAGCCCCTCATTTCTAGAAAAATATCGATTGTCAAAAGTGTGAGGGTCTTGATATTTTCGAGCATGAAGAGGGAAAATCAGTTCAAAATTACATGGCTTATGGAGTAAAATAGCAGAGAAAAATATACACTATTGCGTTAATATTATCATATCAGTAAATTAAGTCTCAATATTAATAATTTATGTAATTTTTTTATTAATAGTAGGTAGGTACTTAATGGGTTGAATCCAAAATTTATTGAATCCGAAACTCTCTTTTTTATTGAATCTGAAATACCTACTTAATATGGAATCTGAAACCTGCTTGCACCAAATTATGAATCCTAGTTCCTTTTCATTACCAATGCCAATGCATACCAATGCATATACTATGCATAAATCAAATCCAAATGCATTTTTAATTTTCTTGTAAATTTTTGAACCCACAAGTAGATCAAAGTTTTCCCTCAACACAAAAATATAGTAATTCAGCTTTCAAGGAGAAATACAAGTGAGCAGCAATTTGTTTCACAATGGCATTTCCTAATAATTTCTAAAAACATAACACTAGTGGTCACCCTAAGCCCTTCAAGAATACACAAACACAAGTCATATTAGCATCAGAGAGTTGATGATGGATATTTCATTGTTTCACAGAATATGCTGAGCACATTGAAATGGATGTGGTAGTAAAATACTTGTGACACGGAGAATAAAACTTTGAATGTACCAATGTGTTTGTAAGAGCTTACAATCCTAATGCCCTAACGCAGTTTAAAATTTAAGGTGGCAGCAGTCAAGGGGCAATTATCTTGATGCAGACATAAAATATCCATTTCTTGAGAGGAATTCCAACAGTCATGAAGGGAACCCATCCTCAAATGTGCACCTTAAGTTAGCCAAGAAAGCATGTGGGAATCCATCACTTGCTTTAAAGGCATCCACCTCGCTGAGAAGTGAGCCATTCATTGAAACCCAAGACATCTACATTGAGTGTTTAAATTTAACACTTCAACATTAGGCTAACGCTATACATGCATGTCTTTCCCTTTGAGGAAGGATAAAATTAAACTATGCAAACTCCGAACACAAGTCAATAATGGATATGCTAATCAACAGAGATCTGTGCTCAGAATATGTACATTATGGTCTAGTTTTAATAATCACTGGTTAACTATATTCTTGGAAGGAATACTGAAGATTGTATGTTTTTCATTCAATAACAATCGTATCAATTGATTGGCAGACTGGTGTAATATAGAAAACCTAAACTTTCAGATAACATCTAATTAACAAAAAGGCTATGTCATCTATCAGCTAACTTTAACATTACATTATAAAACCTGCCCTAAATGTCTGTCTAAACCTGTCATAAAATCAATTCCAGAGGAACAGACATGAATCTCATGAATGCATTACTTCACTTATTACATATTATACTCAAGCTATATTAAACAGAGGACAGAATATCCAAATGCGTACATTTATGTACAGCACCCATCCATAACAAAAATCTCTACCTACTTCGTTCAATATTCCTACCTGATGCAGGCAGATAGACTCCCTTACTTCTTTTCTCCATTTTACTGATGATGATATCTTGAACATTATTTGAAGTTGTCTGAAATTAAAACAAGCTGAAGATAAATTAAATTTCTATTATTGATACATATACATGTACTCTCAAACAATTACAAAACCAAACACTAATAAAGAGTAAAACTATAATTCAGTCAAGGCCCTTCATTTGAATGAGTCAGGATCTTAGCTATTCCAATTCATAATTTAAAAGATTGAAATTTTGTGCGTACACAAAATATGCATTCCATAAAATTTCCTTGTTAAGCAAACTTAAGTTAAGCGTATGTATTAAAACCACAATAAAATGCATAATTGATAAGTGATATGTACGAGAAATAATAGATTTGGATTAAGTCAATCACTACTAAATGGTTTTATAATTTTTGTGCAACATTACAAAATGTGTAAACAATATGAAATCACGAGATCATTGACTCTAACGGTTATTTCCTAGAAATTGCCACCAGAAAAATTCTGTCTGGACTGTGAATCGAACCATGGACCTTTGGCTTACCTCACAAGGGGACCTTTGGCTCAAAAGGGGAAATCAAAAACACAATCCTGTAGACCACTATTGTAGAATTAAAGCTCCTCACAGTGCCATGCCTATATATTTATAAATTATGTGTTTTAATTAAGGTTGACCGTCACAAATTACAGGTTAATAGTGATATTCATAATCACTTGACAAGATCCCATTCAAGTTTACATGTCACCCTCCATAAACAAAAAAATAGCCTCTAGGAGCCCCATTGCTCTCGGCACTACAATGTTTAATTTACTCCCCCCATATTTAAGATGTACTACTCCAGAAAATAAGTTCAAGGCTGAACTAAAAAAAATATCTTGTAAATAAATGTTATTACAGTATACATGAGTTTTATAACAAAGTTTAGTAGTTGTTTTGTATTATCATTGTATTTTGTATTGTTCTATCTCAACTGTTAGTTGTTTTTTGTCATCAATTATGAGTGCAGTGTATCTTGTATATTGATGGAAACATGTAATTCTTTGTTCAATAACTTTTGACGTGTCTTTATTCTATGCATTGATTTCTTTGAAATATGATCTTTGGACAAATAAAATTATTATTATAATTATTAAAAAGCAAGCTACATTCAAGCTGCTATTTATTTAGACAACTGAGACACACTACAGGCATTAATGTTTTATTAAAATTATATTATGCTGAATTCCATGCTAGGGCAAAGCATATTGTTCTGGGGGGCATCTCATTTCCTTGACAAAATATTCATCTTGCAAAAACGAATAATCAGAATTATCATTTTCCATCGAATAAAATCTCCCTCCAAGCCGATTTTACAATCCTTAAAAGTCCTTCCTCTCCCATGCATATATTTATACCAACTAGGTGCCTAGTCATATCTCTTCCCTCCTTCATCAAAGATTCTTACCACTTCCTCGACCTTCTCCACGCCGTCTCTATCCCCCTTAATACTACTTTACTCATGGCCACTATAGATGTTACCTCCCTTTATACGTCCATTCCTCACGATGAAGGCATAAATTCATTAAAGTTTTATTTATCCCAACGCCCAAAACCACACCTTCCCTCCACAAACTTCATCATCCGCCTAGCCGAAATGGTTTTAACAAAAAATGCTTTCTCCTTTAATAATCAAATTTTTCTTCAAACTAAAGGCGCCGCCATGGGCACTCGCATGGCACCATCTTATGCCAACCTGTTCATGGGCCATCTCGAAACCACTTTCTTAAAAATCCCAAACACTTAAACCTCTCTTCTGGGCCCGCTACATTGACGACATATTCGTCCTCTGGCCTCACGGCCGTGATTCTTTATCTTCTTTCATTTCCACACTGAACTCTTCATTCTCAGTTTCCTTCACATCTTCCATTTCTGACTCCTTAATTACGTTCCTGGATATTAATATCCAAATTAAGGACAGTAAATTCATCACCTCTGTCCACAAAAAACCCACTAACCACGACCAATACCTCCATTTTAACAGCTGTCATCCTTCTCACACCAAACGCTCAATCCCTTATTCCCTTTCTATCCGCGGCCACCGGATCTGCAGCAATGCCCCCTCACTAAAAGAATATATCGACACTCTCCATCACTCCCTCAGAGAACGCGAGTACCCAGAGAAATTGCTTTTAAATAAAATCCTGTCTCCCACTGCAAAATATACCCCTCGGACCAAGACCCACCAACCTGACCAACTTAACCTTGTCCCCACATTCTTCCCTGATGCACACAGAATCAAAAACATATTGAAAGACCTGTATCCAATCATAAAAAAACAATACCTCTACTTTCCCCCTCCTACCCTCATGTCCCAAAGTTTCCTATAAGCATCCCTCAAATCTGCAAGACATACTAAAATCCACTAGACCCTCCCTCCAACCCACCCCCCCCCCCCCCTCTGCCACTTTCCTCAACATGCGAACGCCCTAGGTGCAAATGCTGCTCTCTCCTCCGCCCCTCCTCCACCCCCTCCCCCAAAAGATCTTCCTCTACGGCCAATTGTACCACCAGCAACATCATCTACCGCCTTTTCTGCAATTTCTGCCCTGCCTTCTATGTGGGAAAATGTACCACCCCTCTCAATATCCGTATGAACAATCACCGCCATGCCACCAAAACTCCACCTTTTCTTGATCCCATCCCCAAACATACCGCCTACCACTCTCAACATTTTGACGATTGTTTCTCCCTAGAAATCTTAGAAGCCCTTCCCGAATCCGCCGGTAATGTTGACGTGAAAATCCGAGAATATGCCCATATTTGGGTAACAAGGGCATTCGAAAAGCCCGGGCTAAACCTAGCCCATTGAAATAAATAACCCAATAGCCATCTCTCTCTCCCCACCACTGCCCAATAGCCACCTCTCTCTCCCCAACACTACCCATTCGCACTTACCCCCCCTCCTTCCTCTCTGCCCTTTCCTACCCAAGGGAACAGAGCAGAGACTTCATTCTTCTACCGCCGATGATGATGGCTTGACCATCGAAACGTCCAAGTTTTCTTTTTTAAGTGTCCTTTTTACGTGTTTCTGTGTTTGTTTAGTGTATTACTGTTTTATTTATGCAAAAAAAAATATATATATAAATATATATATATACTCATCCTTCATCCAAGGAGAATTACAACCTCTCCCTCTGTACTACTTACTTCCCAGGGGTCCATGCCCTCAAAAAAATCCTAAAAAACCTTTTTCCACTCATCTCTGACAATCTCACCACCAAAAACACATTCCCCAAATGTCCCTCTCTCGTCTTCAGGCGCCCCCCCAACCTCTCCAGCATCCTAAAAACCACCAAACCACTGACTAAACCTATTATCAGCTCCAAAACCCACCCAACCCCTGAAATCGCGCGAGATGTAAAACGTGCCCTATCCTTATTACCGACCCCCTCCCTGCCAAATTCCTCTCCCACCCTCTTCCTTCCGTCCCCTCTCGGTCATGCACTTCCCACAACATTGTTTACATCCTGTGCAACCTGTGCGATTCATATTACATTGGTCTCACCACTAACGCCCTCAGTATTAGATTAACCGGCCACCGTGCTAGCTGCAAGCCGTCCTCGCCCAATGCCTCCTTCCCCGTCCCGATCCATGCTTCCTCCCACAATCTCAGTTTGGATAAATGCTTCCGTGTAGGCGTATTGGCTTCCCTCCCTCCCTCTGCCTCTCCCCTTCAATTGCGGACCCTAGAAATGGCCTGCATCTGGCTTTATTCCGCCCACAATCCCCCCAGATTAAATCGCGCTCACTGATCTCTCCCGCCCCTTCTCCCCTTTCCCCTCCTTCAATTCCCTCCTGCCCCTCCCCTTTTCTCCCTTCCACATCCCTTTCTCCTCCTCTGACCCCCTCCCGCCTCTTCCCCTCCTCACCCTTCTCTCTTCCTCTGACCCCCTCCCGCCCCTCCCCTCTTCTCCCCTTTCCTACCCCTCTCTCCTCCTTCTCCTCCCACCTCACCCTACCTCTTGTCCCCTGCCTTTCCATCAGTTTGTATCCTTCTGTCTTTGAGAAAGGTTCTATAGTAACCGAAATATCAGAAATTATGATGTGAGTGTTCCTTATTTTGTGTCTATGTTTAATTCCGCCCTACTTGTGGCAAAGTTTAGTTAATTATAGCGTGTGTGATTTTTCCACGAACTTGTATATATATATATATATATATATATATATAGTGACGGATTGGGCGTCTTATACTTGTTTTTGAATTAAGCGCACCTCCTGCGCTTAATTTGTGTCTCAAGCGGGGTTCTCGTTGCACGAGCGAGGTGAACGTCTGCCTTTTTTTGGTGTGAATGTCTGGTAAAATGTTCCTTGGTGTTATATAGTATATTAAACTTGTAACAGTGAGAATCACACCAACTTTGTGTCAACCCAGGTCTTTGGGCATTCTACGCGGATAAGCTATTGGTGGTTTTCTTTTTTTAAACTAAGTCACGTGAGGGGGAGGAAAAAACAGTTACAGGAGACGGACGGTTGGCAGTTGGCATTAGGGAGTCGTGCACAGAAGCTCAGGGTGTGCTTGTGAAGGCAGACGAGAGTGTGGATGGAGAGAGAGAGAGAGAAGCGATAGCTGGAGACGGAGATCACCACGATGGCTGCGAGGAATTGACAAAGTCGTTCCCAAGCAGTTTTTCCTGCGTTCTGCCCCAGAAGAGGAACGAGACACAGCGGACCTCGATCCTGGCACCCAAAGAGGAGGTGCAGTTTCGGGTAGATAAGGGCGACAGACCGCAAAAGATAGCAGGCCGCCGCATCCCCGGAACCAAAGGTTGGACGAGTTCCATTCAGTCGGAAGGTGCATTTTCACAACAGGAGTTGTTGAATTCCATTCTCCACGCCGCCATCTCAAAAGCCCAATGGTGCAGTCTCTCCGCGCTGGATTTCGCCGTCCTGCTCCACACCATCTCGCACATAAGTATCGCCACACCCGTACTTCCCCAATGTTAAGTTATTTCAAACCTCCTATTCACGCTTCCCCACTGTGAAACCCGTGTGCCAGAATAAGTGATTTACGAGATATTCACACAGAGTTAGAGTCCCTCCAGCTTAAAAGAGAAGATACCCTGTCAAACTAATCCCAAGAGTGGACAATTCTAGTCCTACGGTACCATAACTTATGTATAACTCACTCCTGTCCTCACCAGTAATAATAAAAGGACGAGGAGCTTGTAATTCTCTGCATTTTTTAGTTTGTATTTTCATACTTGGTCATTTATTTGTTCATTGTTGATTGAAGTGTTAAGAGTGATTATCTTTGTACTGTTATTTTCGTTCCATTTATGTTTCGCCATTCATTCACCTTTCATCCCTCATTAGTTAGTAAGACATACGTTAATTAGCTGTAGAGTGCCTCCTCCGTGTTCATTTTTATGCTTATTTCAATAAATAAATGTCGTTTGTGTCTATTGTAAAAAGGGCAGACGTTCATTCTTACGAGTCGTGTAATCTTTTCCGTGCTCACGTCATACGGTGCTCCCTGTGCCGTTTACCGTCCGCCCTGGCTTAAAATCCCCCAACCCTTGAACATTTGGAACGTCCTTGTTTTGCCAGCTGAGCTTGCTTGATTCTGCGGTTTTGGGTGGCGCCCTTCTCATACACGCAACAAAGGTCGCGTTATCCTTTTTTCTCAAAACCATTTCCCACAGGGGAAAGTCTGAAGTAGACGAGGTGTCGAGGCAAAGGTAAGGGGTCCATTTCTCAGAGGCGTAAGGACTGCAGCGAGTCAACGGGCAGAGGAGAATCTAGCCTGTTCCATCACAATATATATATATGTATATATATATATATATATATATATATATATACATATATATATATATATGTATATATATATATATATACATATATATATATACATATATATATATATATTATGCAGTGATGTTCATTAAAGAATTTAAACAAAAGTTGAACCGTAAAAAGAATCATGATATTCATGAATATCATACAAGAAACAGACATAATTATGCAATGAGACAGCACAACCTTAATCTTTACAGCACTGGGCCTGTCACCATGAGCTGTAGGATATATGTATAAATAATTACCCAAATCTCTTAACGATGAAAATATACCTGGCAAGTTTAAAACTAAATTAAAACGGTATCTTTTGGATTACTGTTTCTATTCCATTGATGAATACTTTAAAGATTTTAACCCTAACGCTGTAATTTTGTAGTTTCTTAATGTATTACTTGCTGGATGTGATTTATTTTGTTTTTTATGTAATCTTTTGGATGGGTCCTATATATGTATATGCATATCCTCTGTGGCCAATAAATGTATTTATTTATTTACCTAGTTACATGCCCCTTCAAGTCTCCAACAAGCATTGAATTTCATTGCCATCATCATGGCCATTTGGTAGCCATGTCCTACTCCCAGACGATGGGTGGCTACTCTGCACATGGGTCATGTGCTCAGAGTAGAGAGTGAGTGACCCCTGAATGATGGCCTTCTACATGTGCACTGCAAGTGATTCTGCCTGTGCCATGCAGGCCAGATTGCACTAGATGCTATTCAGCAGCAAGCCCTTAACCACTTCCCTGACAGGTTTTTTTTACAAAAATGGTAAAAAAAAGTCATATTTTTTTATTTCAGATTCAGAAGCATTAAAGGGAGGCAAATCCGAAAATGTTTTCCTTAATTTTTTATTCCAAATAACTATTGATTTATTCAATAATTTCTGAATGTTGCCCCTTAACTTAAGAGAATTAGGCCACATGCATATCAGTATAACTTTCCTTCCCGTTAACCGTAGTTAGACATCTTTTGAGGAATACATTTAGTTTATATTACAAGAGTACATACTTTGCCGACAACGTTCATGTTAACTATTAATTTTAGTCAAAAGTAAATCAAGAAACAACGTACAAACATTCATGGGAGTTATGCAACCCGCATGACGACGACTTTCGCCCTGAAAATGTTATAGCAAAATTCATTTTATGGCGAAAATCAAGAAACTTTCTTTTACTTGATTCTCTTTGAAGAGAGCTGGATTCCCTTTCCTCAGTTTTCCATATGAGTCAGTGGAGTGTGATGCGAGCAAGTCGGCTAGATCTGGAGACGTATAAAAGCTATCCGTCGTCAGATAATATCATAGGCCAAATAATGGCTTCATTAGATTCATCATCACTTTTGAGGCCATGGGTAAATAGGCAGTCTTTATCCAACACAGTCCCCTTTCCCGTGTAAATTGTCGTTGACCACACACATCCAGTTCTCGATTCACAAAGAACAAATATTTGCCAAATGAAGCTCTTTTCATAGGCATGAACTGCCACCACCCCAATCTTCCCTCGTACAAGAGCAGACTCTTGTCGATGGTAACGTCCGTCTCTGGTGTATGGAGTGCCTTGAACTTTTCCTCCAGTTTCTGGTAAATCGGCCATATTTTATTTATTTTGGCTTTGGGGTGTGTTTGGGGATCAAAATCGTTATAATAGGCAAAATGTAAATATTGCCTTATTTTTACGAATCATCGGTAAGACATTGTGTGTCCAAAAAAGAGAGAGGAGAGGTCTCGTCTACCAATAAAACTCAGTATCTGGCTTCCTCACTCTGCTCTGTAGCATTACGAGGTCAAAAAATACGAATTTCTGAGCTTGTCACATCTCGCCACTGATTTATGCTAGTACTGCTCGGCCCCGCTTTTTCGCGCAAAGTGTTACTGGCGCAGTGATTAGTTTCCTAAGTTATAAAGTCAACAATTTCATCGTTGAAAAAAATATTTTAGGGAACCACAGTCGGGAACCAGATCGAAGTTCATCGAAGAATTTCCTTCTAAAAGAAACCTAGGTGGTGTCGGAGGAAGATTAGTTGAAAGAATTTCCTCCCACTCCGCTTCCCACGAATGGTCCCTTCGCCTTCTGATTCGGAGCTTGTTTCTCCGGAGAGAATCGACTAGGAGCCTGGAACTTCAATGTCCATAACCTAGGAATCACTGCTGGTCAACACTGATTCCTCTCCGGAATCCATTGCTGATTGCCAAATGTTACCGAGCGAAACCACCATCGTCCATCACCATCGTCCTTCCGACAAAGTACTCGTGGAAACAATCACGATATGCAAAGGACCTCGCCCCTAAGTATGAAAAGCCCATCCCATGCTCATCATAAAATTTTTCTTTTCCGTTCCTACCATTTCTTGGGAAATAAACACACGTGTGCGTACCGCATCAGCATGGATTTTTCAACTAAGGGTAAATTGATATTGGGAAAAGCCCATTAGTAAAGGGTTGGCTGGTGGGAAAGTAGCCCGGGGAGCAAAGGGTGGCATATTAGCATGACATGAAACCGGGCGCCAGGTTGCTTAGCGGGCCATCGGCTCTCGAGCGGGTGTTTTCTGACCTCAGGAAAGTGTCAAACATGACAATAGAAGGCATTACACATGTTTGGGATTTATCTCTATCCCTCCTTTTTTCTCATACTCATGTGGGCTAGGGTAGCACATACACAGGGCACTTTTGTTTGTTTCTATTGAGAACGTACGACCTATAGACCTCTTCATCGTAAAGCTGTTTCCGTAAATATGTTTCACCACTTCCGCCAGTATTCGAAGTAGAAAAATGAAAGGGGCTGATGAAATAACATTCGCAACATATCTAAACATTTACGCTTACGCCATTTTATCTAAAGGGAACGGTTCAATAGGCATTTCCAACAAATATAAAAATTACCGGAAGAAAAATGTGCGGACGAATAATATAGAATCAGATAATATATATAGTAACAAATATATATTGTAACAAATATATATATATATATAGTAACAAATATATGTAGTAACAAATATATATTGTAGCAAACATATAAGGTAACAAATATATATCCATAGTAACAAATAAGGCAAGGAAAGATTCATGTTCTGTTGCTAGAGAAATATCTTATTCCAATTACTGTGGAACTCATCGTAGCAGTGAAAATTAGCGCCAAATTGAAATTGCAATTTTTATAATGACCGCTAAAATGTTGAAGAAAAATGTAATTGAATGCTCATGAAGAGTGAATGACGAAATATAAATGAAAATAACTAATTTAAAAATTATTTACTCATTTATAGTTTTTTGTCATGTGAAACGGAAGTTTTACATCATAAATTTGCAATAATTATCTATAAATGACAAAAATTGAAGTTGTAAATTTCGTAAAAAGTTCGCAAAAGAAACTCCATGCATGAAGTAAATAGACGGATAGTTACGAATGACAATGTAGGTGTTTGAAACTTCGTAAGGGGATAACTTTTCAGTGCGTAAAAAATTATAACCCTCGAATTGCTAGAATTATTACCAAAAAATGACCATTTTTTTAACATTAGAAATCACTATTTGAAAAGAGCGCCACTTGCCGCATCGCTGGCTCTGGACCTTCAAAAGTGCAGGAGGCGGCAGGAACGCAAACTACTAGCATCGGCTGACTATATGCGGGCGTAAAGAAAAATATACGGACATCGCGGACTTGCCCGAATATATGCGGGCTTGTCAGATTTTGCACCACCTCGATGCCCGAATATATGCGGGCTTGTCAGGGAAGTGGTTAACTACACCAAAAAGTACTAATCTATAACACTAACATTAATGCTCCATAAAAACACTTAACTACCTAATTCTTACCTGAGCAGACATGTTTATGGTAAGGACAGAGTATTTATCTTGGTCCATGGAACGCAGAGCTTCCTGGGTGATAGATGTTTTACCTAAGATGAGGAATTTTTTGTAAAAGTGATTTTACTGAGAGAAAATTTGAACTCTTCATCAGTACATACTCATGACAATTGCACATTACCTGTACCAACTGGACCAACTAGTAGGACTGGGAATTCATTGCTTAGTAAAGAGGAAACTAGGAACTGGTAACGGAGTGTGTCCACTGTTGGTACAATTATCTTATAGAAAGGTAAGCTGTAAAACAATAAGAAGCATTAGCAAAACAGTAACGCCACACAATAAAACTAACTGATGGTGAAAGAGGCCAAAGCCTATTAACAGGTTCTCACCATTTTTCTCACCATTAAAATAGTGAGAATGTATTTTAAATGTTTCTGGTAATTTAGAAAATCCAATTCTCCAATCGTTCAGCTGAATTTAAAATGGAAATATAGAAATACCTTATGTCAAACTTCCAATTCTCTTTCAGCTTTGTATCCCAAGCCAAAAAAGATTTAGTGGCAGGATCAACAAAGTATTCATACACTGTATCCTTCAATGGAAACATGCCTTCCAATTCTCGAATGTAGGCATCCATTTTCTTTCGACCTTCTTCATCAACACAAGCACAGACTGACCATATTAGACTGTAGGAACAGAATTAAAGTTTATAATAAAACAATAACTCAGATACATTGATCGGTAAAAGACAGATGGCCAACCAAAAAAGGGCCAAGACAAAATTTATGAAAATATTTTCCATTAAATAATGATAAAATAACAACTGACCAGAAGAAAAACCACTGTTTGAGGGTTGTTTTAAATGTATCTCCAACTGTACTATCTAATCCATTTTCTTTAGTTGTATAGCAATCTAGCAAATTACACATGGAAGTAATAACGGATATATCAGTAGAGGGTACTACTTCTTCACAGTTCAATCTCTTGAATTCCAGAATATGAGACATGTATCTATCAATCAACCTTTGCATCTGGAATAAATCAAATGAACAATTGGAGATTAAATAAGCCAGAATTATGAACATATGTACTTGCTAGGGACCTCTGAGATAATAGATAATAATTTATCCTAAAGCTATGAGATATTGTGTTTCTCTGAGATTTTTAGCTGAGCAAGGTCGTGGGATTATTTCTGATATTAAAGATAAAAAAACTATCTACAACTATCAAAAACAACAGTTCAATAAGATTTATTAAAAATTCCTCCATTCTACACCCCTAAAATATTATAATGAAATAAAGATAGTTTTTCTGTAAATACTACTGTGTTTAATTCACAAGTCTAGCAATCAAAGGGGGACATAAAAGTAATGCAACATATTTGCCCCCTACAACAATCAGCGCAACAATTTTATACATGCAATATGAAGTTACCTCTTCCACATATTCCAGGTCGGTGTGTTTCTGCAGCCAAGACTGTACATATGGTTTCCACCCCAAATCTTTGTAGTCATTGTAAACCATTCCACAGCGAGATACAGTTGCCGGTGATGCCACAGATAAATCCTCAACTTCAAAAAGAAGTGACACCTGTTGAATTGCAAAAGAAAAAAATGATTAGGCTGTGTGCAAATGGGACAGTTAAATTTTGGTCCTATTATTAAATAGTTGATATAAGGTGCAAAAAAACATAACCTGATCAGGCATTGATATCCTGTCACTGTTGATTAGGGTCAAAACTTTATTATCATCCATCACACTATTCATGTTTTCAATCCATACAGCATCAACAGGACCATCAAATACAACCCACTTTTCATCTGGGCTCTCATCTATAACAAAGATTAATGAATAAAAAAACCATAAACCTTCATGATAGCATCTTATAACTTAATAGGGAACTAGATTAACGAAAGTTAAATTCAGACCAGAACAAGTTTCTCTCATTATGGCAGACAGAACACCATCAAGCCATTCTCCAGTGCTCAAATTGAATTCTCCATAAAGTTCTCCCAAGGATAACGCTTTAGGGTTGATGGGATAATCCTATTTAAAAAAAGACCAAAGAAATTAAGAGAACCTTACATTTCACTAAAAATGAACTAACAAACGTATATGATAGAGTGAATACTGTGAGAGGAAGGGTTAGACCATGAAGGTAATGGGTGAATTTGGTCGAAGAGACTCTAAAATGGAGGAATATTAGGAGTCATAAAAAAGGAGAGAATGTATGAAACCGTCTAGGAGTGGAAGAGATAAAGAGAAAGGATAGGGATTTATGGACAAATATATTTAAAGAGAACTAGACATTAAACTCACCCACACAATATTATAACCTGGGACTTTCTCTTTGCCAAGTCTACTTAATGCTCTTTGTAAAGTTTTCCATGTCACAGATTTTCCAGAACCAGTTCTACCAACTATCATCACCGAGTGTCGGGAAATTTTAGTTTCATGCAATTGTATAACTTTAGTAACGATGGTAGATAGAGGCTGGAATATAGAAAGAATTATGTAAAACCGTCCACAATACTCCTCAAAATCAAAATAATACTTGAAAATATATATTATTACTTGTAACCCATTATCTTTCAATTCCTCTTCAACAGAAAAAGATAATTCTTCATAATCAATAACAGGGATTTTCACACCAGGGAAAAGATCAGTAATGATTCCATTGAATAATGGAAGGTCATTAGAAGTAAGTTTAGCCACATTCATGTCTTTCATCGCCAATAACACAACCTGTAAAACAGAAAAAAATATCAATTTACCTTAAAAGGATCAATGGCAAATCTATACTCAGGTCAATCAGCACAACTGAAGATTCTGAATGTAAAAAATTGAGACCTGACTCTAGCCTTTTGCTATAAACCTATAAAAATTAGGTGAACAACGGGTAGATGACTACAAAGTTCTACTACAACGGCAATTATGATGGCAATGAAACCTGATGCTTGCCAGGGACTCAGAGGGGATGTTAACTCATTAATAAAAATGCCTAATAAAATAAATATATTAACAAAAATTGAATACGGACAACAAAAAATAGCTAAGGCCCACTCTCACCTATTTCTATTATGTTTATAATCATTAGGTTAAACATTATAGCTTGTAAATTGGTTGCCATTCTACCTTAAGTTCTTAGCTTAATTTGGTCTGTCACCCCTTTGGTGACCACACAGATAATTTTTCTCTGCGCAGAGATACAAGCATCAAAGACTGGTATTCATTTGTGGGTCAGTACTTATATTGTTCCTATGTATGGTTATTTAAACCTCAAACAAGTTACTCATTCATCGAAGGGAAGCATGTCAGGAACTTTCTGATTGTGTCAGTGCTGTGCTATTCCCCCCCCCCCCCTTCTCCAGTTTCCGTTTTAAAAAAATTTCCCCCAGTGGATGTGCAAATTTTTCCTCCTCGAAACCGCGAGACTCGAAAATCCTCAGAGAGTCAGAAACCGCAGGAAACTGTCGCGTCTCGCAAAGTGCCAGAGAGCGATGAGACAAGTGCCGTGACCTGGCTCTGGTCAGCGCGAACGCTCAGGTCATCGCGATTCCTGTAAGCACTAAGCTTTTATTCGACCGCGCTGGTGCTGACATCTTTTTCCACTTTCAAGTCAACCTGTGAACAATCCCACCAATCCAAAGTGTGATAGCACCTCCCCTACTCTCCCCACTCCTCCACTGGTCAGCTGATTCCCCTCCTGCGCTGAGAAAGTGTACCGTGAACAGCTGGAGAAGGACGTATCTGCTTAGTTCCAGTTATGACTTGTGTTCATCTTGTATAGACCAAGATAACGGTAGTTAGCCTACGGGATTGTTTTCTATTGTAATAATTGTGGTTATATAAATGCTGTTACTTGAATTTAATCTAACTGGCTAAGGTTATTGTCATTTTTCTCTCGTTTCCGCCCACCAAACGCAGTCAATTCACTCGCGATGTCAAGTTTCAGTGGCTTGCGTTGCATCTTTTTTCACCATTTGGTGCAGGAAGGATATTGCTAGAAGTTATTTCATTGGGCGTTTACTTGATATCAACCACATCAGAGAAAAAATTAGTAAACTTGCCTAACATCGATCATTTCGCGGAAATGTTACTCGGCTATGATAAATTATACGAAAATGAGCTTTAATATAAGTTCTAGCTGCATCGTTTATCTTTCAATGTGGATACTTCTCAAGTACGTAAGTTTAATACAACTTTACTGTAGTCATGTAGAGCAAAATGGATGTCCAGCACTTTTTCCCACAGACCTCCACGAAGAGCGCTGGTGCTTCCAGCAGTCCAGCGAACCACTACGTGTCCTTGGCCTGCCTTTCGCTATCCCCTCTACCACCCCGAGTCTCCTCTCTCCCCCCACTCTCTCCTCTGTGCTCATAGTTAGCGGCCAGAGTGAAGTGATATTTTTCTCTAGTCAGCATCATATTTCGTCAAAAGCCTCACATTTCATCATAAGCATCACATTTCATCAAATGTATCGCATTTCACTCATCGCTTCCAACCCCTAACTATTCAGGTGGCATCCACTAGTTGGGGGAGGGGGGGGGCCGTTGCCTGCTGGGAGTCCTTATCAGTTATGACAGGGAACCAAAAGTATCACATTTCACTCATTGCCTTCCCACGCCTTAACTTCTCAGTTGACTTCCACAAGTTGGAGGGGGCCTCCTTTCGGGAGCCTCAGCAGCCAATTTCCATGGATCCAGCTAGTTCCACCATCGGCAGCAATACAGGATGACTGTTATTTATGATGATTTGAATGGTATCCACTCCCCAGTGTGAAATTTTAATATTTCGAATCTAGATCTGATTTTTTGAATGAATTAGGATCTGATTTCAGTATGCGGTGAAACACATACGTAATACCCACGGATCTTTAGATCCGATCCGACCATCCCTAAATACTATATTTCCTGGCGAATCAGCTTGCATCTTAGAGGAAGAAGTAATACCCTTGGTGCATGATGCAGGTTTATTTTAGAGCACATTGTGGAAAAAAAGTGCGTCTTATGGGGCGGGAAATACGGTAACTATATTTTCGATGCCAGGCTAAAGTTTTTCAACTTACAAACAAATTCAACTACGAACAAGTTCTCGGAACGCAACTCGTTCGTATGTCGAGGACTTACTGTATTGGAAGCTATTCATGGTGTGTCACAAGCCTGGTCCTCAGTGAAACCTGTTACACTAGTTCGTTCTTGGAGGAAACTTGTTTTACCTCAAAGGTGATTTTCAGAAACTGAAGTGCAGGACTCTGAGTCGGGGGTTTAGTAAAACCCATGAAAGGATTCGAAAATATTAATGCGGAAAACTTAGAAGAATGGCTAAAGAGAGACGAAAGTGTCCCGGGCTTTCAGCACGTGACTGATAGCGATATTGTTTACGTCGCAATCGGACAAGGGGGGGAGGAAGGGAGTGTGGTGAGTTGAAGTAGTGGGGATGAAAACAATGGGAGCAGCGAACGCATGAGTCACAACCAGGCACTCAACTTCGTAGATGGTTTGCTGCAGTATACGGAGCAGTGGGAATACGACTACAATGGTATTATCACTGCTAAAAAGATACGTGGTCGGGTGAAGAAAACTCACAATGAGTCCATGAAACAATCTAAAATAATGGACTATGCGCGCAAATGATAGTACATAATTTTTTTAACTTATATTATGAAAATAAGAAGAAATTAAAGTGAAAGTTTGGATGAATTTTGTTTTCTGATTATCCATGCGTCCTCTCCCCATCAGTAGCCTGGCAAATAGAGAGTTCACTGTAGTTATAAAATGTAAACCATGCCATGGTCATGTCATTACACTGTAGATCCATTTTTTTCAATCCAATTTTGGCGAATGACACATGCTTCGAACTATCTACGTAAAAGTAGTTAAAATCTTCCTACACCATGCGACTATTGTAAAAAATCGAAATTTTCAAACATCAGTGGTCGTGCTACGCCTGGCGTGCTTAAATGTGATGTTTTCGTTCATTGTAAAGCTGTCATTTGGTTTGAATTCGTAATCGCGAGGAACCAGTAGTCACGCCACGCACCAATGTTGTGCGGGTTGCGTCCCGAAATTTTATTTTAATAGGGCGCGAAAATAAGGCGGAGAGCAATTTTTTACCTCTTCCAAGTGGAAAAAATAACAGTCTTATATTCAAGCCAGTACGGTACTTCTACCCCATCGAAGATCAGTGGTCTCCCAGGCAACTGCTCGAAAAAGTTCTTGAACAATGCAAACAGCATAACACATCGCACCATAAATGATCCTTGTTCTGGAGTCTAATGCCATGTATTTAACTTTGGCACAGTCAAAAATCTTCAGTCATTACAAATGGTCTATGTGGCAAACAGCAATATTACATTTGGAACTCAATAATTTTTTTTTTTAGGATACCGGGACTAGCCACGGTAGTTACCTTTACGGAGTCACCCGTAAGTGCACATAAGTGCGATATTCCACAGAGGAAAAATCATTCGCCTTGACTGGGATCCCGGTCAAGGCGAATGATTTTTCCTCTGTGGAATATCGCACTTGGAACTCAATTCTTCCACAGTTAAGAATTGAGTTTCTTATTCACCAATTCTATGAATAGCATAGCTAAATTGTATTAGGAAACTTAAAGCGCAAGACACACTTAAATGCTTAATATTGAAAACCATAATACAATGTGACGGTATACCTGTACAAGAAGTTAGAACTATTTCTACAAACCCACTCACTTCTTCATCAGGATAATTTGAAAATGCTCTTCTTTTTCTTCCCGCATATCTCAATAGAGCTACCATACTTCTTAGTCCAAAGTCATAATGATCTTGCTTGCTCAATTGTTGAATGGCCAGAGAATACAAAGTGTACACCTGTAATTTACCACATAAAACAATTATCATCCTTTTATTGGGCTGTTTGAGACAGAGGAAAATCATTTGTCAGTTAGGACTCTCACCTTTTTAGCAAGAATTCGAGTTTCTCTAAATCCCTCACCAAACAGAATTATTTCGGCAATCAAACAGCTGTCAGGTACTATCATAGATATTGGCCTGAACATCGATTTTAGATTGTCCGGCAGCTCAGTGCGACCAGCATAGCCTATTAAGACCCAAAAATAATATTAAGAAAAGATTGCTTATGTCAATAATTGTTTATGTACATTGATATGAACTATAACAGGTGTGGACTGTAGGTCAGATTTCAGATTGATTCACCATCGAACAAATACATATTATTTGCATGTAAATATTTGCATGGACTTGATAATAGCAAAAAGAAATAAATTAAATACAGAAATAGGACAGATTGCATAAAATATTTACAAAAGAAAAGTTTTCACAACACTACAGATATGAAAATGGTTAGACATTACAGATATGAATATAGAATAAGTACAAAAGATTTAGATAAAAGAAAGAATACAAAGGTACACAAGATTTATATAGTAGATTTCACTGTGTCGTTCCTCTCTACATATTCTTGGATGCTGTGAAAGGAGTTTTGCACAAAGAAGTCTTTTAACTTTTTTAAATTTGTTTTCTTGCAAAAATATTTTTGCAATTCATCAGGGAGTATAAACAGAAGAATTTTTTCTGCAACTTCAGGAGATTTTGATGGGTTGATACCTATCTTTTTGAGGCACTATGACACAAATATTAATCCTTTTATACCTGTAAAATAGTACCACCAGTTGTAATTTTTGCCTCTCGGCACTTAATAAAGAACACCTAGTCTTCAAACTTAGCTCCTTTAAGTTTATGTTACTTCAATGATTTTCCCTCCCGTGGTTCATCAATGTTTTTTTCTATTTTTTCAAATGCTGGACAAGGCAGAGACCAGCAACTAAACATTTTGGGCTATATCACTCATGATTTTTTCATTCTTGTCACTCTCTTATAGCATTTGCAACTTTTACATCAGCTTTTACAATTGACATAATATCAAATTTTATATTACATCAAGTCATGAAATAAAAAGGTTCTACTGGCAAGGCAAAATCAATGGAAATTCAACTCTCCATTATACAATCGTCATTTCTTTTCCAAAACAAAATTATGGTTATATGCACTTACATTATATCGAAAAATAATAAATCAAACAGGCAATTAAATCAAAACTTTCAGCATCAGTGTAGTTTTGACCCATTTTATCAAATAATACCTAGAATTTAAAGAAATACACATTTTAATGTCAGACTACTGCGTATCCTCAAACATTATGGTCAGCAGCTTTGCAATGGCTCACAACTTATGTAAGTTGTACTTTTATAATTCAAACTCCATTGGATATTTATTCCTGTCCGATTCAATGCAATATCAAAATAGATGGGTAGGTTGGTTACATGGGTAAAGAAAATTTTATGAATTCAATGAGACGGAGGACTTAAATACAGTAAAATCCATTACTACGAGTCTTCACAAAATTCAAAAAAGTACTCACTATAAGGCACACTTGTTCTATCAGTCACCTTATTTAATATGTCTCAATCATCATTAGTTCTCATGCAATGACTACCTTAGAAATAACCATATGGGCAATAATAAATTGAATATTTCATTAGCGAGTCTTAAAGCATGGAAAATAACATTGTGAGTTCGAAAAGTACATTAATTTGTCACCAAGAGTTTTGTGATTAGTGAACAATGCATTTTGTGCACTGCAAGTATCTTTTGTCAAAGGGTAACGTCCTTATGGGTCTTTAGGCGGGTTAAATTCTCCACCACCTCTGACGTTTCAACGAACATCTCGTTAAACATCTCCTTAGAGAATTTATTTGATCCCTGAAAGAAAAGAATTGCTGTTTCTGAAGAAACCCTTGACTCCGTTTGTTGCTGGTCCAACACTACTACTGTCGGCGTAGAAATTATGCGACCATGAGTTTCAGACTTATCATCTATAAAATGGCTGGGCTGATTTTTAAGACACTGGCATCAGAATTTAGCTTGTTTCAATCCAAGTGAAGTGATTAAAAGCAATTTTAAAAAAAACATTAAAATTTTGTTTCTTGGGAGAAAAGGAAAAAATTAGGCCATTTTGAGACCCACAAAAAGCAATGTCCAACTTTCAGGGATTTCTACACAAATATTATTAATTTGATGCAGATCAAACTTAAACAAGATATTGCTTAAATCTTTGTTAGTGTTTTTGTCAAATTTCAGAGTTGTAACTTCACTTGATCAAATGTTGCCTTCATTTTTGCACAATAACTTTATTTCCATTCTTGTGGCACGTAGAGAGATTTCTGAAACATCAATGGCTTTGTCATGAGTTCAGAATTACAAATTATATGTATTCATAAACACATTTAAGCACAGGTTTATTTCATAGCGATGTTTATTTATATCAAGTTTTTGTCTGCCTTCAGTGTGCAGTGATCCACAAAGGGGAACTCTCGGAGCTTACTTTCCCCTCCTTTAGTCATGCGGTGTTGCCAGTGGTTGTCAGGGAAGGCACGGTATTGTTCGGTGATTCATTAAAATCTCGTACTTAGCAAAGTGTAGTCTGATTCATTCTTGAAGTTGCCTCCCAAGACCGTGACTCTCTGAGCAGGAGATGGGGATGGTGATGGTTAACAAGATGAAAATACAACATAAGAAATATGTTGCGAGGGAAGGGAAGAGATTCTGTTATTGGTAACCGAATTTGAAATTAAGGAGGGAAGAGATGTTTACCCACAGGTGTGTGCCAAGGGAGATGTGACGCTAATCCCTCTAGCGGTCTCATCCTTCTCCTTCGCCTCCCTTGTTCCTCAACTACGTCTCAAGCATAATGCCTTTCCCTCCACTCTTATCTCTTACCCGACACCTCTCTGGTGCTGTCATGCAACTCCCCTCCATGACCTTCACTTAAGTCACAAACAACAGTCCCTTCCCAACCGCTCTCACGCCCCTTCCCCACAACTCTCTTTCCCCCACCCCTTCCGTATACCACATAGTCTGCTACATTCTATATCTGATTACCTTGAAACTTCGTCTCCTTCCTAATTTTTCTTGAAGCACACACTTTGCATCTTCTTGTGTGGTATTTTTTCTTGCCCTTATCCACAATAGGAACGAGATGATGTTACTAAGGTCTCTCGAGAGACAATGTGGGTGATCCCTTGAAGAAACATGCTGTGTCGGCTTATCATTCCAGTCGTCCTCCGAAGATGACTCATCTGGCTCCTCTCTACTCGCTACCCACTCTTTGGCGGTCTGGAGCAGAAAGCCTTTGAATCGAATGCTATTTCATTCATTTAGTGTTTTAAAAACTCTAAAAGCATTAAAAAGAGCACAATTTATAAGCCACAACACTACTTTCTTTGACCATTTCATTGTTTTTCTCATGATTGTACAATACGATAAATACATATCCGTCCTGTCTCTGCCTTTCATGAACTTATTGTACTTCAAAATGCAGATAGATTTTTTGATTGGCAGTCCTGTGATCCTATTTGTAAGTTGTGTATTTCTCATCCTAGCACTGTGAATAGTACTAATCATCCTCACCTCCCTTTTATCTATCCAAATCACCAGAAGCACTTCACCTTTACGAGAAAACGTGCATTGCCCCTTTTTCAATTTTTTCGCCTCACTTTTAAATGTGGCAGGGAGCCCTCTATTTGGCCTGATGGTTCCACAAACTCTTACTTTATTATCAAAGAGCAGTTCTGATATTTTAACGCTGTTATAATAATTATTCGATAGACATGATGCCAAAGATTGAGATGAGGCTGCAGAAGCGAAAGGATTGTTTTTTCTAATTTTTTCCCTTGGCCGAATATACATATTTCTAAATTCGTAATGTAGCCAGAATCACTTTCACAAACCATACGAACTAGTAACCCATACCTTATAATTTTGGCTGGGTTATAGGTCTTGATTTTTAATCTTCCTCTCCACGGAATCATTGCTTCATCAAGTGATAGCTCCTGCTTTAGTTTATATACATTTTGAAATTTTTCAATGAAGTATTCCAGTACGGGTCTTATTTGATATAGCATGTCCGTCGCACCAAAAATTTCCTCGTTATCACTGAAATGTCATGCTTTCCAAATCTGTTAAAATCTATTTCTCATCAGTAATTCTCCAAATATATTTGTTGCAATAAAAGGATCAGTGCTCCAATACTCCTTCAGTGTATATTTTCTCACTAGCCCCATGAGAATCATAATCGCGAAGATTTTTTTCATTTCAGCAATGGTTACATCTGACCACTTCCCTGTTTTTGGTGATTGTTTGTATTTATGTTGATTTTGATGGTAATACAGATTGGATTGAATGCACATCATTTCGAAAAAATCATCGGCAACAACCAGTGAGACTACATCAAGGATACTGGTAGCATTTTCTGGTCCACGTTTTACTCCAGGTTGGCCCAAAAATTGCTCTAAATCCCTCTCAGAATCTATTTTTTCCCATGTAGTAGAGATTCCTGGTGAAGTATTGTCTTCGTTGGCACTCATATCGAAGTCACTTTCACTTATCAAGAGAGGAGTGGATTTTCTATTTCTGACCTTCACTACAATATCGGAATCACTTCCGCTCCCGTCGCTCTCTTCGTCATACTCTAATGCAGCGGTTCCCAAACTTTTTCTTTCCGCGACCCATTTTAGCCCATACGTTTTAGCCGTGACCCCCTAAAAATAACAAACAATGTGTACATTCAAATGATATTGTTTTTAAAGTAATTACAATCCTCATCTCACGACCCCTTTCCGAACGGCCCGCGACCCCCCTGGGGGTCGCGACCCCCAGTTTGGGAACCGCTGCTCTAATGGCACATCTGACAAATCATCGGCGCACAGATCTAATAAAATTTTTTAATAAATGAAAAATACAGATTGATCAAACTCTCTCGCAAGACAAACCCAACACCAAAATCACAATCCACCAGGACTCAAGGAAACAAACTGCTCAAGATATATTGAGAGAAGGAACTGACCAGAGCTGTAAAAGAACTATGGACTATTCCTTATTGTCTTCATCTTTTCATAATGAATGTTTACGTTGGAGCAGAGCAGAGCTGAGAGTGCATTCCATTAGCCGGGAGTGGAACTTGAAGGCGAGGCAGATATGGCACTCGAGGCGATACAGATAAGGTTCCTCGCCGATCTGACGGCTCGGCTAGGGCCATGTGGATAAACACTAGAGAAATAATGAGACAAGGAGTTGGAGTAGCCGAGGAAGAAATGAAAGAAATATTACCTCCGAAATGAATAGGTGCAATGAATAAGTTTTGCGCTGTTGAAATTGAGGTTGTGCGCTATTACACAAAACCGGTGTGGAATTTAAATACAGTTAAATGGCTAATATCATCAAAATTGCTGCATGACGGACTTCTACTGTAGTTGGATATTTATGGGGAAGTGACCAACAACTGAGGTAATTTGTGCAGTTACTGCTTTGGGTTGATTGGTAAGGAAAGGATTTTTTGGGAAATGGGAAAGGGTGAAGAGATATCTGGCATTGGCAATAGCCATCTACTGAATAAAAGCACCAAGTGGGCCACTAAAAAATCTAGTACTCTAGCCATCATGCCAATCTGATCCCCTACATCAAAATAGATAATTTCACATTTTACTGGATGGAAATTTAATTTTTAGTTTCATCCCAGAGTAAATTTATGGTTCAAAAATGCTGAATCAAAGAAAAAGGTAATTAAGAATGTTCTATAAAAGGCCTCAAGAATGTATTCACCTGGGTTCATTGTAATGAAAATTCCACATGTGTTAACAAGTTTGATCAGCTCTCCTTCAAACACAAAATCCTTCTTTCCTTGGGCTAAAGCTTGCAGTATGGACAAAATCTGTTGAGCCACCACTGAGAGCACTTCTATATTAATTCTATTGAATTCATCAAAGCAACCCCAAGCTCCAGTCTGAGCAAAACCTAAAGCAAAATATCCAAGAGAGGTATTACATTTTATTCATCAATGAAACCAGCAGTTATTTTTCAAGACAGATTGCAGAGAGCAAGAGAAGGTAGCTGGCAAAAAATATGTAACTTAAGTAACATTTTACCTGAAAACATTCGGCCCATGCTTTTGTAATCCAAACCTTCAGAGCAATTTATCACTATGACATAACAACCTAATCCTTTCCCTAAATCTTTAACTGTCTCAGTCTTCCCAGTGCCAGCAGGACCTTTTGGGCTTCCTCCTCTGTTTAGATGAAGGGCTGTAGTTAATGTAATATAACACCTAGGAAGAGAAAAATATTTTCATAATTCTGGCTCAAATATTCCTTGTTCCAAATATTCATCATATGATTCAGAAAATTAATATACCTGTCTGTTAATGGTGTTACAACTAGTCTTCCAGAGTTACCCAGGTATTCATACCCATAAACAAAATATGTATTTGTTTGTCTGGCAACACAAGAATCAATATCCTTATCCCAATAAAATCTGAGCTGAGACAGCCATTCAAAAGCTGTGACATCCTTGCAACCTAAATTAACATAAAACAGAACATAATTATTGAGCTTTACAATAAATAAGTGGATCACTTTCAATGGCATCACGCTAGCAAGATTTTTCCCAAAAAATCTTCCATGCATAAAACTTAATGTAGCTTTCCCTGGTCAAAATTTCATGTAGCAAACTACATAGACTTATAAAGGTGCCTTTATACTCGTGTAGACTACCATATAGGTTCCTACATGCTCAAGTCGGCACACATGTACACACCTATATTGTCATGAACGCACCAATTCAGCTGCTTACAGGGCTAAGAATTGTCCTATCTGGATGTAGTGTAAGCCTACACAGTTTTCTGTTCATATGGAAGAATGTCGGTGACTATACGTGGAGCAAAATTCAGTGGCACTTACTTGTAAAGAGCATGACTTCATGGAGAGGAAAGCAAGAAAGGGAGGTTGGGAAAAGGGACCGAGGGTCCCCCCATAGGTCCACACAGGAGTCTTTCAGTACCTGTCTGCTCATTAATGCTTGACAGCCTGACTCACTGACCTCTCCGTTCTCGAGTGCCACCATGTTTCGCTATGCCTTTACATGCTAATGTATGCACCCATATTGGCATTCTTCAGTTCCTGAAGGACTTGCGTAGCATGGGTGATTCTTGTCCTAAATGGATGCTTGGTAGGCCTACATTCTGTCTAGACTGACTTACATATAGGCATCTGCTTGTGCATTTAGGCCCTTATCTCACCCCTGCTTAAGGCTCCTGCAGTGAGGCAGTGGAGGTGTAGCTGACAACATGTGAGTGGTCTTTTGAACATGGAGTACTGCATAGTTAACCACATATGTAGATACCTCAGACCCTGTAGGTAGCTACAGGAAGATATGCAGGCAGCTACACACAAGCATGTGGGTGGCTACATTGAACCATGAAGCCAGCTATACCTAACATTGTAGGCAGCTAGATTAGATTGTTTGTATGGGGGGGGCCTTTGACAGGAGCCTGGGCACTTAGACCTTCTTGGTCCATTGTGCCAACCCCATGCCTGTCTACCTCATGGAGATAGGGGACATGAGCATCACAGTGAAGGTATGTATGGACACCCATCCAACCGCCGTCCGGGCCCAACATTGCTTAACTTCGGTGATTTTACGAGAACCGGTGTGTCAATGTGGCTGGGCCCTTGCCCTGTAGGCAGCTAACTTAGGCAACAACTGAGCATGTAGAAAGCTACACCAGGCCTTGTAAGTGGCTGCACAAGGTCATCCAGCTATATGACTTCACGTAATAGCAACACCAGGCAATGTTGGCAATGACACAAGGTCAAATGGGCAGCCACACCAAGCCTTGCAGGCAGCTAGACTAAGCCATTCAGCCCCCAATGTAGTAAAATTGGACTCGTGTAGGCCACTACATGAAGGTAAGAATATGAAATTCTCCCAAGGGATTAATTTTTCAATCTCAATACTCATGATAAATACCAATTCAACATACACATTAATATAATTAGGGTATATTTTATAAGACATTAAGTCATATGAATGTAAACATAAAAGTGCACCAGAATACCAACAATTATCCCAAAGCTTAGTTAAAGAAGAATTGGAGGTGTGCAGAAAGAATTAATCAAATGACAATGATATCACACAATTAAGATGAGTGTCCTTTTCTTTTGATAGAACACCTACATCTTTTCACATACATATAGAAAAAAAACAGTCTCACATACAAATAAGGTAATACATAAAAAGAGGCTTAAGAGCACAACTAAATTAAACAGTAGGTAGTATAGTCATTAAACAATATGATGAATGAACATATGATATCTGCCAACACAGGTACATAATAAAAAAATAACACCTATACCTGACTTTTACTGAATTAAAAGTTCCAAATAACTAAATTTGGTTCAAGTTCTCTTTGATCATCAAAACTATAGCTACCATAAATTCAATCATAATTTTTGAAAACTTTCTCACATTCATTCACAAATCAAAACACAGCAAAAAAAATAATAACAGCAAATTCTTTTCACTGCCAACAACAGATGACACAAGGTATCTGCAGTAGATTTCCTGGAGTATCTATAGCTCCAGAGATGCTAACCATAGAAAAATTCCAACCAAATTTCAATTTTGCTCCACAAACCCAAATATATACTCCACAACAGATTTTCGTTCCAATTAGGAGTGAAGTTCTGCATTGAGACCTATTTTGTTCCAAGCTGAAATGAAAATATTTTTGCTCCGGCTTGGAGAGAACTCAAATTCAATATGAATTTTAGTTTTGCTCCAGGCCAGAACACTACGGTCTGTTTAACCCTTCGTTTCGTTGTAACCGATGCCTGTCGTCCTGGACAAAGGCGAGCACCTGCCAGGGATGTCTTTAGGATAGTTATGTCACAACCTTTGTCAAAATTAAAAATAAACTAAAATTTATATTGTATTTGAGTTCACTCCAAGCGGAGCAAAAATATTTTCATTCCGACTCAGGACAAAAATCTGTCATGGAGTGTACATTTGGGTTCATGGAGTTGAACTGAAATTTGATCGGAATTTTTCTCTGGTTCACATCCCTACCTAGTTCCACAATGGCAGAAAAAAAGAGTAAACAAGAAAATCATATTTGATCAAGCACTAAAAAGCAGAGCTATAAAATGTATGAATATCAGAGGAAAATTGGACAAATAAGGTAATTAACTTCAGAGGGGAAAAAGGATAAAGATTTTAAATAGTCACAGGTATGTGAATTGTAGCTGCAACTGAATAGTTGAAGAAGATAAAGTGGATGAGGAAAATACATGTGGAAGAACTTCACAAAGACATTCATAGATAGGCCTGTGAAGTGCTGGGAGCAATATTTGTTGATGTAGACAAATACATTGGTGATAGCTGTATTGGTAAAGATAGCATTCATCTTAACTGTAAGGGGTCCAAAAGGTTAGAAAAAGTAATTGAAAATATAATATCTGTTATAAAGAACCAGGGAAACTAAAATGGGAATTGGTTGATGACAAAAATGGAAAAATTATGGGAGGTAATGATGACTTCGTCAGTCCCAAGGTTTAAAAAAATACAATAAAAAGGTCTCATTGAGTAGCAGAATTGTGAAAAATCCCTCAAAGTGTGTTAAGACATCTCCCAAAATTATTTTCTTAAAAGTACAATGCCTCAGAAATAAGATACATGAGGTTGAAGTCTTCCTCGGGAACAAACAACCTGATGTCTTTTGTGTAAGTGAACATTGGCTAACAGTGTATGAAGTATCTAATGTATGTCTTTCTGGGTATAAGTGTGCCTCTATTTACTGTAGAAAGTCCGTTAAAAATGGTGGTGTGGCAATTTTTGTAAAAAAAAACTCATAGTAAAGTTGTTCTTCTCTTACAGAAAAGAGCAGTTCGATTTTTGGCAAATGCCAAGAGCAGAGATCACTAAAAACCTCTATTCAATCAATTAGGTATTTTGCCTTTACCTTGCTTGTACATAGAACTTGTAATGTTTGCCCAAAACATGTGCATCTATTTTGTAGAAATTGAAAAGTACACAATTATGACACAAGGTGTAAAACCAATATACATATGCCACAGCCGCATTAATGTACACCTTGAGGGCCCATACAAAATGGCCTTGAAATGCTAAAACAAACTTCCGGAGAATATAAAATGCCTAGATAAATTAAACCAATATAAGAATAAAGTGAATTCATTGTTGATGAAGTAGTGCTATTACAAGATGCATGAATTCTTAACAACTACAGTAAAACCCCCATACAACGAATTTGTTGGGACCAGAAAAATTACTTCGATGTAGGGGGTTTTCGATGTATGGAGGTGGTGTGCGGGTTGCGTCTCCAAAGGGGCCTCCAAGTGTTCCGCGTGCTTTACGATGCAAGTCGAGTAAATATCTCAATCTTGCTTTATTCACCATTAAAACCTTTCCTAGAGTGATGATAAACAATTTTTATTATTTACCATCAAATACCGTGGCTATCACCGTGTTATTTTCAATCTGCGTATTTCTAATTGAAATTATTGTTTTTTTCGTCGATTCTGCTCTACGCCTCATCGCTTTCTTTAGTTACGGTCTGAAAGTAAAGGAGTGCCAAAATTAATGCCTAAGGATTAGGTATATTTAAAGTGCTCCATAATTTTTCTGAGTATTTAGTCTATATTATTCTTAGAGTGCAATAATTTAAGTCAATATCAAATGGCATTTTTATGCAGGAATTTTGCTTGAAAGAGCTCATATTCCCATTTATACTTCTGAAATGAAACGCACTGTTGGAATCCCATTGAAATACCGGTAAATATCTATGTTCGTGACCAGAATATACTAGATATCGATAAACGACGATGGAATATAGGTGGGGTGAGTTAGTTACCACGAGTAAAAACGTGGCAGTCGGCAATGCATTGAGGTCACAATGGCAATTTCAGATGATAATGCATTGACGATGCCGTTAACGCGTGTAAGAGTCGCACCCCTCTTTTTATGCGTCGAAGTTGAAGAAAAAAATTTGGGGCTTTTTTTTCCTATTGCGAGGTGTTGCGGGACTAACTTCGAATTTTCGGCCATTAATAAAGCCGCTAGCGATATTCTCTTATAATTTACGCGGCATTTTCCATAAGCATGTATGGACCTCGGAGGCAAGTTTTCACTTGTAGCCTAGGCCCTACAATGCTTGCATTGTTTATTGTCCTTTGGAATGTGTGGAGTAATTGATATTCATTAAAACAAAACAAATCCGACCTCGCTACAATTCGTGTTTAGTTGGTAAGTGCGGACAGTCGCACCGAGCTCTGATTTATAAATCCGAATCCCTCCACCATTTTCCTAATTCACAAGTCATAGTCGCTGTAAGTCGCCTTTTAAAACGTGGTTAACTTTTACAAATTATATTTTGTTGTAAACGATGACGAGTGGGAATGCAAACTTTTTAAATTCAAAATACCCCAGCGTCAGCCGCGTAAAAAACGAACGATAAGGCGTAGATACGACATCAAAACTTGAAAAAAGTCAAACTTTGAAAGAAATCATAACTGTCTATGGAATTTAAAGCAGTTAATATTTCAATATGGTCCAACAAAAATCTTCAATGAATGACAAAATAAAAAAATCATGATTTAGGTACATACATAAAAACGGCTGACTTACTAGTGAGACGGGCGTCACAGTACGGTGGCACGCGCGCGCATGTCCTGTCACAGCTCGTAGATTTTCCCCGAAAAGACCTTCTGTCCCTATTGGTATGAATAGTGCAACCTTATCCTTCCTCCATCTTCTAATGCACGATTCCGGCACATCATGCCTTAGTCCGGCAGCGCGGTTTCCTACATCCTCAGCGTCTTTGATGACTTAAAGCGCTTTAATTTTTTCAACTACCGTGAAAGACCACAACTTTTTGCCCTTGTTCATTTTGGAACAACACTGACCTATATTGACGCATGCACAAATGTTAATAGTCACAGAATTCTCTCAGTTGAGCTTAAGGCAGGTGCATACAGTCACTCAAAGTTGTCTGGTGACAGAAAATGAGAAAGTTATGGGGGTGGAAAATTCTAGTGCTTGCACTTGTCGCGCGGCCAATCGCTGTCCCCCAATTGCACCCCACACGCTTGCCTTGTCAAACAACAAGTTTTTAAAGTTATTAGGCAACTGTATCCCCCGTAAACAAGCGAGCGAATGATACCCTCCCCTTGATGACTCACGCTAAGCACCAAGGTCACTCAGCTCTCGAGGGACTTGCCTCGGGCACGATACGAGCGGCGCGAGCCGCGGCCACGATACGAGCGGTGGTAGGCAAGCTATAGAGTGGCAACGATGAGTTTTATGTTCCTAATGTTTGACATGGACCACACTCGAACCCAGCCATGATAGACGTGAGTGGCATAGGTGCCGCTCGCCACCAATCCCAGATATTAAATATTTCTTGTGCCGTTCTTCTCATTCTGTGGTAAAATGTCGGCCGAGAACGTTCTGTCTTCTGACAGTATGTACTGCCATTTCAGATTCTGAACTTATCTTAGGACGAATCACTGCTCGTTTCGTGGCCACTACCACCCTGCCGCGTTATTTCTCTGCAGCCCACCGCTCATATTGTGACCGAGGATCGAAGGCTGGCAGATAAAAAATTCGTGTCAGAGGCGCACCCTCATTTTCGGCTGCGATTTCTGGGAAAAAAGGTATCCTCAAGCAATCGAGCAAATATTAGGGCGATCTCGAGCAAACTTGCCGGTTAACAGACCACATCCATCAAGGTTAGGACGGCAATAGCAGTATTTGGATAGAGAAGAGAGGTTACTCCAGATTTTCCTTTGGGATGGGGACAGAGTAGATAAAATTGGCTCTCATTGGTTGAACACCAACCAATGAAGTTTTGAATACTTCGCCCTCCTAACGAGGGGAGTGTCCGATAAACGGGTCGCAGATCTCGATGAAAATTCGTATGCATATAGAACTCCGAATGCTTTTCACGAATCACTCCACATATGAGCGTATAAATCCAATAGTTAACAAAAAAAGGCGTTTAAACATATATAGATGTTTAAAAATCCCTATTTATCAGCCTACGGCATCAAGGGTGTGGTCCATTGATTAGCGTACGGGGCTGCGGTGCAGAGGGACCATGTTCGATTCCCGCCGGCGACAAATTTTTCATGCTTACTTTCTTTGTTTCTCCTTTCTGGAATTCTGTTAAAATCTAATTTTTACTTTTCTATTCCAAGTTTTTTTTAACGAGTGGAAATATTTTTCTTTTGCGAATAACATAGGACTTATTTTTTTTTCTTTCCCGCAAAATTTCTTTCTTTCCCCATTCTTTCACCACGCAAACTTGATTTGTTCCTTCATTTGCAAGACCTCCTGTTGATATCATAATTATACAATAATGAAAATAATCTGCAAGTGGTCACTCGCCATTTAAAACACGAGCCTTTCTCGACGAACCTTATTACAATGTATTTATTTGTACGTCTTTAGATCGCGAAATGGTGATTCGATTACAGAAATTAGTAGATAAGCCGATCACATTTTCCGCTTTTTTTTCAAAGCACAACAATACAAGAAAACGGGGATCTTTGATCGTGGGTCTTATAAATAATGATGTAACAATTATTTAGACTATTTTATAATTATAATATCAGCAGGAGGTCTTGCAAATGAAGGAACAAATGAAGTTTGCGTGCTGAAAGAATGGGGAAACAAAGAAATTATGTTGACTTCGCGGGAAAGAAAAAAAATAAGCCCATTGGTATTCGCGAAAAAAATATTTCCACTCATTAAAAAAAACTTTGAATAGAAAAGTAAAGATTAAATTTTAACATATAATTCCACGAAGGAAAAACAAGGAAAATAAGCATGAAAAAATGTATCGCCGACTGCCTCTCCCAAAATAAAATCGGATACGGAAAGGTAATTTGAAACCATGGAGCTCCTCCCATTCAGGGGTCCCGGGAATGTAACCCAATATGGGAAAGTAATCTGATACGATTTAAAAAGGGAAAATAGAGCTCCATCCTCACCACCTGCACTTTCGCAAAAGAGGTGGGGCGGATGAGTGAGAGTGGAGAATAGCCCCTCTGATCTGATCTTTTCAGAGTATTTTTCTGTATTGGGTTACGTCTGGCCGGCTGGAACTGACTGGTATTCCCCCTCCCCTCTTGATGCATAACTCATCCACCCAACTATCACCCGGCTCAGCTAAGGCGGAGCGGAGCTTTGGCTTCCCTTACACGTTTTTTACTGTGGGAACCATCAGAGTTGCTGGTTCCCACCATAATAAACGTGTAAACGAGCCTTCACCGAGCGAGAGCGTCAAGTTTCCTTCATGCCCTCTGCTCTGTAGGTCTCTGATGTAAACATTTTCGAAGCCCGGAGCGGAAGGGTTAAGACGCGGTACTCTCCGCTGCGGTTCAACTTCCTGCTCATTACGTAAATGTCTATGGAAAAATTACCTGTAAATGAAGAATGCTACGTTTTTTTTCTCAATAATTCGTTCTAGAGGGGCACTTTTCATGTTTTGGGCCCAAGCGCAGACTTCGATGTACGGAGTTTTCGTAGTTAGAGAGGTTCGTTACGGGAGGTTTTTTTGCGTGTATTGTCCATTGGAAGGGTCCGGGACCGGGCCAATGACTTCGAAATAGGGAGTTTTCCTTAAAATTTCGCTGTATGGGTGTTCGTTGTATGGGGGTTTTACTGTACTTTGTAATTGTTAATGTTAAAGAATATAGAAATGAGTATGAATATGGCAGCGGTAGTTGGTGTAAAAATTGTTAGTGTTAAAGAATACAGAAATGAGTATGAATATGACAGCGGAGGTAGGTGGAAAAATGTGATTTGTAAGATTGATCTTTGCACTATGGAACAGAAGATAGAATTTCAGGAGTGGAAGTTTAAAATATTTTGGATTTAAACTATCTTGTATTGTTATTTTATTGTTTAATATTGTAAGCTTACGGTATTATACCAATGTATATACCTGACTTGCCCTAAATCTACTTTAGTAGATATGTGGGGCCAATAAATATTACTACATATTACTACATATCACATTGAAGTGGGTGCAGCAACAAAATTGAACCACCAAACACAGGAGCTCGTATGAAGTGGATGGATGCTCTGTGGGTGACGTACTTGCAAGCTATGCTGTCAGTAAGCCTGATCGCAGGGGGTACATGGCAAGGGTGCACTCTTTGCGGTGCAAGATGCATCCATAAGACCAACAAGTGTTGCAGCAGAGATTGTGTGACAATGCCAATCTCCTGCAAAAAAAGGCAACTATCCACCAATCGCAAGTTCAAAGTAATACACCACAGGCCAAACCACGCTCCCCAGCACAGACAGCTTTTCCACTGGCCAATGTGGATGCCATAAATAAGTGTGCTTCTCACTCACATGGGGAGGAAGTTGGCCAGGCCAACTCTAAACTTAGAATATGGTTGTTAAGCACATTTAACTACAATGAGGGACAAACTAGGTAGAAAGATACCCACCCGTCCCAAATGAATGGAATTCTAGACAAAATCCTGACAGAGACGTAAGACCTCTGAACTGTCTATTACATGGTCTTCTTCCAAAATTATAGCAAACTCACAAAATAATTCCTCTTGGAAGGATAAAGTAGCAAAAGGCTGGAAAATCAAGAGGCCTAGATTATGCTGGTGCGACTGCAGGCATTGAGGATACAGTGTGTGATGGAATACATTACATTTGGGTGAACTTTCACTCATGTGTGCCGCATTGCACGCAGCCTCAGATATCACCATCACACTAAATAAAAATGTGCTAGCTTTCCCCATAAGGCTGAAAGGGTACGGGCATTCACCATAGACAGGACAAAATTCCTCAAGAGTAGGGCCACTGAGGAGAACTCAACCTTTCCCCTCCATCCATCTTATCTCTTTCGACCACCCCTACCTGTTACTGAATCTCCATCAACCATCCAACAGGTCAAATATTTCTATGAAGGATACCTAAGAAACATCAAAGCCATTCAATTAAGACACACTGGCCACAGCTCTCTTCAAAGAGTTTTGTCACTGCCACCAACAAGATGTGGATAGACCCCTTTCATTCACAGAAAGCGACTTGAATAAGGCCTTCTATGGCAAGAATAACTTCTTTTTTACAGGATGAGCACTGTGAACAACTTCTGGTGGAAGAAGTTCACTTCCAACCATAAAAACCTTGCCAGAATCTTCACATCCTTTCTGTCAGGCAGAGAACCAATTCCACTCTGGCTGAGGGTGACATAGTTCTTATATCTAAGAAGGAAGACTTGTCCATTCCAAAGAACCTAAAAACTGCCTCAATGCTGTATTCAAGGCATTAACTACAATCTTGAGTGACTTAATCCTCCACCACGTCCAGCCTGTGTGGGAGGAGGTGTACAAGCAGAGGGGCTCAAAATGGGTAATTGCAGGATGCAAGGATAACTGCTTTTGATAGATGCATATGCCAGGATGCCATCCACCATTAAGCGAAACCTATCAACAGCCAGGGTGGACTACAACAAGGCCTTTGACACCACCTCCCATGAGCTACTCATCGCCAATCTGAAGATGATGAAAGCCACCCAGAGGCTGTCTTGCATCAAATGCCTGTAACCAATCAGGAAAATGCACTTTGCCCTAACTTCAGGCAAGACGTCAGTTTGAACAGTGCTGGTAACAAACCACCATATCATTTTCCAAGGCAATAGCTTGAGCCCCCAACTGTTCTGTATTTACCTCATACCTCTGTCATTCAAGCTGTAACAAGGCATTCCTGGTGACAGGAAACATAAGATCACCCATTTGTTTTACCGGGATAACCTGAGCTGTATAGGAAAAATTCAAGTTGCTGGCTTCAAGATACAGAACAATTTTGGCTAGAAAAATGTGCAGAATATCAATGTAATTATACTTTTCTAAATAACAAATTAGACGCATCAAATTTCAACTTATGGAAATTCAATTGTATATTTTGACCAGCTATCTCCCATTACCAGGAGAGCGTTATGAAGGCATATTGTAATAATATATGGTACATTCCTGTTTTCAAGTCTACAACTGCCAAAAATGTCTTACACATTATATCCACAGGAATTGACATACCTGATTTATAAAGTTTATCAATAACATCTCTGGCATGGATTTCAATGGTGACAAGAGACACGATTTTCAGTCTTTGTAGCTTAGTCAAATCTCCTCGCACTGCTTCAGAAAACTTGCTCAAAATTTGGTTCTAAAACATTGTGTTTTAAATTATAATAATATTTAACAGAATAAAATCCAATACAATATAAAAAATGTTTTCAAAATGGGCATAATAATTCATGAAGCACAAAATAATTCCAGAAAAAATTAACACGGATTCCACTACACATACCTGTTTTTTCCTGAGTTTCTTCAAAGGTTTTTTAGTATCTTGGATCTTACATATTTGAAGACTTTTTGTGCAATCAGCTGTCCACTGAACCTAAAAGAAAAAATTATAAGTAGTATTTTTTTAATGCTGAATGATTTTTGTGTACCTTGACTGAATGTTTGCAAAAGATGGAAGGGAAGGTGGGGAGATAGGCGAGTAATAGGCATGAAAATGATGGAAGGAAAGTCGTAGGCAGCATGTAAAGAATGTAATATATAAAATGGACATGTGAAAATTGGCAGCACTGCATAAGATTGTCCCAGAGGGGGAAGCAGAAATGACATAGTAAACAATAGAGCAGTGTTCTGGCAATAGAGACATAATTGTTGTACATCCAGCGTAAATAAATCTAGCAATTAAATGTTAATCATACAACAGAGAATATCAAAGAATGTGTATTTGTCTAATTCATCAAAAATCACAGTAAACGAATGTTTTCCACCAGACTTTATTGAATGGCAGTGTAACCTAGGTATACCAGGATGAGAATTAACGTAGATTAAATGCAGTGAGAATGGGGTATTTGAAAAGTGTTTGCGGTAAAAGTAGGAGAGATAAGGTTAGGAATGACTCATTCATAAAAGTATTTACGTGTACTAATTTTTTACATTTTTGAAACAAAAGCTAGCACTGAAAAAGAAATACCGACGACAATCAGAGGTAATTTTAAAATGTCAATTCAGTAATAAAATGCTTTAGAAGGACATATTTTGGTGCAGTAGTGAATAAGGAATGCTGCTGTGTTGGCCTAGATGTTGATGTCACTAGATGGCAAATACCATATCGTATCCCTCCGAATATTAAGCTTCTGCATACTTAACATCTAGGGGTCCGGTGCCCTTAAAAGTTTACTAGCCCTTGGGCCCAGCTACTTTTTACATTTCTGCTTGCAAGGTATAGTATGTTACAGAATAAAAAATGGCATTAAAACTCCCAAGCACAAAAAAAATTACAAAAAGAACCAGTAAAGCTTCGGTACTGTGTATAATCAAGAACTCCCAATCTTCTTCTTTCTCTATAGTTTTTCCCTTGTTCAGGGGTCGCTGTTCCTTCTTTTCTTTTTCCACTCCTTTCTGTCCCTCGTATCCTCTGCACTCAGTCTTTTCTCCCTCATGCCTTCAGCTATACAAATCCTTCCACCTTCTCCTTGGTCTTCCTCGGGGCCTCCTACCTTCCACCTCCAGGTCGAGCATCCTTTCCGCACCATGGCTATCCTCTCTTCTCATCAAATGCCCATACCAGCATAGCCGACTTTCCTGAGCCTTCTTTGATTCCTCCGCCATACCCGCCATCTCCTGGATTATGTAATTTATAATTCTATCCTTCCTTGTCTTACCCATAGCTAGGGACATGCAAAATTCGCAAATGCGATAACGCGAATTCAGGGGTTTTTCACCGAAAACGCAAATTTCGTATATTATAGCGAATTTCAGCATTTCAATCGTGAATTTCAACATTTACAACGTGAATTTCCTCATTTTGGTTGTCTTTGTCATTTAACTTGCGACTGTAAACATTTAGTTAAGCAGTATATATTTGGAAATGGCCTTTCCAGTCCTATTTTATTTAGAAACGCTACTCGGATATAATATTTGAATCAAGTTTTGTGAACTTTAACAAAAGGAGTGAAAAATGCATGCCAAAATTTTGCAAAACAGGCAGTCCCCGAGTTACGTAAGCCTCAACATACGTTAATATGTACTTAAGTATGTGGGAACCTTACCCAAAATGACGAAAATTACGGAAGCTACGAGATGCGAAGAGAGATTGCCTACTTTCAAGAGGCGCGTGTTATTGCATCATCATAGTGATTTTCTTTTGTGTCAGTTTTATCACATTCAACAAAACTTATAATGCCTTAGTGGACGGTGATGGAAAAATAGCGTTAGGGAGAATTTTGACAACATGCATTGCATTTTGCTGATAAAAAAACAATTCTTTGTCGTTTTTTCAACATAAATGTCTCGTGGAAAAGGAAGGACAGCTGCACGAGACACATTTTGAATGAAAAACATAAGGCAAATGTTGAAAAAAATTCTGCCGGTAGGAGTGAAATAAAACGGCAAGCATCCATAATAATATTCAAGGTTCTTTTTTAGAAAACTAATAATTCCTTGCAAGGTATGTTAACTTCTAAAGCAGAAGCTGAAAAGTCGGTACTAAGGCAGATGGCATCAATAAAACTTTGTTCTCTTATGGTAGAAGACCCAACTACAGTAAGATTTGAAAATAGTTTTTGACCCTCAAGTAGTTCTCACTACGGAGGTGAGGTGAACTTAAACACTAAATTGAAAAAATTTCATGGCCGTTAGTCAATTGAGGCAGAATAGTTTATGCTGGGGTTTGGGAAATTACGTAAAATATTAAAGCAACAACATTTCCATGGTTCAGTGGGTATAATGAAAGCAATTCAGGTACTAAAATTGTTTGAACCATCATGTGTATCTCATTTTTCAATGCTTCAATAGTAAAGGTGTGGTTTCGCTGGGGCGTCCGGCGTTCGCGTCCAGCAGTCGGAAGTCACTGCCGTACTCATCCAATGTACAGTAAGTTCTCGACATACGAACGAGATGCATTCCGAGAACTTGTTCGTACGTCGAAAAACGTTAGCCAGGCATCGAAAATTGTAGTTACCGTATTTCCTGGCCCATAATACGCACTTTTTTGCTCCAAAATCTGCTCTTAAATTGTTCGTTCGTCCTCTAAGACACAAGCTGAATCGCCGGGAAAATACTATTTAGGGATGGTCAGATCGGATCTAAATATCCGAGGGTATTAAGTTTCTCAGGATACTGAAATCGGATCCTAATTCATTTTAAAAAATCGGATCTGGATCAGATAAAAAAATTCACACTGGGGAGTGGATACCATTAAAATCGCCCTAAATAATGGTCATCCTGTGTTGCGGCCGATGTAGGAACTAGTTGGAACCATGGAAGTTGGCTGCTGATGCTCTCGAAAGGATGTATATAGGATGTCCTCGAAAGGATGTCCCAACTAGTGGAAACCACGTGAGAAGTTAGGGCGGGTATGCGATGAGTGAAATGTGATACGTTTGGTTCGCGGTCATAGCTGATAAGGGACTCCCAACGGGCAACGCCCCTCCCCACCCAACTTTTGGAAGCCACCTGTGAAGTTAGGGCGTGGGAAAGCGATGAGTGAAATGTGATACTTATGATGAAATGTGATGTGGACTCGAGAAAAAATATCACTTTACTCCGACCCCCTAACTATGAGCGCCGAGCCAAGGGTGGGGGAGGGAGAGAGAGGTGGAGGGGGGCAAGAGGCAGGCCAAGGACGTGTAGCCGTTCGCTGGACTGCCGGAAGCGCCAATGCTCGGTACAAATGCCTCTGGAAAAAAGTGCTGGACATCTTTGCATTACACGACTACAGTAATTGTATTAAACTTGCGTACCAACTTCAGGAGTATCTGCATTGAAAGATAAACGATGCAGCTAGAACTTATGTCAAAGCTCATTTTCATATCACTTCTCATAGCCGAGTAGCAATTCTGCGAAATGATCGATTTTAGGCAAGTTAACTAATTTTTTCTCCGATGTGGTTGATATCAAGTACGCACAAGTATGTATCAAGTCCTATAAATTAGTTCTAGCAACATCCTTCCTGCGCCAAACGGTGAAAACAGAATTTCCTTATCTATTAGCATGGAAATGTAAAAGTCAAAGGTCTGAAAATGGATTTCCTGGCGTGGTATCCACCTCCATAAGTAAATGATGCTTCCCATAAAAGGAAGTAAAAACAGATTAGAGTTCCGATTCTCTCTTCGCATGCGCCGATGCACTACGTTATTTATCCCATTGATGTGACGATGCGTTTCAAAGCTCTCTCGGGTGCTACGTAACATAATTTCAGGTTGTGGAAAAATCATGAAGGAGTGCGAAGTCAACCTCACAGCTACCACCGGGGTAAGGTTGCAATTTGAATCGACCGAAATAACGGCTCCCTCGTTCGATCATCGGCCGTATCAACCTACTAGTGTTGGCTGCCGAGGCCGCTGAAAGGAGGCCCAACCCCTGCCCCACTAGTGAAAGCCACCTGGGTAAAAGCGAAACTGGGTGAGGGTGGATAACAGATAAGGTGAAGGAGTGATCCTCTCGGGTTACCCCCTTCTCTTTCTCGCTGAATGAGTCCCTCGCAGATGAATGTCGTCGCGCCTAGGAATAAGGAATGAAGAACTTTTTTCTTGAAGGGTCTTCTGGGAAAAACCGGTTTAGACGCGCCAATTGTTCAGATCCGACTGAGGTATCACCCTAACATCTGACAACTTTAACGTTTCTGGCTGAGTGATTGAGAGGGATAGCTGGATGGAAGGACTGCTCATCAGGCAATTTCCAAATACCCTGGAAAGGATATTTTACCATTCATCACGACAACCCGAATCGAGCCTCGTATTGCCGGTAATAATCATTTGTCATCACAAAACGGACGAGTGAACGGAATAATGCCTCTATTTGATGCGAAGGTAGCTTGACACACGGAAGTCGATTTCCATTGAAATGTCAAGAGTAGCAATATCTCCAAATATATCACTACTTGCAGGGCCTCATTTGGCTTTCGTTTTAATTACGAATCATCCGTAAAAATTTATGATGCAAGTAAACAATAAACATTGCAAATTGATATATCGAGATAATATTGTTAAAATTCGTCACGGCAAAGAGGGGTAGTACCAATCCGCGAGTTGCTGCACGCCGCACCGCCAGCTGCAACGGAAAAATAACTTATCCGGTGGCGCCAAATTTGAAATTCCCGAAAATAGGAATAATAAAACTCAGACAAATAAGTTGTGTTCAACTGACAATGAGTGCACCCTGTGGGCATGAATACACATTTAAATACACTTTCATGAATTATTACTCCGTAAATCATGCTAGTACATCGCGAGAGTACATCTTAATCTAAGGAAACAAAAAAAGCTTCATCGTGATGTTTTTGAAAGATACTCGTTCATACGAAATTTGATATAACGAAGTGCCGATTTTTCCGGTCCTGTCAACTTCGTAATTTCGAGTTTCTACTGTATTGACTATTTCTAGAAATCGGATACCATTTGACTTACTTTGAAATTTTTTACTAGAATTGACCTTTACCCATTAACACATTGAGTGCATGTAAGATACTGTTTTCATTCCCCAGTTCCTAAAATTTTCAGTGCAGTTATTTAAATAACTAACTGCCGTCACTCATGTGAGACACCCACCAGCCACTTTTGCGGTGTGCGTCACTCACGAGTGGCACATGCACTCAACGTGTTAACAGTTGAGTTAGAACTGTGGCATGGTGATTCACATAAAATTTATGAATAAGAACACCAAAAACTAGTAATATTTCAAATAACACTCTAAGTAAGAATACTGGGAAGTCATTTCCCCTTCGAGGTAAACTGATGGAATTAAGGTATGGAAAAATGACTGATACATTCAGCTCTGACTGACTGACTCAGCTATCCGCAGAAGGTCCTGGAATGAACCTTTAGTGGATACTAATGGGTCATACTGTAAAGCGGTAATTTCCAGAAAATATTAAGTGGCTCACAACCCAATTACTCTAATTAGATCAAATTTCACAGTGTTGCTAGGATGAAAAATTTCTCTTTACTAACTATAATTGCTATAAGAAGAATCTCTGAATAGTTCCTGAATCCAAAGTTAAGATAAGCTGTTTTCATTTGGAGACATTTTATTTTTTATTGAAGAGACTCACTGGGGCAATCCGGAAAGAATCTGGGAAGCAAATGTCTAGCTGTTATGTATTATATGTTTTGCTAGGTTATTTTGTAAGTCAATTATCTTGCAACTGTGGTGCCACTTGAGTGGTGTGGTGAATTTTGGATACAGTCTCTCGCAATTGGATCGTGGCTATGGAAGGAGTTGGACATATCCTGTGTACCGTCTCATTATAAGTACCATTAAAGAATTACCGTCTCGTTTTAAGTATCATTAAAGCATTTTGTTGTTGAATAAGTGTTATTATTACACATCACTAACGGCTATCAAGAACCACTACCGTAATAATACTGGAATTGATACTACCATGTATGAAAAAATGAAAAGTCTTTCAAGTACCTACATATGTTGAATTAAATCACTTAAACTGAAAATGTGACTCCACAGTTTGATATTAATGGGATGAATGGACCAGGTCGAGGGATACTTTTATCAATGGGTATGACATATAAGCTATGAAGGTACTGTACATTTTTCCTGCGGACTAAGATAAAACATTCAACATTGGGGAAATGATCAAAAAATAAAGGATTGTTTTTCATGACATTGGTAAAGACTTAGAAGGACAAGATATAGATAAATCAATTGAACTCAAGAAAGAAGGAGGACATAAGATCAGATGACAGAGAAATGGAAGAGATGAGTTATGAAGGTAGAGTGCGACAAGGATGGCATAATATTCTCATTACCGTTCAAAAGTTATATAGGACACTGACCATGAGTTGCAGGAGGAACTACAGGTAATTATAAAGAATAATTGAAATGCAGGAAAAAAACGGAAACAAAAAGATAGAAATGAGGAGTGAAAGTGAAGAGAGCCAGGTGAATACATAAGAGAGAGAGGAAATATCTGGGACCTCAATTATGGGAGATTATTATCGGAAGAATGGAGAGTGAATTTAACACACAGGAAATAAATTGAAAATTCCGATTTCTAGTGAAATGAAAACAATGATTTACCTGGCTTGCACTGATACAAATTTGCCCGGGCCAATCCTTGACCCACTTATCTCTTTTTGTTAACTGTTTTCGTAGAGCAATGCAACACAATTTCAACAAATGCTTTAAAGTATCTCGCATTGCAGCAACTAAAAAGAGAAGTAAATTATTTAAGCACTACATTAAGTAGCATAAAATCACCACAATGTTAGATATAGGAATGCATTAATGAATAAAATCAAATATGATAAACATTGCAAATGAACAAGCATTGTATTGAGTCAACTGTAACTGAAAATACAATTAGTACCTACATATAAAGCTAACACAAATGTCATTAACTTATTAATCAGTACCAAAAACAAGCTCCAAAATATATATTTTTTTAAATACTCATGTCACCGAAAACAAAACCCACCATCGTCAATCAGGTCAGTTTGATTTTTAAGGGCAGTCCACCATGGAATTATGAAGCCTGGTTCAGAAATTTCTAACATCAGAGTGTTTTTCATGAGCTACCTAATGCTTCCAAGAAGCATAAATGGTACTCAGGAAAAGCATCTGCAACGCAGTCGGGTTCCTTACATATTGGTCTTGCATGACAACAGTTTTTCTGGTAGTTCAGTCAGCATCTTCAGCTCCAAAGTGGAATTCTGGCAAAACTGTAGTCTAACAAGATGTACCAGCATGGGAAGAGCCCAATAAATTTGCAGTCTTCTTCAATTCATGGCAAAAGCCTTGACAGTAACTTTGTTAAAACATCTTGGGTTCAACCATAACTGCCATGCCCCTCTACTTAATCTGAACCTGTGACTTCTGCCCAGTACCTCAAAAATCAGCACTCAAATCACCTTTATCACAAAATACACAGGTAAAGGATTTTTTTATTTAACATATTATATTGTCAATCATGGAAGAGATTACAGTTAGAAAAATTAGTACTGTAACTCCATTGCCAATGTGCCTTACTTACCCAGGGTTCAGATTTAAGAAGAGCATTCTCAGTTTCTCTACAAATTACTTGATTAGAGCTGTGTTAATGCTTCTTCATCAACACAAATACACTTGACTCAGCCTTAAATCACTTAAATTCATCACCAAATCAGTGGCTTAGATACAAAAAAAAATAGAGTAAATTGATTTTGCATGGATATGTTTTCTCCGAGGCAATATCAGTTCAGGTATACCTCGACTCACATCGTTTCGAGCTTTGTTGAACCTGTAGATACATTGGTTTTTCTGGCTAATTAATGGATAAAATAGGTCAAGGTATGTTGACAATATGGAGTTGGGACAAGAATAAAAAATCGAAAAAACTTACACAATCAAAACATAAGAAATCACAATGAAATGAAGTAAAAAATCATTTTAAAACAAATAATTCAAAGTAAATGACATTACAAAAATAACAAAAATTAAATAAAGGAAGAAGCGTAATTTTTTTACGTCGGTCCGTACGGCTGTTTTGAAAATGGAGCACAAGTCTACTACCGATTTGTTTTGCAACATGCTGTCTAGTGCCGGCATGTTACATACATATGCCCTGCCTAGTGCCATCAGAGGCGGAAGCGGTAGCACTGGCATCTTTTCTTTCTAGGTGTTAAAGTAAGCGCAGATTGGAACATATTATCGGCGATATCATAATTTATTGCAAACGATGAATGGAGGGATGAGCGCAAAAGAAACGTTTGGTAACCTGCCAGTAGGTAACATTCTTTATGTTTCACAATAGTCACACCCTAATTTGTTGAGTGTAGTTATCAATTTCATTCAAAATACCAATTTTAAAATGTGAGCTTATTACCACACAGTTATTCAAAACTAGATTATCCATGTTTGATACCTTAACTAACTATAGTATTGCATTCAACTTCACTTTCCAGTGTTGAAATACATGCATAGCCCAAATAATTACTGCTTCCATTTCATTGCCTTTAGACTTGGACAAGTACAAGTTGTGGTGCTGTAGTAAACAGAAGCAACATATTATAGTGAATATATGAAACACAAAATAGATGCCAAAATATGACTAACTCTTAATGAGGATACTATCTCTAAGGAATGGACATAATTTGACTCACTATTTGGATGTCATCACCACAGTAGAATTTCCAAAAAGAAGGCTAAGCAATTAATTTTTAAGTCAACATAACTGACATAAGATAGGCCTACCAATATAATTCAGCCAATTTTCAACTGCTCCTTTAATCAGGACTGGATTATGGAATTCTACATATTCACCTTCCCCGGAATACATCCCAAGGGCAGCCAAAGGATCAGTGGAAAGCTATGGGAGAAATTTCACACATTTAGCCTCAGTTTTTTATCACATCTGATTACTGATTTATTTCAGTAGACCCTAGCTGGTCTGAAATGAATAGCTTCTTTTATATTAGCATATACATGAAGTTTTTTTTAGTAAAAAGAGAAAAAATTGACTGCAAAAAGCACCAGCCATTTTGCTTAGTTCCAATGAACTTCATTTCACATAGCAATATCTGTAATTAAGAACTATATCTGAGTTTTTGTCCATTGAAACACCATATTCATATGTTTTAAATAATTGCTTAGTTACCACAGCATACCTACTGATTACACAACTGGTAAGGTTGACCAATGGTTATATATTTAAACGGTTAAGTGATAGCAATGGTTATATTTAAATGGTTAAGGGATAGCATTGGTTTATTGATTATTCAATAGCTTTTAAAATTGTTACATGGGATTTAAAAGTACATATGTATCTGCAAGTAACTCATGCTAAAATGGTCATTTGGCTAAACAAGTTTAACTAGGCCTGATGATCAAATCTCCTCCACATAGGAAGAGACAATCAATTTATATGGCAATGAGGCAGCACAAACCATTGCCCACCCATTAACTGGTAGACTACCTATTAGATGATAATACTGAAATTAAGAGGAGGAATACTCACCTTCAATTTATGAATGTTATCAAAGCATTTTTTCAAATGCGGTTGAACAGCCTCTGGGTTTTTTGAATGGCCAAGAATTTCAAGCAAGTCATCATTTGAAATGAAATAAAACCTAGGAAAAGCATGCCTTTTGGTTTCCAAAAATTCTTCCAGCAGCTTTTGAATCATTTCTAACCGACTATTCATGGAATTGAGGTCCTTCAATAGATCTGAAAGCATGAGAGTAGTATGCAGTTTTATGCCTAAAATATCAATTACATTAAAAAATTTCAAATTTATTTTGAGTCCTGATTGAACCAACTTGTTTGATGCCTATATTTCTACACTAGCAGATCACAATATCACCTTTTTAGATGCAATAAGGAGAGAGAGAGAGCCAGATATTTAACAGGAGGCCACTAGTGTCCTCGACTCCAATTACCAACTTTTCCTCTATTTTCACAATTGGCATACTCTCTTTATCCCTGATCTTTCATATTCTCAACATGGCTGGGCTTGATACAATTCATAGAATAATTATTTACTTTGCTTTCCCAACGACACTTGATGTATGGTGAGTCCTATGAATTTAACCACCACATATCATAAGTCACCCATGTGACTGTAACAACATACTTTTGATATTTTCATTGGATTGCATAAACTTTGCATCCACTAGGTATTTACAATCTCGTTTCGAACTAAACAAAAAACTAGTCAAAGCCATTCCATGCAACATCTTAAATTGAAAAGTCAAGAGTCTTTCATTAGCATAAAGGATAAGAGAATGATGTTTGACAAGGATAGCCAAAATATAGGCCATGATTTATGTTCTAGGCATTAAATGAGCAGGATTAATATTAGGTGCCATAAAAACTCAAGTATACTAAGTCAAGATATTTATAGCACTTTTCAGCAGATAAAATCCTTCAACTTATCTTCAAAACATAAATATGTCTCTATATTCGATGACTTCTTAATGCTTGATATTTCAACACATGGCAGGCTCTATATTATACTTACACCTTGTACACATACACCAAAGAGAATATTTGCCAAGAAACGTGTTACATTTACGTTCCATGTTTTGTATTAGGGCCTACCAAAGGCAATTACACTAGTAACATCCAGTTTTCAACAAGAACCCATTCTACAAGACTGATTATAATGTAAAAAAAGTCCCAAAAATAGAGAAATTCTCAAGATTTCCTACAGATGATGCTCGGGGCTTAAGTTTTGGTACACATATAAATTTATTGAAATCCTAGGAATTATTAAAATTCGTAGAATAAAATAACTTGTGCTAAATGGTAGGGATGTGCGAGTAGTACTTTTTGATCTTGAGTCGAGTTATAGTTACTCGCGAGCATTGAGTCGAGTCAAGTCGTATGAACTATGGCAATTTCCCAACCAGGCAATATAATAATGCATGCACCAACATTTTCTCGTTTTCCCAATCCCCTAGAGCATTTTCTCTTCTGAACATATGGTCTGATTTAGAAGGAAAAGGTGATAAGGAATTTTTATTGTAATTGTGACAGAATTAGGAGATGAAATTAAATTTATGTCTTGAACAGTTCCAATTGGCAAATTGAAATGAACTAACCTCTTGTAATTTGTCGACAGTTTTATTTAATGACTGCATTGGGTTGGAAACTTGTGTATCCAAAATTTCTAGGAAGAGCCCAGAGTAGTCGTAGCAATTAAAGTTAGACAACAAGCTGACTATCAATACCTAATACAGTAGAAGTCCGTCTTTACAAGCGTGGTATATAGTGAGAATCTGGCAGTAGCGAGTGATTTTTTACCAATGGTTGGTCCCATGGTAATAACATACAAAGTTGGACGGTTTTAGCGAGTGGTAATTTCTCTCGTATTGCCATAATGAGTACGATTATTCGTTTATGTCATCAAGGTTGCATAATTTTCAGGCACCTTCTGCTACGAGCGACAAAGTTATTCAAATAGAAATTACTTTGTGACATTGTATCATCTTGAAAAGAAAATGTACCTAATTTGAGATCAGAGTTCCGACTCTCTCTTCGCATGCTCTGATGCTCTAGGTACGTTAATTGTCCTATTGATGTGACAATGCGTTTCAAAGCTCTCTCGGGCACTACGCAACATAATTTCAGATTGTGGGAAAATCATGAGGAAGTTCGAAATCTACCTCACCGCTACCACCAGGGTAAGGTTATAATTTGAATTTACTGAAATAATGGCTCCCCTTGATTTGTTCGAGCACCAGCCATATCAACCCAGTGACGGCTTTCGCCGTACTTCTGAATCATCCGTAAAAATTATGACACAAGTAAACAATGAATATTGCAAATTGATAATGGCAACATTCATTTTTTACATTAGGTGAAGGAGCGATCTTCTCACATGATTCCCATATCGTTCTCGCAGAATGTGTCCCGTGCTCATAAATTTCTTCTTGCCCAAAAATTAGTGGTGATGTTTTCTCATCCTAAGCAAGAGGGCGGCCTAGGGAGGTGTGGGAGGGGCACACGGGGGGGAACTAGCTGTCAATGCTTTTTGAGTCAGTGAGCCTCGGTGCAGCAGGATGCGACCCCCGGATGATCCCGGGTGTTGTCAAAGAATCACCCAAGCCGAAATACGAGCCAAGAGGCGGAAGACACTGTCAGCCTGTGCTCATCACTGAATGATTTACCACCATCCTCCCAAAACGAACCCGAAAAAAGTATCTGGTGTCAGAAGAGGTGGGGGGAGAGAGCAAAGACGAAGAATTCAGCTGAATCGGAGACCCAGGTTGATCTTGGTGCTACCATCACAGCAAACCACCAATGAAGAAGTGCAACATGGTTCATGCCTTGAGGGGCATGGATACCATATTCAAATCGTCTTAAATAACGGTCATCCTGTGTTGCGGCCGATGTTGGAACTAGTTGGAACCAAGGAAGTTGGCTGCTGAGGCTCCCGAAAGGACGCCCCCCCCCCCCCCAAAAGCTAGTGGAAGCCACCTGAGAAGTTAGGGCGTGGGAAAGCGATGAGTGAAATGTGATACTTTTATTGAAATGTGATGCTGACTCTAGAAAAAAAATATTGCTTCACTCCAACCCTCCAATGAGCGCCGAGGTGAGGGTGGGGGTAGAGGGAGACCCGGGGTGGTGGAGGGAAGAGCGAGAGGTAGGCCAAGGATGCGTAGCTGTTCGTTGGACTGCCGAAAGTGCTAGGCTCGAAGGCCTGAGGAATTAAGTGCTGGACATCCTCTTTGCTCTACACTACTATAGTACTTATATTAAACTTACGTATTTGAGAAGTATTCGTATTGAAAGATAAAGGATGCAGCTAGAACTTATACCAAAGCTCATTTTCCTAGCACTTCTCATAGCTGAGGAACATTTCTGTGAAATGATTGATTTTAGTCAAGTACTAGAGTCGAGTACCAACTACTCGACTCGACTCGAATTTTTGAGTCCTCGCACATCCCTAGTAAATAGTGTTTAATACAGTGAATGATAAACTCACAATAGATATGAAATGAAAATATTTTCACTTCTCATCGCAAAACTTGAATCCCCAGGTTTTGGTGCTTCCTAATACACCAACCACAGCCACCTGATGAGGTGTGAATAATCTATCGGGACAATGAGTCACAGCTTGCCACTAACTTCATGAATGTCATTTTATATCTGTTTTATTCTGTTAGCATTATTGGTGCAATAGCAAAAGCAGATCATAAGAAGAAACTAATGCAAGATGATGAGATAGCTGTCTCATCCAGGGGCGGATTCAGCATCAAATTTGGGGGGGGGGGGTCATGACCTGGGTCCAGGGAGTATGGGATAGCCCCCAGGAGAGAGGGGCGTTCTCCCGGGGGGTACATATTCCATACTAAAACTTCTCTCACGTTTGGGACTTGTAGCCATGCATTTGTATATACACTCCCTTTACTCCTTTAAAAGGATACAAAAACTATTAAACTATTAAAAATTTAAAAAATTTGATAAAATTTGATTTGATAAAATTTCCATGAACCCTGTTACCCACCCCCCCAAAATCCGCCACTGGTCTCATCATGCAACAATGCTGGCAATCACATCAAGGCACTCTGTAGACATCTACATTGCCAATTGTGCACTGAAAATCACATAATGAGTTTCACAGGAAATTTTAGATTTGTTTTTCAAACTATTGATGTGCTCTGCTTCAGTATTTATGCTTGCACCTTGAGTGGTTCGCTTTTTTAATAGAGAAGCTAAGGATTAAGCATATTTTTTTCTTTTCAACTCATTTTTGAGTCACTGATTTCATTCAATATTTTTGGGTGAAAATAGTTTCTTTGTTTGAACTGACTTATACTCACAGATACATGGCAATCAAATGGTAATTCATACTTGCCACTGTCAATTTGCTTCACATTTGTGATATCTCAGTATTAGGCTGACATAAATATCAGTTTGCAATTTAAATTTGAAATGTATTGGTCACGTATTCTGCACTGTAACCCTTTGAAATATGTAAGCACAGTAAAATGGTTTACCAGGAAAAGTCGAACATCGTAAGGCATTTTTTTCATTGTACAGCTTTGTTGTAAGTATTTTCCATTCATTGGAAACCATATCAAAATCACCCGATTCTTCAGGAAGCTGTTTTCTAATATCTTCTCCCAAGAAAATATTCTGAAAAAAAATTAACGTTGTAAAAAAAGGGGCATCAGCAGTATAATATCAAACATTTTTGACAGTTTCATCAATAGCTCTCAGTTTATAGCATTTGAAATAATCACCATTTTGATGAATATCTGGCAGGCATGCAACTACTTTTGAAATACAAAATGTGAAATACCACAAAGCCAGAGAGCATCCACTGTAAGTAGCACAAGACATATCAGGATACACAATTATCTTAAGATGTTGATTATTTAAGCATCACAAGAACGATTAGGAGAAGAACATACTCCATAAAAGTTGACAATGTAAGCATTACCAAACAGAACAGGGCAAGAACCCTGTAAGCGACAAAATTAAAAACAATGAAGTAATATACTTTTTCGGAGATTTTCGCATTCATTTTAATTTTGGTAAGTTAAGTATTAATTTTTTTAATTCTGACAAAGCCTGCAGAATAGCACGGCAAAACTGTTGCTAAAAAAGTTTAGTTTAATCGCAGAAATCCAAAAGAAACTTACCAAAATGAAATAATTTGTTCACATGACAGCAGGTGGCACAACCTACCATCATGTACATTAATTTTTAGTTAATAAATGCCATATTATATCAAAAGATGCTAGATTCAATATGAATTTCTTGCATCATTGCAAGGAGGTCATGCCTGAACCCTATACCCAAACAGCACAAGCTATACAAAACCAGTGTAAATGCCAGGAATAACAAGTGATTTAACTCGTCAAAAAACTGATACTACACGTGTCAAACCAGTAGGAAAGTGGTGTGTACATATTTGATCTTTCAGCTGATATTTTACATGTTAAACACATGATGTCAGGCAACCAATGATGGGGACCATGTAGTTCAGAAATATTTCACAAATAAGAATATCTATCTCATGCTACGGTGCTAATATGCTCTGCATCAGGCATAATATATATGCATACATATCTATATTAAGCTAAGACAGTGAAAAGAACATTCTCCCGCAGATGCTATGTCATGGATGCATGTTATGTATTTCGTACAAATAATGATATGCCAGTTGATTTTCCAAAATAATAATTTTTATTCTCCCGTGGATTCTGCTTATTTATACATGATTATTTCCAAGATAATGAAGCTGAAAGAAGAGATTAAGAAGAGTCCAAGCTAAATGTGTTCCTCCTTTCAAAAGTAGATTGTACAAGCCACACACTTCTACGGTGAAGGCGATATAATCCTTTTACACTTCATCAGCTACTAACGATGCTAACACTACAAATCAATAATTTTCATATTTCACTCTAATATGCGAAAGCTTCATTTGTGGCTCTATTCAGATTAGGTCGTCTGCTTTAATGCACTAAATCTCATGCTTAATTTGATGATTCGATATTGAATTAAAATTCAATAGCATTAGTGACGTTCGAATTCCAGACCAGAGGCAAAACTCCCACCTGTGCTACGTTGCCACTTTTAATTTCCTGAAATCGTAAGTGTGGCAACAATGAAGAGACTGTAAGGTGCCTCTTCGGGGAGTGAAGTGACTGTTTAGACCTAGTGCCTCAACCATTCCCCCTCCACTTCCCACCGTCTATCATTCATATCCAAACACCCCTCGATGCCTTAAGTTTTCCGCTTGGCAGTGTTGCAACCCATTGCTAGGTCAGTGACCTTGTAACGAAATTACAGATTCCCAATAGTGGACATAGTGGCCACAAGAGTTTCCATGGTAGATGCACACCAACGACAACTGGTGGATTTTGGGGGGTACTTAACCTATGGGCACCAGGATAGCAGGGTCTTCATGAGGGCAAAATGTATCAATTTTGTACACTTGAACACAGTCACTGGCTGCGAGTGTGAACAAAAGCTGTGGTAGGTGGGGAGGGAGGGGATAGAAAGGAAGAGTAGGGGAGGTGGTTGTTGAGGGACTGAATGTTGGATAATCAGATGGTCAGTTGATCGAATGTCAGATAATTCGGCGCTCAACTGTATGTAGTCAAATGGAAAAATTTTGTATCCTATGAATTTCACTATGAAGACAGCTGTATTCACAAAAGATTACATCACACTCTTAGCACTGCTTATTGTATCTGACATATAATTTATCAAAAAGTACAACCGTAAAATGTCCAGAGAGGTCATGCTGATTAAAGCCAGAAAACTAAACAATATCACACACCTCCAAATAAAGATACTGGCGCTGAACAGTGAGGAGCATCTCAAGCACTTCTACCATCAGTATCAAAGATTTTTCCCAATGCTCCACTTCCTTGATAAATGGTTCAACAAATCTGAAATATAAAACTTTTAATTAAAGTAATTTCACAAAAATATTTGTGCAAGAACAAATGAACATCAGCAATCAATCCAAAGATTGGTTTGCTGTAGCCTTCTACTCCATTCTCCTATCAGCTAACACTCTCATTCCAGTCTAAGTATTCACTTTGTCCTCATAACTTCATCCTTATGCCACATGTCTGATGTGTATTATCCTTGATCATCCTCCATAATTCTTCCAATTGATTTCTCTTTCTATTGTTTTCAATAAGCTATTCTGTCACAAAATATGTCCCATAAGTATGTATTTTCTTTTTCTCAAGAGTGTCAATTAAATATCTCCTGGTAGGAATTCTTAATTGGCAACTCTCTATCCCTGTGATCTTCATCATTCTAAGATAACACCACATTTCAATTACAACTAATCTCCTCTACTTTGCAGTTGTTATTGCTCAAGCTTCACAGTCATACAATTGAATGCTTCAAATGTATGTTTTAATGAATTGCTTTCTTAATTCCAAGCTTGTGTTGCTGGCTGTCAGTGGACTCATATTCTGGTAGAATAACTTTTTTGCTACGGAAAATATTGGAAGCAGTATAAATCTCAGCAGTGTATCAAACAATGAGAGGATCAAAAGAATGTAGAGAATTGCAAATGAAGAAGTCCTACAAAGAGTTGAAGAGAAAATAGAATGATTATCAAATAAAGCACAGGATAGAAGTCAGAATAATTTCAAAGTCTCTATATTTGGGAATATAAATTAAACTTTTTTTATACTCAAATATGCACATTATGCTATAAAATTTCCAGCCCCTTCTCAGTTCCATGACAACCATAGAGGGCAGAACATCCATTGGATTGATGATGTATTTCGCTTGGTTTCTATCTGGGGATATGTTTACTATTGAGTTCCCTTAAATTTAACCACACTAGTTGAAACTGTATATGATTAGACTGGGACAAATGCATCCCAATGAAATGTAAAAATTTTTCAAGCAGCTTCAATGATAATGTCCCGAGCATTCAAGACACTTTTGGCCTGAATCAATCATCTTAGAATAAAACTAAAATACAACTAAAATAACAACCTATGAATGAAACATTTTTCAAGTTCTTCATACAAATGTGGAAAATAGGATAACCATGAACAGCAATGATAACTTATGAGGTAGCATGGAAACCTTTCCCCTTTTTGTGTTTTGTCCTCTCCTGCCTCCCCTTCCAAAGATCTCATCTACGCCAGTTAATGTGATCCTGGTTATAGCCCACACATTGTACGGTCCCTAGAGGCTCTGAGGCTCACATTCTATTCTCCACTTCCCTCCAATGGGCTGTACATTTAACTGACCACCTACTATCTTCGAAACGTAAGATACAGGTATACTATATCTATATACTTGTGTATAGATTCAACTGGTGGAAAAGGCATGGTTGTATCTCAGTAAACAAGATTAGGGTCAGCAAGAAATGGCCAAACATGACAGTTTGACATTTTTTATTCCCTGGCAAGTCACGAGTGAAGTTGAAATGATAGAAAACCATTACTCTGTACTTGGAACCAAGAGCAAGGCAACAAAGTCTGTTGACCTAAAAACATTGCTTGTAAATATTCAATCCATTATTAACAAAGTGCAAGAACTAGATAAAGGTTTTACAGATGAAAATCCTGAAGAACTAAGTCTTAAAAAACATTGGATGAAAGACATTCGCATTTATATTCCTGGTTATGTCCATGCAGGGGCGAACCCAGGGGGGGGGGGGGGGGGGATAAAGAGGATACATCCCCCCCAAAATTTTGGGTTTTACAAAACAATTAAAACAACTAGATGTCATCATAATTACGTCTTTTATATTTTTAATTGAAATGGTAGTGTCTCCCTCCAAAATAAATTTGTGAGTTCACCCCTGTGTCCGTGCATCCCATTTCATTTGCGCAAACTTTAAAAATGGTGGAGTGGCTATATTCACTAAGTTCTACCATAGAGTAAGTAATCTAGAGGGCTCACGGCATGGGCGGAAATGGTATCGACAGTTTTAATTCACAAAGGGCAGATAGATGGCCCCGGAGTCGCTAGGCCGAGAAGAGATATGCCTTCAAGGTCGTCGCTGCCTCTCCCTTCTCCTTCCCACCCTCCCCACTTCCCCTCTTCGTAACTCTCCGTTTTAAATCTCCGGCTTCTCACAATCTGGGTCTGGCTGGGTGCTTTCCATTCAAGCGACCCATGCGTTGTCTTGAGTTAACTCGCGGAAACTCAAGTAGACTTGTGTCTTCTCGAATGGAAAGCAAGTTTCAGATGCACAGTAGCAGATGCGCTAAGGACTTTCACGGGGATTCGTGATTGGTGCGTTTTTGTGGAAAGGAAATTAAATCCACAGATGTTTCCTTCTCCGTATGTTCTATTATTTGTGTGTATTATTTCGACAATTTAGCTAATGTCATTTGATTGTCCTCATAATACTCTTCGTCATCGAATGTGAATAGGTATATGCGTAAATGTATGGAAGAATAATTGTGTATAAATGTCGACATACTCTTCTAACGTAAACAAGCTGTTTTGTTTTTAAACATATTCAATCGAATGTTATGTTGGTATGCTTTTTCATCTATGACTAATAGAACCTAGTGATGCATGGGTGATTTAAGAACGAAAGAGAATTCCTAGTCTTAGTACATACACTTCCGTTGGGGTCTTAGGATATTAATTTATGCAGTTGGTACATCTATGGTAGGTACCAAGAGCACAACTTGATGGAGGAAGAACAAGTTATCGAATTTTTAACAGATGGGGCTATAAGCAGCAGCAGCGACGAGGATTCCAGCAGAAGAAGTGGATATTTAGAAAGTGAGGATGAATTGGAAGAGCATTTGAACGAGGTGGATGATGAAATACGAGAGGAAGAACTTATGTTCCCTCTCTTTCCTATGTTATAAAGCTTGTGTAAGCCCTTTTCACTTCTTCCGCAACAGAAAGGATAGTTTCCAATCAATGTTCACTTAGTGTTCCAGTGAATTCCTTTTATGTTCATTTAATGATCATAATTTTTATTCATTTCTTAGTTTCTTTTTTTAATGTCCATCCAATGTTTTTTACTGTTCACTCTGGTGAACAGTATAATATCTTTGAAAATACTCTCTTCTTATGTTCACAATGAACATTTCTTTGTCCTTTGTAATGAAAAATCTTGAACACCAAAATAACATATGGCATCAAAAAGAGAACATTGTGTGTCCTAATTATTGTTAAACACACAAAAACAAGAATTTCACAGCTGCTTGAGCATTAAAATAACATCCTGACACACTTTTAAGAGTTCACTGAAATAAATATAGTTTGAATAAATGTTGAATACGAAAAGAATATCAAACTTATAAATTAATAAAAATTGTGAACATAAAATGGACAGTGGAACACCAAATGAATAGATATGAAAATAACATTGATTGACCACTATCCTTCCTGAAATTGCTATAACTGCTCGCAGATATTTAAATTATTAAATAGGCATTTAACAAATTAATTAAGGAATGTCCTCGTCCTCGCTTGATTCTGACGATATCTCAGCTGAACCTCATTTGTCCTGTACATTATTGATATCAGATGATTGGTCCTTTACCTCCACATGATCTTGTTCACCATTCCCACTATCATTATTCACGTAATAATCTTCATCAAAACTGTCAGCAGCTAACAATTCACAAATAAACAGTTCGTTACACAAACGCGGACGCTTCGGAGCACTCATGACGGGAATTGGCGCGCGGGCTACACCTGTAGCCCAAGTAACTTTGTGTGAAATACCACAATCACATTTTCACTCACACGTGCAAACGCAAACTGACGTTGCAGCTAAAGGATTAGCTTAAAATACTGAATCCCGCACCAAAACCTTCCGGCGCATTAAAAAAAACTGCAACAAAGTCAAAAGCCAGACCAGAAGAGTACGTATATTTTTATATTAAATATCTTACTTCGTGATGCGTTACTATTAATTTATGCCTACATATTTAGGTATATGTTCATTTTCGACTATGCAAGACACTGGTATTTTGAATATAGGACAAGGTCTCTGGAGTTACTCGGTGGAACTCATTCATTATTAATAAAATAAAAGGCACTTGGTTATGATTCCACACTTTATTTTATACAACACAACCTACGTTTCAGCATCTCATGCCATCATCAGGCATCACCTGATGATGGTATGAGATGCTGAAACCCTGGTTGTGTTGTTTAAAATAAAGTGTGGAATTATAACTAAGTGCCTGTTTTTATTAATAACACTGGTATTTGGTCACGTACATATCTTCTCAAAAGCAAAGCATTTTTATGTTATCATTCCCTTCTTTTTCAATAATAATAATAATAATTTATTTTTGTCCAAAGATCTTACAAAAAGATATAAGACACGTCAAAAAAAAGAGGAGGAGATTAATACAAGTTAGTAGTTCACAAACATCAAGATGAAATGTTACGTACAAAGTATATATTAAATTCACATACAATATATTTTCAACATAAAAAAAGAAGCTCTAGATTGTAGAGTCAGTTAGATACTCAGTCACAGAATAGTAATTCTTTGCGAGTAGGAATACTTTCAACTTCCTTTTAAAAGACACCAATGACTCACATGGATTTTTCAAATGGTGCGGAAGTTTATTGTAGGTTCAGAGTCCCATTTCTCTTGTACCTAACTTAGTCCTATTTGTCCTCACTGTTTTATAGTGAAGGCTTTGCCTATTTCTGGTTTCATACTTATGAAAATTGGAGTTAATTTCAAACATGCCCAGATTTTTATGCGTAAAAATTAGCAGAGATAATAAATAGACACATGGTAATGGGAGGATCTTCAAAGTTTTAAAGATGGGGTTGGAGGGAGCATCATAAGGTTCAATCATCAGTGTATGATCAAAAGAAATTGTAAGTGGTTGTCCCCAGTTGCTTCACAGGTGAAACAAAAAGTTAAAATTTTGTCAAATTTATAGCAAATATATTTAAGTAATTTATCTGAATCAGAGTATGTAACTAAAGCAGTGTAAAATAATCATTTTAATTTTCCATTCGTTTCTGAATTTAGATATAAGCAAGCCCTGACTCAGTAACTCAGTTCATTTACTCAGTAACTAATTTATGACAACAAAAGGCAGATAATCTCAGCTGCTGGATGCCATAGCACAGAAGTAAGTATGAGGAGTTCATGGTCATCTATGAATCAAAGGATTAATTATGTTAATCTTAGGTGTGCCTCATTTCTGCTGTTCATGGCCTACATTACTAAATCTATTCGCGATTGTTTGCCGTTATGGTGAAATTTTCCTTAAAGTCCAAAGAATTAATTGCAATGAACATGATCTTAATGTAATGTTTCCTCGTACATACATTCATTCACTAATGGGTTGAGTTTGAAAGATCTGAAAGTCTGCTCACCATTAATGGAGAAATGCATTAAGGATTAATATCTCTTAAAAGCTAATTTCTTACAGCAATTTTTAGACAACAGTTATTAAATTGAAGGCACCTGGTTTTCTGATTTTGATAACGACAACTGACCTTTTCCACTCGTTAGCATTATATCGCATATAATGCTAATGAGTGTTATCTTATTCCCAGACGTGCATTGCGTCGCTTTTGTACACACCTACTTGTGTTTTAGCCTAGCAGTAAGCAATTAACATTCATGATCGTGGCGCATTACGCTCATCCTGAGGAAGACGAGGCAGTGTACATCGGAAATATTTGCCGCGCATTTTTTTTAACGCTTGAGATTCAGATGGTAGCTGGCGCACACTTGCATGACAGCCCGTCGGAGTACGATTCATCCGACAGGCCGGACGAGAGCGCAGATCAACTCATGCCACTGGCGATCACAGAATTTGGTCCTTGAAAACGTTTCAAACTATCAAAAGCGCTTTATTGCCATATTTTTCTAGTACCGAAATAACTTACAATCGGAACATGCTAAGAATACGCCATGTGATATTGTTGGATAAATGCTCACCGCATAAAATATATCATTGGATTTTTCATTTTTCAGCCCCAGGCAGAAAGGACTCATCTCCCGATCGCAAGCATTTAAGCAATGAGTGAACCCAGGCCCAGTTGCAGCCGCTGTTTGTTTCACTTTTCAAAACCTCAACTAAATGCATACTGACTCACGCTTACAAAACACTTTCCTCAAACGACAATGCGTGTTGTCATTAACGAGACAACGATTATCACAATTGTGATACAAGGTAAGGTCTCAAGAAAAGACAAAGTCATACATTAGGTAATCTCGGCCCCCGTACGTAAGACAATTGAAGATGAGACGGAAGAACCCAACTCCCTCCCGCTATTCACTTTCAACGTAATAACAAAATGGGACATTACTCATCCCGCTCTCAAGCAAACAAATCAAGGTCACCGACCACCCCTAATCCCAAAAATATGATGCTGCTTACCTCTTGTGTTCGCTTGCAGCGGTGCTTCTTTTCCTCGTCAAAACAATAGCCTCACCTCGCCAACTTATCTAATGGCAAAACGACCTTCTTCGGAGGTGGGAGCCTGCAGTGCAGAACTCAGGCCAGTAAGGAAAGCCTAACGAGTTGCGGCCATAAAAAACTCATAACTCCCTTTGCAATCATAAAGTTACAATTCTTTCACCAAAAATCAATTTATAGTTTTATCCAAATTTCATACGCAGCATATATGGACTGATACTACAATTAGTAGAGGACTACTTCCCACCTTACAAAAATCGGAAGTTTAGGCCCAAAGATACTTAACTAAATATAACAATGTCGAAACTCAGCTAAAAACATAAAAAGGTCCACTGATATGGGAAGTAAGGCATTAAAACCTTTCCCTGCAAGTTTTAGGCTGTTGTTGATAACTGTTAGCCGACAGTTGAATGAAGAAGATAGCCACGGAAAACTGCCACGAAATAGCAAGCGGCTGAAATAATGGCGCGGTAAAAAAAATTGAGAAAATAAAAAATTCGTAACTCCTTTCGTATTCGAGATAAAGTCACAATTTATTCACCAAAAATACATTTATAGTTTTCACCAAATTTCATACACAGCATATATGGACCTATATAGTAAGATACGAAAGTTAGCAGGCGATCACTTTTTACCTTGCAAAATTCCAGATTTTTCGTCCAAAAGATATATAAACAAATATAACAACGTTAAAACTTAGTTGAGCACAAATTAAAGTTCACCAGTATGGAAAAAATGTACAATAAACGTTTCCTGCAAGTTTCAACTTAATACTGAGAACAGTCTGCCAGCAACAGGATAAGGAATATAAACTTGGAAGAGCCAAGTTACTACCCAAAATTCAAGGAAATATTTTTTATAACACTTGTTATGAACAAAATCGACTAACTATTGTCACCACTAAACGTGGCGACCCTTTCTGCTTCAGGATATATTTTCAGGCTTGTGGAACAAGCAAATTCATAATTTGTCAGAATTTCTTCCAAAACCATCTGCGCCATCTACGATATCCCTCCCGAACTACATCAAAAATATATACAAATTTTACGCATGCGGTGATCCCTCTATAATATACTTACTCTATGGTTCTACCTTGACTTCTGTCAACGTAGAGTGGATCTTAAGCAGACTCAGGCTGAGAAAGGGTTAGAGTGGTCTGCTACAACTATACTTATGAATAATGCTGAAATTGATCTTCTCATAGTCTATCGCTCCCTAACGGGCTGTTTTCATACCTTTTTAGAAAAATTGGATTTTGAGTTGGATTGAAGAGTGTCTTCTTCAAAAGGACCTGGTAAGACCTTAAAAATCATCACTTTGTCTGGGAGTGCCTCTGATTAGAAGCCCAGCACTCAAAGTGTTAACAGTATATTACTTTCTCTTAATATTATGTGATTTTGGTCTTTAAAAACGGGGCCCATGGGCTACAGATTGAGCATCAATACTTCAATAGCATTTCACTCTATCATTATAATATGATGATCATAAAAAAATTGCACTGGTTCCTCTGTTCAATTTAATCAAGTGCCAACAGAGGCATTAAATTAAACACACTGGACCCCATGACTAAATCAACATGTAACCTACAGTGGAGAGGCTATTTTTGCAACACCTGATGGTAGAAGTAATAAGTGTCTCTATGATTGACAACTTTTGCCCTTTAAAAATATGTTCCAGGACTTATAAGGACCTCTTAACACATTCAATGCGGAGCACGTCAATAGACGTGCTCCTGGATACTCCGAATGATGGAGCATGTCAATTGACATGGTCGTTCCCTTCCGAAGCGCCTTCACTTTTTTCGAGCCGATTTTGACGACTTTCATGAAAATCGGGCCCACATTGAATGTGTTAATCAGTTGCAGTAGTTGCAGACAACAACCCCCAATATATCTTCAGTGGATTGCAAAATACATGCGCTGAAAAATCATGCCCATGTGATAATTGGGCAAATGTTGCTGGGTGTTGTATAAGCTTGTAAACTCATCCCGGTAGATGGCGTTCGCCATCTGTTCACTAGTTGGGTATCGCTGTATTGTTGTGGTGAATAAACGTCAGTCTGAATGTGAGCCTCAAAACTATCACAGCCTTGTCATTACGACCTTTCCATATACAACACTGGGTCATTCAAAAAAGCCCATGCATATCACAGGCATTAGGGTCCATGTGTGAATAGGAATCCTCACAAAATTATCACACTGCATTCATCACACACTAATTATCTTCATCAGCACCACTTATAACAAAAGAAAAGCACATAGGAATCATGAGTACCTGGTTGATTTCATGGTAGCCAAAGTAACTTGATTTTCCTCAATGGATGAAAAAATGTCATCCACACCTTTTATTCGATAAACTCCCTTTGTTTTATGTGGAGTAATATCAAGGTCAATGCTTTCCCAGAGTGTTTTTATATTCAGGAGGCCCTGAAATGCAAAACACAAAATACATTTTAAACGGGCAATACTGATGGAAATAACATTGTTACTGCATCACTTCACTGGAGACATGCTTTCAGTAGGCAGCTTTTACAATTTTTAAATAAAAAAAATACAAAGCTTCACCACTAGGGTGACTATATACAGGTGAAACACAGAAAATAAGACTCTCACATGGACTTCGTATATTTTGGTGGACTGCCACCACCTTCTTCAGTGATAGCTCTAAGAGGTAGGTAAGAGAGGTATTACCTCTCGGTCAAGGTGGTGGCGATCCACTGAAATATTTGAAGTCCATGTGAGTGTCTTTTAAGTCCCCAATTGAGCTGCTCTTAATTCTAATAAATGTAATTGATTGAAACTCAGATAAAACCCAAAAAGATGACTTAGATATTTTTAACATAAACTATTTACATTTCAATGCAGAAATTTAGAATTATGAGGCAGGTTTATGATTTCAAGAAATGTCCCCATAAGCCCAAAAGAACAAAGTTGGGCCCAACAAAACATACCCAGGCATAATGGCATAATCTATGCCAAAAGCCTTCACTAGTTAAGCTACCCAGCCATCCTCCTTCACTGCAAATTTCACACGGTCGTTAAAAAACAAGATATCCTCACAAGTCACAAGCTTGTAATGCCCTTAAGTACTTGCAAGTTTGCACATGGTGCAACAGTCCATATGTAACCATGCACATTATGTGAATTCTTCTCTACTTGAGATGTCCTATATTTTTTTACATGTATGTGCACAAATCTCTGGACAAATAAATACATTATCTTTATTATTGCATTCTGCTCCACATTCAATAACTTTATTTTCTACACTAGGAGTACACTAGGAGGCATTGTTAACAGCTAAAAGCTAAAGTCTAAGGCCTCCTCAGTTCATGAGATTATAGATGTTAGTTGCATACAGTCAGAGTAATTTAACTAGTGACACTACGAGTAACCATAAACAATAAAAGGGAGGGGGACATAGGAAAAGCACAGTTACAGGACTTGAAATAACTGGTATCACTAGGCAAAAACCTTAATAGGAACTCAAGATTTAAGAAAACTTACATATGACAAATCTGAATCTAAAAAACAAGTCATAGATTATATGGAAATTTATGGTAAAATTTGATTACCGTATAAACGCGTGCAAGAGGCGCACCCGTGTAAGAGGTGCACCCCTCTTTTATGCGTCGAAGTTGAAGAAAAAATTTTGGAGCTTTTTTTTCTCCTATTGCGAGGTTTTGTGGGCCTAACTCCGAATTTTCGGCCATTATCAAATCCGCTTGCGATATTCTCTTATAATTTACACAGCATTTTTCATAGGCATATATGGACCTCGAAGGTAAGTATTCACTTGTAGCCTTAGCCCTACAATGCTTCATTGTTTATTGTCCTTTGGAATGAATGGAGTAATTGATATTCATTAAAACAAAACAAAGCCGACCTCGCTACAATTTGTGTTTAGTTGGTAAGTGCGGACAGTCGCACCGAGCTCTGATTTTTAAATCCGTTTTCCCCCACCGTTTTCCTAATGCACAAGTCGTAGTCACTGTAAGTCTCCTTTTAAAATGTGGTTTTAACTTTTACAAATTATATTTTGTTGTAAATGATGACGAACGGGAATGCAAACACGTTAAATGCAAAATACCCAAGCGTCAGCCGCGTCAAAAACGAACGATAAGGCGTAGATACGACATCAATACCTGAAAAAAATCAAACTTTGAAAGAAATCATAACTGTCAATGGAATTTAAAGCATTTATTTTTTCAATGTGATCCAACAAAAATCTTCAATGAATGACAAAATAAAAAAATTTCATCATTTACATAAAAACGGCTGACTTACTAGTGAGACGGGCGTCGCAGTACGGCGACACACGCGTGCATGTCATGTCACAGCTCGTAGATTTTCCCTGAAAAGACCTTCTGTCCCTATTGGTATGGGATAGTGCAACCATGAGTGCAACCTTATCCTTCCTCCATCTTCTAATGCATGATTCCGGCACATCATGCTTTCGTCCGGCAGCGCGGTTTCCTACTTCCTCAGCGTCTTTGATGACTTTATGTTTTGCAGCTGCCGTGAAATACCGCAACTTTTTTCCCTTGTTCATTATGGAACAACACTGACCTATGTTGGTGTATTCACAAATGTTAATATTCACAGAATTCTCTCAGTTGTGCTTAGGGCAGGTGCATACAGTTGAGTCACTCAAAGTTGTCCGATGACAGAAAATTAGAAAGTTAAGGGGGTGGAAAATTCTGGTGCTTGCACTTGTCGCGCGGCCAATCGCAGTCCCCCAATTGCACCCTACACCCTCGCCATGTCAAACAACAAGTTTTTACATGTTTTTAGGCAACTGCGTTCCCTGTAAACAAGCGAGCGAACGATCCCCTCCCCCTTGATGACTCACGCTGAGCACCAAGGTCACTCAGCTCTCCAGGGACTTGAGAGTAATGCCTCGGCCACGTTACGACTGGCAGGCAGGCCGCGGCTGTAGGCGAGCGACAGAGAGGCAACGCTGAGTTTCATGTTCCTAATGTTTGACATGGATAACGCTCGAAACCAGCCATAATAGACGTGAACGGCATAGGTTCTGCTCGCCGCTAATCCCAGATATTAAATTTTTCTTGTGCCGCTATGCCGTATCTACTCATTCCGATTCATAAATGTCAGCCAAGAACGTTTTGCCTAATGACAGTATGCACTGCCATTTCTGATTATATTAGGTTGAATCACTGCTCGTTTCGTGGCAACTGCCGCGATACTGCTCTGCTGCCCGCAGCCTGCCGCTCAAATCGAGACCGAAAAAAAATTCGTGTAAGAGGCGCACCCTCATTTTCGGCTGCGATTTATGGGAAAAAAGGTGCGCCTCTTACACGAGTTTATACGGTAGTTTAAAAAAATGGGTAAAATTTAAATACATTTATAATTCAAAATAGAAATTTTATTAAAGCTAATCCTGAATACACACCTATTTTACATAAATTAAACAAAGTAACTTCAACAATAAAGACAATGAAGTGCACTGAGAACACATCATTTTATCAAATAATTACTGGTAATTCGACTATTTTTCTCGAATTCTGCATAGATTACTGCCTAGAAATTTCACTGATTTCAGGGTAGTAAAGCACAACAGAAAGCCCTGGTAAAAGTTGCTTTGTTGTCCTTTACGTACTCTTTAAAAAATTATGAATATCATTGTTTCACTACTATCAATTACTACCAGGGGGCAGCAGTTGAAATTCTATGGGAGGAAGAAAACATTGAACATGATATATAGGATACAAAAAATCACTCCAATCTGTTGTTCAAAGAGGGTATATCATATATCAAACAACTCAAAAGAATTGGAGTGATTGTAAAATTAATCACATTAGAAGGCGTAAAAAATATTATATCAATTTTAGCAGAATATAAACTACCTAATTTCAATATTCATGCAAGCGCACTCTGCCATAGAACTGATGCCAAAAACTCAAATCAGAATGAAGATAAATATTGCAACTTTCCACTGGTAAAGTAGATGAATTCCCAGCTAGCACAAGGGAAGCTCTAGACGGAAATATTTTGGGTAAAACAGGGAGATTTTACCCTTTCCTGCTTTACCAGGACTTTATCCCCATTTTACCCCCTCGATTCCTATCGGAGGATTCGAGAAATTAGGAAAAAGCGACGTTGTTCATCAACTTTCCTTTAGGTGTCACCTTTGAGCACTGGAATTGCACCAGAGGTATTCTCGGTATTTTCCAAAGTTCGCATGGTTCCCACTTGTTCTTCTTTCTACTTGTGCCTTTTAGGACTCTCGTTGCCCAAATAATTCAAATCAAAGGTAATAAATTTCTCTGAGTTCATTGGTATCCTGTTCTTTTCACGTCTGTGCAGTGCAGTGTATAATACCTTATGTGTTCTATTGTATTCATTTCATTGCTATCCATCGGTGTGTTTAATCAGTTATTTGTGAAACCAGTGAGACTTCAAGATATTTACCTGCAGTGAATATTGTGAACATATAGATTCATTGATTGATTCAAAATCAAACAACGAAACAATGTGGTGTTGCTTTATCTTTCGGTTGTGATTTGGATTAATGATAATGTTTTCTCGTGAAGTTGTAATTGTTACCGGAAGCTTTACTGTGCTTGGTCAGTGATGAAAATGACTCAAATAATACATGTATAGTTTTCATCTATCTTTAGCATTACCTGCCGTACTTCATTTTGGCTACTATAATGAAACAATGGTTTTGTTGTTTGGTAGTGCTCAGTAGTTTTGTTTGCTTTCGAATCAACTCTTGATTCTGTTTATTAGTTCATTGGCTCTAGACTTTAAGCCCATTGTCTTTGTTTGATATACATCGTGAGTCATAATTTGCTAGTGAAGGGTTATGACCAGTTATGACGTAAGGTCGGTAAAATTGTGTTGATGTGGATGAAATTCTAAACAGAAACATATAATTCATATTATGTTCAATTATGTTATTGATGTGCTCCTCCATGCTATTGATGCAAGTGATTGTGATTGGTATTTGATACTATTTCATTGTTGGCATATTTTTATCGAAAAAGTGGCTAAAATAAATGTTTCAAATATTATAGTTTTCCTTATATTTACCTTGATCCTTGACTATCTCAAAATAGATAGCCTTTCAATAGATATCGATCTATCAAGATATCAATAGGTAGCGCTCTAATCAATAGTTATCCATTCGTGTGACTAGTTTCTTTTGGTGAGCGACAGGTAGCGCTGCAGTCGGATTGGGAGAATTTACCCTCAAAATTGCTGAAACTTACCACCAACTTATCACCAGTCAAGGTGGAATTCCGATTGCTGTGCACTTTGAAAGGTTTGAAGGAGTCACGGTACTACATAGCAGAAATGGACATACCAAAGATCCATAAGATGTACTTCCTCAATATATTTTTTTAAGCTAAAAAGATTTGGTGGGATGGTTTAGAAGCCTTAAGCTTCATTAGGTTGTGGCTCTCATCACTGCCATCTGACGATCTTTTATCTTATTTGATACTGTTTAGGCCGGGATGGACTTGTTTTATTTCCTTCTTCTATTCCTTGTTTTCCACCAAATTCTTTTCTTTTCTGTTTAAACCTCCCTCCCTATTCGTACTCCCGTCTGATTACCTTTTTCCGCTTTGTTTTTGTTTTCTGTGCCTACGGCGAGTTATCGCCGTAAATTTTTGACAGTTCATCGAAGTGCTTCGACCAAGGTGGTGTGGTCAGAGAGAACTCATCTGGACATCGGTCTAATTCACGCCAGTGCGCGTCAGCTGACGGAGACCCTCAAGTAACGGACGGGAGTGAGTGTTTGTTCCTTTCCTTACCTCCTTTCTTCCCCATTATTATAGTTTTCTTTCCTTTATTGATTTCCCCTTTCCTGTCCATTCTTTAATTCCAGTACGTGTGTGTAAGGTCAGTCCCGGTCATTTAGATTTAGAAGTGGCAAGTTTGGGACTAGCGGCCCCGTGTGCGTACAGATACATATATCAAGACTATAATATGGTGCTTGGTTAAAAATGGTGTAAACAGCTCCAAATCGAATTGTTTTGGCAAATGGGAAAACTTTAGGTCCCTACTCAATACTTTTCACCCTGTGATGTTTAAAGTAATATTCGCTTTCAAAAATGTGAATGATCTTGACAACTTGGTTCTGGCCCTCAAAATCCTACTTGCATTAGTGATAAATTTCAGTCCTAGCTCACCAGGGGCTGTATTCTGTAATTCAGGTGATGACTATCACCTGTGATGAACATCACCAAAAAACTTCACCCGTCATTACCGTTTGCAATTCTGTAGCCGGGGGTAGAAGTTCTACCACCCGGTGATGGCAAGATGATGAGGTTAGGGTGATATGAATGAAAACATCATGGTACGATTCTCGCTAATTCTCAGTAGCCAATGACAGTGGACTCCTAAAACAGAAGATGATCTAATGTAAACAAAACAGCTGACTCGGACTCCTTGGACTGCTGAAGACTATAGTGTTTGTGAAGTTCACGATTGGGAAATGTAGTAGAAATTCTCTACAAATGCCTGCTGAATAAGATTACACTCTATCTTATGAGGAATTATCTTTCTACAGGAATAAAGCTGCATGTATAGAGCACATGAACCTCGCGTGAACATATTGAGGATATTTAAATAGCATAACTGTGCGTTTACATTATTTCAACTTCCTCTCCTAGGTTGTGTTTAATGATTTAGGTACCTAGTTTTCTCTGTTACCAATTCTTCAGTGCTATAATTGACGAATAATCTGCTGTTACAAGTATGGCTGATTTATAAGGAAATATCTTAAACTTATTCCCCACTGATATTTACTTCTCATGCCACAGGCACAAATGGACACTGTTACCTTAATCCACAGCCCACCGGAGCAGCTTACAATTTATAATTTTGACATTGAACTCTCTAATAATGTAAGATATCGCACGGAATTGCTGGAAAATTTGAAGGGGACATCACAGTAAATTAATGCGATGAAATAAGTGTGCGCTCCACATAAATGTTCATCAGAATTCCGAAAGAAGAAAGCGTATTCTCAATATATACCTTGAAATATTTGCTTAAATATTGCCGTGACGTAATGGAGTACGACCACAAGTTTCATTTCAATTTCTTCGTTTCCTCCCCTCACATGAATTCATGAGTGATTTATGAGTTTTCATGAGCGAGAAAACCTACGAAAGAATGGAGGTATAGGACCCAAAAGCGTGATTAATTATGCCTACGTTTTTTAAAATAATTGTATGGCGACTATTCACCTATCTCTAATTCTTCCATAAATGAAAATTATATATTTAAATATTATGGTTAGATTTTAACCATAAGTATCAATAACCCATTCTCATGAGTTGTGTGAACTCATATTTTGTAGTATCACAAAAAGAAGTAGGTATGCAAAAAGTTGGCGGTGAAACCATTTTCCACTCGAGTAATTATGCATCATAATATGAAACCAGGCTTCACTAACACAGGGATATCGTCATAAAAGTTTGTATTTGGCTTCTTAATTACATGCCCGGAACTTGTGATCTAAATCACCCTTCATCTAATATGTAGATTGAAGTTTTTCTGCTCAAACAAAACTTTTCTTGGCAGCTCCATTAGTCATTTTTTATTACAAATATAGCAGTTTTATACGCTTGAATAGTCTGCCAAATGCAGAAATTATGCTAATTATGTATGTGAGATTAGCCATCAGCTGATGAAAACATCGACGCTTTGATGCCATATTGGGAGGTGATGGGATAAGACCGGCTATTTTGGCAGTGATGTCGTTTCATCCCATTTAGGGAGTAGAAGATCACCTCAACAGCAAACAGAATCGCAATCGCCAACGATACCACATCAGGGTGATGTGGTATTGTTGGTGGTCACTCATCACTGGTGTTACTGGGAGTTACAGAATACAACCCCAGGAAGTCCTTCAAATCTAAATATGTACATATAAAAATGATTACAAACAAAAAAACGTCCAAAAATTCTATACATGCATCTGATATCTTTATAATTTAATTCTCAATAAGGCTTGAGATAGAAAATAAAAACTTTGGAATACTTCTTACCTGTTCAATGTTCAGTTCCATTGTTGCAGCACTAGATATGTCACTTATCTGATCATAAAATCGGCTCAATTTATACTCCTCAATTGATTCCAATGTGAATGAATCTGACAGATGATCAAAATCTCTGTAAAGGTAATGATTAAAAATGAATCCTATGATAAATCAAAACCTAGGATGAACATATCAATCTTGGTTCACCCTGTCATCTCAACTCCTACACGTGTATGGCTTATTTACCTGTACTACCAGAACAACCAATTGTACAAGCAAGCTTAGGCTTTGTTCACAAAATGGTAATGTCTCGATGAACGACAGCATTAAAATAAATAGTGGACTTTGTACTATGTTTTTGTCATAATGAATTCTATCTTAAATTTCCACCAAGTATCACCACAATCGACTAATTTGATTTAACCAGTAAGTTCACACAAACCAATGAACATAACCACTATCACTCCCATTGAAGTGACATGGTTTAATCCCCTGAATGATGAATTCTTATGACAAAGAGCTGCTTTCAAAACCAAAAGGAAAACAGCTTCATCAGCCATTTGCAAATTTTATATCACATTTAACCCCTTCCCTGACACATTTTTTTGAGGAAATTGTTCCAAAAAGGATCATATTTTTTTATTGCATTTTTTAATTATTTATATGTTATAATGATGGGAAAACAAGTTTATTTTGAGCATAGAGCATTTATTTATTAATAATTTCAATTTAAGCCCTTATTGTTATCAATTGTCTAAAGTGAGAGAGATTCACTTCTACCTCAGCTAGAACAAGTATTTACGCCAAAATATCGAAGTTTTTATTGAAAATTCTACAACCCTAACATATATCCAAATCGATTAGTACAAATTTTAATTATTTTCAGATTTTTTTTGTGTGGTAAGTCCTAAAACATGGTGAGAGACAGCGTTACAACCACAGAGTTACATCGCAATCTGGGCAAAAATATCTGCTTTCCATTCGAATTATTTTCCCATGCACATCTCGATTTCTAGTACATAAAAAGTACTTGCGTGCTGGGCTTGCCTTCTTATTAGTGGCTAGGATCAGCTCAGGAAAGTGCATTTCTAAGGGGCGGAGAGGGTGAGGTGTTGCGGGTGGCCTACCCACTTCAGGAGCCAAAAATTGGGGATGTACTCCTCAATTTTTTTCGATGAGGTCAAATCTATTATTCAAATATGACTTCCTTCCACCTGTTCAACATTTGGTAGATTTTTCAAATCTTATTCAGTTTTGGATTAGTACGTATTTCTGCGACATATTCCTCATTTTTGTGAAGTGTAAATTTTTCCAGATTTTTTTGCAAATCGGCGAATGACATCGTTTCCCAAAAAACGGCGTACACAGAATCCACCGAGTGGTCCAGAAATGCTCTTTGTCAGGCTTTTATACAATGCTCTGTAGCATTATTAGCGCCAAGAAAACTAGTATTTCGGGAGCACTCCACGCCGTTTTTCTCTGGAACCAGAGCGTTTTTCACAAAGACGCTGATCAGCATACCAATTTGTCTCATCAGTAATTAGTTATATAAATTCATAGCCGAAGAACAGTTGAAAAAACTGGAGTACACCACCATCTTCTTGAACTTCAAAATTGAGTGATGAAGCACTTTCAAAATTGAACCTTGCGGGTGCAGGAGGGGGAGCTTCGCTACTTTTCATTTCTCTCCATTGGTCGTCTTCAATAGGCTCACCATCGCACTCGGCATCTGATATGGTGTGCTCGGAGAAGCTCGATTCAGATCCCGAAGTTTCTAAATTTTCTTTTTCCACCTCAACACCCTTTCACTCTCACTTTCTGTTGCAGAATGAATAAAGCAAAACAGTAAAAAAACACTGAGGTAACCAAAAATTGCTCTCGACCTCTAATCGCATAAAAACGGATTTCTGTGAAACGCTGATGGATAAGGGACACTTGATATGAATGCTCAGGAGGAGAGTGAAGTACTAACGTATGTCTCCGTTGAAAATTTAGGATAAATTGAAATGATTTTGTCGACATCCTTTGATAAAGATAAAAGAATTTCAGGGGTACATTAGGAATATCCACAGAGATATTGACATAAGCTTGTATACAGTACCTTCCCGAAGAGGATAAGACAAATCGGTGAGATTTAGAGAGAAGGGAGGGGTACCGAGAAAGATGGAAATCAGGGGGAATAATAACAAAGGCGGAGTCTTCCTGCTCAAAGTCTTGCTAAATGCACGTCTGAGGGAAAATATGCCTTTTCCTTATGTGCATATTCTTCGCTTTCAAAGATTACCACAAAACAAGCACATGAGGTCGTAAAGCAATGAGGATGAAGGCATTCTTTTCCACAGAAGATCTTTCCCATTCGTAAGGATCCGCTGTCCCACTTGAGTGAAGAAATTATGGCTCTATTATGACAGGCACCAAGCAGGGTCGGAAAGCGACCGCACGCCCAACCATTTTCCTGGGGCTTCCCAGACGGACAATGCACTCTTGGCGGCGCCCCTTATCTATTGTCCCTTTTTTCTCGGGTGACCTTGGAAGAAAGAGGGCTGCAGCGTAGTACATACATGAGTGCGAGAGGAAACCTGAACGCAATGTAATGAATGGGAGAACAAGCCACCGCCACTTTTCTGAACATTTTTTGAACTACCAGTAATGCTGTCGAGGGATTTCTTCCGATTTTTCCCAAAAAATGACTTTTACGGGGGTTGGATATAAGATGATTATCATCGTCTAAATCTCAACCTCTAAAAGCAGTTTGTTGCATAAGTGGAAGCCACTAGAGACTGAAAGGTCTGAGAAATCACGAGTTTCACGTCAACACGGCAGATTTTATTTTACTACAACACCGCATTCGAAGGACAAGAAAGGAAGGCTAAGTATTTGAGAAATTTGCTGTAATAGGTATGCATAAGTTCAACGATTCTTTCTACTCCCACACAATATATTACTAGAGCATGAATATATCTAGACTAATCATGCGAAAACACGCTTCACTAGTCATAGCTTTATCCGAATATTCCTTCATCCTGTATTCACTTTTTATATGGCTGGTTGCATAACACCCCCTGCCACATGCCCGTGGTGCAGTTTACGGGTAGGTAGGTACGTAATGTATTGTTTCGAAGCGATTGTAAGGGATTTTTATTTTTCCTAATACATAGTATCACCGTTACGAGTGTATTTCGCGCGACTGTTATTTTTACATCCGGCCAATCGCCATGAATGTCGGAATCAATTATATTTAGCGTTTTGAACCCAAAAATAAAAAACAAATGCAATATTTTTGTAAATGTAATAACATTTGAATGCGGTATACATGCATTGATATTACGCCTAAATGTATGAATTCGATACCAGATAAATTTATCTAAAACAAGAGCAGATAATGCGCTAAATCTCACGTGTAATTGTCCCAATCCCAAGGTAAAAATGACGAAAATTATGACGCACTTCCATACGCTAATGCAACGAAATAAGTCTCAATAATTGGCTAAAAATGAGCCAGTGTATCCGCAAACGCCATCTGCTGCCTAGATATAGAATTTCTACGTAGGGGACGAGATTATTCGTCTTCGGAAGCTAGGAAGTCGAAAGAGCGGCCTTGGACGAGTTAACTCGTCCCTGACGCGATTTGACACATCTGGTTAGGACGAGTTAACTCGTCCTTGTCAGGGAAGGGGTTAAGATATGTTTTCAATAATCCTACTGATTCTTATTTTTGGAGAATGTGTTATACTTTAAACTTTTCCAGGATTTCCTTAACATGATTATGTGACAGAGCCACAACAAAACAGCAGTAAAATGTTGGCTGGCAAGTATGCAGTGGCTATATTGTACTAATATTCCTGATTTAAACAGCTCTTCACCTTCAACCACTCCCCAAATTGTTCCCTCACCTCTCTCGCCACTTTTTCAGGAATGTCAAGCAAAGAAAGTCAAAGAGCATCATTGATGACAGTCAACTCAGTATTGCTTCCCTTACCATTTTTTGCATTATATTTTCTTAATACAACCTTACAAGGGAAATATTCAAGCATAGGCTTTACAAAGGAAGCATATTTCTCCAGTTCATTCCAATTTCCTGGTATACTTTCATTCACTTTTTCCTCACTAGGTACTCTTTAAAACACTTTTCAAAATATTGATTTCAAACAAAGATTTATAGGCAATGCTCTATGCCTCTCTTCTGCTCTGTTACACTATCAAGCAATTACAACTGCAAAATCCAATTTTCTAAACCCAAAATTATCCTCTCCTATGCAGTTGTTAGCCTTTATCCTAATCAACAGCTGGTGATTATTCACAGTCCTTAAGCCAGGAGTAAAATTAAACAGATAGTAAATGAGTCCTATGCCCTTCCTCTTTGGTTGGAAGGATAATGGTTTGTTAGCGAAGAGTTCATTATAATCCTCAATAGAGCTCAGTATAACTTATAGAAGTAGATATAACAGGAAAGAGTGAAATGAGATAAAATGTGAGCTTAAACCAAGTGCTCTGAGCTTAAACCCAGTGAGAAATAGGAGGTGGAATCAACGTGGGACCAACGTGGAAATTCCGGTGGAGAGTAGGTGGAAATAAAACGTGGATACCACGTGATTTTGGTCGTGGGATCAACGTAGAACACACGTGAAAATTTGGTGGATATGTTAAGGAATAATATGCTTTCCAATGGATAATAAAATATTATTATTATGACCACTAGACAGCATTGCTTGCAAAATTTCACGGCTGATTTGGATTCAGATTTGACAGGAAAAAAAAATGCTTCCGCCCGGGTGCAAACTCATATTGCTAACTCACATCCATACATCCTAGAGCCTTAACCCATTCAGCCACAGCGATTCTTAAAATATCTTGGGTTATGCATATAACTTATTTCCTGCGCATTCATGGCCAACATGGCCGGGAATTTAAATTATTCTGTGTATTCGTGCTTGGTCTTGAGTGAACTGTTAACAAATATTTTGTACCAAGATATTAATGCAGTTGTTCACAAGTGCTTGCAAATGGCTGTTAGAAGCATACAAAAGCAGGTAATATTATCGTTGAGCATAATATTAATTCTACTTCGTTACAATTGTACCAAAATTCATATTAAAGGCTGTTTTACTCGATGAAAGATATAGTACCAACGAATGTGCGTGAGATTGTACGTTTGTCTCAACAAAATTAGTACAGGTTCTATTTTCCATTCAGGCATTCGAGACATTCGCACAAGCCTTCATACAATTTGCCGTTACACGATTCCTTTTGCCTCATGCAAGAGTTCACGGAAGAGTTTGTACAAACAAATGTACCGTGTAAAACGGCCTTGCATGCTTGCATCTTGAAATAATATATGTTACATGCATAGGTATATAACATATGTTATAACAGAGACACCTCTTCGTAATCGTATATTCTAACATAAATCTAATCCAGTTCCACGAATAACATACATAATTGCAAAATACAATTTCCGATGCATTTTTACATAACTTATAGCGCTGTTTCAGGATGATAAACCAGATAAACTATGAAATGTCACCAGAGTTATTTTCCACGAAGCAGAAATTACATTGAATATTTAATATTATTCACCATCACCATAGATCCACATAAAGTCAACATGGATCCCACGTTGGTTCAGCCACTAATTATCCACCACCACCCTTATTCACCATATTTCCACGTATCAACATGGAACCCATGTTGATGCCACCACCCATTTCTCACTGGGAAATGGAATACATTGAGTTCAAAGACAGGAAGAAGAGATTTTACATGATATGACCCCATGACAACTCTTTATATGAAATTTTTTCAATTCCTGTTACCCACTAAAGAAAACAACACCATCAGAAGCAGTGATAACAGTCAACCATGTGATGTCAAAATGTGATTACCACCACACATAAAATTTCCAGTAATGTAGAGTCAAATGAATTAAAAATTACATTTGTACAACAGCCTTAATTCTTTCCCAGTGCCGGTCTCGCAAACTTGGGTTTATGAGAGCATTAATAACTGGTAGGTTTCGTCTCATTTTCTCAACCTTCTCCTTCATGTATGTTATGATTTGCCACTCCTTTGCTTTCAGTTCACGATGCAATCGTACTATCTTCCTATAGGATGAATGAACCTATTAAGATAAAGACAATATTTCATGAAAGAACCAGGTTTTGGAACAAGTAAACTTAAATGATATTAATATCACAAAGAAAATTAAAAATAGCTGGGCAACAACCTTTGAATCCAATTCATCACCTTTGATACTTCTGAAGGGATCAGATGTATGTTTTCCCCAACTTTCATCAATTTCATGTACAACTTCCCAAACCAACTCAATAGTTGATATTTCCTGAAAGTAAACAAAGTAATTGTTACGCCACTTTAAAATGTGGCTGGTTTTACTATGGCAAATCTCAAATACTAACAAGAATTTTTTGGGAATGTATGAATGTAATAATTGGAAATATCAGAACCTTATCTATTTCATCTAATGCCACCAAAAGAGGAGGAGGAACTTCATATGTTTTCATATCATCCTGAAGCTGAAATTCCTGATCCCTGATGGCTTTACATTTTGATCTGACATCCTTTAGAAACTGGAGAGCATCTAAAATCACAAAGAGATGAAACATTATGGAGATATTCCACTTCATTTAACATAGTGATAACCAAAGTTTCCACTTGAACCACAACTTCATGCAATTATTAGGTATTTCAGAGTTCACCTAGTGCTTTCCAATCTGATGTGTAGGGTCCATTGTCTAAAAAATCCAATAACAGCTCCTCTGATTGTAAATTTAAATCCTGAACCAACTTTATAATAGCAGCCCGGAGCTCTTCCTGTAATCAGCAGAAATCACAATGAAGGAAGCCATTATAACATGAAATCAAGAAACAAATATTCCACAACGTATTGGGAAATACTACACAACTATGTAAGCCCCACATCCACTGAAAGCATGAAACTTCCTCCCTTTCTCTAACAGATGGAATCCAAAAATGGTTCTTAATAAGTGGCCTAATTGTAAGAGCACAGCAGAGCTTTGCTTTCAAATCATTGTATTAGGAATTATTAAGAATTGCAAACCATTAGCCTCATTTGGTAAATAACTTTATGCATACCAATTATGTCATATATGAGAACAGTATGGCATTACATAGGTGCATGGTACTACACAATAAAGAGCTGGCAAGATGAGACTCTAAAAGAAAGCTCTGCAAAATAAAACAGACAAACTTATTGGGAGCATTCTGAGGCATAAAAGCCACCTTAAAACTATAATGGAGGGAGCAATGAATGAGAAGATAAAGGTTGGAATGAACAAAGCAAATTATGATGGATGTTAAAATGAGGAATTATGAAAGGAAAAGAACTGGAGTGAAGAGTTGCAGCAAACCAATCTTTAGAATGATGACTGCTTATGATAACCTCATGTGAATATCTCATTCCTATAGAGCCTCTATGATATTCAACAGGTCAAGGTATGCTGAGACTACACCAATTACTGTCACTGGATGTTATTCGTGCTTGCCACATAAAATGATCTAAAGATGTTGTATAATGATGACTGTTAAGAAGCTAAACTCTGCATTGTTTTCATTGCTACAAACTACGATTTTTCATAAGAATATCATTCAGAAGTGATTAAGATATGATCATTACCACAGACTAAAATTTTTTGTCTGACTATAGTTCAGAAAGTGATACAGATAAGATCTCATATGAAACCAAATTCTTATATAAGACTCCTCTGACCCCCACACCACCCTAAATAAGAAAATGTAAGAAGAGCTCAACCCTCTCCCCCAAAACGTCTCACTTAATGCTTGAAGGGCCCCAAGGGATAGGCTTCTTGATAGGTTTTGGCCCATAGATAAAAACTCTGTTGACACTTCCGGTCATAAACTTGGGGAAAGGGCTGGAATGAGAAGGTACAAAATAGTCTGCATACACAAAAGATTCTTCTTCAGCTTTGACTGATTAAGTATAGTAATTTCACTGTAGCTTTAGGGGTAATCATTTTAACATACTATGTAACTGATTTCCAAGACATTGCATTCGTTCTCAAATGGTATGGATGACCTTGGGCAATAACAGATTGGGGAAAGTGAAAGACAAGGAGATGTCACACTATGGGAGATGCCGATAAAGTGGGGAAGGAAGGACACAAAACAAAGAGAAACATGAGTATCCCCAAAGTCAGATGTCACTCCTCTGCTTCCAGCTCAAGGCTTAAGGAGGAGAGGTCTCCACATTGTTTTGACACTGTCCCTCCAGTCATTTCTTCCTTCACTCTCGTCACCTTTAGGCCTCAAATGGCCATCCCAAAAAACCTTACAGCTGTGGAAAACTTGCCAGTACTTGCTGGACACTTGATATCTGAAGTATTGAGGGTATCAAGGCATGGAGTGCAGGATGCCTAGCAGGTTTACACATTTTCTGTCATGGTACAGCATAATGATCTACTTGGCATTCTCGTTAAGAGACTGAGGAGTTAAGCACAATGGCATACCTTTCATTGATTATATGAGTATTTAAACATATGAGTATATAGCTTATGTGGCTCTAAAAAAAAGCCTTCAAGGAAAGGGGTAGATAGTTGCAGAAAACAGAGAAATCCACTTTCATTATGAATGAATGATTTTCAAAACCTCAATACTTTTTCATTCCTTATTTTTATATTTGTTAGAACAATGACACAATAGAAAAAACTAATTAAGACACTAAGACACAAGACATAAGGCGCACACTAACATCAACATTAAAAGAGTGACACTTAACTGCTTTAGAGTCCAATGATTCTTCTATTTCCACAGTTATATTCAATATGTATTGAGCTTTTACACTTAAATTCTCCAACATATCTCTCATATCATCATCAATGGGCAGCTGATACTTCTCTGAAATAAAAAAGGCTTTAAAAAATAACTATTATATGTTACTCATTCCTTTAAGCCTTCAAGAATTGTACATTATATTTTGAAACACAAGCCTGACATTAATTTGATGTTCCTCCAATGTGGCAAATGGATATCAAGTACATCTATGGATTATCTTTCAACATGATAGAACAAATAACTTTAAAAAGAGCCATGAGTCTTAAAGAGGTAATGAGAGAGATTTACTAACTCATTAGATTAAAAAAAGCAACATTCCTGATATAAATAATTGTGCTAATGCCATCTTGTATATATGAGATGTTGACAAACTTTGTATAAAATTGGTAAAATTAGGTGGGCATATGGAAATCTGTAGGCATTATATTGGAAGGTAAACAAAGCAATAAACAATGACCATTCATTGACCATAGGAAAATGGTTAACTGCTAAATTAAAAAGGGTTGCATATCTATGTTAATTTAACTTTTTAAGAATACCATTTCGTGAGCTAATTTTCTAAGACATCATTCAAAGAAAGTATATAACTCATTTCACTAATGATGCAGCACGAATTTTTTCCAGTTTTTAGCATAGAAGGAAATTGACCACCTTCCTGTTTGTATTTATTGTCTTACCCATGGCTTGAAAATGATCATCGATGCCTGGAATTTTTCTTTCTTCCATTTCCACATTATATCTGATTTGCTTCAGTATTAATCTTACTTCCTCAATATCTTCTAGGGTCTCTGGTTTAAATTCCAGGCTGTATATTTGGAAAAGGAAGCAGAAATAAATTGTTGCATAAAAAGTTTTTACACTATCTTGGCAAAATAATTTATGACAGGGAAATAACAAATTAATCATGTATAAAAGAAAACTACAATTTCTCATTTAGGAGAATTTAGAAAATCCAATACTTCATGATGGACTCCTTTCTGAAAATCCAAAATAATGCAATAGAAACTTGAAATCACAAAACATATTTCATTCTCACAAAGTAAATCTCTTCACATGGTAATTGACTAGGGATTGCAATTACTCTGAAAATCTTAGAAATTTTTAGAATTTGAACCCTAGCTCCCTAGGTGAGTTAACAGAGATTTCTGTCCTTCACTATTCAATTCATAATGTGTGTGATTGGGTAAACCAACAGGTTGACACTTACATTAGATAAGCAACTGCACTTTATTGGTTTCTAATCGCACCACTCCATGTCAAAGAAAAGTCACGGCATATTGCCAACTTAACTTAGATATGTATTGCCAACATGACAGTAGATTAAGATGGGATTAGAATAATATGAATTTGGCTCCTCATTGTGATAAGTAAAACTGATTAATTTCCACTAATGATGATGGTTCTTCATCAAATAATGCAACAGAAAACTATATCTTTCTTTCCTACATCTCTTCCTAAATTTAGGCTACCTGAAGTCCCACAATGGATCCCATCTCCAACTGAAAAGGTTGCATGCTAAAAGAGATGCCAATGTTATCATGTAACCAAATGAATTCGTAAGAAATATGTACGAAAACACTTTACTGGAGCACAGAATTTTTAATGAAGAATTTGCTTTTAGGTTATTACAAAAAGGGGCAGGCACAAGGGCAGAAAATTAATTCTTTGACAAAAATAATTTTTTCCCTATTGGGCCTACCCAAAAAGGTGGGAGGGAGGCTTACACAAGTAAATACAGAATTACAGTTCTCCAGTCTGTCACAAAAGCATTCAAATCTTAAAGGTTAAAAGTTACAAGATTTAGCAATAGTTGCGAAGAGACTAAAGGATGCTGCTTGGCACCATGCTCACAAAAACAAAACATCTCACTCAACCTGAAATATCCAAAACCTTATAGGTATGTCTTTCAATTAACCTTAATTTTCTATGCTGCACCAGAGAAAAGACAAAAATGCTTCATAGAGATAAAAATTAACATAAAGAATTAACATTGTATGATTAATTTGCATATATAACATTGCATTAAAATTAACTTCGCATGGAGATGAGTTCTTCTTAGGCTATACCTCAGGTCAGGTCCACCATCTCCACTGGCACTTCAATGTATGACTCATCACATCAGGACCCGACCCAGTGTGGAAACTAAGAAGAATTCATTTCACTATTTGCCAGGAAAGCATTGAGATCTTACATAATGTTTTAAAAAAAATCTTAATCCACATCTTTTCTGTCCAGGGTGCATTGACTGGGTCAATAATAGGATTAATAATATGAATTAGGGATGAGAATAGTTAGGAAGATCCAAAAATCAAAATTAGGCAATCACCTCATACTAGTAATTTTATTAAATAATTCTATTCATTATTGTAATTAAAGAAAAAATATGCTGTAACATGGATAAAAAAATGGAACTTACTTCTCTCCCAATTCACATAATCTCTCATGGATTGCAATTAGCCTTTTATAAGACATCTCAGACAGACAGATACAAAATCTGTTATGCCACTTTAGGCAGTAATCAGCAAGTGAAGCCTTGATGGCAAAAGCATCTAATTCCATGAAGAGGATGTCAATATCAGTTTTTATCGACTCAGTATTTGCAGCAAACTCTTCAAATCTGAAGAAATAAAATGCAGATCCAGTAATTTCATGGTAGAAAGTGCTCCCTTGTTACTGTTTCCTTACTTACTCTTATGCAACATACATTAAAAACAACTGTCGACAACATTAACTTTGTGGAATAACCAGTAAGGTCAAATTGGTGTTTTAACCAGTAAGATCAAATTATTATCCTTTATCCTTGTGATCATGAATATAGATACTGGATGGGAATCAATGGCCCGGATCTGTTGTTGAAAATTCCGCAGGCTAGGCTACTTTGACTGGGGTGAGCCCAGCGCTGTAAACAAACGGGAATAGGTGGAACTATTGTAACTAATGTCCAAGGCAGCTCCGTCCGAGAGGTATAGGGAAAACATTTCAGAGCGATTACAACGCCACCCTAAGCTGAGGCGGGACCCTACTTTTTAAAAACTTATTTTTAATAACTTTTATCCATCAATAATTTATAATTTAAATTTTATTGTTATGTATATACTTTTTATGCATTAAATTTGATAATTTCTATAAGAAAAAAGTAATTGCTGTAGTGAAAAGAATTGAACGCCGCGTGCATACCTGCCGAACTCGAACTCTAATCACCTTGCTGTTCATTAGCGATTGTAAACAATTGTTAATTACGTGAACCGACTGTGAAAAATCAGTGTGATTGCGATTAGTGCTTAGTAAGGTTTATTTTGAACAATTTATCTTTGAAAGGCGCAATTCTTGTGCAGTGAAGGGATGTCAATCCAGTGTGTGTAAGTTTTTTAAACTTCCGCGAACCGTTGGAAGGTAATGTTTTGTCCATATTGTTTGTAGAAGTTGTGTGATTGTATTTGTAGGCTTTTCCATAGTTTATAAAAGACCACATCCTCTCATAGACTGACTTAATTCATCGTACTAATCTTTGATGTGAGCATCCATGTGAACAGTGAAAATTGTTTAACGCTAACAACTTACATCTGTGGACTTACTCTGTAGCTGTGGATATATCTGGTACATCTGCCAGTGATTTCATCAATGAAAACAGGGTTTTGTGTCCGAACATTATAAGAAACGTTACATATCCATGAAGCCTAATGACTATCCAGTGATTTAATTCAAGTGATATGCACAGTCATGTTATTCAGTCGATTAACGCATACCATGGTAAGGAAAACCTTATGAGGTCTCTCGAACTGTAATAATAATAATGTAACTGTAGTAATCAATGTTGATGTAGTCGAGTTACCCTATAGTTTTTCAATCGGCGTAGTATTTCACGTTATCAGTTGTGGAGTGGAGTTAATGGCAAAGCCTCTTTATATGCTCACATGATTACATTTGAAAATGTTATTAGTATGCTGTGACTTTTTAATGAATAAAGTGCTTTCCCTTTTCAGTTGAAATATGTATTTTACTTATCACCGATTGACTTTCCTGAGATACCCGTACTCATTTTCATTTGCATTAAATTCTTCACTTTAGAAAATAATAAAGCAGAAATCACTGTATACATATGCCTCGCTACTGCTATGTCAATTACTGGCTGAGGCACGTACTGCCTAGTAGTTTTTTGACGCTGCTAGCGCCTCTCCTCGGTGAGGCAGAAACTACTAGCCCCTATCAAAAAATATTAGCGTTGAGTAAGCATTCCATAGTTCAAGGAGTATGCCCGTGTTATTTGTAGTAGTGATTTTCTTGCTACAGGAGCATTGAGTTCAATTAGTTTCACTAACTTACCATTAATTACTTTCATGAAATAACCAAAAACACTCCTTTAGCTATTGCACATGATCAATATTTTCATTCATGTAAAAATTTTATCATTTATTCTTTTGTCATCACTAGACTTTTTGTTATAGTTTTAAGTTCCGTCAAGGTTAACCATGTGCGTTGACTTTGGAGACGACAGTTTTGCTGGAGTTCCAACCAGTGTATTCGGGCCGAAGGTACCGCCTTAAGATTTTGGCCACCTTTATATAGGGTATCCCGCTTAGTCCTTCCTTAGATAACTCTCTTCCAAACAGTATGGACAGGGTACTCGTCTTCTCTATTGATGTTATTGGGTGTTTTTGTGATTTCAATTACTTCCTGTATTACTTGTTTCTCTATAGTTATGATCGTTGCTTTGTCAAAATGTATGTCATGGCTGGGTTCACACCAGGCATATTCCGCAATGGTGGTGTTTTTTTTGCATTCTCGGACAATTCTTGAGGTCCATATGCCCCTGCGATCCTGATAAACCATTACCTTGTTAACAGGTTTCTCAGTGGCAGAACCACCAGAATTTGACAAACACCCATGCCATGGGCATACGAAAAACCAACCCAGACGGGACTCGAACCTGCAACCCTCGGATTAGCAGGCAAGGACCTTACCCCACCACCAATTGGGGTCAGCTTAAAGGAAGGAAGGAAATTGAAACTGCTTGTTCTTCATGGCCCTCATGTGTTCCTGGAGGTGGAATCTCATTGCTCAGCAAGTCTCACCTATGAACACTTTAACACATGAATATGACACTCAGTAGACTCCTTCGTGAAGATCATGCGGTAATCTGACCCTGGGTCCCGGTAAGACATCCGCTGTCACACTAGATTCAATTGGGAAACCAAGACAGAAAATGTCTTACCTGGACCATACTTTTTGACGAAAGAACAACCGTTGCTATAGAGAAACGATACGACCCAAGGCTAATACAGGAGGCAAATGAAATCATCAAAACACCAAATAATATCAATAGAGAAGATGGGAACCCTCTCCATAGTGCTTGGAAGAGAACTCTCCGAGGAAGAACTAAGTGATATACACTTTAGAGTATCTTGCTTATAAATATAAAGGTGGCCAAAATCTTAACCCGGTACTTTTGACCTGAAGACATTAGTTGGAACACCAGCGAAAATGTTGTCTCCAAAGTCAACGCATTCGGTGAAAAGCTGAAAAAAGGAGAGATCTACTGATCAACGCTGCAGAAACCTAAGAACCAACCTCACTGAGTGGTAGTTTGAAATTATTTATTGAAGTATTTATTTTACCCTCTGTAGTTTGTTTTCTTTATCCTTTACGGTTATGCAATACATACTACCTTTGTGCCATGCTCGTTGCATAAGCCGTCAGGAAATACTTCATCCCGTTCTCTTTAGTCTAAAGCTGAGTTTTCTCACGATTCTTTAGGGATTAAGGGAGAGTTTTGTACATTGCTATGGTTGATGCAATATGGAATCCGTGAAATGGCAGCCGTGGGGGAACAATTAAGTGCAAATACAGAATCACCTGATAAATTTTGTGCTGAATATCAAGACTTGATAGAAGAAAAGAATTTGATTCCAGAACAAATCTTAAATGCCAATGAAACCGACCTGTATTGGTAGGGCCTACCAAAACATTTGCTAATTGTGGACATTGAAAAATCAGCTCATGGGCACACAACTTTGAAAGAGAGAGTGACAGTTTAACTAATTGGGAGATGAAAAAATGAAACTTCTGATGATAGGAAGGGCAAAAAAACTCTCACTCCTTCAAAGGATCTGTAACAAATTTAGCTATTCACTATTACAGTGCAGTTGGATGAATTGGAAAATTTGCAAAGACTAGTTCAAGACTAAATTTGTGTCTGAACAAGTATATCTGAGAAAAAAAACTTTCTGAGAAAGCCATTCTTTCATTACTCCCTCTAACTTCAGCGAGGACTTCCTACTTTCAAATAATGAAGAGATACATATTTGTTAAATAATATGCACCGAATGTGACCTCCATTCTACAGCCAATTGATCAAGGAGTGAACAAATCCATGAAAAAACACTATGGGCAAGAACTGATTAAGATGCTTGTTGCAGAGGATGATCATCTATTAGCATTTGGAAGAGTAAGTCACTTGCCCATGCCATTTATAATCGTTCAAAGGTGAGGGGAATGGTGAAAGGAGAAACCTTGATGAAATGTTGGGATAAAAGCCTAATTGGATAAGAAATGGAAGAAGGTTTACATGGATTAGAGAACCTTGATGGAAGTGCTGATGTTAATTTTGATCAACCAGATATAGAGAGATGCACATACTGCACAACCCTAGTTTGGTTTGTTAGGTATTTGGGTTTTTAAAGATGAAATCTGGAAGTGGCTGCTGGTTGACTCTCAAGATTATGGGTTCAAATTCCTCTCTAACAATCAGATAGTGAAGACATCTGAGTGTGACTTGAATGTGGCAGGAAAGGAAGAAAGTATGAGTGAAAGAGAAGGGGGAGAGTCAGACAGCAGTTGCGTCCCTCGCTGGTGTTTACTGACTTTTGCCATGAAAAAAACATTAATACATAGTAAAAATAAATTTTTAAGTACTCAATTTAAGTGATATGTCAACCTATTCAACCAAAAACATTAGTTCAGGAAATAATTTTGAATGGAGTGGAAATTCCATATCAATGCCACATAATAAACCACTCGAACTACACCCCAGCTGACACGCTGAAACCCATTGATGTAAATGAGGGATCAACAACAATTTTACGTACGTCTTTTGAGCCAAAATTTGTGTCAATGTGACATAAATGTGTTGCCCTTTGCTCAACAACGATTGCCAGTTATTTGCGGACATGAGGACTCTTTTTCAGCCCTAGCTTGGTAGACTGACTCAGTTTTGTACTCAGTAAATAATGCAGTATAAGTTTAAGAGGGGATTCGCAGTGGTAGATCATTAATACATTTCTACTCATTATCTGCGTAGACGACTACCATCCCATAAAGAAAGGGTGAAATATACTGATCGTGTACCTACCCTTAAACGAAATATGGGGTAAGGAATAAGTCCAAAATTTGCTCATTTAATTTACATACGTTCTTATGGTGTAAATTTTGACTGAAAACAAGTCCAGATGTTACAAATTATGCGCATTTAAATGTCAGGGTATTCCTCTTGGCCATTTTTTCACATTTCCATGGGAAAAACTGCACTTATTAAAGATGAGCTTTATTATTCCGTTAGGAGATGTTACGCACCTCAAGATGCATCTACCAAAGTACTTTGTCTATTCTGTACCCCTGATCATCGTGAAAACCTTATTTAGTGTACTATGGGTGAATATATTCTTTGCCAAAAACGATGATTTTTCCATGTCATCGATAGTTACTTACTCCATTATTTTGATTATATAGTGTTTTGAACAGTATTCTTTCCCATCAGCTCATCGCGTATGTAACATCAGCCTTTTCTTTCATCCATTCTATTCTTCTTTCATCATTAATTCATTTTGAATCATTTACGGTTTGATTCACAATAACATCGGTTGGAGGTAGTTCGCAAGGGCACACAACGTTTGCAGCCACGAGGGAAGGGGATGTTAGTTCTTTGACTCCCATTACCCATGAGGGATGTAGAGAATGAGTAAAGATCTCCGGCTTGCGCCTCCCCCGCAGCACATTTTTTTCAGGCAAATATTCAGTCGTTTCTAAGATTGCCTATAGGTGGCATCCTATTTTTGTCGATACAGCAACATGTTGCTTTTTACTTTACGACGTTTACGCTATTTTTGCCAAGTTATTGATATGATGTTTACATCATGTTTACGTCAGTAGCTCATCACTTTGCTTCTAAAATGATGTCATTTTGACGGAAGTTTTGAGTCCATAGACCCTGGGGGCCTGTTCGGGTATTACAGTAGAATCTCGATTTTACATAACCTGATTTTATGTAAAATTTGATTTTACACAAGTGAATGAGTGGTCCCGGCCGACTATTCCATAGTATTCTTATGGAATAATTATTTGATTTCACGTTAATTCCATGTAACGATTTTACGTAAGGTTATTTTGGTCCCAGGTGGAGGTATCAACTTGATTTTATGAAATGAAACAGCAGAAATTAAATAAACTGAAACCAAATTGGGAAGATTCTTGCCCATATTTAAAGGAAATCTTCAATTTAATGCCGTACCACTGTGAAATACATTTGTAACCAATCAATATATGGCATTTTAATTGTATATATATCATATTAATTTCCCATCTTTCAGCACGAAAAGTTATTAGTTCAAGGTGTTTACTTGTTTACCTCCAGACAGTAGCGCCGGAATGCTCACGCGAAGCTGCTTTATGACCTAGAGATAGGAATCCCGTCGTTCTGAGTGATGAGATGAAGCTTGCTTTGGGGTCTCCTACAAGCACACGTGTCGTGACACGCGTGCGTTGTTGAGCGAAATTAAGTACGGACGTTTGTCCTCGACCGATGCCAACAACAGAGCCTATTGGGAAGATAGGTGACATTGTAGTATTATATAAAACCATCACAATTGATGGTATCAAACGGCTCAAACTTGCTTAAATCGGCATAAATGCTTGCCAATAAATGTTTTCCTGTAGAAACATATTTACTCACTATCTTCCCAATGTACTGGATAGGTCTGTTTTGGTTGTGTTGTCTGCACTTTCCCATTCTAGAGCTATAAGCGGAATTAGATACTCGGTTTGGATTAGCCATAAATTAAATAAATTGGATTGAAGAACCAAGCAATATCAAAATGATAGCGAACACAGTGTAATTCAAGATAGAGAAATTTTGAATAATTGACAATTACAATTTATGTTATTGTGTATGCTACCTGCACTGTTTTTACCCTTTTGTGCCGGAGGCTTGCAATGAAAAATGCTTCCCTTGTCATGAGTGCTGTGAGCATATCCTTGTATTCCTCCGTACAGAACTCACTCGCGGCAAGGAATCGCACAGGTATATTCCTCGTCTGTCTTGGATCACAAATCAGGGAAGCCGGAACCTTTCCTCGATCACTGTGCAGAGGTGATAACGACCCTCTCCTCAGCACCATCCACACTCACGGCCAACTATTCGTTTACTCAGGGCATTTACTAAAAATATTTGCCGCCACAAATATTTGCTTCTGAGCCTATTTTTTTATTATAGGCCCAGAAGCTCATTCGTTATGTTTCGTTCTAAATTTACTAATTATTATTAAACGGAACTTAATGTTATTATTAACAAAGTTCATGTATAATGAACACTCGCGACAATTATGTTTATAGTAGAGTTCCGTTTAAAATTTGGAAGTGCAAAAAAAAAAACAAAGCAAATGTAATTCTGAGCTTATATTTTCCCAGCATGCTACAAATATTGTTATGGTAAATCCACTGAGTATGAAAACAAATGCTTGACCATGGACACCCGCAGTGAAGGCATCTACCACTGAGATGGAAGGTTGGAGATCACCCCCGCCCGCAGGCCCCTGGGAAGGGTCCGGCGACCAGCGGGTTGGGGAAACGATAAAGTAGTAATTTTTAGGGTCGATCCCTCAGTTGGGTCTACATAATTGACGCATCTAAACTGGTTTTCCCCAAAAGACTCCTCTCGCTCACGGTATGACGAAATTCATCTGGGTGTGACTCATTCAGCAAGAAAGAGAAGGGAGTAACCTGAGAAGATCGCTCCTTTGCCTTATAATAATAATAATAATATTTGGGTACGGAAGCCGGACCACCAGCCTCCACGTGGCGTACCTGGTAACGGCTCTTGCCGGCTAATGGTGGACGTCTGCGTGTGGGGCTAACCACCCCACACATTGTAAAACTGGTTCCAAAAAGGAATTCTGAGAAAGCCACCCACAACCGGCCCCTCTCGGATGGGGGCCCTAGTGAAGTTGGGAGTGGCAACACGAATAACACCGTTACGGGAGCCCGGATGCAGTGGACGGAAACCCTAAGGGGCGACCTCCTCGCATGCCATGCTGCCAGCGAGCCCGAACGCAGGGGGTATATGGCAAGGATGCACTCTTTGTGGTGTGAGATGCATCCAGAGCACGACCACCTATCGCAGCAGAATCTGCGCGATTATGCCAACCACCTGCGAAAAAAGGAAACTCTCCACCAACCGCCAGTTCAGAGGAACACACCACCGGCCAGACCACTCTCCCCGACACAGGCAGCCTCTGCACCACCTGAGGCTAGAACGGCACTCATGCCGCAGTCTATGCCAAATGGAGATGAAGCTGGTCAGGCCGTCGCTGAACTACGAACGCGGTTGTTAAGCACAATATCTTATGATGATGGACAACCTAGGCCGAGAGATATCCACCAAAAAATCTCTCTGCGGGGTAATCACCTTTCCCGTTTGAATGGCCTCATCGACGAAATCCTGACAGAGACGTCGGACCTATGGACGGTCAATTGCGTGGTCTACGCTGCTGCCAAAATCATGGCTCACTCCCAAAAGAACACCTCTTGGGAGGAAAAAGCAGAAAAAAGGCTGGAACAGTTGGAGGCCAAGATCACGCAGGCGAGACAACAGGCGTCGAGAATTCAGTGTGTGATGGAATACATCGCATCTGGGCGAGCTTTCACTCCTAAAGTTCGGCGCATAGCGTGCAGTCTCAGGTACAACCATCACACGCTGAATAAAAGCGTGCTGCTTACCATTAAGCAGCACGCGGTCGATAGAGTACGGGCACTCACCACGGCCCGGAAAAAACTCCTGAAGAGGAGTAGGGGCGTGAGAGAAAATGCCACCTTTCTCCTTCAGCCGTCCCGTCTCTTTCGACCACCTCCGCCTGTTGTTGAATCTCCGCCACCCGTCCAAGAGGTTGAACGTTTCTGGAAGGAAATATACGAAACGTCGAAGCCATTCAACGGAGACACTCCGGCCATAGGCCTCTTTAAAGAGGTTTGTGACCGCCACCTACAAGATGTGGATGGACCTCTTTCAGTCACCGAAAGTGACGTGAAGAAGGCCTTCTCTGGCAAGAAGAATTTCTCGGCTCCAGGAATGGATGCCGTGAATAACTTCTGGTGGAAGAAATTTACTTCCACCCACCAACACCTCGCCAGAATCTTCACGTCCTTTCTAAATGGTGGAAAACCAATTCCACCTTGGCTGACTGAGGGACGCACGGTTTTAATACCTAAGAAGGGAGACTTGTCCAATCCAAAGAACTACCGCCCTATAACCTGCCTCAACACTGTATATAAGGCGTTCACCTCGATCTTGAGCGACCTTATCCTACACCAAGTCCAGCCGGTTTGGGAGGAGGTGTACGAGCAGAGGGGCTCAAAGCGGGGAATCGCGGGATGCAAGGACAACCTGCTCATTGATAGGTGCATATGCCAGGATGCCATCCGGCATAAGCGAAACCTATCAATGGCCTGGGTGGACTACAAGAAGGCTTTTGACACCACTTCGCATGAGCTATTGATCGCCATGCTGAAGTTGATGAAAGTCCACCCTGAGGTTGTGTCCTGCATCCAACGCCTGTTACCACTGTGGAAAACGCGCTTCGTTCTGAGCTCAGGCAAGCGGTCAGTTTCCACAGAGTTGGTAACATACCACCGTGGCGTTTTTCAAGGCGACAGCTTGAGCCCCCTACTGTTCTGTATTTCCCTCCTACCCCTGTCCCTTAGGCTGCGACGAGGTAAAGGATACATGTGTGGTGTTCCAGGTGACAGGAAGCATAAGGTCACCCATTTGTTTTATATGGATGACCTGAAGCTGTATGCTTCTAATGCGAAAGACCTTCGCACTGCCCTGGACACCGTACTGGAATACAGTGAGGCTATAGGAATGGAGTTCGGATTGGACAAGTGTGCATCCATCCACTTGGCGAGAGGAAGATTTTCGGAGATCAAGGAAGACGTGCAACTTGTTGACGGGAGCGTCATTCGTCACCTCGAGGACGATGACAGCTATGAATATCTCGGCGTCCCCCAGCGCCGAATGCAGGAGGTTACAGCAGTGAAGGAAAGGCTCACCGCCAAATACAGACAGACTCTCAGGAACATCTGGAGTTCTGAGCTGTCAGGCAAGAACAAGGTTCTTGCCACAAACATGTTCGCGGTTCCTACACTGCTGTATACCTTCGGATGCATGAAGTGGAACGTCAACGAGTTGCAGAACCTCGATAGGGGAACGAGGAAGATGATGACCATCTATAGAAGTCTTCATCCGAAATCTTCCGTCGCCAGATTGTATCTCCCTCGCAATGTAGGTGGTAGAGGACTATTGAGTCTGGAATGTCTCCACAACAGAGTTGTCCTGGGTACAGCTTGCCGAGTTTTGAAAAGCAGGGACCCCCTGCTCAATCTCGTGAGTGATCACGAGAGTGCGGGAGCAGGGGCGTTTCTCTTCCAGGCGGCAAAGAGGGCAGCGGACGAAACCGGTCTCGACTTCGACCCGTCATCCGACGGAAGCGACAATGACACGACCATCTTGTCATTGAAGGCAGACGTCCTCAAGCTCGAAATAAAAAAAGCCGAGCAGAAGGCCTTGCTCAAGGTGCATACCGATAAGCCCATGCATGGAGGTTTCTATCGAAACATCGAAAAGCATGGGCTATCGAAGGAGCTAACGTTTGCCTTCCTACGCTCCGCCGGTCTGAAGTCCGAGACCGAGGGTTTTGTCCTCGCGTGCCAGGATGGTGTCATAAACACACTCGTGTACCGCCGCATTATATTCAAAGCGGAGGTTGCGGACACGAGATGTAGGGCGTGCCGAGCCCAGCCGGAGACTTTGAGTCACCTTCTCTCCGGCTGTGGTTATTACGCTAAGTCAGCATATTTAGCTCGGCACAACGCGGCCCTACGGGTGTTATACTTTCATCTTCGACACCATTATGGCATCGACGAAACACCTGTGCTGCCCTATGCCCCTGGAGATATTGAGTCCGTCGTGGAGAACGATAAATGCACGATCTGGTGGAATTACTCCTTTTCCACCACCAGGCACTTGGAGGCGACCAAGCCTGATATCGTTCTCCTCGACCACCTCACACGCTCTATGTTCGTGATCGAGTTTTCGGCTCCGGCTGAAACTAACATGGATGCGAAGGAGGTGGAAAAACGGACGAAATATCAAGACCTGCTTTTCGAACTTCGACAGATGTACCCCGGACACTCTGTGAAACTGGTGGTCCTCATCATAGGTGTGCTCGGTGGAGTTAAGGACTCGCTGCTAAATAACATCAAGTGTATTCCGTCCTGCGTGGCACAGGCGGAATTACTAGTTGCACGCATGCAGAAGGCCGTCATCCTGGGGTCACTCCGTTTACTGCGGACGCATGACCCTACCGCAGCGTAGCCACACATCCGATGGGCGTCGGACGTGGCTGCGATTACTGCCCAACCCCTCTCGAGTCTTCGGCCATTATGACGGCAATGAAACCTGATGCTTGCCGGGGACTCGGAGGGTCATGTTACAACTGTAACAATCAATAATAATAATATTTATCATGGGCATCTGCCCGATTGCAAGTAGGATACATCCATTAAAAAAATGAAAAAAAGTTAAAATTGCACATTAAATATTGTTACACTACAAACATATAAAAAATGCATTCATAAAATATTGAAATTGCACGTTAATAATTAATACAAAAAAGAAACACATATTCATACAGAGTACAGCAAGAGTTCAGTGCACTAACTCTTAAAATAATAATAATAATAATAATCTTTAATGTCCTGTCGGTTATACAAGTACAACATAGGACTTAGTCATACAAAAAATTACATACAAAAAAATTACATATAAAAATACATACAAAAGAAGATACGAGCAGTAATGTACACTCTACAAAAATTGATCACTCAAAAATTCATCTACACTGTAGTAGCATTTATAAATAAGCAGTTCTTTTAATTTATATTTAAAGACGTTTTGGCTTGCTAAACATTTAATTGAAGTAGGAATCTTATTGTAAATCATTGAGGCTGAATGATGAGGACCTTTCCTGCTTATGTTTAATGGCTGATTAGCCAAATGAACGTTTTCTCTACCACGTGTCACATGCCCATGTATAGCAGAATTGGGCATAAAAAGGTGTCGATTGCTTCTGACAAACATGGAACAGTTCAGGATATAAATACATGGCAGAGTGAGTATCATGAGTTTCCTGAATAGTGGTCTTCCTGGTGTCCTTATTGAAACCTGTAACATTGATTTAACAGCCCTCTTTTGCATAGAAAATGCCTTGGTAGCTGCACTAGCATTTCCCCAGAAGACAATTCCGTAGGCTAAATAGGAATGAATTTTGGCATAGTAGATAAGACTCAGAGTCTGTGTGGAGGTAGTTGGAACAAGTTTCCTAATCATGTAGATCCCAGTAGTAATTTTTTTTATTATTCCAGTGATATGTGGTTGCCAATCAAGATTCACGTTAAGATATAATCCAAGAAATTTGGTAGTGTCACAGTGTAGTATTGATGTATTAGAGTCTGTTCTGAGAAGAGGGCTTACAGTTGGAGGATTTATTTTATTATGGAAATGAAGAAAACATGTCTTGTTTTCATTTAGAAGCAGGTTATTTGACGTACACCATTTGGACATAGTCGTTAAGGTATGCTGGCAGCATTGCTAGCATCTAGAAAATTGTCACCTATGTTCAGTGTGGATGTATCATCCGCATATAAGATAACTTCACTGTTAAGTAGGTTATCATGGAGATCATTCATGAAAATAATGAATAATAGGGGTCCTAATATGGAGCCTTGTGGTACGCCACAATTGGTTAAAACTACATCGGATCTAAAAGTACAAACATTTGATTTGTGCTTGAGGTCTACTTGCACCATTTGTTTGCGATTTGAAAGATAAGACTTGATCCAAGATAAGGCATTGCCATTGATCCCAATTTTAATGAGTTTAGAATGAAGTATGTTGTGGTCTATGGTATCAAATGCTTTTAACAAGTCAAAAAAAATTCCAATGGTCTCTTTTTTATTAGAAAGTCCCCAAATTATCTTATTTATAAGATGAAAGGCAGCAGTTATGGTTGACTTTCCTTTTATGAATCCATGTTGGGAAGGGTGTATGAGGTTAAACCTGTTTAAGTAGTTAAAAATACGGCTATAAAATAGCTTTTCAAAGACCTTGGAAAACACAGAAAGAATGGCAATGGGTCTGTAATTTTCAGAATCACTATGAGACCCTTTTTTGTGGATTGGCAATATTAAAGATGTTTTGAGAACTGTAGGAAAGTGTCCATTCAAGAGGGAAAGATTGAAGATATCACTGAGAGACTGAGATATAATTTTTGCAGCGAGTTTGACAATTGGCATAGGTATTCCATCCAAACCCACAGACCACTTATTGTCAAACGTACGAATGACATTCTCAACTTCAATAGGATCTGAGGGAGCAAGAAATACAGAGCTAGGATAACTTATCGAAGTGAAAATTGGAGATGCAGTGGAGTTCACTGATTGGCAAAACTGATCATTGAAGCGATTGGCAATTTCCAGCGGCTCTGATACTGTAATATTTTTGAAATTGATGAGTGAAGGAATACTTTTTTTCACGACGTTACTTGTTTGTTGCTTGATTGCATGCCATGCAGCTTTGCTGTGGTTATTAGATCTAAGGATACGTTGACTAAAGTAATTTTTTTTAAATTCATTAATTTTAAATTTGTGCAAATATAATATATAAAAAGCAACCTCTAAGACATATGTAAAAATAGTAGACATAATACATATATTCATAAATAAATGATGAAATGAGATTTCACAGTCACATATAAAACAACGGAAATAGACATTATGGTTATACATATGAACAAAATACCAAAGTCAATGCGCAAGCAAAGACAGTTTCCTCTTTAAATTTTCTGGAATTATATTGAATAGGTCAAATTTTCTGAATTTATATTGAATAGGTCAATGTCACTGCATTTATAGTTAATGTTCCGCATAGATCTGATTAGGGGTGAATGAAAAGTGTAATTTCTATGAGAATGAGGGAGTGAAAACATGAATTTGTGTCTAGTGTTCACAATGGGGACATGGAAAGGAATCATTTCAACCAGATGGCTGGAGTCAATGTCACAATGCAATAGACGGTGAAGAAATGTTATGTCCAGGTGTAATCAACGGGTAGCCAAAGGTAACAGATTAAGAAGGGATAGTGTTAAGTCATAAATAATAGGATGGATTTTAAACCTATAAGATACTAGCCTAATGAATCTATGTTGGACACTCTCAATAGCTTGGATGTGAATATTATAGAATGGGGACCATACAATAGAGGCATACTCGAGAATAGGGCAGATTAAAGTACAATATAAGATCTTATAAATATAAATATTATCAAAATCTCTGGAAATTCTGAAAATGAAACCCATTGTTTTTGTAGCTTTAACAATTACTGATTGGATATGGTACTGAAATGTCAGGGAGGAATCAAATGTTACACCCAAGTCACATATTCTACTAACCCTAGAGGTGCAGCATTATTTAAGCAATAATTATATACAATAGGAGACTTAATTTTATGGAAAGTTATTACATTACATTTTATTGTGCTTAATACCATGAGGTTATCCCTACACCACTCTTCAAATTTGTAGACAATTTTGCAATCTGTTGCAATCCTCAAGTGATCGAATCAAGCCATAAATTTTTAAATCATCAGCAAGTAAGTATTTAAATGGATGTAAAGAAAAGCTGATATCATTAATATATATTAGGAATAGAAGTGGTCCCAAATGTGACCCTTGTGGTACACCAGAATTGGCAGTAAAGACAGAGGACAGAACTCTATTCCATTTAACATACATGTCCCTAACATGTAGGTAACTCTCAATCCAGGCCAGAAGTTGACCATTTATACCATATGCTTTTAGTTTAGCTATTAGAATTTTCTGATTAATATTGTCGAATGCTTTTGAAAAATCTGTGTAAATTGAATCAACCTGGTAATGCTGAGACATGGAATTCATTATGTATTCTTGATATGATAGGAGGTTAGTTACAGTGAAACGACCTGGTTATCTGCAATTGTCTACCCCTGCCCAGCTTCGCTTCGACACAGGTGGCTTCCACTAGTGGGGGAGGAGTTAGGCCTCTTTTTGGGGGCTTCTGCAGCCAACACGGGTTGATGCACACAAAATAAGGGGAGGCTGGTCGATTCATATCGGAACCTTATCCCTTAATTACCCCTGGGACTTTATTTGCTTGCTTGCATCTCGCTTAGCCGCAGAGCCGTGTTGGCATGCCGTTCACTCTCTTGCATGGAAAGATTTACACCGTTTATAAATGGCATTCTTATGCCTCCTTTGAAAAATCTATACGTGTGAGCTACATTAACTTCGTAGTGAAAGGGTGGAATACGAAATGTTACCATTCATAATGTTGCTTGGATTTATTTGTTATTCCTTCTCTTAGACGAAATTTAATGTGAGAATAGTGAATCTTCCTCATCGAAACAGAAACCACTGCATCTCAAAGACTGGGCTTATAGCCAGTGATTTTGCTGACTATTTTAATCGGTTAGGAGCACCACAGACTTCAAGTTTAGAGTACATAGGGCTGGATGATGATACCCTGAAAAGTTCTCATGGACAAACAAATGAAGGAGATGGCTGTATCCATGAAATGTTGACTGACAATGAAGTAGATAAAAGTGATAAGGACACCCCTGAATCCAAAAAAGAAGATATCCTCTAGGAATTAAATATCCTGCATCATTTCTCATTACTTCATGAAGTTGATGATTTTTAAAGAGAATGTGAGAAAAATTGAGAAACTAATCCACTCAAAAATGGAACACTTAAAAGTGCAAAAAACCACATAATATTTTAAAAAGACGTAATTCTGTAAATGAAATTTCTTCATTTTCATTTTGCCCAGGCAGTTTTTTAGTTTGCTATGCAATGTTATTTAACTTTCATTGAGTGGTATACTTTTCTAATTAATATCTTGGATAACTTTTTTAAAATGCCTTATTTTCAAATTTTCTCTCTCTGTACAATTCACTCTCTCCCACAGGCATGATTGTCTAATTATGAACACACTTGATATAGCCACATGTTTAAATTCTTTACCTATAGTTTAGCCTGAGCAGCCAAAAAGCTATGATTATGTTCTGAAATTCTGTTATATACTTTGGTTTAAAATATAATTATACATATTTTCAACTCAATTAAAAGTTTTACTTTCAACAGAAGAATGTTATATATAAAGATCTCTTTGTAATGAAAATAGTTTCAACATCATTGTGTTCTGATTAGTTGTGATATCTCAGCACATTTTTCAAAATCCGCTAATATCTTGATTTTACATAATTTGATTTTACATAACACCCCATTTTTGGGTCTGAAGGAGTTACGTAAAATCAAGACTCTACTGTATAGGGATCCAGGTTGAGCGGGTCCAGTTTAGCGAGGGTCTACTGTATGCCTTTGAAAATGTTCTATGGAATCTTTATTTTTGAATTTTGGATTTCAAAACAACCAATAGGTTGGAGAACATGGGACTTGACCATAACTTGGATTTCGTTGTAGGTACACGTATTTTGATTTACTCATACCATTAAGTGCAAAAAACCCTATGCGTTCTTAGGTTTGAATTTCATCACACTTTAATTTTGGTGGGATAGAAATAATTAGGTTTCATGGTAGCAATTAAGTGTAAGAATTTCCCCCAGAAATTTTTTTCTTTGATATGCTAATTTATTTATTATTTGGTGGAGTGGAGAGAGAAGGGAGGTTATCTTTATTTATTCAAATGGAGTGGTATTGAGAAAGAAGGTAGTCTCCCATTCCAAAGTTGTGAATTTCATGTTTGTTAGTTATAAGGAATAATAATGTGGGAGCTTTATCAAGGCACATTAAACTATTTCATATATCATGCATGGAAGAATGTAAAAACCAAAGAAAAGAAATATGTATAAACTTACCTTTGAATGTCATGCACAATTACCTCTAGGGCTGGATCATTCTCTTTGTAATTTTCCATAAAAATATTCATATCTGCACGCCACATATCACTAAAAGGAACCCATTCTTTAATATATTCCTCAATCCCATTGATAACATCCTCAATGACTGAAATAAATAGATAAGATCCTTCCATTAGAGTAATTAGAATTAACAAAAAAGATGTGCAATGGCCTGTCATGATAGAATCACCAGTTCCCCACTCATCCACCAAAGTTAAGAATTGTTGTGGGCTTTGCTTGAATATGGAAGGGATGATCCTGTGTCTGCAAATGACAGACAGGAAGTACAAAATGACCTGAGCTGCCAAAGCATGTTAAAATGAAATAACACTACATCAAAAAAGATTTACCTACAAAGCAAAACAAAATGGCAATAATGTGCAATGAGGGGTAACCAACAAAATCAGGAGTGTAAATTTTTTTATTGTAGAAAGATTTGGAGCTTTCCTGGCAAAGCAATTGCAAAGACCCTTATTGGGTCTTCCACCAAGTCAAGGGCAACATTTGGTCAACCATTTTTATGACACTTGAGTCCAACACAACACAACAACAAACCAGCCCCTTGACCCAGTTGAAGAATTAGAATACTTTGTGCACATTTTTCAGGTTCTACTGGCTAGATCTTTGCATCAAAACATAGGAACTAATGCATGATAATGCTGATTAGTTCAAGGGCCTTAGCTGATCTGCAGTCAATATATACTTAAAAACAAGTTCCATCTCTTATAGCTAGGTTAACTTTAAACATTTGATGAGTAGTCACTATGTTAATATCATCTTAACTGGAAGTTCAGCATTTTAAAAGATCATCTTACTATTGGTAACTGTCAATGTATGAGCACCAGTTGTCATTCCAAGAAGATGTTTCAGCAGTGATTATAAAACAGCCATAATACTTCATTTTAAATTTGTGAGTCAACAAACTTATGCTTATGAAATCATTAAAATGCCAATAAAAGAGAAAAAGGCAAGCATTTCATCAAATTAGTAACACTTGAGTCTTTCTTACTCTGGTCAATCCTAGACTTCAATGCAGCCCATCTACGATCTTTACTTATCTCAGCATGCACAGGAGCTTTTGATGCTTTAACAATATAGAATTTTGTAAGGATTCGTGGTACAACTTCCATACTTTTCACCATGCCTGACATAATTGTGAGAAGTTTTGTCTTGGTTAAGTCAGTAGGAGGTTTTAATTTGATCTAAAATAGAGATATAAAATTAAAAATATACTTACACAGCATCACATGGTATAGCATTGCAAGGGTATAATAGAATTACCAGCTTCAGTCACACACAAGCAGTAACTTGTCAGAAATATTGTAATTATAACATGTACCCTCAGGTATACTACATTTAAATGAGCCACTAAGTTATAAAATGTTCCTGGGCAACTAGCTGAAATACTGTAGCGAGTTTTAACGCAGAAACCACAGCATTGCCACAAGACTTGCAATGTTGTGAAAATGAGTGTTCATGTAGTGAAAATGATCTCTTAATGTTTTGGTTTTGATGTCATTTATGCGTTGTATTTTTGAACTTGATGTGTCCTATATCTTTGTACGATTTACATGATTTCTGGGCAAATAAACAATTATGTATTATTAATATTAGAGTTGTTAAGGTCTTATGTCTCACCAATACATTAAAAATAAGGATAAAAAGAAAAAAACACCCAAAGAGTGTCATCAATTCAAACTATTGTGACCAAGTCTTTTTCCCTTAAGTATGGAGAAATTTTCAGGGCAATAATTCACACTTCTAAACTTAAACATGGCACATATTCAATAAATATTTAATAGGTTTATATTTACATACTATATCTTATTTTGTTTCTTTTTATATTTGACATGAATAGTACTACCTGAATCAATTTTTTCCATTATTTCTGTTCTATGTAGGTACTTAATTTAGTTATTATAGGACTTTTTTGGAAAAGATTTGTTCCACCGGGAAAAATGGTAGTACCACTATGAATGCTAACAACTTGAGAACTGCTAATCATATCATGATGTGGAATCTCTCTTTTCCACTGCTCATTTTGACTCAATGTCTCAGAGAGATTTGATGAAACATTACTATCTCATTTGTCATTTTCTCCATTCAGTTAAAAAAGAACTTTTGCTTAACAAACCCTATTCACCACTTTTGACTTAAATTTGGCTTTGACTTATGACTTAAATGTGGTCTTCTGACTGAGAAAAGGGGTCCAAATGAATGACATTTATTTGTTTCATAATAAAATTTGGGTGTCTAGAAAGGCAATATATCAGCATACTCTTCATGTTCTCTGGGAAAATAAATGTTATCAGCTAGTGATGCAGTCATAATTTGAGGATTCCATCAATTCCTATCAAATCCATGGATTGGAGATTCGATTGAATCCTTCCAAAATAGATTGGAACCCTGGTTGTGCAGGTAGCATATGTGCCACACCGTGGTAAGCTGTAAATCGCTGTAAAATCTCACCCCATAATTTTAGCATCTCATTGTCATTTTACTACAGAATTGTTGAAAATTTGCGTGAACATCCACTGTCATAAATATGTAAAATAATGGAGATTTCATAGTTATTAATCACGAATAGTTTCAATTAATATTCAGCGTACGGAGCATGCAAACACCATCCTCACAACCTCCCAATGTATCATTTTCAAATCTGGCGAGCGTGTTGCAGACCATATAATACCTGCTGTTTTTAAGCCTTAGTTTTGAGCTACAGAATTATATACACCTATCCTAGAACGTCTTATCCAACATTGCTTTTTACATATCATAGAAGTTGCGAAGTTTTCACCTAACTGTTTTTATTGTTCCGTCGCGCTGGGGTTTTGTTTCATAAATATAAGGCCATGCATTTCTATCAGAGTCCTGCATCGTGATTGTTCTGTAAAATTAATCCTGGTACTTTCTAAGCATAATTAACCCATTCGCATCCGTCCCCTGGGATTTAAATCGACCCCAAACACCACGTATAATAAGTTTGCAAGTAAGAAAAAGAATTTTCTAAGGTGATTTACAATGGAAAACATTTTCTAAATAGCCACCAGATAGCAGCTACAAACAGGTACACTCTCAGGCCAAAAGGTTACAAAAAAACTCGTAAGAAAGCAGCAGGATCAACTGACAAATAACACTACGCATTCTGCGTACCAGTACGCTTGGAGTGTTTGTGGCCAGCTTGAGGCCGCGTACCAGTACGCTTATGGATGCGAATGGGTTAAAAAAGTTGTTCAGTTCAAAACATGGATAAAATAAAAAATGGGAACAGTTAAATGGGAAACGGGAATGAATGTTTACGTGACAAAAAATTAAAAGAGAAGTGAGGTTATTGTCTCCCTATCACATCACTACATTCGAATTCCTACCTTAAGACTGACATTTATTGGATCCACAGTTTTACACTGTGCCGTGCAATTTTGTGCTAAATTCAGATGAATTCAAATCGCCCTATCATTTAAGTCTACTAATATAAAGAGTTAATATTTTATTCTTTGTGCCAAAATCACAAGAATGAAAACCAGTCAGGTCACGAGTACTAGTGTATGGTTATTTGTGTGGATTTGCCCAAGAGGGGTTTTAGGCATTACTTTTCACAAAAAATGCTGATGATAAAGTCGTGAATTACATCTTTTGCCGAAATATTATATTTCTTGAAATGGCATCTCCAAAGCCACTACTGCACTATGGAATAACGTAAAAATAACTACCAGCTCCAGCCTGTGAAGCAGCAAAAGCCTGAAATTTGAACCAAAAATAATCACAGAAAGGTTTTTAAATGCCTTCTATGAAAATACCTTTGGACTGCTCTAGCATCAAAATTTTTAAAGAGAGTCTTCAGAACTCCCGGAAATTTGGTTAGCAATAAAAGAAATCCTCCTCCGAGGCCTCTGCCTCCGACCCCTCCCCGATCCCTCAGGTGTTGGAACAAAGCGGACTGGCCTGCCATTAACCGCACTCTCTTGCTACTTCCTTGGTACCTCCTGGAGCTTGGGTCACCCGAGGATGCACTCCAACTCTTTTATGATCTTCTCCACACGGCCATCGCGGACCTCGTCCCTTCTCGACGTCTGTGAAAGGGGAAGCCACTGTGGCTCACAGCAGAGACATTCCGGATCTTAAAAAACAAGCTTGCTGCCTGGAAACTTTAGAAGCGCTCTCCCAACCCCTACACCCGTGAGTCCTTTGTCCATCTTCGCCACCATGCTCGACATCTTCTCCGTCGTGACTACACGGACTTCATCAAAAGAATTACTTGTGACATTAAGGTAAACTCCAAGGGATTCTGGTCGCTGATTAATACCAAAAGAAAAACCCATCGCATCCTGCATAAACTACCAGCCGGTGTAGTGACATATGAAGGTGACGCCAGGCTCTCGGGCTTCAATGATTACTTCTCCTCTAATTTCACCCCTTCTCCTAATATGAACCTCCCCCCTGTTCATCCGGTTTCCGCTCTTTCCCTTGCGTCTATCTCCACCTCTCCTCGCGAAATCCTAAAGTATCTGTCATCCCTACCTATTAGCAAATCAACCTGTTCAGATGATATTTCCTCAATTTTCCTTCATCGTACGTATACTTCACTCTCTATATTCCCATCTCCATCATTTTTAACAGATTCCTTTTATCCGGAACTTTCCCAGCGCAATGGAAGAACTCCTATGTAACCCCCATTTTGAAAACCGGTCCTAAGGATAAAATTGAAAATTATTGCCCCATTTCAAATTTACCAGTGTTGTCTATAATCTTTGAGCGTATTCTCCATGATCGCATTCTTCATTTCACTCTCCCATACATCTCACCCTTTCAGCATGGTTTCCTTCCTGGTGGCTCCTGCCTCACTAATCTATCCATTTTACATCATCACATTATTTCTGCATTTGAAAACGGGTCGCAACTCGATGTCTGTTATATTGATTTCTCTAAAGCTTTCGACTCCGTCAATCACAACCTCCTTCAACACAAACTTCAGCCCTGTTACAATATACATGGCCCCATATTATCCCTTATTTCTAACTTTTTGAATTCTAGCAGCCAGCGGGTTTTAATAGATATACCTCGATGTATCTGCCAGTTACCTCTGGAGTCCCCCAGGGCAGCGTTCTCGGCCCCCTTCTATTTGCACTCTATGTAGACGACCTAATTGAAGATGTTCTACCCTCGGGTTGCAGCATTCTTTTATATGCAGATGACTGTAAAGTATTTACAGCAATTAACAGTGAGGCAGATTCCCTTAATTTACAGTCATCTCTAAATGCCATTGATAGCTGGTGCGCCAAATGGAAACTGCACGTGAATCCTGAGAAGTCTGCTGAAATATCCTTCTCCTTAAAACATAAAACCATCTCCTTTACCTACGAACTTTCCAAGCACCCTATACCTTCTGTTAGTTCCCACAATGACCTAGGGGTTACCTTTGATCAAAAGTTGATGTTCCATGAATATATTTCTGGTATTTCAAAAAAGGCAATGTCGAAAGTGGGAATTCTCTATTGGCTCAAAGAAATAACATTTGCCCTAAAATCTGTTTCTTGAATGTGTACTACCCACCCTAGAATATTGCTCTCCCATCTGGTCAACTGCATCCCCCACCACTCTTAAATTACTCAATCGCCTCCTTAACTTCTTTTTAGCCATAGTCCGTCATCGCGTGCCCTCCCTTAGACATAGCTCATGTGAAGAAATCCTATCACCTCTCCCTTCGTCGGCTGACTTCAGACCTTAAATTCCTGCACTCCATCATGAATGGATCCTTCCGCTCTGATCTTCTTCTTTCCTATTTTTTCACTCCGCATCCCAGCCTGCATCACTCGCAATGTGAGTCTGTTACACACACCCAAATTCCGTCTCTCCATTTCCCAACGATCACTATTCTACCGCCTACCTTCATCTTTCAATGCCCTAACCAATAGTCACCCTACCCTTGACCTTTTCTCCTCACGCAACGTCTTTCTCTCTACTGAAACGTAATGCGTAACATTCATGTCATATTCATCTCATTCTTGCCTTGTTTATATTTTGAATATTTTTGTTTTGTTTCTACTACTATTGTTGTTTTTTAAATTTATTCTGTTTATTGAACCCAATGTAAAGGCCTTAGTTGCTGTTTTTGGAGTTTTTGATAAATAAATATATAAATAAAAATAAAAGAAATGGATTAGATCCTGACAAGACTAAAAATACTCCATTTAATAGCAAATATACACAAATTACTTTGTTCACTTAGCTTTCTTTAGCATTCCTTATTTAAGAATTCATGAATGCCATTGTGAAAAATAAAAGCTGCTTAACCTTCCAGCAGGCGTGCATTTTTCAGTCACACGAGTGAGCGCATTGTGTACGCAGTACACGGAGATGCTAATAAAGAATAAATGAGGTGTTTTGTTATATAATGGTTAATTTGTCATTGGTTAGCTATATTTATTATTTATTTACATAATTGTTCACATTTCACTTGCTTAATTTTTATTATTTCATATTTTAATAGCTGTCTCTCTTACGGAAGAAACTTGTTCTTCAGCGTCTTGTAGGCACAAAAGGCAAGTGACAAAAACTCTTTAATGTTTTTTGCTAACGTATTTACCACATGCAATATCACAGTAGAAGTGTTATTTATGCATAGTTTACATCTCCCTCTTTTCACAAAATTCACCAGAGAAGTAGTTTTTACTTGAGAGTGGTAGCGCTTCAGGTATGCTTACAATCGGACGGCGGAGTCAAAACCGTTGATTTTGACACTAAATGCCCCTTTTTGAGACCCACGGCTAGATAGTTTCTGAATATTCTCCTTTGATGCCGTTCTTTATCATACCATGTTTATTGAATAGACAGAATCTGAGTTTATGCCAGCTATATTCAAGAAAACAAAATATCATGCAAGTGGTGGGCCACGAGCTTCGCACATTTTATCAACTGTGTTTACTGCACATTTAGTTTCATTGTAATGTGTTATTATTTTGGTCTGCTGGTAGCTGCATTGATGTCACGTGACTCATGCACTGTAGGCATTCAAATGACGGCTTTGAGTCTTGGTACGTATAACACGAGGGTCATGTTTTTTTAGAATCCAAGCAATGAAATATGTACTTCCCTTAAAGGATCACTTCGTTCGGCTTCAAATTTCTGTTTCGGATTTCAAAATTAGTTTCACGGATGTAAATGGTATTGATGCATAATTGCATCATTTTATGTAATAAAAAAAGACTCATTCTCTGATATTATTATTTTCATGATCACAGCAGGTCTCCACAACACACACAATATTGTGCTTCAGGCAAAAATTACTGCCAAATAATAAAATGAATAGATAGTCAGTAACTTGCAATATATGTCGCCAAATATTGTTAACAATAAAAAAACAATATCTTTTAGAATAGCAAAAATATATGAACAGACCTCGATTGTTCATTGATTCAACGGGCCATGCAGCGCACAACATGCGGACTTCACAACTCGTTTCGCTTTCTTTTTCCCCAAAAACTGCTACTAAGAAAATAATTTCAGCACACCACGAAGGCTGTTTGTACAAATGAGGAATAGCAAAGGGTCCCAAGTTGGTCCCATTACAGTAAAATGGATTAAAACACCAAAAACCAACCGTCGTGTACTCAGTACACGTAAGCGCCTGCCGGAAGGTTAATTTTATTTCTCCATTTAAGCTAAATTATTTGATTTATGTAAGAAGGAAAACCTAGAGCTACTCATTGGTTTCATAAATTTACAAGAACATTAATAGTGAATTAGGATTTGTTTTACACAAGTATATACATTGGTAATGAAAAGGAACATGCACACATAATTTGGTGAAAGCAGAATTTGGATTAGAAATTCGGTATTTGAGATTCAATAAAGAAAAGAGATATTTTGGGTTAGGATGCTAGCAAAGGACTGACAATGAGTGGAATGAGTCATGCAGTATGGGCTTGGGGAAAAGGTTTCACCACCTATGTCCTGTGGATTCCCCACACAGAATGACATACATTTGAACTTTGGGTTGAATATTACAAGAAATTTTCATTTATAATTTCTGAGATGAGTGAACTGCAGATACTGGAGCTCTACCGTATTAACTTTTTTGACTGAATGAGAGCTGTTTCAGTTTGTGGCTTTATGCAAGCCCTCCATTTATTCTTTACTCCATGGTTCTAGACATGCCTTAAAAAGTCTCTATGCTATTAAAATCTCTGCTCAACATAAGCATTTTAACAAACTGCAGAAAGTGATTTGTTCCATTTACCATGAAAATCCAGAAGTGAATGTGATATATACTAAACCTGGACCATTTGAGTGCCTTTGAAATAGTTATTTCACTAAAGATATTTTGCAAGTAAACCTATAAAAGCAATGTGAACATAAATAAATTTGCTGAATAGAATCTTCCATCACACGATAACACAAGAGTTTTCTCCCAGCTAATATCTAGTTACTGTCAGAGATGTCTAGGGCATTTATCAACACCAATGGCTTCCCTTTGGTCAAAAATTTAACTAGGATGAAGGCCACAGAAACATAAGTAATGAAAAGAGAAACATTTCAGAATAAAAAAGAATCATCTATTACAATGAATAAAACTGTTTCACCAATGATGAAAATAAGGAAGATTAATTCATTGCATTCAGGGTCTGGTAATCTGCAACAGTCAACACTACTTAGGAAAGTTATACTTGCAATTTATAAAAGCATTTAATTAGCAATAAAACACAAAATTCAATCAAGGAAATGTACTGATTAAAAAAAAACAAGATGGCACTTTTTCCACAAGTTTTACTTCGGTACAACACATTTCAACCGTTTGGTCATCATCAGGTACACTACTTATTGAATGTACAATACTTATGGTATTGTACATACAATAAATACTTATGGTATTGTACCTGATGATGACCTAACGGTTGAAACGCGTTGTACCGAAGTAAAACTTGTGGAAAAAGTGCCATCTTGTTTTTTTAAATCAATATGTATACTTTCCACTACATAGCCTGCCTCAGTCAATTTTATAAGGAAATGTACGTTTAAGATTCACACAGAAACAGCTTCATTTTCATTTTATTATTTTGCCACTAGTCTGATTGCAACTTCTGACACATTATGATTACAATTACTTTAGTTCTTGGAGGGAAGAGAGAGAGAGAGAAGGTGGTGAGGGCAGTGTAAGCCAGAAACAAAATTTGCACTATGGTAAAAGAATGCACCAAACAAGGTACATAAATTGATAGATTGTTTTTAGGGGGGGCCTTCGACAGGAGCCCGAGCACTTAGACCTTCTTGGTCCATTGTGCCAACCCCATGCCTGTCTGCCACATACAGACAGGGGACAAGAGCGCCACAGTGAAGGTATGTATGGTCAACCATACAACCCCTGTCCGGGCCCAACATTGCTTAACTTCGGTGATCTTACGAGAACCGGTGTGTCAATGTGGCTGGGCCCTTGCAATCAAAGGCACATACTATGTGTAGTTAAATTTCACGTGACTTTACAGGGTGTAGTGAAATTTCCCATGCTAACTACTCATTACTGAAGGAAAAATTTCCAGAGGTGATTCATGCAAAATATGGAAAAGTTCTTTGCGAGCTGTGAAAAAAAAATAAATAGAACTCCTAAGGAAAGAAAGAGTATATATTGCCATTTAAGAAAAAAACTTAAAATAGCTCAAAATAATACTCACAACAAGATCTTCCAAATAAACCTTGGCTTTAAAAAGAGGTAAGGTATAGTTTTTCTCCTTTCTGAGTAAAATGTTTATCAAATGTTCCAATGAGTGATAAGTAGCATATTTGAAGGTTTCATCCAACATGGATTCAATTTTATCCAGATAATCAGTCCATTGCTTTGCCATCTGAAATAACAGGAGACATTTTCTCAGTTACAACCTTTGTCAAAGTTATCGATGTACTTCTCAAGAATTGTACTTACTTTATGCAAGTGATCTTTAAAAATTTCATAGACTATTTCCATCAACTCTTTAACTTTGAGGTAACTTATTAGCATTTCCTGGATCAATTTATCTCTGTGATAGAAAAAAGACAATGAGAATTACAAAAAGCTTCAAGGATGACCAAAATAAAAATAGAAACAAGATGTGATTCCAGCAGTGATCGATACATATTACTTTATAGGCCAAAGTAGTCACACTGCAAGTTAATTTTCATATATTCTAAGACCTATTGATGCATTACAGGCATTTTTACTAATGCTTCCAAATACCGTATTTACTCGTGTAAGCCGCGCACCTTTTTTCCGAAAATGCCGGTGAAAAAATGGGGGTGCGCGGCTTACACGAATCCTCTAAATTTTCATGTAAGCCGCGCACCATTTTACCTTAAATTCCTGCCGTTAGTTTCTCCAAAGTGAATACAGTAAGTCCTCGCATTAGGATCATCTGACTTACGAACATCCAATCAAAAAATTCAAACGTGTGAAGTAATGTCAAATTTGACGCCACCGGATAAGTTATTTTGCCGTTGCAGCTGGCGGTGTGGCGTGCAGCAACTCGCGGATTGGTACTACCCCTCTCTGCCGCGACGAATTTTAACAATATTATCTCGATATATCAATTTGCAATGTTAATTGTTTACTTGCGTCATAAATTTTTACGGATGATTCGGAAGTAAGACGAAAGCCGAAAGATGCCCTGCAGGTAGTGATATATTTGGAGATATTGCTACTCTTTACATTTCAATGGAAATCGACTTACATGTGTCAAGCTGCCTTCGCATCTAATAGAGGCATGATTCCATTCACTCATTCGTTTTGTGATGACAAATAATTATTACCTGCAATACGAGGCTCTATTCAGGTTATCGTAACGAATGGTAAAATATCCTTCCCAGGGTTTGTGGAAATTGCTTTACAGGCAGTCCTTCCATCCTGCTATCCCTCTCAATCACTCAGCCGGAAACAATAAAGCTGTCAGATTTTAGGGTGATATCTCAGTCAGATCTGAACAATTGGCGTGTCCAAACCGGTTTTTCCCAGAAGATCCCTCAAGAAAAAAGTTCTTCGTTCCTTATTTCTGGGCGCGACGACATTCATCTGCGAGGGAATCATTCAGCAAGAAAGAAAAGGGGGTAACCCGAGAGGATCACTCCTTCACCTTATCTGTTATTATCTACCCTCGCCCAGTTTCGCTTTTATCCAGGTGCCTTTCACTAGTGGGGGAGGGGTTGGACCTCCTTTCAGGGGCCTCGGCAGCCAACACTAGATTACAGCAGCCAACACAACACGACAGACAACACACGGACGATGCTCGAACGAGGGAGCCGTTATTTCGGTTGATTCAAATTGTACCCTTACCCCGGTGGTAGCTGTGAGGTTGACTTCGCACTCCTTCATGATTTTTCCACAACCTGAAATTATGTTGTGTAGCGCCCGAGTGAGCTTTGAAACGCATCGCCACATCAATGGGATAAATAACGTAGTGCATCGGCGCATGCAAAGAGAGAATCGGAACTCTAATCTGTTTTTACTTCCTTTTATAGGAAGCATCATTCACTTATGGAAGTGGATACCACGCCAGGAAATCCATTTTCAGACCGTTGACTTTTACGTCGCCATGCTAATAGATAAAGAAATTCTGTTTTCACCGTTTGGCGCAGGAAGGATGTTGCTAGAACTTATTTCATAGGGCTCAGGAGAAAAAATTAGTTAACTTGTCTAAAGTCGATCATTTCGCGGAAATGCTACTCGGCTGTGAGAAGTGATACGAAAATGAGCTTTGATATAAGTTCTAGCTGCATCGTTTATCTTTCAATGCGGATACTCCTCAAGTTGGTACGTAAGTTTAATACAATTACTATAGTCGTGTAAAGCAAAGAAGATGTCAAGCGCTTATTTCCACAGGCTTTCACGCCGAGCGCTGGCGCTTCCGGCAGTCCAGCGAACGGCTACGCGTCCTTGGCCCGCCTCTTCCTCTCCCATCCACCACTCTCTCTCATCCATCTCTCTCTCCCCCCACCCTCGCATCGGCGCTCATAGTTAGGGGGTCGGAGTAAAGCGATATCGCGATATTTTTTCTCAAGTCAGCATCACATTTCATCAAAAGTATCACATTTCACTCATCGCTTTCCCACACCCTAACTTCGCAGGTGGCTTCCAAAAGTAGGGGGGGGGGGGGCGTTGGCCGCTGGGAGTCACTTATCAGCGATGACCACGAACCAAACGTATCACATTTCAGGCATCTATCAGTTACGGACGGCATTCTGCTTTTATTTGTTGATTCGGCGATGGATTTCCGTAATCGAATGATCATGGGTTGAAATTGTATATTATTCTGCAATTATATTAGCTTGATATTTCATTTCGAACAGATGCCATTTTTAGAGCTGGATGATGTGATTGTATACAACTGTGATTATTGTGTGATGTTAGGAGAAAAATATGCACCATAAAACGGGCTGTGTATCGTGACGATATTAAAACGTAACGCATTAAATTCATGAGAAAGATGTACTTCAACATTTAACTTTGGCACAGAATTTCTATTAAAGAATGTGCATTCATGTTATGACAAAATGATGCAGGCTCAAGGCAAAAAAAATTGATTTTTTGAAAAAAATAATTTTTTTCCTCACGAGCCTGCCCGAAAATGGGGGTGCGCGGGATACACGAGGGTGCGGCTTACACGAGTAAATACGGTATACCAGTGAAAGGGAATATTCTGGTTCATTGAATGACTGGATATGCTCATGAAATTGACAGAATCAAAAATTAGAGATTCATAACATTTTCACATATAGCAATGATGAGGAAAAACAATTTATATCCACAATTTTAGTACCTGTTGAATGCTATATGGAACAAAACGAAAAGTGGTAATAATGGTTTAATGTTTATTTGTGTAGCAACTTAACATGACAAACTATACTGGAGACAAAAAGTACTGCACGTCATAGCCACCCGAACTCCAATTTGTAACTGCCGTGACTGCTTGGCATATCAGCTGATGCAATGACATAGTCGATCATAGACAATCGATAGCTTTCTCAATCGACACACACAAATTATTACAAAGAAATTTAACATAACATAACAACCAATTAGAACTCAAATATTTTCTAACAGTACCTATTTAATAATATAAGTTTTAAATTTAAAACTACAGCTAAGCAATGTTTTTCTGCCAAGCAAAAATCCAGAGGGAATCAGAGTATGTGAAGAATGAGAGGAAAGAAATAGGTTCAAAGTAGATAATCAAATATGTACAGGCAAAAGTAAGGGTTTCATAATTAGATGCAAAACAGTACCGTGCTGTCAAACTAGCTTTATACAGGGCCAAGAGCATTCCCAGTTTTTAAGGAGGATGTAATTTCAAGAAGTTTTCTAAGATGGTTTGCCAACCTCTTAAACCACCAAATTTTAAATGAATATATACAAGGAATTATTTTTAAATGTTTCAAACTGTTGTAATAACAGAAGTAATTTCTCATGTACCCTGGCACACCACTGATGGCAACTGTTTTCTAACAAGTGACTGTCGAAAGTGTGTGTGCGACGAGGTGGTGTGGCCTGCTTTGGACTTTGTCAGTCAGTTGGTCGAAGTCAGTCAAAGTGAGTTGTTGTAAGTCACTTTGCGAAGTTCGGTAATTAATCTCATGTATAGTGTTATATATTTGTAAGTGTTCTTTGGAATAAAATTCCATATCTCCAGGAAAACCCACTGGGCAAAATCATTTAACCTCACCAGACAAACAAAATCTTTATAATACATTATAGACAAGGGGTTAAAATATGATATTTACTCATGTACCACTTGCCTTCATGCAGATGCCCTCATGAATATAAGGAAGCAAATTATGAAAACTATTTTATGCATTCCCAAGTAAAAGGATACATCCCTGTAAACACAAAAAGCTGCAGCAGTGCTGCACAAGGATGTCAAGGTTGCACATGCAACTCACATTGAAGGAAGCGCTCCCACAGCATCTCTGCAGCGATATTTTGGAGCACGCTGCCAAAACGTGCTGCTGCAGCGCATCAACAGCGCATGTGTAATGCATGCCAGCAACACGCTGCTGATGCGCTACCAACACATGTTCGTGAAGCATGAAGTCACCGCTGAAAGAACATGGGCTCTTTCACTCCTCCCTTAACACAAAGCTATGAGTAGGTTGAATTGTTAGTGATATGTATATTTTCAGGCACCTGTTTTATCATATATAAATTATATCGAGATAATTTCGAAATATATTTATAAATATCGAGATAATTTAAAATTAGTTGAAAAGATAACTATTGATGCAGAGTATAAAATGAAGTTCTCAGAATGGAACACGCAGTTTTATGAGCTTCCCATATTAATCGATGTCAGTTCCAATTAATTTCCACAATTTATCGGATAAAAAATTATACATAGGGCAAACTGCTCGCATAAGGAGCTACAGCAGATACAGACAGCCACGATACATTTCGCGCCTAGTTTGAATGGAATGGATTGTATAAATGAATAAGAGATGGCGCTGAGTACCGTTGATGTCTTAGGTGAACTGTAGATTGTTGCTGCACAAAGTGTAACTTTTAATGAATAGTTTTGCATCACGTATTTATTTTAGAAACTACAGCTTTACCACAAGGCACAATAAAAGTCATCGTAGCTTTCATGATGAGCCATTATAAAGTACATATCTTTGGCTCTCGACATACGCAGCCATGTGGGACACAATAAAATTCATGGGATATTTTTTGCAATATGTAGAGAAGGTATGCTGGGCCAAATTGGTCTGCTTTTGAGAGTATCCTCTGTTGGGACTTGGAAGGAGCACATGTAGTTTTCGTTATGTGATAACAGAGGTAACTGTATGCTGTTATTTCATTTTGGACTTTTTTACTTTCAAGAAGAAGGCAAGGTCGGGTGGATGGGTTAAGTGTTTTTGGGGCTGTGGCTGGTTGTGTTAGAGGTAGTGGGAGGTTCGCCTAGAGATCATAAATAATAAGGCATTTGAAATGTATTAAAAATTATAACGAAGACATTGCCACAGCATGGTGAAGCATTACTGCAGCGCTGTGGATACAAGCCAATAGCACTGCTGCAGTGCCTCTGTAGCGCTGCTGACATTGGAATATTGGAAATTTGAAGGTGTTGGGCATGCTGCAGCAGCGTGTCTGCAGCCGCTGAAGCACTGCGATGTTATGCTGCTGCCGCGCATCAGCAGCATTTTGTGTTTACAGGGATGTTGAAAGCCTATTGAACCTGTGATGAAGAGCTTTAATCTGTCTTGAAACTGCCTTGAATTCCGACTTACTCTCACTTGAAATTCTGCCTTGAACTGCCTTAAGAATGAGACAGACATTGTAATTTTCCACACTTAAATTTATTCTCTCGACCGGTTTCAACGTTTACACGTCATTTTCAAGAGCTGTCAGAGAGACAGCTCTTGAAAATGACGTGTAAACGTTGAAACCGGTCGAGAGAATAAATTTAAGTGTGGAAAATTACAATGTCTGTCTCATTCTTAAGTACAATGAATTTCCACAAAGTGAACTCGTCTACAATCAATTTGAACTGCCTTAATTGTTTTTAAGTGTGTTGGGACTGCCTTGATCTTGGTTGAAACTCACTTGACTTCCTTTGATACTTAGTATGTACATATGTGGAAACTATAATTTCCGTATTGAAACTTATTAACTTTGAGAACATTTCTCTTTATCCAATGTCCTTGATTATGAACAAAGTCACCACTTCCCTCACAGCCTTGAAAATGCCCTTGCTCCTTAAATTTACTCCATCCTTTTATTCAGTCCCCTTCAGAGAATCCGGAGATTTCAGATTTCAATTTTTAAATTATTTATTTTTTTTTATTTTTTTTTTTAATTATATGGCCTTCATTGGACCACTTTAGTCATCTTCTGGATTTCTTATGATTTCTCTCAGCCCAATATTTTTTCATTCGCTCGGATCGTAGCTTTCTTTCTTCATCTGAGATCACCCTTCCTATTCTCTGTTTGTTGATCTTGGTTGGTAGTCTGATCTGTTTGTCCTTGAGTTTCACGATAGCATCTATTTTTTTTTTCAAATCTTCTATTGAAATGTGTAATTCACTCATATATTCCTTAATTTCTGCTATCCATCTTGCACTGGTCTTACTGTTCCATAACTTTTCTACAATATTTTTGCTTATTCTATTTTATGGTGTTCTGATTAGGTGTCCAAAGAATGAGATTCGTTTCTTTCTCACTGTGCTCATTACAGGTTCGATTTCTCTGTAGAGTGTTTCATTGGAAGCTTATCTCGTGCCCGTTTTTTTAGTATTTTTTATTTATGCAAGTACTAACTATTCTCCTTTCTATCTTGAGTAATTTATCTATTGCAATTGTGTTAGTTGTTTTGAAGATGGTTTCACTTGCATAGGTTATTTCCGGTTGTATAACTGTTTCAAAGTGTCTTTTTGTAATGTGTTCTTGGTGATATATTGTGCTCTAGTCAATTTATGTATTCTATTGTTCCTAGTTGGTTTCTCATACAGGTTGTATGTTATGATTTCCCCTAGATATTTAAATCTGTCCACAATTTTTATCTCTTGATCTTCCTTGTACCATTCCCTCATAATATATTCTAGGGAAGAATTGAACAGCAATTAGCAATATTATCTCAATATATCAATTTGCAATGTTTATTGTTTACTTGCCTCATAAATTTTTACGGATGATTCGGAAGTAAGACGAAAGCCGAAAGATGCCCTGCAAGTAGTGATATATTTGGAGATATTGCTACTCTTGATGTTTCAATGGAAATCGACTTCCGTGTGTCAAGCTATCTCCGCATCAAATAGAGGCATTATTCCGTTCACTCATTCGTTTTGTGATGACAAATGATTATTACCGGCAATACGAGGCTCGATTCGGGTTATCGTGATGAATGGTAAAATATCCTTTCCAGGGTATTTGGAAATTACCTGACGAGCAGTCCTTCCATCCAGCTGTCCCTCTCAATCACTCAGCCGGAAACATTAAAGATGTCAGATTTTAGGGTGATACCTCAGTCGGATCTGAACAATTGGCTCGTCTAAACCGGTTTTTCCCAGAAGACCCTTCAAGAAAAAAGATCTTCATTCCTTATTCCTAGGCACGACGACATTCATTTGTGAGGGACTCATTCAGCGAGAAAGATAAGGGGGTAACCCAAGAGGATCACTCCTTCACCTTATCTGTTATTTTCTACTCTCACCCAATTTTGCTTTTACCCATGTGGCTTTCACTAGTGGGGGAGGGGTTGGGCCTCCTTTCAGCGGCCTTGGCAGCCAACACTAGGTTGATACGGCCGATGATCGAACGAGGGAGCCGTTATTTCGGTCAATTCAAATTGTAACCTTACCCCGGTGGTAGCTGTGAGGTTGACTTCGCGCTCCTACATGATTTTTCCACAACCTGATATTAAGTTGCGTAGCGCCCGAGAGAGCTTTGAAACGCATCGTCACATCAATGGGATAAATAACGTAGTGCATCGGCGCATGGGAAGAGAGAATCGGAACTCTAATCTATTTTTACTTCATTTTATAGGAAGCATCATTCACTTATGGAAGTGGATACCATGCCAGGAAATCTATTTTCAGACCGTTGACTTTTACATCGCCATGCTAATAGATAAAGAAATTCTGTTTTCACCATTTGGCGCAGGAAGGATGTTGCTAGAACTTGTTTCATAGGGCTTGATACATACTTGTGCGTACTTGATATCAATCACATCAGAGAAAAAATTAGTTAACTTGCCTAAAATCGATCATTTCAAGGAAATACTACTCGGCTATGTGAAGTGATACGAAAATGAGCTTTGATATAAGTTCTAGCTGCATCGTTTATCTTTCAATGCGGATATTCCTCAAGTTTAATACAATTACTGTAGTCGTGTAAAGCAAAGATGTCCAGCACTTTTTTCCAGAGGCATTTGTGCCGAGCATTGGCGCTTCCGGCAGTCCAGGGAATGGCTACGCGTCCTTGGCCTGCCCCTCGCTCTCCCCTCCACCTCTCACTCTCTCTCTCCCCCACCCTCGGCTCGGCACTCATAGTTAGGGGGTCAGAGTAAAGTGATATTTTTTTCTCGAGTCCGCATCATATTTCATCATAAATATCACATTTCACTCATCGCTTTCCCACGCCCTAACTTCATAGGTGGCTTACAAAAGTTGGATGGGGGAGGGCGTTTCCCGTTGGGAGTCCCTTATCAGCTATGACAGCGAACCAAACGTATCACATTTCACCCATTGCATGCCCGCCCTAACTTCTCAGGTGGTTTCCACCAGTTGGGACATCCTTTTGAGGACAACTTATAGACATCCTTTCGAGAGCATCAGCAGCCAACTTCCATGGTTCCAACTAGTTCCTACATCGGCCGCAATACAGGATGACCGTTATTTAGGGCGATTTTAATGGTATCCACTCCCCAGTGTGAATTTTTTTATCTGATCCAGATCCGATTTTTTTAAATGAATTAGGATCGATTTCATTATCCGGAGAAACGTAATACCCGCGGATCTTTAGATCCGATCTGACCATCCCTAAATAGTATTTTCCTGGCGAATCAGCTTGTGTCTTAGAGGACGAACAAACAATTTAAGAGCACATTTTGGAGCAAAAGAGTGCATCTTATGGGCCAGGAAATACGGTAACTAGAATTTTCGATGCCTGCTAACGTTTTTCAACTTACTAACAAGTTCTCGGAACGCATCTCGTTCGTATGTCGAGGACTTACTGTAAATTGGATGAGTACGGCAGTGACTTCTGACTGCTGGAAGCGGACACCCAGCGAAACCACACCTTTACTATTGAAGCATTGAAAAATGAGATATCGTTCAGGTAATACCTACATTCAGTGCATAATGTATTCGGCGACGATCATTAATTAGATTTTTAACTCTGAAAAGGAGCGCCAAAACGTTACTGTGATCCATCACTATTCGTATAAACAAGTAACTTTTTCACGTCGGGACCAAGATCCGAGGTTCGTAATTTTAAAACTTCGTTATTTCGTAATATCGCGTACTGTTACATACACTTACATACCCTTTAGGTCGGGACCGAAGATTTTGCTTTGTAATATCAAAATTTCGTAATTTCGAAGTTCATATTTTCGAGTTTCTACTGTAATTGACATGGGTCATATGTCCTTTTTTCTTTGATGGTTTCCTGTTTTTTCTTGTTTCGTGGGGTGAACTTAATTTTTATTTTGATCAAGTAGTGGTCTGAGCCGGTGTCTGTTCCTCTTAGTACTTTGACATTGTAAATTTCTCTGTGAAAGATCTTCTCCATGCAAACGTGATTTCTTTTTTATATAGGTAGTAAATAATTATTTTTCATTTTTGCGTATTATTCTTTATGAATGCCCAAATCAAGTTGTATATGTACAAAAAAGGTACTTTAATGCACATATATTTAAACCGAAAGGGAGAGAATCACAGATAATTGTACGTGTTGAGTTTGATTGCACAAATTGTTTCAGAACAATAGGCTATGTCGAGTACCGCTCAACACCAGAGTAGAAAGTGTTAGTGGCCAACTGGTTTGTAAGTATTTGATTAATATGTATGTATGCAGGACATAAGAGGACATGGCATAGTGGAAAATAACTAGCGGATATCATGACCGTATTGGTTTGGCTACTGCATATCAGGTTCCGGATATTGGGTGATACATTCCCACTGGCAGCGACAGATGTGGAGAAGAGGAGAAGGCATTGGCGTTGTGACGACTGATGAGACGAAATCTTGTTTCAGTCTAGGGCTTTCATGCTATTGTGCTCAATGGCCCATTGAGTAACAAGGAATTAAAAAAAAATTCCCACCTACGATAACTCAGGCTTATCCAATCTGTACATGGCAGCCCGATACATTGGTGTGACAACTGATATACCTATATCGGGCGATAGTTACCTACGCTCCAACGAGATAAATTAAACCAGAACGCTTAAGTTGGTTGCAGTTCTCAACCGGTACCGGTATACCAGCGGGTATGTCGGCTGCCACACTCGATATTTAGAAGTTCGGTTGGTGATCACAGTCCCTATATTAGGGACCATGGTTGCGATAAAGCTTTTGTAAATCGTGAAACATGTTACATGGAAAATGTTTCTATTGGAGATCCAGCTTCAGAATAAGCTGAAGAGGGTAGGGGTTGAAACAAATAGTCTGAATAACCAATTGTGAAGAACTGGTCATGCAGTCCAAAACAAATAAAAAAACAAGAGTAATCCACATTATCAATGACCAATTACACGCCGAATAAAAATTACCCGGAGAGTAACTATTACAAAAATGTAATGATTTCTCCTCGAGTTGACTGCGAGTAAAATTACAATTTGAAAAAAGTAATGATTAGTAATAAAAGTAAATCAAATATAATCGTTACCAGTACTCTGATTACTTGTAATCAATTTACTTCCCATCACTGTCCATTATCATACAGTAAGGGTGACCTTTACATGGAAATAAAATCAACCTTTAAAACTACCTGACTACCACTATAAAGGAAATTATTCTTTATTTGTAGTTCATAACAAAAGTCCATTATTAATTACCAATGAATTTTAAGAAGCATTTACCCAGTATGTTTAGCCCGTGGTTCATCCTTCGCCTGAAATTTTAGCAAAAATGGGAAGCTTGCAAATGAAATGGAGATACTTTAGTTCAGCCAGTAAACACTTCACTGAGAGCTTTGCGTAATTAATTTCTGTTATACATTGTTTATTTTCTATGTGTTTATTGGTACATTCAGCAATTTTCTCCTTTCAACATTCCGAAAAGTTACGTCTTGATTGAAACGTAAACAAACGTGAGGGAATTGGAAAATATCTTGTTTATTATCAGTAATATTGCATTCATATTCATAATATGCGGCAATATGGGTTTTAATTAATTAATGCCAAATAACTGTCATCGTGATGCAATGGTATTTCCTCAGATTATCACGGAATTGCCATTTAAATATTAGTTCTTGAAGTTACATTAGCCCTCGAAAGTGGCCACATATATATGACATTCTTGACATCGGTAATTTGATTTTGAGTGCGAGCATATGCACGTAAAACCATAGGATAGCTGATCATGTGAGATAGAAACTATGTTGTTTAGTAGGATTGGATAATTTAAAATAATTAAGCATACCATAGCGTAATACAGTAAAACCCCCATACAACGAATTTGTTGGGACCGGAAAAATCATGACTTCGATGTATGGAGGTGTTGTGCGGGTTGCGTCTCCAAAGGGGCATCCAAGTGTTCCACGTGCTTAAGATGCAAGTCAAGTAAATATCTCAATCTTCCTTTATTCACCATTAAAACCTTTCCTAGAGTGATGACAAACAATTTTTATTATTTGCCATCAAATACCGTGGCTATCACCGTGTTATTTTCAATCTGCGTATTTCTAATTGAAATTATTGTTTTTCTCGTCGATTCTGCTCTACACCTCATCGCTGACTTTAGTTACGGTCTGAAATTAAAGGAGCACCAAAATTAATGCCTAAGGATTACGTATTTTAAAGTGCTCCATAATTTTTCTGAGTATCTAGAAGATATTATTCTTAGAGTGCAATAATTTAAGTCAATATCAATTGGCAGTTGTATGCAGCAATTTTGCTTGAAAGAGCACATATTGCCATTTAGACTTCCGAAATAAAACGCACTGTTGGAATCCCATTGAAATACCGGTAAATATCTATGTTCGAGACCAGAATATAATAGATATCGACGATGGAAGTTAGGTGGGGCGAGTTAGTTACCACAAGTAAAAAGGTGGCAGTCGGCAATGCACTGAGGTCAGTGGCGGATGCATATGCGGGGCCGCCCGCATTGCCGCCTCCGCCAGTCAGCCCGCACGCTATTCGTTCGTGTCTTTCGTCAGTCGACTCTGAGGAAATACCGGTAAATATCTATGTTCGTGACCAGAATATACTAGATATCGGTAAACGACGATGGAAGTTAGGTGGGGCGAGTTAGTTACCACGAGTAAAAACTTGGCAGTCGGCAATGCACTGAGGTCACAATGTCAAGGAGTGGGAATGCAAACACGTTAAATGCAAAATACCCAAGCGTCAGCCGCGTAAAAAACGAACGATAAGGCGTAGATACGACATCAAAACTTGAAAAAAGTCAAACTTTGAAAGAAATCATAACTGTCTATGGAATTTAAAGCAGTTAATATTTCAATATGGTCCAACAAAAATCTTCAATGAATGACAAAATTAAAAAAATTCATGATTTAGGTACATAAAAACGGCTGACTTACTAGTGAGACGGGCGTCGCAGTACGGCGGCACGCGCGCGCATGTCCTATACAGCTCGTAGATTTTCCCCGAAAATACCTTCTGTCCCTATTGGTATGGAATAGTACAACCTTATCCTTCCTCCATCTTCTAATGCACGATTCCGGCACATCATGCCTTAGTCCGGCAGCGCGGTTTCCTACATCCTCAGCGTCTTTGATGACTTAAAGCACTTCAATTTTTTCAACTACCGTGAAAGACCACAACTTTTTGCCCTTGTTCATTTTGGAACAACACTGACCTATGTTGGCGCATGCACAAATGTTATATTCACAGAATTCTCTCCGTTGAGCTTAAGGCAGGTGCATACAGTTGAGTCACTCAAAGTTGTCCGGTGACAGAAAATGAGAAAGTTAGGGGGGGTGGAAAATTCCAGTGCTTGCACTTGTCGCGCGGCCAATCGCTGTCCCCCAATTGCACCCCACACCCTTGCCTTGTCAAACAACAAGTTTTTAAAGTTATTAGACAACTGCGTCCCCCGTAAAAAAGCGAGCGAATGATACCCTCCCCTTGATGACTCATGCTAAGCACCAAGGTCACTCAGCTCTCCAGGGACTTGCCTCGGCCAAGATACGAATGGTGGTAGGCGAGCGATAGAGTGGCAACGCTGAGTTTTATGTTCCTAATGTTTGATATGGAACACACTCGAACCCAGCCATGATAGACATGAGCGGCATAGGTGCCGCTCGCCGCCAATCCCAGATATTAAATTTTTCTTGTGCCATTCTAATAATTCTGTGGCAAAATGTCGGCTGAGAACGTTCTGTCTTCTGACAGTATGTACTGCCATTTCAGATTCTGAACTTATCTGAGGTCGAATCACAGCTCGTTTCGTGGTCTCTACCGCCCTGCCACGATACTGCGCTGCAGCCCGCCGCTCATATCGTGACCGAGGCTCGAAGGCTGGCAGATAAAAAATTCGTGTAAGAGGCGCACCCTCATTTTTGGCTGCGATTTCTGGGAAAAAAGGTATCCTCAAGCAATTGAGCAAATATTAGCACGATCTCGAGCAAACGCACCACTTGCCGGTTAACAGACCACATCCATCAAGGTTAAGACGGCAATAGCAATATTTGGATAGAGTAGAGAGGTTACTCCAGATTTTCCTTAGGGATGGGGACAGAGTAGATAAAAATTCGCTCTCATTGGTTGAACACCAACCAATGAAGTTTTGAATACTTCGCCCTCCTAACAAGGGGAGTGTCCGACAAACGGGTCGCAGATCTCGATGAAAATTCGTATGCATATAGAACTCCGAATGCTTTTCACGAATCACTCCACATATGGGCGTATAAATCCAATAGTTAACAAAAAAGGCATTTAAACATATATAGATGTTATAAAATCCCTATTTATCAGCCTCCGGCATGAAGGGTGTGGTCCATTGATTAGCGTACGGGGCTGCAGTGCGGAGGGACCATGTTCGATTCCCGTCGTCGACAAATTTTTCATGCTTACTCTCTTTGTTTTCATGCATGCTCTTTGTTTTTCCTTCGTGGAATTCTATATTAAAATCTAATTTTTACTTTTCTATTCAAAGTTTTTTTTAACGAGTGGAAATATTTTTTTTTGCGAATACCATAGGGCTTATTTTTTTTTCTTTCCTGAGAAATTTCTTTGTTTCCCCATTCTTTCACCACGCAAACTTGATTTGTACCTTCATTTGAAAGACCTCCTGTTGATATCATAATTATACAATAATGAAAATTTTCTGAAATTGGTCACTCTCAACACGAGCCTTTCTCGACGATCCTTATTACAATGTATTTATTTGTACGCCTTTAGATCATGAAATGGTGATTCGATTACAGAAATTAGTAGATAATCCGATCAGATTTTCCCCTCCTTTTTTCAATGCACAACCAAACAAGAAAACGGGGATCTTTGATCGTGGATCTTATAAATAATGATGTAACAATTATTTAGACTATTGCATAATTATAATATCAACAGGAGGTCTTGCAAATGAAGGAACAAATGATGTTTACGTGGTGAAAGAATGGGGAAACAAAGAAATTATGTTGACTTCGCGGGAAAGAAGAAAAAATAAGCCCAATGGTCAAGGCGAAAAAAAATATTTCCACTTGATAAAAAAAACTTTGAAAAAAAAGTAAAAATTAAATTTTAACATAAATTCCACGAAGGAAAAACAAAGAAAATAAGCATTAAAAAATTTATCACCGACAGGAATGAACAGGGTCCTTACAGGCAGGTGGACAGTCTTAGGATAACCGTCCACCTGTCTCTGATCCCAAAATAAAATCCGATACCGAAAGGTAATTTGAAACCATTTTAGAGGAAAACATGGAGCTCCTCCCATTCACGGGGTCCGCAAATGAGGTGGGGTGGATGAGTGAGAGTGGAGAATAGCCCCCCTGATCTGATCTTTTCAGAGTATCTTCAGGGTGTCCGGTGAATCTCAATTTCTTTTTTCCCTGAGTTTTCCAGGTTTTCCAGGCAAATATTTTGCATTTTCCAGGGTCTTGTTGCACTTAATTTCTAACATATTTTTAACGAATTTCTAATAAAATCTGCATATTTTGCCAGCATGAAAAATAGGACAAATTTCGGTTCTACTTTGAGTAGAATAATAGAGTATACAAGGAATGTGGAATATTACAGGTTGTATTTTAACCAACAAATAAACAAAAATGGTTAACTGACAGAAAAATTTTGAGTCAGTTGCAATTTGAACACAATAAACTAGAATCAGACTAAATGGCAAATATTATGCCTATTAACTGGTGGAATACCCGTTAAAAATATATATATATATATATATATCAGATTCACAGGGAAATTCTTAAATCATTTAGAATCAGACTAGTTTGATAAAGAACTTACAATTAAAAGAAGACACTGAAGTGATTTATTTCAATAAATGCATTTTCGAATCAACTTCAGCAACAAATTTCTCGGCTTTTCAAGAAATTAAGTTTTTGGTTTGCAGGTCTTGAACCTTTTGCAGTACCTCTTTATAATTATTTTTCTCTTGAGCCCTTGGTACCTTTCCTTTTCTCCGCTAAGGCTTCACTGTACTTTGCATTGGCATTCCCGAAACTGTGCAGTAATTGCTTTGTGTTAGGTACGGATCTAACACCCCCCACCACCCTGATCGCATCGTGAATGGTACACACGAAGGGCAACCAGAATGACTTCAGTTAAATTTTCAACAAGAAGAAAGGAGTTAACAGAGAAACCTGGCATTCCCATGCCAGACTGGCATTCCCATGGAATAGAATACAGAGAAGCCTGATAAATCTCTTTAAATTGTGATATCTACTTCTATCTCCAATAAAAACCATCCAGAATTGGTCAAGACAATCATGATCTCCATCAAACTCTTTGAGCATGTCCTTCACTGACCAAATCTCCAAAGTATTCTTGAATTTTTTATCATTAGCATCAGCCTCATAGCCGCCAATGCGGTTCAATTCTGTAAGATGAAGCAATGCTGAGCCTAAACGTCTCTTGGTAACTTCGGTGTCGATTGCGACTTTCGGATCCAAACATGTGACTTTGTGAAGGAATAAGCCAGGGGCGTTTTATTAAGAATTTTTGACACCATGCTCTTCATAAATGTTTGGCATTCATGCCAGAACCCTAAAATATCCTTCTAGGACACCTTACATTGACCCAGAGCTTTCTTGGTTCGGTAACCAATGTCAACTTTCAGAGGTAGCAGCAGATTTCCATCGTCAGTCAGATCTATTTGGAAGATGGTCTGACTCTTTATGACTTCAGGTACCACAAATTCACTCATCAAATCTCTGACAAGAGATTGGAGGGAAGTATATAGAAAAGGAACTAATCTGACTGAAATATGACTGAAATTTCGTTAGAAACGGCTCAACTACAGGGGCCATAGTCTCAAAGAAGGCGACACGAGCTCTCAGCATCTTGTACCTCAAGCACTCACTTACTAACTGGTAGCTGTTACTATCAGGAATTGCGATTGTAAGCTTTGGTTTTGGTTTTACCTCCCTCTGTTCCTTCTTTACCCTTTCTACTTCCTCCAAATCTGCTTCAACAGCTGGTAATATTTGTTGTGCCCTGGCTGCCACCATATTATTTTCGACCCACCGCACGGCACAAAACTTCAGCAGGAAAACGGAGGTACCCGTATTGTAGGTAAAATCAGCTCACTGAGAAGGAACATTTTTTGATAGATTACACGCAGCTCTCAGACATTGGACTAGGCTCTAGCCAGCGCTAATACAACCCATCTTGATGGCACCATGAATGGTATGCAAGCCACATGTTCCAAAGTCAAAAAGTGCAGGATCCCCTGGGTCAACCCTTGACTTTCAGCTGACTTTTTATATCCTTTAAGAATGCTTTATTTACTTTAGAGCTATCCAAGGAGACCTGAAAAATTGCCCTTTCAACTTTATTTGGACTGGGATGCACCTGCTTCAAATGCTGACAGTAGATATTTTGAGGCACTTTTGCCTAAAAACACCGATATTAACTGCTACACTGATTCGGAAGCGTCCGCTCCGATATCATAGTGCAGCGTCTCCTCTGATATCGCGGCGCCTAGATGTCCAGCGCTATTCCAAAATTAATTAAAGGTAGGAGGGGATACACGATTGTGCCAGGAGGCTAGTCGTCTTTCCGACGCCACCGCAAATCACAACGTCTGTCTGTTTCAAATATCTCCAACGAACTCACAGAAATAATTCTTCTATCTCTTCTAAGTAATTTTGCAAGCAATATTCACAAATCATTTAGCCATTGTGGGAATCAATCAGGAAAGTCATTTTTCAATTAACCAAAATTTCGTGGAAGAATTCAATTTGAATAAAATTGTATTTATTGGACAATACACGATTTATAATTAACTGGGGTTACCCCTGTAGAGTGGCCCTGTTGGCTTTGAACCCGAGGGCCGTGATTTCAACACGCAGTGACCACAAAATGTATTTCCGCTCCTTCAAAAATATTTATAAAAATATTCAAACGAGGAGGAGAGAGATTAATGGGAGAGAATTATCAAGTATATAGCAATGCACCAATTATCCATTTAGGTTACCGGCCGAATGGTATTTGTATGGGAAATGCCACCACACATGCGCACACGTTTAGATTTCTCGTAAATTTGGCAACACCAAGAATTCCAATCGTACGGCTCTTCGAACGGAATCAAGATTTCCGTGTGGAATTCTGTTTCCGCTGATGGAGATATTCAATCACATTTTGGTATCAATTCCGATTCCATTCGTAGCGGCCATTTTACATGGAATTTACATTTTATTGCATGTGGAATTTACCTTGCTATGCAAACCATGCTGGACTGCGCGAATGGAGAGGAGGGTGGGGTGATGAAGCACAAGCTGCGTGCGGGTGCACGGCTACAAAAAGAGCATGAAATGAACAGGGAGTGCATGGCTACGCTGAGCGGAGAAAAATTAAAGGAAAGGCGCAGGTTAAACATCTCTCTCTGCCTTAATGGAAATTGGCTGCTGTGCATTTTCCAGGGTTTTTTGGAAAAATACAAAAATTCCCTGAGTTTTCCCTGAGTTTTCCAGGACCAAATATTTCCCTGAGTTTTCCCGGTTTTCAAGGTTTTCCAGGTCGCCGGACACCCTGATCTTTCTGTATTGGGTTACGGCTGGCCGGCTGGTATTGACTGGTATTCCCCCCTCCCCTCTTGGTGCATTACTCATCCACCCAACTATCACCCGGCTCAGCTAAGGCGGAGCTTTGGCTTCCCTTGAACGTTTCGTATTTTGGGAACCGTCAGAGTTGACGGTTCCCACCATAAGAAACGTGTAAATGAGCCTCCACGGAGCCAGAGCGTCAAGTTTCCTTCATGCCCTCTGCTCTGTAGGTCTCGGATGGGAACATTTTCGAAGCCCGGAGCGGAAGGGTTAAGACGCAGTACTCCCCGCTGCGGTTCTACTTCCTGCTTATTACGTAAATGTCCACGGAAAAATTACCTGTAAATGAAGAATGCTACGTTTTTTTTCTCAATAATTCGTTCTAGAGGGGCACTTTTCATGTTTTGGGCCCAAGCGCAGACTTCGATGTACGGAGTTTTCGTAGTTAGAGAGGTTCGTTACGGGAGGTTTTTTTGCGTGCATTGTCCATTGGAAGGGTCCGGGACCGGGCCAATGACTTCGAAATAGGGAGTTTTCCTTAAAATTTTGCTGTATGGGTGTTCGTTGTATGGGGGTTTTACTGTAGTTACATCCATAGTATTTGAAATGTAATTTTTCATTTTGAGAGGGCAAGGGGGTTTCAAGGGAGTGGGCTAGGGAGGGTCAACAGAGAATTTCAAGGGAGTCTTAAGCAAGTCTCAATAGAGAATTTCAAAAGTGTCTCAACAAAGACTGTGTTAGATTCATGTTTCAATTTTCAACACAACCTCAAGAGAGATTCAAGGCAGCCACTTCAACATGGTTTCAACAGATTCTTCCACTAGTGTTATGATAGTGTAGGATGTAGAAGAGGCTCAAATTAGAAGACATGGACTTGAATATCTACAGTAGATAATGTCTATTTCTTTCATCACATTATTCAGTATGTTCTATGCATCAAACACTATTGTTTTAGAGAGTTGGCCACCTATAGAATGGGTTCAGTCATTCACACATAATCTAGCTTATGACCCACATTTGATTTTTCAGGAGGAAACATACATGAATATGACAAGGAGCAATGTAATGAATTTAGGTTCAAAATAGATCCTCAAAAGTCTAACAACCACTTAGGACAGTTTTTTAGACTTTGAATCGCACATAAAGAAATTTAACAAAATCACCTGTGCTCAATTTGATCATTAATAAGTTCATCATAGGAGTACTTATGATCTTTCTTCACAGTGACCAACATAACTGATCCAATGTTATTGCAGCATTCTCGGACTTTCAAGTGAACACTTTTGTACTCTTTGATTGCATCTCTGAGCTGAAATAAAAGTCAATAGAGATATATGAAACAAGCAAACAAAAATTAAAATTCTGAAAACAAAAAACTGCACATTAGTTATTGCTGATGAATGTTGATACAAGTTGTCTCATAAAGTGAGCAAGGATTAAGAGAACTTACCATTTCACATATAATTGTTATCACTGAAATCTATATTAACAATATAATAGCACTTTTTCTGTCTATTAAGCTCTCTGTTGGCTTTTCAAAGGAAAACCGGTTGATGAATTATTTTGAAATTTTGCACTCGGGGAATTTGAGTGCACTGGGACAGCCATAGGCTAAATAAAAAGGGCTTCAGGGGCCCTAAAGGGGCCTTTGTTGGCCATAAAATATCCCTACACTAAATTTTTTCATATAGATAGAGATGTACGTACTAAACCTATGTATACATACTATGATCTTTAGGGTCTGAATTCAGAGTACTTAAGTAAGAGTGGGGCCCTGAGGCCCCAAAACAGTGCTTACTAAGTTACCTCATAATGCATGAACTAATTAACCGATTACCATGAAATTTTGCACCTTTTTCACGGGAAAACCAGTAGACGGATTTCGATTAAACTTTTTATCGGTGTTATCTCTTAACTGTCAGAAGGTTATAAGCTATCAAAAATCATCATCCACCTTCATTTAAAAAAATGGAAATGCCCTATATTAAGGATGGGTAACCAGTTACTATTTGATAAAATATCATTGTATAAAAAGTTCAAAACGGCACTGCGGCACAAAACTGCTGCAAACACAGCGATGAAATTCATAAAAATTGCCTCGGGAAATAATTTACCTGGACCAGGAATCAAACCACGGACCTTTGGCTTGCCAGGTCAATGCACAAAACCACTACGCTGTCAGTCATCGGTTTTTAAGGCCAAATAACATCAATAGGGAACCCTACACCCTCACAAATTCTTGGAAAAGGACTTAGGTACTTTCAATTTATAAAACACCGGAACAAATCAGGCCGGTGACTCAAAATAGAATATGAAGGCCCAGTAAAAACTGCTTACACACCTCAACCTGAAAAAGCTGACTGTAACAACAATTGTGGTTACAGTCAGCTTTTCATTAATGAAAATCATCCCATGAAATATATATAATCGTGGGAGTAAACCTGAAATATTTAATTCTTTAACATCTTGGAATGTATAAATGCAAGTCCAGAAAATACATAGACCCCATTCTAATTCCATTCGTTCAGTCATACATGCATCCAAACGTGAATTCACCTTGTATGGTGAAACCACGCTATTAGTAATGAGACTGTTTTTCAGGGATAGGGGCTATGACATGTAACCCTGCACTATTTACCATAATTTTATCACGTCCTTTTTTCCATCCCTGGGCACTCATAAGAATTTGAACTGCTGCCAATACAAGAGTACGGCAGCGAGTATAGTATGTTGTGCCACACGCGAGTTTTAACCAAAAGAGAACTGTCCTCATGGAAGTCCTGCTAACAGTTAAAACAAAAATAGCCACACAATAGGAGAAATAATGGCTTAAGCTACAATTTTATCTATCTCTCTAGGTCTAAATAATATGAGGATTTAAATGCAGAAAATGACTGGGTGACTCAGGCGTATGTGAGAGAAGAATGCACACTATCTCTCACACCTTTGATGCATCATATTCGGGAACACTGATTTCCTAAGAGCCTACGTCAGCAAAATTAGTTTTGCTGACGTGGTTCTTTCCAATGGCCAGTAAAATGGAACTCCATTTTTTCCTAGGGACCGGGCCCGAAGTTCACAATTTTGAAAATTTCGTATTTTAGAATAGCGCCATGTATTTAATATAGGCTTTTGGTTGGGACTGACAGTTTTGCTTCCTGTAATCGAAACTTCGTATTTTCGTATTTCGTATTATTGAGTTTCTACTGTAGTACCCATGCTATAGCAGATAACAGGAATAAATCTCAAGTTATTTATAATCTTTGGAGTTTTTAAGTGAAGGTTTTCAATATTCCAAATATTAAGACATTAGAGGTGGCTCAAAAATAAAGTATACACTACTAACAAAAATTTCATGCCAACTGTTAGAAAATATTCTATTTCTTTTCTAGATTAATTTTGTCTACATTTCATTACTACAGCTGACCATTTTACCCAAATCAGCTTCATTTTCTGTATTTTGAAGGTGATATTGAACCAGCTTAACCCTGTATACCCTCTTTGCATATGAAATCACTCTCAAGGCTGCAGCTTAGTAGAGCAGTTCGGGAAAAAATAATCTGATGTTCTTAAACCTTTCTACTTCTAGTTAATTAGCTGAACAACAATCTAGAAGTAAAATTATCTTCCTACTTTTGGTAAATTCATTTTATCTGAAAATTGAGTCTTCCTACTTTGGATGCTCCTCTGGGATATTTATGTTAAGGTTTCTGTGTAGCTTACTTAATGAGAATGAAATGTGGCCATGAATTTTATGAGTAGCTTCATTACAGTTTACATAAAGAGCATGGTATCAAATGGTTTTTAACAAATTTAGGTATATTGTGAATAAATCAAAGGTAAAATGTTTCTTCGAATTGACAGGGTAAGCATAAACTCTGTTTTCACATCTTGCACCCCAACTCTTGCTATTCAAATCAAGGATCACAATGCATACATGGATGCATACATACCTACAGTAAATCCTATTTTAATTATTATGCGTTTATACATAAATAAACTGAAGTATGTGACATAAAAAATTGTATAGTTTAAAATCAAGGTTATCCTCATTGGGCACAAAAAACTTGGCTGTTTCCACAGAATTTCTTTCAAAGGCACAACCCATCTTTTACCATACTTTAGTAGAGCATTTAAAAGGTAAGTTAATTGGAAATATATGGGCAGGGTTTGAGGTGAGGAGTGGGTTGAGGGGGAGGAAAAATATTTCAGTTGTAAAAATGTACGTTAGAAAACCTTTTCCCTTCTTTACCTGGCTAACTACCAAGCAATAAAAACCCCAACTGCGAACTAGAGCTCCCCTCCACCACTTCCATCCTCATTTTACAGTCAACTCCCACAGTAGCATCTTCTCTACTTCCCATGTGCCTCTTTCCCACTTCTTCCTTGTACCTTCCCTTAGCACTCCCTTGTTTCAAAACCCCACCCACCCCAAGCTCTACCACCCTTTTCCCAAACACTAGAGGCCAGCCTCTCTTTCTTTTTGGCTAGTGCATTCTTATCTCCCAGTCAACACAGGAGTCGTGATGAGGTCATATAAGAGGTCGTACGTGAGATCTCTTTTAGACTCGACTCTAGGAGGCCGAAAAGAGGTCTTCACCGCTCGTGCTGTATGACCCCTTTTCGACCCGACTGTAGGATATCTAAAGGTCTGGTTACACGGCATATATTTACACGTGCAAGTTAATGTACGAATGCATTTCCCATCGAAATTTCACCGTGCATCCACGTCAAGTTGTACGAATGTATGAACAGAACATAGAACCTAATCTAATTTCGTTCGCGCATTCGTAAAAGTTTCACCATTCGTTTCGGAGACACCTGAGTTGAAAGAGCAATGTGATTGGTATGAAATGGGCTTGGAATTTAATGATATATCATAATTATAATGATTAAATATCAAATAATGAGGGTGGACTTGCCTCTGAACGAAATACATAATGTCTTTGAGATACTTAATTGAGGAGACATTTATGGACCAATGGATTATAAAGTACATTTTTTTCTTAATTTGCCACCATTCCAACGGTGTGGATATATTTCTCATGTATTCTTATTTCTCCTGTCACTTCGTAATTCCGCGCGGAATTAATCCAAACTGGCGGAAATTCCGATTCGGAAAATACGAACGGAAAGCACATCGGCCCTCTTGTGGTAGCCCACAGAAACGACACATTCACTTGTTAGTTTGCGTGTGCACGGCGTGGGTTTCCTTGTGATTCGGTGTGTTTTTTTGTGATTGTGTTTGTTTCCTTGTGACTCTGTGTGTTTTTTTGTGACTCGGCTTTTTATATTCTTTGACCTCTGCTTCGTTTGGACTTTGCTCTCCTGTTTTGACCTCCGCACCTCATTGGACTACCCTCACGGATTTATTTTGACTTCACGCATACTTTGGACCTCACTCTCCCGTTTTCTGGAGAAAAATAAAGTGTTGCTATAACAGAAAATTCTATTTTCTTTAAGGATATCCCTCCAAATTCCTTTGATTTATACTGCATGAAACATAGATTAGACTGTGATTATTTATTGTGTTATTATTGCATTAACGTGAAAAGTCATTATTTAGCATTGCAAATAGTATTTATCGATGTTTACATTCATTGAAGGCCTCCATTTAGCTCTTGCTTTGCTGGGAAAGGACTTCAGTTACAAATGTAGTATTTTTTTAATTCAGATCTCATCTTGTTTTCTCAAGGGTTGAAGAATATTGTCAAGTGATTGCATTGAACTGATGAGAATGTTAATAATGTTCCTTGATGCAAATTTATTGATTCGAGCTTTACATAAGCTGCGTGTTTTTAGTTTCTTATTAATTCTGCGCGTTGTTGTTTGGGAATATTATGTGTGACAAATCAATTTATTCAGTTTGTATCAGTTAAATAAATTACTAGGGATGTTTCAAATGGTTTGGGTGGCGTAGCTACTACCTTGATACCGCATGTAGGCAACCCGCTTCGCTAAATGGCGAAAGTGGCGACATCTAGCGGTGAAATTATCTACTTATGCGTGGTTCGAGATTTATACGCTAGATAGCGCCACGATCGCGGATCCGAAAAACGGCGATTATAGGATCTCTTTAGGAGCCTAGTATGAGATCTTAATGAGGCGAGTAGGGCCTCATAAAAGACTCCTAAAGTGTTGCATCTGATCTCGTTAAGACGTCGTCGTGAGGTCTGTAGGAGTTTCTTGTAAGACTCCTACAAATTAGTATGGCCTCTTTATGAGCTCATGTCGGACTCCTATGTGTTGACTGGGCTGGCACCCAGCATGTGACCCTACTACCACCATCTACCCCATCCCTCTTCAAGTGACCTGGCACAGTCAATGCACTTTTCCTTTAAACACCTCCACATCATCAATCCTCCTCCCACTCCATCCCATCACCAGAGCTGTCCCAATAGCTTTCGTTATCTCTCCTCTCATTCTTGAATACCTGCACACCCTCTTCATTTTCTATGGTCCCCACTTCTTTTCCTTTCACTCCGTTAACTCAACCAAAATCCTTTTCATCTTCCCCTTCATCATCTCTAATCCTGCCCAAATTTTCCCACTCATCTTTCCTTTTGCATGCACATGACAATGCCATAGTTTGGCAAATTGCATGTCATGCCAAGTTTTGCTCCTTTCCACTTAAGATATTCATCATTTCTACCAAGTCAGCCTGACCTTGTCAATTTTAACATGTTGTAAATTATCAATAATTAAGAACCCTTAAAAGAACTGGTGTGCTTAAGACCACACGGGAGAAGTGTAAACTTCTATGGTGATATTCTGATAAATATAATATATATAAAAAAACTCTACCACTAGGAATCGATCGTGGAACCTTCAGTACGTGGGACGACGACTCTAGCCACTATGCCATCTACTGTTACAGAGAGAGCGTTCTCTTGAGTTTACATTCAGCATGCTAAGCGTGACGTGAAAAAAAGAGCATGATGCCCAGAATCCGATTTACCACTTGCAGAATTTTCTGTGCGTGGTGCACCTATAGAAGTTTACACATCAATTATGTCAAACCAATCAATCAATGCATACAAATTTAGTGAAATTATGCCTTGAGGATTTACAACAGAGAGCTAAAGTCACAAAGGGTGATGACATTCCAACTAATTCTTACTTGTGCATATTATACCTCAGGCACGATGATTATGTATGAGACTAAAAATTCACAAAATTTTAAACATAGAACTCTTACATAAAAAGAATGACAGCAGCATTCATTCACAAACTTTTCAATGTTTGGTGATAACCATGTCACTGTAGTCAAAGCAGGATGTATTTTGTCATCAATCAATAATATTAATTCCTTGAAAAGCACAAGCTCAGAATCTGAAAGAACTATCACAAAAAGAAAGGTAGTAAGTTTTGTTTTCCAAGGAAATAATTAACGGTGTTGAATAAATTAATTTGTACCAATCAGATCCTTACCATTGCATAACAAATTGTAATCCCTTGTAAAAGCAAAAACACGGTTATACAGAATATGATAAGTACTACTTCTTTCATAAAAACTCTTGAGGGCAGGAGGAACATCAAATTTTATCATTTTCCAATACCTAATTTCAGCTGCCAGTCTTCTCAAGTACCTAAAAGAGATATGTGCAGAAAATAACGTGTTCTTAACAGCTCTAATGTAAGTAGATGAGACAAAATAAGAGAGCATTGAAACAGTAGTAAGAATATAACAAAGAAAAATTAAAACATTCATAACGAAATATGAACACATTATCTTTGACGACATAAACCACAACACATTGAATGCTCTAACATATTCACACACACACTTCTTTATTCTTCAAATGATTCCATGATTTCATTAAACGTCAAATCTGAAGTATAATTTATAAAATCTTTTTCCTTCATCCCAGGACATTCCATTACATGGCTAAAAAAGTCTTCAAGAAGTTTATTTAGGTAAATACCAAAAAAATAACGTAAATGTAACTTTCCATCTGGAAGTGGATATAAGATCTGTGGAGAAGTTATACACTGGATCAATGAAGAAAATTAAGTAATTAATATTTGGGAATCAAGAAGCACATTGAAGCCAGTGAAATATATCTTAACCCATTGGCTTACAAAGACAGCGATTTGCTGGTCCCTTACTTAATGGGGGGGCCCCCAGGTATTCAATGTCCCTATTTAACGGTTCTCGTAAGCACAAGCCAGAGCGCCACCAATTGGAAGAAGAGCAGAAAAAGAAAAAGGGGGTTTTGCCCACGGAAAGGCGAAAAGTGAAATTTGATACTTTTGGTTAGCAGTCAAAGCTGATAAGCAACACGCAAGGATGATGGTGACGCAGTTCCTCATTGCAAATAAGACATCCTCATCCTAGAGCTGAGAACAGTGTGGTAAATTGAAAGGCCTACCTTTTTTTTGCTTTCTCGTTTTTATTTAACGCCCATCATGGAATTCATCATTGTCTGAACTCAAGGAACTCTATGTTAGAATACATAAGGAAGACGTAGGATGAAAGCTGGAATTGTATACATACCACCAAACAATGCATGATGTATTGATATTTTTAGTTTTTCTTCATTATATTTACAGTAGAAACACGAAATTACAAAATTTTCATTTTACAAAGCAAAATCATCAGTCCCGACCAAAAGGGTATCTTAGTGTATGTAACAGTACACGATATTATGAAATAACAAAGTTTTAAAATTACGAACCTCGGATTTTGGTCCCGACGTGAATAAGTTACTCGTTTGTACGAATAGTGATGGATCACACTAATGTTTTTCGGCGCTCCTTTTCAGAGTTAAACATCTAATTAATGATCGTCACCGAATACATAATGCACTGAATGTATTACCTGAACGATATCTCATTTTCAATGCTACAATAGTAAAGGTGTGGTTTCGCTGGGGCGTCCGCATCCTGCAGCCGGAAGTCACTGCCATACTCATCCAATGTATATAAAATGTGTTTGGTTTCACTAATACGTCTCGGCCGTCCAGTTCGATGGCTGATGGTCGACGTCTACATCACGACTGCTTCGAAAGCAGTCGAAACGTGGATGCCTAATCAAGCAATCCCAATTTTTGGTGATTTTTCTGCTCTCCTCTCTCCGCATTTTATATTGCGCATCCTTTCCAACTCTTTTTTATAAAACTACTTGCAACATTGGTTGTCCTCTTCTTCGTCTTCCAACAAAATCAACAAAACTAAATCGTCACCATCCATTTCAGCTTAAAATCAACTCACTCTCAGGAAACACAAAGCGATAACAAATTTGTAATTAAACTAAATACACACTCTCCCATACTGCCCAGCTGCGGAAACAGGATGTAGTCATCTGAATGAAACCACCTGGCCACGTCGTCCAGCCGCGATGTCCAGATGCGGCGGCTGGACGTGGCCACTGGACGCCTCAGTGAAACCAGACCTTAAGGACGACTTTGAATCATAGGCATCGTAGCATATAAAATATGGAACCAATTGGACTAAAAATGCGTTGTTATATATATACATACACTTAGATACCCTTTTGGTCGGGACCGAAGATTTTGCTTCGTAAAATCAAAATTTCGTAATTTCGAGTTTCGTATTTTTGAGTTTCTACTGTATTCACTAAGCAATAATTAAATTAAAACATTCTCTTTTCGTAAAGACAATTCTAGGGCGCGTTAATGTGGCAACCTCACCTACTCATATTCTAGGCTTTCCACGCCAAAAATTTCCCAGGAATGATTTTGAATGCGAAGAATGGAAAAGAAACGAACGTAGTGTCTCTTTCAAGATTGGCGCCGACTGGTCATTATTGGATGATCTGCTAAACTGTGAAATCTGGCTGTGTGGTGTGTGTATCAAACGGTTTATATTTTGCAAACCCTCTGTCCCTCGAGACGATTATAAGTGGCCGAGGATGTAAGTGTCGCCGGCCCCAATAGTTTTTCAGCACCCCCCGACATTACTGAATTAACTCCTGACAAAACGGAACTAACTGAAGCTCAAACAGGTTCTCAAAATACTCCAGTGACTACGATAACATATAACACACGATCTAAAGCTGCTGTGGAACACAATAAGTGACTAGATGCAGAGGCAAACGCGCTTAATTTCCTTTACCTAAACATTAGATCCTTAAGGAACAAGATTGTTGATCTGGAAGTTCTAGTTCAAGATAAAAAATGTGATATTCTTCTTTTGACTGAACACTGGTTATTACCAAATGAAATCGAGTGCTATGCCATTAGGAACCAAAAAATGTAACTATAGAAGCAAAAATATTAAGTTCCCTCCTGAGCTCCTAAATATGAATGGCAGAGTTAAAGAACTGCATAGACTGTCAAAGTTTTCTGATCCCTCCCTCCTCCCCCAATACAAAGCTCTTCTACATCAATATAAATGCAATATTAGGGAATTTAAGAAAAATCATTATAGCCATGTCATTGCGTCATCAAATAACCCCTCCAAAGCTGCATGGAGGATTATCAACCACCAAACTAAAAATAACTTTGAACAGAGACCACCTTTCATCAAATTTAATGACCTTCCTGTTTCGAAGCCTGTTGCAATTGCTAATTGTTTTAATAGCCAATTCTGTCAAACTGCTAATAACACCAATTTGCCTTCTCTTAGCTGGGATAAAACCTCCTCATCAATATTTCTCTCCCCATCTACCCCTAATGGGGTTGCCAACATTATACACTCTCTTACTAATTCCTGGTCTGTAGGATATGATGGAGTCCCAATACCTATCATTAAATTAGTCGCTAGGATTAATTCTGCCCCCCTGTCTGACATTTTTAACCTGTCTGTCTGTAATGGTCATTTTCCTACCTACCTAAAAACTGCTGTCATCATTCCAATCCACAAAAAGGGATCGCACACTGAAGCCAATAACTATCGACCTATTGCACTACTCTCGGTTTTCTCAAAAATTTTTGAGAAACTCTTTTACAATCGCATTATGAATTATTTATGCCATTTTAACTTGCTGAATTCTTCCCAACATGGCTTCATCAAGGGAAGATCTACAATATCTCCAGCTTTCCAACTCATTAATGATATCACTTGGGGTCTTTCCAATCAGAAAGAAATCCTTGGGATTTTCTTCGACCTATCTAAAGCTTTTGACACCCTAAATCACAATATCCTGTTCTCTAAACTCAATCACATTGGAATAAATGGCAATGCTCTAGCTTGGATACGGTCTTACCTATCCAATAGAATGCAAATAGTTCAATTAACTACAACTTTTGGTGCTGGTGCTAACACACTTACATCCAATGCTCTCAAATCGAACTGTGGGGTCCCTCAAGGATCAATCCTGGGCACTCTTTTATTTGTCATCTTCATCTATGATCTCAAATATCACCTACCCATGTGTAAGGTGACCCTGAATGCTGACGACACCTCTACATTGAACCTTAGCGATACATTGTTAGAAGTAACGAACGCTGCTCAAATAACTGTTTCAAGTATGGGTCAATGGTGCCATAATAACAGCTTACAATTACATGACCTCAAAAACATCTTTTCTCCACTTCCATAATAAAATTTCTCCCCCTACTTCAAGCCCTTTACTCCGAACTATCAGTAATAATTCAATCAAGCAGTCTAACTGTACTAAATTTTTGGGTTTAACTCTAAAAGAAAATCTTGACTGGCAATTTCACATTGATAATCTGAACAAAAAAAATTGCACCTGGTATCTTTATGATTCGTAAACTTGCCCCTACCACCTCAGTGGAGATCTTAAAGCTAGTTTACTTCGCTAAAATCCACTCCTGTATTATGGTGTGATATTTTGGGGCAACACCAGTCCTGCCACAAGTGCCTTCTCCATGCAAAAGAGATCTTTGAAAGCCATGGCTGCTGTTTCTATTAGATCTCCAGGAAAGCCACTGTTTCTCAAATTCAAAATAATGACACTACCATGTCTATTTATTTTTTATTGTGCACTATTTGTTAAAATGTATTCTGATTTGTTCTGTCCGAGTTCTACCATACATGATTATTTTACTCGGCGCAGAAATGATGTTCATCTGAGGAGGCAACCTTGTGCCTTATCTAGAAAGGGAACTCATCACTCAGCCTCCCTTATTTTTAATAAATTACCATTGCATGTAAAAACTCAGTCCAATATTGCTACTTTCAAGCGCGAATTTAGGAGGCTGCTATTACTCAAAGCCTATTACCAGCTGGACGAATTTATGTGTGATAACTTATAATTGATTTGTGTCTTTTTTTGTGTGTCTTTTTCTCTCTGTATTATTTTCCTTTGACTATGTTCTATGTCCTATTTTTTGGACCGACTGAACAATAAAAAAAATATTATTATTATTATATTTTTCAGCCTAATAAGCAAAATTCTAAATGCTTGTTCAGGTAAACGAACGAAAACGAACGTTAACATGATTTTGGGGGGCTTTAAACCCTGGCCCCCACCCCCCCCCCCATCTGTATTGCACTGGGTGTAGTGTATAGTGGTAGAATGAGAACCACAAATTGCAAGTTGACTTCCAATATTGCAGAGTTACTTTTCCTTTTGACACTTTGAATTTTTTATACAAAATCTTTTTAAGTAACTTCTACTACTATTCTTAGCCAATGAATATGAAAATTGGAAATTTAAAAAATATTTGTCAATTACTGGGACCAATGCTTACCAAAATAAATTGAATATAACTTACCCATCGAAATTAGGAATTAACTTCCCAGGGTTAGCAGGGCTGACTGTAATTATAGGTCGATTTAATCTCAAGGGAATATCATGATCAACTGAGCTATACCACTCACTATACAGCTCTTTCTGTCGTTCTTTCACCAGGGTAATAAGATTTTCATAGTTTTCGTGTATTTGATACAACAGATCATCTCTGGGCAGCCAAAAAGTATTAATCAATACCTAAACAAAAAAACAAATTTATAATCAACAATAAGATTTGAAGGAAATAATTCATACACACTATATTCCTACTATATGATATGTTTTGCGGGAACAATTCAAGAGTGAATATCATAGTAAAGTAAAATAATTAAAGAATAACATGAAGTTTCTCCACATAAAGATAAACATACTATGAATACATATACCTACACAGAAGTCATTTAGATACAAACTGCAGGGGGCAATGGGTGATAATTAAGGACCTACAAAAGGTGAGGTTATTTAATGGTGGGAAGTAGGGTTATTTTTCCCCAAAAGTGGTGCTACTTTCTGGTAAATACATTTAACAATAATAAACTATAGAAAAAATGTACCGATAATATTCCCATTAAAATAAAAGAGCAGAAGAAAAATATTAGTCAATTAGCAAACAAATTTAGGACTTGAGGCACCTATACTTTTTCCGTAGGATGAGGCTATAGGCGCATTCTAGGATGAGATAATGGTAGAAAGAACAGATCAAGACACTTTTCAAACCACTGGAAAATTCACAACTGATAAGGTATACAGTTCCAAGATGGTTAGGGACTGGGATGACATGAGAAAGATTGATAAAACAGTAATTAACCCACAAAACAGGCTCAGCAATAATGTAGCAGACAATTTTGTAATCTTCTTAAGAAAAAAAATTGTCAAAATGGCCAAATTACTAAATTTGTTGTGGTAAGAAGAAGAAAAATTATAAGGTGAACATAATTTCTCTGAATCTACATTAGTGCAAGGTTGCCAGATTATTTCATTCCAAATAAATGGCGATTTCATCCATTTTAGGCAGGCCTCAATATCGTTTAATTCATCTTTGCACTCTCAATTATGTAGTTATTTTAAGAAGCCCTGGCCATTAAAAGGTGTTAACAAAGACTGTGATTCAATGAACCACACCTCGATGAAGGTCCAGTCCCAATGTGATGATAGCAATTTTTCCTGGCTGTGTGACCTTTCCTGTCAGTGTGTGATTGATTATGAGGAGGAAGTAACATCTCTGAATCTACTGCACAGCAAGGTTGCCAGAGTATTTCAAAACAATGCACAAAAACTCCCATATCCAATGCCATGGGGCCATAACTGGTGATATATGTCATTGTAAATCAGTACCTACATATGTACAAGCTTGTGTGGTCAAGTGACTGCTCTGGAGTGCCCTGAGTCAGGGGATGAGGGAGGTGAAAAGGCTCTGGGATGCAGCCCGTATGGTGACAATAAAGGCATCAAAATATACCATTTAAAATTATGTGGTTACTATACGGACAGTTGTTTAATACAGAAAAAAACTACATCTTGAATCGGCTTGAATGTGTGAATGTGTTTTTCCTCACACTCTCACTCGGTGTCAACCAATAAACTATCAACATCAGCAATTATAAATTACTCCATGAAATTATAAAATCCTTCTTTCACCTACCTCAGAGGCACCATCATGTGGGACTGAAGAAATACAACAGACATCAAATGCCAAATAGCCCAAACTACAAAGGCATTCATGATAAAAAGGCAACTACTATGCTTGAAAAAGATAGGAAAACTAATGAGGAAATAGTAACTACAAACATTCATGCAGATTTTGGCACACAAATGGATCGGACGCATGTACCATTGGAAAAGCAGATGAAAAAGATTAGGAGGTTTTGAAACCTGATGCTGGAGGCAGATGCTGATGATCAAGTGGATGGATAAGATACAAAGTGAAGAAGTATACTGAAAAGTAGAAGGGGAAAGGACTACGTGGAACACTTTTCCAAAAAGAAGAACCAGATCATACACACTCCAATGCCCAATGGGTTTGTGAGGAATATGTAGCATTTGAACCGTACCGTAGTATTTGTTTTTAATTTGTTTAATTTGGAATAGTTTTTATTTAAATGTTTTAATTTATTTTAGTTTCCAAATGTTTAATTGTTAAAATATTTGGCTGCAAAGGCTTTGTTTTGGGGAAGAGAGAGGGGTTGATAAGGAAGGAGAACAGGTCTGGAAGTTGCTCTGCTTGAGTAAAAGAAGGATATAATAAAGAAAACTGAAACTGGGTGTTTCTTATTTGTGTACACCGTCTGACACTACAAATATAATTGAAGGAAAAATATAAGGAAGAAGAAAGTGCATAACAAGAACTATCAGGGAGTTAGGGAAATAATATTAGATAGTGAAGGATAGAGGGCAGAGGTCAACCAATCTTAGGATTGAATAGCCAATGAAATAAAAAAAGTACCAATGTAGGGCACTCTTTTCATATACGTAATATGCAAAAGTCCTAAATGACCCTCATCATCTTTGGACTGGACTTAAACCTTCTGCTGCATTCACTGGTTCTCAACAAATACTTCCACTGATCATAGTTTCCACACCAGTAAATAACACCTCATTGAAAATTAAATGTGCATCAACTTAGCAGATTTAAGCTTGGTCAATTTCGTTCGATCATGTTAACTATTGATCCTTAATGACCTCACAATTGTTTTCCACACGATGGAGTTTAGAAGTGGACTACTATAATTAACATATACTTAAGAACGAAGAGAAATGAGCAACACAGCAAAACGTTTTATGGCATGACCATTATAAGCCTAAATGCGATGAGAGTGAAGGGAGAAACAATGAAAATTGAAAATTATGACAATGGAGTGCCATAGTTAGGGGAGGAGCGAGGGGATGGTCCACATCAGGCAGCACTTTTTTGAGGGCTGTATTTTTGGCATTAATAAAACTTTCTAGATTAACCTGGGGATTCCAGCACTCTTCAAAGATAATCAAGTAAAAGAAATGAAGTTTCTTGTTTTTGTCATAGAATGAATTCTGTTATAACATTTTCAGAGCAAAAGTCGTCGTCATGTGGGTTGCCTAACTTCCATGAATGTTTGTGTGTTGTTTCTTGATGTACTATGGACTAAAATTAATAGCTAACATTAACGTTGTCGGCAAAGTATATGCATTTGCAATATAAACTAAATGTATTCATCATTAGATGTCTAACTAAGGTTTACGGGAAGGAAAGTTATACTGATATGCAGGTGGCCTAATTCTCTTAAGTTAAGGGGCAACATTCAGAAATTATTGAATAAATCATTAATTATTTGGAATAAAAAAATAAAGGAAAACATTTTCATATTTGCCTCCCTTTAATGCTTCTGAATAAGAAATTAAAAAATATGACTTTTTTTGACCGGTTTTGTAAAAAAAACCCGTCAGGGAAGCGGTTAATAATAGCCATAAAAAATTCGTACAAAAATAGTGCAGCCAAGATCAAAATGGGAAACGACTTCTCTCAGGGATTCACAATAAATAAAGGTCTAAGACAGGGCTGCTGTATTTCTTTTTAAAATATATTTAGACCAAGTGCTAAAGGGTTGGAAAAGGAAATGCAACTCCATGGGAATACCTTTGAAAGAAAGTACCATATACACCTTAAGCTATGCAGACGACCAAGTTATTCTATCACAAGATTATGAAGATTTAGAATATATGACCAGAAAAATAATAGAAGAATACCAAAATTGGGGTCTTGTTATCAGTATTGACAAAACAAAATATACATGTATGGGAGGAATGCAACAGAATCTTATTTTAGAAGGTGGGCAACAAATAGGACACTGTAAAGAGTATAAATATCTATGGGTGCAAATTGCAGAAAGTAAAACATTGGAGGTAGCCATTAGAGATAGATGCAATAAAGGCAAAAAAGCAATAACACTATTAAATAGCTTATTGTGGGACAATACAATATCCAATGAAAACAAAAAGAGAATTTATAATACCATAGTAAAGAGCATAGTAACCTACAGCTGTGAAGTATGGCCACTAACCGAGAAATCAGAAAAACTGTTACTGACGACTGAAATGGACTTCTGGCGAAGAGCAGCCGGTAAATCAAAAAGAGAAAGAGTAAGGAATGAAATAATTAGAGAAATAATGAATGTTAATGATACGATAATAGATGAAATAATAACGCAGCAGTTGAGGTGGTATGGACACGTAAAACGAATGGGAAATGAAAGACTCCCGAAACAAATGCTGCTGTGGAACCCGGAAGGAAGACGGAGGAGAGGCAGACCGAGGAAAAGTTGGATACAAGGAATAGAGAAAGAAATGAGAGAAAGAGGATTAGATGAAGAACTCTGGAATGATCGGGAGGCATGGAAATTGGGAATCGGAAGACGTAGAACGTCGTAAACCGATATATATATATAAAACTTTCTAACACTTCAAATAATGAGAAGTGCAAAACTATGAACTAATGAGAGTAAACAATAATCATTGATTATAGATTACCATTTAAGAATTATTCTACATTAATTATTATCTATAAAGAAGGGGGCGAGGGATATTCCATCCCAAGGTGGGATGAAGCGTATACATAGCCTCTCCCCCACCAAGATCGTCATGCATGGTGACAAGCCATATCCTCCTCACAGTATCCCTCGTTTTGCAGAACATGATGGATCTAGACCTGGTGGTCGATAAAAATTCTCCCATCATCTCGGTGCCTCCCCGTGCTAAGGATGACCATATCCTCAGGACAGAGGGTAAGAATGTGTTATCAGGTAAAACTCAGGAGACCAGGTAAAATCCAGTTTTATTTCAGCCTTACTTATGTATGCAGGGCTCTGCATGGGTGGACCTTTATTTCCCTAGATACCCATGGAACCACATGGAATCAATTGAAAAAAAATCCAACAAGGCTGATGAAAGGAGTCCTACATATCTCGGGCCTTTAGGTCAGATCTCCTCTCTGGAGAAATCAACCACAGTATTCCCCTTGGGGTATGCTGAGGATCCCTTTTTCCCTGACTGGTCCTTCTCAGGGGTCCTCCCTACCTTCATCCTTGGAGGGCTCTGGAATTTGGCCCTCCTCTCAACCCCCACTGTGACAATGGAAAAGTTTTTGATAGGAGGTAAATTTTTTTAAATTGACACCAAGACCAAATTCTGTCAACTGCATGAGTAAATCTGCGCACTCCCAGCCACCGAATTGTTTCATGTCAGCAGATGGTTAACATTTGCTTTATTGCCACTCAACTCTAAAAAAATTGAATATTTACTGCTAAGTATTCCCATGGGTTGCTGAAATTGCTTATTACATCTTTCATCGAAACATTCTATGAACAAGCTCCTAAAAATTTGTGACAACTGTGTTTGAGCGGCCAGGGAGGTTATAATTAAATCCTAATTTGTCTTAAGCCGTGTTTACACGATGCATTTACCCACGTGGGTAGATGCGTGAACACAATCACCATCAAAATTTCACCGTGTGAACACTCAAAATTGCGCAAATGCGTGAATGCGTGGACAGAAAATAGCCCGTTCTAATTTGGTGAATGTGTTCACGCATCTGTCCAGCCACGTACTTGCACGGGTAAATGCTTCGTGTAAACACGGCTTTATATGAGACAATGGGAGTGTTAAAAAGTAGTCTAAAACACCATCTGTAAGACTTGAACAGACCCTTAAACAGGGTTCACATAAGGTTCACATTCAAGCATTGGTGACATCGTTGAGTGGGATAACTCCAAGTGCTGACATCAATCTGCAAATTAAAGAAATAAAAATCCACCCCTATCAGCATGTGCATAATTTACATTGGTAACCTTAGTTCTTATCAACTTTTCCATCCATATCCTCCATTTACTCATTGTTGTTTCCTCTGGTTCATATCCATTCTTCATTTGTCCAAATCTGTACAGCAGCCATGTTGTTGAGTCTCGGCATTTCGCCAGCAGAAAGTTGAAATTTGCCAAATTTCACTCATGCAAAGCCAGGAAAGACACCTTATTGGCTGCGCATGGAATTTTCTGCCCAGTTTGCTTAAAATCTGCATGAGAATCCTGGTATACAGTAAGGTTCATTCTTCCTATGCTTGTTTGGGATGGAGTCTATTTTTCCATCATAGTTTATCTTCCCATATGTTTACTTTAATTTTTTCTCAGTTTTCTTACGAGTGTGCTTGATTACCAACTAACTTAAAGCTTTTAATTAGCCAATTTATTCAGTGTTTGGTGTCAAATCCATGACAAAATTCCAAGGCCAAAGTAAATAATGACAATTCCATACGACTGAGGATACATTTTCTTTTCAAGGTGTTACATTGCCGCAAATAATTTCAATTTGAATAACTTAATCGCTTGTAGCAGAAAGCACATGTAAATTATGCAACCTTGATAACATAAACGAAAAATCGTACTCGTTATGGCGAAACGAGAGGGATTACCACTCGCTACAACCGTCCAGCTTCATATTTTATTATCATGAGACCAACTATTGGTATTGAATCACTCGCTACATCCAGATTCTCGCTATATACTACACTCGTAATGACGGACTTCTACTGTATTGATAAATGCATAGGGATACTGTTCTTTGATACACCACAATCATAGAATCCAACAAATTATTCTCTAAAAATTATTATCTAAAAAAATCCATGATGAAGTAATAATACTTGGTGAACTCCACACTAATTTTGAGGATACCGGGGGTAAACATGGTAGTTGCCTTTACGGAGTCACCTGCAAGTGCACATAAGTGCGATATTCCACAGAGGAAAAATCATTCGCCTTGACCGGGATCCGGGTTCGAATCCCCATCATGATTTTTCCTCTGTGGAATATCTAACTCCACACTAATTCATTACATTAAAACCAACCTGGGTTTCAGAAACTGAGTGCCATTTTCATTTTCTCAGTTGTCTAAACCCAGGTCGGTTGTAATGTAATAAATTAGTGTGTTTACCAAGTTTTATCATTTCATCATGGACATTCAAAACTTCCACCAAATAATTCCTGAAACGGTTTCATTTAATGTAAAAGTACTTATAATTTGACCACGATGGCTGCTTCAAAATGTTATGGCGACAGCTAGCTAACACAATCCACATCTGGAACCTTCACTTACATCAAACTCCTGCTTTAACACTTCCATTCTTGAATTCAAGACAAAAGCGGCACCAGCATACCTTGGTAGTTTTGGATTCTTTCTCAGTCTCTTTCGTGCCAGTTCTGTTTTTGTGCTGATGATCTCCTGGCTAAACACTTCAAGAACCTGAAATATGCAAAATTAAAACAGCACTCTTATGAGCAGTGTTTTATAAATAAATTAACAATTTCATTTAATGTACCATAGTTGACAGCATATAAGAAACACCAGCATAGAATATGCACCCCCATTACAGTAGGTCACACTCAAGAAAAGCAACCATTAGCATGTGGAAGGCCACACCTTCACATGGACCCAGGGATGATATTTTTAGCCCTGATTTTGGAAAAAAGGTGTATCTTGTATGCCATCAAATACAGTAATTCCTTTAGCAACAGAGTAAAGAAGTAGATCAGTCTGAATATTGTGTATAAAAGCTGACAGAATTATCGGTGATATAACAACTGATCCTATAACTGATTAACCTACGAGGAGGTTATTCCCTAGGACAAATTTGCCTTGGTCCCCCTACAAATGTGCTAAAGAGGTAACCAAAACATGCTATCCATAGTTTTTTACATGCAATGTGACGCAGACCTGAGGAAATGAATGTCCAGATGAAGAAAATGAGCAATTAAGGAACGTCCTAACGAGAGTCCGCTGTATATTATTGTTATGTAAAGCAAGTTGGACCCAAATAACTGCAAATTTTTATTCTTTGATGATTGATTTAATAGAAGAGAACTGAACTGGCCTTCTATTTCTTTTCTTATCTTTATATATTTTTTCTTTTGGTATCTTTTTTTTTTACTCTTAAGGACAGTTTTGTCATAATATATTTAAGTCACATATTTTAAAATTTAATATTATCCTTCCATTATGTGTAGCCTTTCCCATAGAAATGAAGCAATAAAAGTGGTGAGCAAGATAACCACTGCTTATGGTGGAGCAACGAGAAGGAGAGACAGACGCCGCTGCCCAAGCAGGAGCCTAGAACAACAATGGGCTCAAGAATGGTTCGGCAATGGGACGTGGAACTGGCCATTCCTTGCCGCTGTGATTGTTGCCGGGATGAGATTGGTAGGACCCGTTGATTGAATCTACTTCCGATTGAATCTACCACCGAAGAGCTGGAGGGAGCCACATTCAAGGTGTGAGGCATGCAGCTATCATGCAATGGGTCTGCGCAGTAGAGGGAGTGGCGAAAAGTTTGCTCGTCTCTGACAGGGCTTCCTCTCTTGGATTCCAGACCTCATCAGAGAAGGTTTCCTTTCCAAATTGTCAGCTAAGTGTAATTCTCTCGTTGCCCCACATGGTGGCCCACGTCTTTGACTTGCAAATTCTGTAACCTGTTTCTTTCCTGTGTACCTGTGACTCAACTGTTTAAGGTATGAGGCTTGGGGTATACAGTGCAAATTGGTGACACAGTGATTGCTTTTGCTTTTCCTATTTGTCGTGCTCATATAGTCTTTGGGGATGAAATTTTGAGTTAAGTTATTGGTTTAATGTTCGTGTATCGCAAGTTCATGCCCTTTGCATTTGAACTCTATCCGATTGTCTCGTTGCTAATTTCTTACCATTACCACTGTTCTCACTCATTGAGGGAGGCTCATTTTGCATTACAGTAGAAACTCGCTAATACGAAGCACGATAATACAAAGTTGCGATCATACAAAACAAAACTGTCGGTCCCGACCAAAAGCCTATACTAAATACATGGCATTATTCGATAATATGAAGTTTCAAAAATACAAAATTTTCGATGTTACAAACCTCGGCCCCTGATTAACATTCTTCACATGAATTTAAATTCTTACTTGCCAACTTCAAATATTTGCAAGAGAAACTACTAGGTGATAGTTATTTTACAATCCTTTATGGGTTAAAGTTTATGGTTTTAAAGCATTTTTTTAAGAATGCTTTGACTAATAAGGACCAAATATAGTTTTAAAACATTGCCAAAGACTGCAAAAGTTAGGGGGGGGGGGGAAATAACTATTTTTTTGCGATTTCTTTAAAAGAATCAATGTTACGAAACTCAATAATATGAAGTGCCGATTTTTTGGTCCCGCTGACTTTGTATTTTCTACTGTAAACTCTATCGAGTTTCTCGTGTATATATTTAGTTGGGATATAATGTAGCAAGTGAGTATATTGGAATCAAATTTTGTTTTGGACTATTTCTACAGGGCTTCATTCAGTTAAGTTTGTTTGGTGGGAGAAGATTCAGCAAATGTTACTCCCAAAGTGGTGTTACACCACGTACCGTAATTTTCTATGTTTGGAATGGCAGTTGTATCCGGGTGGGTCAAACAACTTTTCTTTTGATGCTGGCAAACATTGTAATTTCAATGAATCCTGTACATGAGTCACCTATTTTCTTCTCGTTTCTTAAGATTGATGAAATACCAATACTTTGATTTGAATGGTGATGAGATTATTGGAAACTACCTTACCCCTCGCTGCTCCCATTTGGGCGATTCCACGTAAACTCAAACAAATGGCTATACACCCGTGGCTCGACCATCTTTGATTTTCATGAATTTTGGCACAAAGAAAGAATACATTACGGAAAGATATCAGAGATTATTCAGTTACAGGCGGTCCTCGACTTTCGTACAATTTGCACTTTTGTACGCTCCAAATTGATACCTTTTACTTGACTTTCGGACACCAAATTCAGACTTTCGGACATTTATCGAACAATATTTTTGAATTTCCCGCGATGGTGCATGGCGCATCCTGGCATCAACAGTTTCATCTGGCGTTCTTGCTCGCTAGTATACACGACTATGGGCAGTGTTAACTTAGAGCAAGGTATAACTTGATTATTTACTAAATTAAATTAATGTCGTAAGATAAGAATGAGTAGAAAACGTAAATATGATGTGACTGAGACCAATGAAAACACGCGTAGGTCGCATAAACTTAATACTGTCGAGCTAAAGTTGGGAATTATTAGACGTGCTGAACTGGGAGGATCTTTTGCTGCAAGACAATCATTGAACTTAAGCCATTCAACTGTGTTCAAAAGTAAAGGGGAAAGATAAAATTATAGACCATGTACGAAATGCTAGGAAGTGCAATGCGAAATTCACGAAGTTGTGCATGGCATGTACCTAGGAAACATCTTTCTAATTTCGTTTTTCTTTTGTCCAGTTCAGGAAATTACGAAATATTGTTGTTTCTTTAAAGGTAAAAAATAAAAAAAATTAAAAAAAATGACATCGAGTTGAAGGTTACAAAAATTAAATGTCGTGATGCTTCTTGTGTCTTTATAGTGATAGTGGACATTATCAGTGAAATGTTAATTTCTGCTTGGGAAAAATTAGAAATGCGTGTTTACTCAGTACACAACAGTACTCATTTAGAAACGTTTATCAAGACTGCGTAGTTTTTTAAGTAATTACATATTGTTTTAAATATAATTAAAGTATTTTAAAATTTTGCATTAAAAAATAAAATTTCCTTACAATTGATATGAGGTTTTACTATGTATATGTATATTTAACTCTCCGGGAACGTAACATCTAATTAGTATGGGACTCTATTGTTCGACTTTCGTACATTCGACTTTCGTACACGTCTTCAGGAACGCATTGTGTACGAAAGTCGAAGACTGCCTGTATTGTTAAAATCTTTTTTGGAAAAAGATAGGATTGCCTAAATTGTAATTTTAAGTGCTTGTAATTTTTTAATAGTTCAGCATCACTGCGCCAATGCACACTTTTTTAAAATTCAAATCTCCCTCACCAACCTTCCCCAACTGTGGAACTACTGGTAATCCTAGGAAAAAAGAAGGGGAATACTGGTGAGAGTTCGGCAGCGATTAGTCGGCTTAACAGATCTGAACGTCAAGACCTGGGACCAGAGGGGTGGTAGTGAAGGAGCTAATCTTCGATCTAGTAAGCACCTCTCCCAGTATTTGTTCCTTTCTCTGCTCCTTTCGTCTATATGTAACTTTATCACTTTATTTTGATTAACTTTTCTTTGTTGCATTTGTCGTGTGTCATGGCCTATGAGGCCACTCGCGGCTACAGTTAGAGTGAAGAGCTTCTTCATGTTCCCTTTGGTATCAGGTGTTGTATTCTGTAATTCATTCTTTCTTCACCCGTACACAAAACTTTAGCTGAAGCAGCGGCTCGTGAATCTAGGCACCAAAAGCACAGCTGGACCTGATGAGATACCTAGGTATCTGTTGAAACTTTCCTGCAATTGGATCCTTAATCTTCTTTCATACTTGGATAATTTATCATTTAGTCAAGGTGTTCTTCCATCAGCTCTTATAACTTCTAGAGTAATACCTCTGTACAAGAAGAAAGGTGAAAGAGATCTCTCTTACTACTCATACTACTAACCCTTACTGCAAGGGGTGAGCAAAATGAGATGAGTCTATATTTAAAAAAAACTTCAAAATCTACCTGTGCCTCAAGGCCGAGAATTTATTACGGGATTTTTAAATTAAGAACACATTGTTTAATAGAGAGGAAGTTCCCCAAAATATGATTCCATAAAAAAATGTAAGAATTGACAGAACAAAAAATAGAGTTTTGAGTACATTCATGCAAACAGTACCCATGTTTTAGAGTAGATACCAGATAAAAAATACTATATTTTTGCATTAATTTGTGGCATGTACATATATCCCACTTAAGATGCTGATCAATAAACATTCCAAGGAATTGAACATTTCTATGGCATTAAAAAATATCCAGAAGCTATTTTTGTTCATGGCCATCAATTAAAAGATTGCAGTTAATATAATAATTAGTAAATTGGAGTGATTAGTTAATGAAAACAACTAGTTCAGTTAAGGTTAAGGTAATCAACGTTAATTATAAAGGACTTAAAATGTCCCATTGGCAATTTATAAAGAATGAATACAGTAAAAATTTTATTTTCATTCACGTATTTCACAGTTGAGCACTCAAAAGTTAGGTCATTATTTAGATGTTGTATATTGTAGGAAACATAACAAAAAGTGAAAGCTGTTTTTAAAAAAATATCAACACCTCCATGAATACTAGGATTTATCAATAATATTGATTTTTGCATACACTAAGGAAGTGTGCGACTTGCGCGATCATTTGCACCAGATATTGAAGACAGAAGAAGACAGCAAAATAAGATTCTCTCACGGATGCTATGCGATGGATGCATGTTATGTATTTTGTACAAATACCGATATGCCCGTTAATCTCGCGAAATAACAATAGTTTTTCTCCCTTGATTTATCTTATTTGAGCGTGGTTTTTTCCGATACGATGGAGCTTATAGAGGAGTCCAACAAAATATGTACCTCCTTTCAAAATAAGATTGTACATATAAGCCATGTACTTCAACGATGAAGGCGATATAACTCCTTTTACACTTCATCGGCTACTAACTATGCTATCACTACAAATCAATAATTTTCGTTTTCCACTCTACAATGCTAAAGCTTCTTTTGTGGCTCTATTCAGATTAGGTCGCCTGCTCTTCATTCATTAAATCTCAGTATCCATTTAAAGATTCGATATTGAACTAAAATTTGGGATATTTTTTGTTATTGTTTTCCCTCTGCTTTCGATCAAGCAAGGAGATTACGTCCAAACATTGCAGCTCCAGGTTAGACAATGCACCAGGCCGGAATCAGCTGTCTGTTCCTCCTTTCCCCATCATTGCGGGGGTAACTCACCCGCCACCATTCACCCTCTCACAAAAACCGCTACGCGACCCATGGTCTAGGAGTATCGTGCGTCACTTGAGACGTTGATCTACCTGGGAGTCAAGGCGCGAGGAATTCACATCGAATGAATCATTGGCTTTATGCCGAAAAGTCACTTCTTATCTTCCTTCTCCCTTGCCTCAACCGACTAGGTACGCGGAGAGGTAGGACATGCCTATGGAGAGCAGGGGGCTTTTACTTAGAGGGGCCATGGGGGGCCGGCAAAGTTAGCGTGGGACATCGCATCCTGACCTAGTGTTGAGTTGAGTGGGACGGAGGGGGTAATAGAAGGGGCCTGATCTCCTGGAAGGCCGGAACGGGGGCTTTGGTGTGAAGGTGATGGCTCGTGCCAACCTTGAAAAGCAGGGAGGGGGGGGACACAGTGACTTGAGGGGAAATATGACCAGTATGGGAGAGAAGGGAAGCGTTTGATAGGTTCACCGAAGTGAGAAAGGTGATGGAGAAGAGTAAGCTGCGGTTTTGGAGCAACAGAGATGGAAAGCAGGGTGAATTTTCCTGGTGGGGATTGCCGGTGGAGGAAAAACAATATGGGAATGTGCGGGCATTTCTATTTCGCATTTCCTTAATTTCCGGTCCATTCGGTCATACTTCAGAATTAATGTGCGTAAAAGTAATTGGTCATACGAACCAAGGGATCTCGTATTTTCTCTGGATTTCTTGGCTGTTGGCGACAGAAGAAGGGAAGGGCAATAATTTGCTCGAAGTCTACATCAAAACGCTCAATTAGGGCGGGAAATTAAACCTGATTCTTTTGATGATAGCTATTGCCAGCCGGAATAATTATGCCGTGGAGCAAGGTTGAGTGTAATCAGTCTGGAATAGAGCGAGCTTCCTTGGGTTATATTCACGACTGAATCTACCGCTCGAACAATATAGCACTATCTCCGATACATGTCGTAGTTTTTGAGCATACACGCGCAGCAAACGTATGCTGTACCAGGAATATTCATCATGGATTAATGCTTGGGAAAACCGGTAGCAAAAAATGCCAGGGATCATGAGATGAAAATGCTGGTAGTAGCAATTAGTCTCTCGCGGGCAAGTATATACGTACACGACTAATTTGCATTTTTTGACTCGTTGGCAACTTTGTGGACTTATAGTAACAAAGCCGAATGCATTTCTTGTCCGATTGGTTCCATTTTTTAAATATTCTACGATGCTTACGATACAAAGTCGTCCTTAAGGTCTGGTTTCACAGGAGTGCCCACGGCCACGTCCAGCCGCCGCATCTGGACGACGTGGCTGGACGACGCAGCCAGGTGCTTTCATTCAGGCAACTACATCCAGTTCCACGGCTGGGCGATGTGGGAGAATGTGGATTTAGTTTAATTACGAATTTGTTATCGCTTTGTGTTTCCGGAGAGTGAGTTGATTTTAAGCTGAAATGGATGGTGACGATTTAGTTTTGTCGGAAGATGAAGAAGAGGACGACCAATGTTGCAAGTAGTTTTACAAAAAGGAGCTGGTAAGGACGCCTAATATAAAATGCGGAGAGAGGAGAGCAGAAAAATCACCGAAAATTGGGACTGCTCGACTAGGCATCCGCGTCTCGACTGCTCTCAAAGCAGTCGAGACGAAGACGTCGGGCATCAGCCGTCGAACTCGACGGCCGAGACGTATCTGTGAAACCGAACACATTTTATATACATTGGATGAGTATGGCAGTGACTTCCGACTGCTGGACGTGGACGCCCCAGCGAAACCACACCCTTACTATTGTAGCATTGAAAAATGAGATAACATTCAGGTAATAATTTCAGTGCATAATGTATTCGATGATGATCATTAAATAGATGTTTAACTCTGAAAAGGAGCGCTGAAAAATGTTACTTTGATCCATCACTATTCGTATAAACGAGTAACTTTTTCACGTCGGGACCAAGATCCGATATTCGTAATTTTAAAACTTCATTATTTCGTAATATCGCGTACTGTTACATACACTTAGATACCCTTTTGGTCGGGACCGAAGATTTTGCTTTGTAAATCAAAATTTCGTAATTTCGAGTTTTGTATTTTCGAGTTTCTACTGTAGTTCATCCTATTTTAGAGTATAATAGCATTATTTGGAGCCCTTATCACTGCACTAAAAATTCCAGGGTCTGAAACAGGGAAGGCAGTGCTGTGGTGTTGTAAAATGATTAGTGCTCTAGAGCAAATGGAAAGCTCCCTTTTCCAATACATTTCAATGAATGATGACTCTCTATAAGTACTGTAATGGATGAGAGAGTAGAAAGGGACAACTATAGACAAACTTGAATAAGATACATGCACCAATTGCCAGACATTAAATCAAATAATTAAGAAGCAAATTTCATGTCTTCATCTTTTGGTCAGTTTGAATTTTGTCTAATCTTCTTTCATCTCAAATCAGTACTAGCACCAATTTCCATTTGACAAACACAAAATGAATATGAAAGGTAAATGAGCTTTTTCTGAATGTGTACATATATCAATTTTCTGAAAATGTCAATGACAAAACTTACATCAGCATATTTTCTCTGAAAGAATGCTTTCAAGCTTGGTTTTTCAATGAACTGGCGGAAACTGAAAAGTGCCTCAATTCCTTTCTCGATACAATCTACTTTTTTGAAGATAGATGTTGCCAAGTTTTCTATAGCTGATTCAATATGTTTCACCTCTTGCCTGTACCTGCAAAAGAGATTTTGAATTAGAGGAAAGAGCAACACAACATATATAAACGAGTTCATGATGAATTGTAACAAAACCTAAAGAAAGTTTAAGCATTATAAATATATAAGGGCTTGCTTTGGACAGTTGCACTTGGTACTTGCCACACAAATCCTTCAGAGAAAGATAATACATAAAGGTTTACCACTATTGCAAGCAAATAATTGCAAGCCAAATGAGGAACTCAATCACTTTTCCATAAAAAAGCATTATTATTTTTTTTAACTGATCAAAAAATTATCCAATGACACTCACTTTAACATGACTTTATTCCACTCCAAGGATTTAGTATCAAGCATTAAATCTTTGTGCTTGAAGGTTTGTTTTAGTAGAACTTTATATTTATCCTCAAGTTTATTCATAACTTTCTCATGTTTCTGCCACTGGCATCCTCCAAACATGGCTTTTGGAATATCCTGAGTTTCATCCATCCTGATGTAAGAGACATTAGTATAAATTAAAAGGGATTTAACAAAAAATACATCATCACAGGTATCTATTTTTACCTTGCAAAACAAATCATATCTTTGCAAATTTCAATAATATCTCTGCAACGATCCATGAAAAGTTCACAATCTTTGAAAATCAAATCTTCATCAAGATCCCATTGTGTTTTTCCATACTTATTACAAGCATTAATGCACTAAAAAGAAAAATATTACAATTACAGCCTTTAATACAAGGTCTAATCACTCTACCAAGAATTCATGGCAATAACCGTAAAGTCTCTTTAGTAAGAATGAAGATATCCAAACATTTACCACTTTTTCTACAAATGTACATGGTTATAAACATAATTTTTTGAATGCATACCTTTAAATGCAACAAATATTGTAATAGATTTTTACTTATAAATAGATATAATTTGGCACTTTACTTCCCGGATTGGTCAGCAAGGGTTCACAACTACATACTTCTTGTAGGATTGCCATTAAGAATTTATGATTATGCCTTTTGTGGCATGCTAAGTAGTCTTAATGTGCCTTCGATTTAATGCGGTCTCCTTCTGACTCTCAACCCTCACTCAACACTGGGAATATTGCAGTAGAGTTTGAACCAAATTTTGAGACAATGGCCTCAAAAATGAATAATGCTACAGGGTCTGGGAGGCTCGTTTGTGAAAGAGTGAAGAAGATTTGGTTGAAGGTTAGGTTGATTTGTGGAAGAGCAGGTTGGTTGAGCACTATGGCTCATAGTATATATAGATTTTTTTAGACTTCTTTTTACATCGGCATACAAAGATTGTTACTTAACAATAATGAGCACACCTTTGGATGTATTCATTTTTGTGTCTGTGTAAATATTTATTTTCAAATAACTGTTTTAACACTAAATATATTAGAAATAAATATTTATTACCTTTCTGTATGCAAGTCGGTACTTCAGACAGCCCTCCACACTCTCATGTAATTGAGTCATTCCTCTCTTTGTCTTTCCTTCAGCTATATCATTGATGGTTACATGGGATGCACATATATCAAGAATTCGGTTACTGAGAGATATACAAATAGGGGTCATTTTATCCCTGTAGCAAAGGAGACATTTATATATAAAACATTCATGCAAGTAAAACTTGGACCATATGAGCAGTAAATCAGAACACAGCCTTACCTGTGATTATAATAAGTCGAAGAATTCCATATCACAAGCATTGTCATCATAATATTCGGTATTTTAAATGGAATTTCAGATGGACTAGTTAGATGTTCCAATTCTTTGCAGGGTTCATTTAAGAGCTCCAGAAAGCTCAAATTGTATTTTGCTTCTTCAATGGCACTCTGAAACAGTGAAGGTAATTCACCATGCCTGTCCACCACTCAGGAATAGTATATTTAGGTTGACAAGGAAAAAAAGAATGAGCTTGTTGTACCTGGGTGAAACAAGCATGAGTAGAAGAATTGAATAGAAGAACATTTAAACATTTTCAGCCCTTGTGTAAGCTGATTGATTCACAACAAAATTAATTGTTTCAGATGGAACGCTGTCATATTATACTAAGTTTGATAGCAAAATTCTACCAGCGAAATATTCTTTCCTTTTGTATTCTTGCGCCATTACCACTACGCGAGTGTATGTTGTTTATCCCTCTGTACTGTGCTGCCCTCTTGCTATCGCCTGTAAAGGAAATAAACGAACATCTTTTGTTCTGTCGAAAAACCATAATGGAGTGTGTTTGCTTTTCCTGCCGTTCCACTATAAATAACTAAAGTAATTTGTTTGGAGACTCCTTTAGAAATATAAATTACGTCAAACGCTGAGGTTATTATTCATAATAAATAGTTAAAGAGTCTGTAGTAACTTTCCACTTGAATTACATTTCTTATTCACTTAAAACATATTGGTAACAGGGTTCCAATATGAGAAAGGATGGAGAGGTTGAGGTTTGTATTCACTGATCATTATTTTTTAAATGTAACAGTTCAAAACCTTACTAACTAAAGTAATTTGTTTGGAGACTCCTTTAGAAATATAAATTACATCAGGTTATGGGCCCAGTGACTCGGTGTGGATAGCGAAGTAAAACTAGTGCGGACGTTCAACAAGTTTCGTTTTGGGAGAAGATTCTGTGCTGTGGCGTGGCATCCGGCAGTTCGACGGATCCCTTGTCTAGAGGTGAAGCAGCTATTATCATGGCGGAGGTTTCATCAGTAAGCTCGATCCTGAAATTAACGAGGAGTAATTTTTTAGCATGGAGAGCTTGTGTTAAGCTGGAGCTGCTGAAATTGGAGTGCTGGGAGGCCACGGTTGGGTACGATAACGACGAGGATTTTCAGCCATCTGCAAATGAGGCCAAGAAGCGTAGGAAGAGCAACTATACCGTGCTTGCCCTCATCATGCGAACGACAGGTGAGGACTTAATAAATGACATTCTTGACTGTGAAGCAGCTTCAGAGGCATGGAGGACCCTTGAAGAGCTCTGCACAAACAACACAAGTTATGGAGCCATGATGAGACTGAGGGAGCTTGCCTCACATACAAAAGGAAATCAATCTATTTCTGAGTATTTAAATAGCATGCAAGAGATGAATAGGACATTGAAGTCAAATAACCTTGAAATAAGCGACAGCCAACTCGCCTACTTATGCGTGTCAGGACTGCCCCCTGAATACGAAATTTCTGTGAAGACCCTTTGTGCCCAACCAGACAAAATAAAGATGTCATCTGTGAAGCAAATTCTCCTGGAATGTGAAAGGGAATTGCAAGGTAGAAGTGACGACCAACACACAGCCCTGAGAATGGGGAAGGTACACAGTAAGTCGAAGCAAAGGAATGAGGGAGAGAAATTTTCAAACAAGGGGAAGGGTAAGTCTAAAGTATATAGAAATTTCTGTTATGCCTGTGGAAATGAAGATCATATAGCCAGAAATTGCCCTAAGGTGAAACAAGTGAAGGAGGCAGAAGAGAAGAAGAAAGAGAAGGACTCTGAGCATTCTATTAAGGCTTAAATCGCCACAAGGGAACATATAGCCTTGTATGCAAAGATGTACACCCCTGGGGAGAATGGAGTGTGGATCCTCGATGGGGGCGCATCAGACCACATGACCAGTAAGAAAAATTTGTTTACCACTTTGGGAGAGTAGTCTGGAGAGGTAGAAGTAGGAGACGGCAGACCCCTGAAAATAATGGGTAAGGGGACCGTGTCTCTACGCCTGTCAGAGGAATGTGGAGGCAGAGATATTAGCTTTTCTGATGTTTTGTATGTTCCTGAGCTGCAAGATAATTTGATATCTCAGGGACAGCTTGAGGAAAAAGGGCTGGAATTTATATCAAAACAAGGGAAAACTCAAGTTCTTAGAGAAGGGAAACCAGTTTTCTTGGCCCATCGTATAGGGAGATTATACTTTGTGTCAACCATGGAGGGAGTTTCAATTATGACTCTACGTGAAGAGTACAACCAGAACGAGAAGAAAGCATCCTGAGTCTCACAACAAGTGTGGCATCGCAGGCTGGGCCACCCATGTAGTGAAATCATGGGCAGGATGAAGGTGCTTTCCAGCCTGATGTCAAAGGGAGAAAATGGAAATGAATTTGATGGAAATTTTTGTGACCCATGTGTGCAAGGAAAGATGAAGAGATCTAAATTCCCCAAGAAGGACCATCATGAGGAGCTGGGCATTCTCGACCGAGTACATTCGGACATCTTGGGACCAATTCGGCCAGAATCTCTAGGGAGGAGGAGGTTCATCATAACTTTTGTCGATGAGGGATCGAAGTATGTGTCTGTATCGCCGATGGCACAGAAAAGCTAAGCACTTGACCACTTCAAGAAGTACAAGGAGAGGTGTGAAGTTCTGCACAGCAGGAGGGTGAGGGAACTCCAAACGGACTGGGGGACTGAGTACCTGGCCGGGGATTTCCAATCATTCCTCGAGAAGAGTGGGATCGTGCACCAAACATCTGTAGAATTCACTCCCCAACAAAATGGCATTGCGGAGAGAATGAACTTAACTTTGGCTGATATAATAAGATGTCTCTTGTTTCAAGCCAGCATGCCGCTGTACTTCTGGGCGGAGGCACTGCAGACGGTGGTCTATCTTCGAAATCTACGCCCATCAAAGTCGCTCAACTATGACTCTCCCATGGAAAGGTGGAGTGGAAGGAAGTTAACAAAGCAAGACGTGGAACATCTCCGGGTCTTCGGCTGTCTCGCTTGGGCTTGGACGTCCGAACCGAGAAGGGACGGCAAGTTCTCCCCCAGGGCGCAGGAGTGCGTTTTCCTAGGATACGGGGAAGGAATGAAGGGATACCGTCTCTGGAGCATCCAGGAGAGGCGGGTGTTCCACAGCCGGGACGTGGTGTTCAGGGAGGGCCAATTCCCCTTCAAGCACAAGGAAAGCCTGAGGTGGGAGCAGCCTGCCTCCAGGGAGGTGTTCTTCCCAATTGCTGATGCCCCGGAAGAGGAAGACGATGGTGGTGAGATCCCTGTTGTGAATGGAGCTGCACCGCTGCCAAACGGCCGTGATGGCTATGGAGGGGACCATCTTCCAGGAGAGGGGGTACGACGCTCGGAGCGCCAGAGGAGGCCCTTGCAACCATGCAAGCTGCCCTGCTGCCTGTCGCACGTCAGGGTGTACGACACCGTGGGCGGAGATGACGGGCACCTTGCTGGGCCTCCGAAGACCGTGGAGGAGGCCATGAGACAACCCAACCATAAGCAGAGGATGGAAGCAATGCAGAGGGAGATGGCAAGCCATCAACGGAATGGTACTTGGACTGTGGTGGAAAGGCCTAAGGGAGTCAATGTGGTAGGCTGCAAATGGGTTTTTCCCCCACCGAAAGTGAGTTCTTCTGGTGATCTTGTGTACAAAGCTAGATTGGTGGCACACAGTTTTAGCCAAAGGTACGGTTTTGATTATTGGGAAACGTACAGCCCCGTGCTATCTAAGGGTAGTCTTAGAGTTTTGTTGGCCTTAGCTATTAGCAAGGGATGGGAAATTGAGCATGTTGACTGTATTGCAGCTTACTTGAATGGAGCTCTGGATGAGACTATTTAGATGGAGCAGCCCAAGCTCTGGTACAAGGGAGATGAGGGGATGGTTTGTCTTCTTCAAAAGAGCCTGTATGGTCTTAAGCAGTCAGGCATGGTTTGGAATGATATGTTAGTTAAGATCTTGTGTAAAATGTGTTTTAAGCAATGTGTTTCAGATCCATGTGTTTTTGTACACCAGGAGGGTTATGTGGATGATATCATTGCTTGTGGAGATCAGGGACCTGGGACCAATAACAAACTTTGTAGGACTCAATTTTTCTCGACCCACTGAAAATATCCTTGAAATGGACCAACAAAATTACATTAAGGAAGTACTGGAAATGTTTAAAATGGCTAATTGTAATAGTGTACTTAATCCAGGTGTTGTAGGTACCAAGATGGATGAAAAAGGGAAACCTTTTAACCAGGAGAGGTATCGGTCTGCAATTGGATGTTTGTTGTATTTATCAACTTGCTCGAGACCTGATATTTCCTTCATAGTTGGGTATTTGAGTAAATATTGCCAGGAGCCTACTGATGTGCAGTGGGAAGGGGTTAAGCATGTGCTGAGGTACCTAAAGGGGACTGCAAGCTACAAAATGGTATTCCAGAGTGACCCCTCTTTTGCATTTAAAGTGTACAGTGATGCCGACTGGGCAAATGATAAGTCAGACTCATTGTCTGTAGGTGGTCATGTAGTCCTAATGGCTGGTGTTGCAGTTGTTTGGAGGAGTAAAAAGCAATCTATCACTGCAAGCAGTACTATGTTGGCCGAGTATTACTCAATGTTTGAAGCGTGTAAGGACATAGTGTGGCTAAGAGACTTAATGAGCGAGCTAGGCCATCCTATAAATGGAGCTGTGCAGCTGTATGCTGATAACCAGGGAGCCAACAGTTTGGCTGAATCAATCAAGTTAACAGACAAAAATAAGCACTGTAGGCTTAGGTATCATTTTGTAAAAGAGTGTATTCAAAATAGTGAAGTTAGAGTTAACTATGTCCCGTCATCTGACAATATAGCTGATGTCTTAACAAAAGTCTTGCCTCAACCTAAAACAAAATTGTTCGTCCAAGCTGTGGGGCTAGTAGAGTAGAAGTCTTGTTTTTTTTTGCTTTTTTATGTCAAGCCTGCGAGTAATTTGAAGACTAAGTTTTTTTTGTCTCTGTTTATCAATTATCAAAGTGTGGTAGCCTTAAAGAATGTTTTTAGTTTTTTTTTCAGGGCATCAACATTACTATTTTTTTATGCCTGAAATCGTACCAAAATATTTGCCAAGTATACTTTGTTGTTACTTTGTGCTAATAGTCTATGCTCTAATTTTTCTGAATATTGAGTTTTTTTTTGTTCCTGCTGTTCGAGTTTGAGGAGAGGTGTCATATTATACTAAGTTTGACAGCAAAACTCTACCAGCGAACTATTCTTTCCTTTTGTATTCTTGCGCCATTACCTCTACGCGAGTGTATGTTGTTTATCCCTCTGTACTGTGCTGCCCTCTTGCTATCGCCTGTAAAGGAAATAAACGAACATCTTTTGTTCTGTCGAAAAACCGTAATGGAGTGTGTTTGCTTTTCCTGCCGTTCCACTATAAATAACTAAAGTAATTTGTTTGGAGACTCCTTTAGAAATATAAATTACGTCAAACACTGAGGTTATTATTCATAATAAATAGTTAAAGAGTCTGTAGTAACTTTCCACTTTAATTATATTTCTTATTCACTTAAAAAATATTGGTAACAGGGTTCCAATATGAGTAAGGAAGGAAAGTGATGGGAGAGGTTGAGGTTTGTATTCACTGATCATTATTTTTTAAATGTAACAGTTCAAAACCTTTTGTTCAAGCATCATTAATGATATTGATAATTTTTTTAAGACTTACGTAAAAGATTCAGTTCAACATGAAGTTCTTCACTGTTTGAATTTTGAAAATATTAATCAAGAGTATGGAATGAAAGATAGAGCATTAGCACATAAGAGCACAAGAAACCAATAATCAAGTGCAGGAAAAATTATGAATTATGTCTTTTTGGATTTTGTATTCCTTCATATGCACTTGGAAGCAGAACCCCCATGCCTCAGTATCTTTTGTGTACACAGTCTGGCAATGGATAGCATCTAATGACAAAAAGTGAAAATAAGATTGGGTATTTTCTATGCCATTGGATACTATCCATGTTGGAAGAACATAAAATAAAATCTTTGTTACTGGGGATGACATTACTTTTTATTTTAATTGTCAGGGGATCACTAAGTGGTGTGTGTGGCAGTAGCCCACACAAATATATCTCATTCATGGAAAAAAGTTGGATAAATGGAAAAAATGGAAAGAATAGTTGTTCTAAAGGGCTGTTACTTTGTGTTTTAGCTCCAAGAGTGTTTGTTTTCTCAAGTTGCGTACATTTAATGAGTTGCCTTTATGCCCTATAGAGCGACCTCTACACAGTTGTACGGACCAAAAAAGAGGCAGTAAGTAAAATCCATGAAAGGTTGATAAAAACGCTTGAGGCAATTTCACTTTTAAGGTCTCTTCATTGTATTTAAAATCAATCCATGAGTCATATAAATTTGCATTGATGAGTGAATTTGATTTGAATTGCCGTATTTGATGGCATATAAGATGCAAATTTTCCCCCAAAATTATCACTTGAAAATCTTTAAGTCCAGATCTTATATGTGAGGGCAAGTCTACTCTCAGGCTTAAGTCATCCCCCACGCTCTCTACAGAGGGCAAATTTTACTTCAGATGATGTACTCCCTATCTCTTCCATAGTTATTATTATCCATTACTGGTATTATCATTATTATGAATAGTACTAGGATTGATATACATTAATTGTATTTGTCCGCATATAACTTTGAATATAAGTGTCCCCCTGCGAAACTTTTCCGATAATAAGGCCGATATCCTTTCAGTTTCTTATTCCCTTGTCCTTTCTTGCTGACTCTCTTAATCTCTTAATAGACTCCTATCTGCAACCCATTGTCTCGTCACTTCCATCTTTCATCTGTGACAGCTATCACTTTTTAGATCGCCTTCGTGCCCTCCAGATCCCGCCGCAAAGTAATATTTTAATGGTCACACTTTAATGTCACCTCCCTTTATACCTCAATTGCGCACTGTGAAAGCCTCAGTGCATTGCAACATTTCCTCTCCCTCCGTCTCACGCCCCATGTCCCCTATACGGATTTCATCACAAACCTTTCCCGACTTGTCCTTGAAAAAAAATGCCTTCTCCTTCTGAGATCAAATCTTTTTGCAAATCCAGGGTACAGCTATGGCAGGGCACAAGAATAGCTCCTTCATACGCCAATTTTTTCATGGGCCAGTTGGAGGAAAGATTTCTCTCCTCACAACCCCTCAAACCGATATTCTGGGTCCGATTCATTGATGATATCTTCCTAATTTGGACTCACGGACCCGAATCCCTCTCTTCCTTCATTTCAGACCTAAATTCCACATCCTCTATTTCTTTCACTTCTACCTCCTCCTGCACCCACATAACTTTCCTAGATACTGAAATTTCCCTGTCTAACAACAAGTTTTTGACGTCCTTGCACATTAAAACAACCAATAATCAACAATATCTCCATTTTGACAGCTGCCATTCCTATCATACTAAAAGTGCCATTCCATTTTCCCTGTCTATTCATGTGCACCGCATCTGTAACTCCCAAAACTCCCTTGACCATCACCTAGCCAATACTAAAACTGCCCTCCTTAAATGTGGCTATCCCACCTCTCTCCTTGAGCGACGCATCTTACCTTCCATCACGCCCTACGCTCCACCCCCTAAAACTACCACTAAATCGCCCTTGAATCTATGTACTACCTTCATTCCGGGACTTCATAAGGTAAAACTTGTCCTTAAGTTGCTTTCCCCATTCTGCACAACAGTTCCCTTACTGCTGACTTCATTCCCAAACGTCCCACTATCACTTTCAAAAGACCAGCAAACCTAAAATGTATTCTACGTCCCTCCAAACCCACTCCCAATTTGATTCCTCCCAAAGATCCCGGTTCATTTCCCTGCCATAGACCCGGGTGCAAAACTTGCCCTTTAATTCGAAATATTTCAGTGTTCCAAAGTCCCAATACCCCAATCCCGTTTCCCATTTCCTCCCATGGCAGCTGCATATCCTCCAATGTAGTTTATCTTTTGCAGTGTAATAAGTGCCCCGCCTTCTACATCGGTGAAACATCCACGCTCCTATCTATCCGTATGAACGGCCACCGAGCTTCCCCTCCCCACTTCCCTGTCCCTAGGCACGCCTCAAAACATGGACTCCAATTCGACTCATGCTTTTCTCTCTCCGTCCTCAGTGCCCTTCCCGCCAATACTTCGAACACACAGCTGAGAAATACTGAGATGTAAGTGATCTGGTTTTGTAAAGCTTTTTACCCACCCGGAATCAATGCATTGCATTAATCCCATGCAATACCTCTGCCCCCTATTGTCACAATTATAATTTTCCTCTGCCTTGCAACACTGTTGCATTTCTCACTCTTCAAGAACTCCTCCCTACTTCAAAATTTTCCCATCCATTGATAACCTGACACAACATTGTCACACTGAATACCCCTTCCAGTTCCCCTCCCCACACTCCATTTCTCCCCTCCCTTCCTCACTGACCCTCAATATTTAGTGCCCTCAGTATTGCAACATTGTTAGAATTCACCCTGCTTGAAACTTCTCCCATCCGAAAACAGCCAGGTGCAACATTGCTCCCTCTTAGTCACTTGGAGTGGAGTAAAAGTGCCACTTGGCACTTTTTCTCCAGCTGACGAAGAGCTTACAGGCTCGAAACGTTCCCAGTAAGTCGTCTCTTTTTACTTTACTTTTCTTTCCCCACCCCCTGTCCAGTGTATTTTTTATTGTTGTGGCCTATTGGCGAAACTTTCCGTGTGTATATATATACAGTAAAACCCCCATACAACGAATTTGTTGGGACCGGAAAAATTACTTCGATGTAGGGGGTTTTTGATGTATGGAGGTGGTGTGCGGGTTGCGTCTCCACAGGGGCATCCAAGTGTTCCGCGTGCTTTACGATGCAAGTCGAGTAAATATCTCAATCTTGCTTTATTCACCGTTAAAACATTTCCTAGAGTGATGATAAACAATTTTTATTATTTACCATCAAATATCGTGGCTATCTCCGCGTTATTTTCAATCTGCGTATTTCTAATTGAAATTATTGTTTTTCTCGTCGATTCTGCTCTACGCCTCATCGCTTACTTTATTTACGGTCTGAAATTAAAGGAGCGCCAAAATTAATGCCTAAGGATTACGTATTTTAAAGTGCTCCATAATTTTTCTGAATATCTAGAAGATATTATTCTTAGAGTGCAATAATTTAAGTCGATATCAATTGGCAGTTTTATGCAGCAATTTTGCTTGAAAGAGCACATATTGCCATTTAGACTTCCGAAATAAAACGCACTGTTGGAATCCCATTGAAATACCGGTAAATATCTATGTTCGTGACCAGAATATACTAGATATCGATAAACGACGATGGAAGTTTAGGTAGGGCGAGTTTGTTACCACGAGTAAAAACTTGGCAGTCGGCAATGCACTGAGGTCACAATGGCAATCTCAGATGATAATGCATTGACGATGCCTTCACAGAAACTGGACACGATCGGTAGTCTGCTGGCACACCCATTCTTCGGTGCCAAAACGCAGTACTATCTTCGAGTACGCCAGGTAATATTTGAATCCACGCCTTGCCGCCGTTCATCCAGTGATTACTTGAAGAAAATTTTAATCCAGGTTTGCCCTTTTTCAGTCCTTTGCAGAACGTCTCTAATTTTAAAATGTGCGCCGTTTGCAGGCCAAAACTATTTAACTGGAATAATCAGTCGCTAAAGCACAATCACATGAGTTAAATACGTCTTACGTCAGCAATTAAGAGAATAAAACACATAAAAGAACCTGATCCCACCCCTTGTCGCGTCTTATATGACAGTAGACGGAGCTCTATCTAAACCAAGTAGACGAGCGAAGATCGCTTTTCCGAAAACTCTAGTTGCACCGGTAATATTGCATGCTAACAATTTGGAATGGAGACGTTTTGATTTGGACGCAGCAAGAAATCTAACCTAGCGCACGCACAGAAATGAGTAAGACAAAGGAGTGCATTTCCAACTAATCCATCCCAAACATTCCCTACCAAAATGCCTATTATTCAATAACTCGGGAAGAAAGAATAACTACGCCCTTACTCTTTCTCTACAATGCTGCTGTTATCTCCCCTCCCCTTCCCACGTTCCTTCGGGGAGACCTCCCTCACCCATTCCTCTCCTCAATGACTCCCCTTCCCCTAACCGAAATCTCATGTGTTTCAATCTCACGTGGCCCAGTGGTCTGCCCCTCTTCAAGTAGCCTAACTGGTTAGGCACACACACAAAAGAAGTACGAAAATTCCTGTAATAAGTAATCTGGTTATCGATTTATCTCTCCTTCACTTACCTCCTCACAAATATAAATACAGGACCATCTACCATCCTCGTCGTACATACAGTCAGCTCTCTTGACCTCAAACCTATCGTGGGGAACACATATAAGAAATATTTGTGGCAGAGCTCTGAAGAAGCTAGGATTCGTCAAGCGTATTGTGGGAAGATTCTCAGATGAAAAAGTAAAAGAGAGGTGCTATTTCGCACTCGTCCGGCCACACCTTGAATATGCAGCAAGCATATGGGATCCGGTGCAGAAAGAATTAATTCGGGAACTTAATAAAATACAAAGGAAAGCTGCGCGATTCGTCAAAAACTGTTACGGGCGTACAGACAGCGTTACGCAGATGTTAAACGAATTAGGCTGGGAGCCGCTAGAGACTCGGAGGCTGCGCGCTAGGCTTAGATTACTTGAGCAATTGAGAATAGATATCTTTCAGAGCGACACGGAGAACATCATATTAGAACCCCACTACATTTCCAGGTCCGACAGAAACGATAAATTAAGAGAGATATTTTGCCGAACGGATAGGTATGGGAATTCGTTTTTCCCCCGAACAATAAGGGACTTTAATAAATGCAAGGCGTAATTTCATAGAGCGTTTCCTTTTTATATGTAAACGGCTGGTGTCCTAACACCCCCGCCACACGCCTATTGAGGCGGCTTGCGGGGTAGTATGTAGATGTAGATGTAGATGTAGATGAGACTTACCTCGGCCGAAAAATTTCAAATTGCTTTAAAATGAGTATATTTCAGGAAGTTAAAACAAATTTCGAAAAATTACACAGGTTTAAAGCATTTTTTACTAATAAATAAGAGGCGGTAGCTGTTTTTCAAGTTATTTTAATTCAAAATTATTCTATTTAAAATAGTTTTCTAAAGTCGTCTGTCTCATCCTTCTCCTCATTCCTTTGCCGGCTGCTTGCTCAACTTGCTGCAGAATCTTCAAATTTTCTACTCCATCTTCTGACATTAAAAAAACTCGCTCCAAAACATCTATTGCGTCCACCACTTCCTTCCAACTAGGGCGCACTACACTATTGCTGGGCTCTTCTCTCTCTTCATCGCTTGCATCCTACGTCTCCGCCATAATTTCGGTATCCTCATTGTTGGCAAAAACAGCGAGATCATTGTCAATACTCGCATAATCTTCGAAAGATACCCCTTCAATGTTTAATAACTGAGCGACTTCACCCCATTCCTCCCTCTCCTCCGGCTGTGGGTCGTCTTGGGCGTCCATCTCTCCAGGAATGCCTGCTCTCCTGAAGCAATTCGAGATCGCGCTTCTCTCTACTCCATCCCATGCAACACAGAGACACTGAATGGCTTGCAGGATGTTCCACTTCAGTGACTTTATGTCTTCAGTGTTTCCTAGTCTAGTTAGAAGATATTCGACTAGTTGCCTTCTATATGCCCTCTTGACAAGGGAAATAATTCCCTGATCGAGTGGTTGCACTTTACTCGTGCAATTAGGGGGAAAATGAACGACTTTCACGTTCCTCAGTTTCAAATCAGAAGTTTTGTGGGTGGTGCAGCCGTCAAGGAAAAGAAGAATTTTTCTATTTTTACCTCCCATGGTTGCGTCAAGTGTTGCGAGCCATTCTCTAAATAAAATCGCCGTCATCCACGCATTTTTGTTGTTCCTATAACGGCATGGCAATTTTTTCATGTTCTTGAAGCACCTCGGACTCGCAAACTTACCAATCACGAAAGGTTTCAACTTTTCTGACCCGTCACTGTTAGCGCAGAAAAGAACGGTAAATCTTTCTTTACTTCGCTTGCCCCCATGGCAAAGTTCTCCCTTAGTAGCTAACGTGGAGTCCGGAAGGAGATTGTAGAAGAAGCCAGACTCATCGGCGTTAAAAATGTCTTTGGGTTCATACCCAGCCACCAAGGAAGGCAAATTTTTCTTCCACTCCTCCACCACGGCCATGTCGACTGCCGCTTCCTCCCCACACACCTTGAGAGTCGTCAAATTCCACCGACGCTTAAATTTCGACAGCCATCCATTTGAGGCCTGGAAATTATCCATCCCTAATTTTAGGGCTATTGTTTTCGCCCGATCCTGTAGGATGGGCCCAGATAAAGGAACATTGGCACTTCTCACTTCTGTAAACCACTCGTACACTTTCCTGTCTAATTCATCACTCTTACATGGTCGAGACCTCTTTCTTTCCGGACCAAATTTCTCTATATTTCCCATCTTATGCCTGTTGGCAATAATTGTAGAAAGTGTGGATGCTGGAATGTCAAATCTCTCCGCAATTGCTGTTTTTCTCTCTCCTCTGTCAACCGATTCTAAAATTTGCAACTTCATTTCAATGGAGTAGACTGGGAAGTCGATAAACATCCCTGGTGGTGGACAACAGCAGCCACCAGTACTGGCATGGGGCCGAAGATGGTATGAGTCGGTAGGGCCCATGGCCAGACATCATCTGGCGGAGCTGAAGGGCAGCGGTACGGCAGATGAACTGTGGGGGCAGACAGGGCTCCAAGTCATGGCAAAGACAGCCTGTCTAGGAGAAGAAAACTCCGAAATCAAAGTACCCGGTCCTCCAGGTTGGGGGTTTAGCATAGGGTTAACAACCCTATCTTAGAAAACAACCATGTTACGGATTCAGAATATATGCCTCGGAATAGGACTGGAATTAAGGAACAGACCCGGCGAACGAACGGACTGAGTAAGGTTAAAGGAAACATATATCTAGCCACATGGAATGTACAAACTATGAGAAAGCCAGGTGCATTAAGACAGTTGAAAAACGAACTAGTAAAATACAGAATAAAAATTGCAGCTTTGCAGGAAATGAGATGGTCAGGAAATGGAATAATGCAATCGGGGGATCACATCGTCTTATACAGTGGAGGAAACAATGGAAGGAATGGAACAGGTTTCATCATAGAAAACTGTATTAAACCTACCATCTTAAAATTCAATCCTGTTAACGATCGAATTTGCTCCCTTCGATTAAAAGCTAGGTTTTTCAACATAACAATATTTTCTGTATATGCACCTACAGATGACACTGAGGAGGATGTTAAAGATGAATTTTATAGTAAACTAGAGGAGGAATATGGAAAAGTATCTAATCATGATGTCAAAATAATTTGTGGAGACTTAAATGCCAAGATTGGCAGGGAAGAGCAATTCAGAGAAACAATAGGGAAAGAAAGTCTTCATCTACAAAGCAACAATAATGGATGGCGTGTGATCGACTTTGCCACAAGCAATAACATGGTAGTTAGGAGTACTTGGCTGCAGAGAAAAGATATTAATAAAGCCACATGGTGCTCGCCAGATGGCAAAACATGCAACCAGATTGACCACGTACTCATAGAGAAAAGACACGCAACGGACATACTTGAAGTGAGCAGTTGCAGAGGTGCCGACTGGGACTCAGACCACTACTTAGTAAGAATAAAGTATAGGCAAAAGATTGATGTAGCTAGAACAAACAAGAGAACCATGAATGAGAGATATGATGTTGAAAAATTAATCAAAGATGAAGATAAGAAAGAAGAGTACCAAATAAAAATAGCCACTAGTCTTCAGGAAAACAAGAAAGAGTGGGAAGGAAGTGATCTAGAAGGAAAATGGAATGTTATGAAAACAGCGATAAGAAAAACAGCTAAGGAAGTAGTTGGTTACATTCAAAGAAAAAAAAGGGAAGAGTGGTATGACAACGATTGTGCATTAGCAATTGAAGAACGAAACCTAGCCAGAAAGAAAATGCTACAAAAAAGAACAAGACAAACAGTCAATGACTACAGGCAAAAAAGGAGGATTGCATCTAGAGAATGCAGAAGGAAGAAAAGAATATTCGAGAAACAAAAAATCACAGAACTAGAAAATATGAGAGATAAAAGAGAAATAAGGAAATTTTATCAGAGAGTGAAAGAAACAAAAAAGGGTTTTGAGCCTAACTCTGTTTTCTGCAAAGACTTAGATGGAAATCTCATAGGAGACAAAAAGAACATATTAGCCAGATGGCGAGACCATTTTGAACAGCAGTTAAACAGGAATGAAAGCGATGTATTAACACAAGTGAATGTAAATGAAAAAGGAATTGCGGACTTAGAAGAAGACTATGAGAAAAGTGAAATTACCCGGAGCCCAAGTATGAAGGAAGTCATAAAAGCAATTAAAAAACTGAAAAATAACAAGGCTCCAGGGGAGGATAGTATAACTGCTGAAATGGTCAAAAATGGCGGATCAGCTGTAGAACAACATATGCATGAGATTATTAAAATTATATGGAAAGAAGAGAAAATGCCTGAAGACTGGAACATGGGAATCATACATCCTGTCCACAAGAAAGGTGATAAATCTAAATGTGAGAACTACAGGCCAATAACACTACTTAGTATAGCATACAAAATTTTTAGCAATATTCTAGCTTCAAGACTCGAACCGTTCATTGAACAAAAAGTTGGAGATTATCAATGTGGTTTTCGGAAGAATCGTTCTACCACTGATCAGATTTTTATTATGAGACAAATATACGAGAAGTGTTATGAACACAACATAGAAGTACATAGCCTATTTATAGATTACAAGCAGGCTTTTGATTCTGTCAAAAGGAGTGCACTATATGACGTCATGGAAGAATTTAACATCCCCTCTAAATTAATAAAACTCATTAAAATGACACTAGACAATACTAAAAGCAAAGTTAAAGTGAATGGAGAACTATCATCTCAGTTTGAAGTCAAAAGAGGAGTCAAACAAGGAGATGCATTATCATCAATGTTATTCATATTGGCTTTGGAGAAAGCAATGAGACAGCTCCCAATAAATCCTGGAGGAACAATAATGAACCGACAAACCCAATGTGTTGCCTATGCTGATGACCTGGCTGTAGTCTCAAGAAACAAACACTCAATGGAAGAGATTTTTATTTCTATTGAAGCCGCATCAGAAACACTGGGATTAAAAATTAATGAAGACAAAACAAAATATTTGAAAATGGAAAGAAATCAAGAAAAAACTAGAGAACCAACAATAAAAATCAACAATAAACATTTTCAAAGAGTGGAAAGCTTCAGATATCTGGGATCCTTGCTAACAGCAAAAAATCAGATTTCCCTTGAAATTCAAGACAGGTTACACATAGGTAATAAATGCTATTATGCACTGCAGCCTATTTTCAGGTCAAGAAATATTTCAAGAAACACCAAAACAATCATATACAAGACAGTGCTAAGACCTGTTGTCCTCTATGCCTCTGAAACATGGACACTAACAGTTACACAAGAAGATATAATCAGAAGATGGGAAAGAAAGATTCTCAGAAGAATATACGGTGCTGTGATAGATGCAGGAATATGGAGAATAAGAACAAATGCTGAAGTCTATGAACAATACGGTGAACCAGACATCATATCAGTTATAAAACAAGGAAGACTTCGTTGGGCTGGCCATGTGCAACGCATGGAGGAAAGCAGGGCAGCCAAAAAGGTCTTCAATGGCACTCCAGGAGGGAGGAGAAGAAGAGGAAGACCACGAAAGCGGTGGCTTGACGATATAGAGACAGACCTGAGAAAACTGGGAGTCAAGAGATGGAGGCGTGTTGCAGAGGATAAAGAAGAATGGGGGCAGATAATTCTGAAGGCCAGAGCCCTACATGGGCTGTAGCGCCAATAATGATGATGATGATTTCAATGGAGAGTTGTCGGCGTTTTTTGGTGGTATTGGCCATTTTACTGTCAAGGAATAATTCAAATATCAGAAAAAGACTAAATTGATAGAAAAAGTAAGAAAGAATAATCTCAAAATATTTTCTAGTACCTTAGTAGCAAGTCCTGTTGTCAGAATCAACACGTATAGCCGTTTCCACAGATAATGGCTAAAGAACTCGGCTGACAAGGAATAGGGTAATTCAGAGTTTTCTCAGCATCTAATAATAAATAACGCGAACACGGAATGAGTTCCAGACTTCAATTATCCTTGCACACAGGAAAGGTACTTGAGTCTGAAGATTCGCATCTTTGTAACTACTTCATCGATTGCGATGAGATAAAATAAGGGGAAAATTCTAGTCACGTTTTCTTAAGTCATCAATGATTCCTCGATGAATTAAAAACTATTTGGTTTTGAACAAAAAAGGGACGATAAATTATATACGTTACTTGTCATTGCTGAGCGACGCCATCAGGTATGACATGTAGTAGACGTGCATGAAAATCTGGTCGATGGGGGCTAATGGCCGGCCAAGTGGGAACCGGGTGCGCTGGAGGGACGTGGTGGGTTGGAAGGGAGGGACGGGAAGAGGAGATGGGCAAGGCTCCTGCCATGCATCCCACCATGTCACAAGGGGGCAGGGTAGGGTACCCGCAGGTGATGGGAATTTACGGAAGGGAATGGGATAAAGCGCAAGAACGTAATAGAGCGTAACATTGAAAGTGGAGCTACGGTTACTTAGTGTGAATATTTTGTTATCCAAAACGTAGTAAAAATTGCTATATCTTGAAGGATCACTGATAATTAAATTCAAAATCGTGAAATAAATTGCCTTTGATTATTGTACAACTGCAACAGATAAATTACTTAACGAGATGCAATACTTCAAAACTCCAGTGCCCTGTGATTTTAAACGGCAAAATAATTTCATGACGTAATAATAAAATTGGTAGAGAGTCATCAAATAGAATTATTTCAGTCCTACCTGTCAACCGCAACGTATTCACCCAATCCGTTGTCACAAATATTAAATTTCTTGGCGATTGATGTGTAATCCAATAAAGCACAGAAATTCTTCCAGTTGGATCCGATCCCTGTCGAGTTATGGGCACTCCGTAAACACAATGAAGATGGTATCCATAAGCAATCAAGCAAATATTAGGGCGATCTCGATCAGACGCACCACTTGCCGGTTAATAGACCACATCCATCAAGGATAAGACGTCAATAGCAATATTTGGATAGAGTAAAGAGGTTACTCCAGATTTTCCTTTGGGATGGGGAAAGAGTAGATAAAAATTGGCGCTCATTGGTTGAACACCAACCAATGAAGTTTTGAATACTTCGCCCTCCTAAGTCTTACGATAACCGTCCACCTGTTTCTCCCAAAATAAAATCCGATACCAAAAGGTAATTTGAAACCATTTTAGAGGAAAACATGGAGCTCCTCCCATTCACGGGGTCCCGGGAATGTAACCCAATACGGACAAGTAATCTGATACGATTAAAAAAGGGAAAATTGAGCTCCATCCTCACCACCTGCACCTTCGCAAATGAGGTGGGGTGGATGAGTGAGTGGGGTAGATGAGTAAAGCACCAAGAAGGGAGGGGGGAATACCAGGATGCGGTAGCTTCGAATAAGATACCAGAATAGGCTACCAGCCGTATTCTCTAACTCGCGGGAGCTTTCTCAAGAACGTAATAGGAAGTGGAGAGAGGTTTGGCGAAAGGCGAGTATGAGAACATTTTTAAACCAAATCCGCGGAAACTTCATTTCTGGTGACATCATTCTTAGAATCAATGGGAAAGCTCGTCTCAATGTTTTTCCGTGGATAAAACTGGTGAAACCCATTTCAAGGTCGTTTTAGACGGTGAAGAAGTTCGAGCATCATATTTAGCAAAAAATTCCACGCATTAAAAATCATGCGAGCAAAATTCTAAAATGTTTTATTTTTTCTCACATAATCTCATGAATACGAACGCACAACGTCCATCTTGGCTGTTTTGATCAATTGAAATAAGATTGATAGTAAATATATTCGGGAATTAGGGTTCATGTCGATGATATGATTCAATATGATTCGTGCTATTTGCTTTCGTCAATTACTATTTGCTTCAAATCATTTAAATAATATACGAAGGTAAAGCTTTAAAAAGAAATGCGAAGGTGATACACGCTACCACGGCCCAATAAGTATCCCATTATAGGCTGGAATCACATTACTTATCGAAGGTAAATATTGCTTTCCGTCACTCCAGTTAATATCTCTTTTTGGAAAGATCCCGCAAATGGCGAAAATGACAAAGTAACCCAGTGAAAGTGCAAAGGAATCCGCATTTAATAAATGTAAGAAACATACCCGTGCGTTATATAATTATAGATAGATAAGCGTTATAAAATGACCAATATTTAAGCAGGGTATTCGGAGGCCGCGCTTCGTGAGGCTATCGTGAGAGCTTATTAGGGCTACGGAAGTAGCTTCGTGACATTTACAGAATACGGGTGGGAGACTAATAAGCTACCAGTAGCTTCTGCTTGCATTTTCTTTTCTAGCTTCCATGATAGAGAATACCGATGGGAGCAAGTAGCTTATTGAAGCATCTTTCCGCCAGAAAGCTCCGATGCTTCAAGTTAGAGAATAGGCCCTCAGAAATCTCAGCCGTAACCCAATACAGAAAGTATTGGGTTACGGCTGGCACTGATATTCCCCCCTCCCCTCTTGGTGCATTACTCATCCACCCAACTATCACCCGGCTCAACTAACGAGGAGCTGAACTTTGGCTTCCCTTGCACGTTTCTTACTGTGGGAACCGTCAGAGTTGACAGTTCCCAACATATGAAACGTGTAAACGAGCCTTCACTGACAAGGGGAATACACGACCGTCGGGTGGCCAATCGAGCTTAAATTTGCTAATTCGGTAGTTGATGATTATTAATTCAATATGCCGAAGTGAGACGACGCACCTCTCGTAAATTTTTGAGAAAAAAGCAATTAAAAATCGTAAAAATTCATGTTGCGCTATATAATCCCTGAAAAATGAAGTCTTCAATATTGCGGCGTTAGCGCAGTGGTTAAGGCGAACAACTGCTGGTGCGAAGGAGTGGAGTTCGATCCCAAGTGACGGAACATTTTTTAACTTAATTTTTCAAGGTTTTTATTGTTTATATTTTTAAAGATTGTTTTATTATCATCGTTCCCCCAATTAAAAATTTTTTTTGCACAGTTTTTCGTAAACGTGAATGGCGTGTGCTTTCCTCCGAAAATCCCTTGGCTGTGGAAAGAACGCGTTCTCCATTTGCTAGTGGTGCCGCAAATCACTTTGCTTTGCCTGCTTCTACGACGAATATCATCCTGAAACATGCAAATAAAGAAGTAACTGGAGTGGTTAGGTAGTGTACTGGCCTTCCACATCCTATATTCGGGTACGAATTTCAGAGAATTCCGAAATTCAATCCTTGCATGTAGTGTGGATTACACCGATGGTGCAGTACACCGTCCGTCGGATGGGACGTTAAACTGTGGTCCCCTTGGCGCCATTCGTTACGAGTACGCTAAAGCCGACGCCGGGTTTCTATCCACCCTTCATCCTCTATTCCAAATCCCTAGCTGATCCATTCCCGATGGAAGCATAATCAATCTATAGGGTGGATTATAACTCACAATTACTTATTTAAATGCCATTATTCTGTCCCAACCCCCATATATGACAATTTATATTCACAATATCCTAATATACCTTTAGAGAGAAAAAATAAATATATAACCGCACTTGGAAAGGTTATTTTACCCCTTGCTCCATTCCCTACCTTGTTAAACAATAATTAATATTTAAAAAAATTGCAAAAAAAAAATATTTTTAATTGGGGGAACGATGATAATAAAACAATCTTTAAAAATATAAACAATAAAAACCTTGAAAAATTAAGTAAAAAAATGTTCTGACACTTGGGATCGAACTCCACACTTTCGACCCGCAGTTGATCGCCTTAACCACTGGGCTAACGCCGCCATGTTGAAGACATCATTTTTCTGGGATTATATAGCGAAACATGATTTTTTACGATTTTTAATTGCTTTTTTCTCGAAAATTTACGAGAGGTGCGTCGTCTCACTTCGGCATATTGAATTAATAATCATCAACTACCGAATTAGCAAATTTGAGCTCGATTGGCCACCCGACGGTCGTGTATTCCCTTTGTGAGCCAGAGCATCAAGTTTCCTTCATGCCCTCTGCTCTGTAGGTCTCGGATGGGAACGTTTTCGAAGCCCGGAGCGGAAGGGTTAAGACGCGGTACTTTCCGCTGCGGTTCTACTTCCTGCTTATTACGTAAATGTCTACGGAAAAATTACCTGTAAATGAAGAATGCTACGTTTTATTCTCAATAATTCGTTCTAGAGGGGCACTTTTCATGTTTTGGGCCCAAGCACAGACTTCGATGTACGGGGTTTTCGTAGTTAGAGAGGTTCGTTACGGGAGGTTTTTTTGCGTGCATTGTCCATTGGAAGGGTCCGGGACCGGGCCAATGACTTCGAAATAGGGGGTTTTCCTTAAAATTTCGCTGTATGGGTGTTCGTTGTATGGGGGTTTTACTGTATATGCTATTGTTATGACAAATATGTATTTCTGGTTGCATAAGATATTTACGGAGTTGATGTACACAGCTGCATTATCGACATGAAGAAAGATTAATCAAATAAAAAAACCCTCAGACCCTCTCTTCAAAATTTCAGACCCTCTTTTCAAGATTCAGATCCTCTTTATAAAATTCGGCCTCTGATGGATGTCGTTACGAAAAACATCAAAAATATTTATTACCCATTTAAAAATCTTAGCCTTGACGAATCCATGGTCAAATGGCGAGGTCGTCTCTTCTTCCGCAATACATCAGGAATAAGAAACATAAGTACGGCATAAAATTTCACATGCTATGCGAGCCCAATGGATTTGTGCTGAATACATTGGTAAACACTGGGTTGAGGGATGCAGATTTAGGGGGAAAAGGCCATACAGACAAGGTTGTCAAAAAATTGTTGTCTGACTATGTTAACGTTGGCCATGCTGTTTACATGGACAATTATTATAACAGCATCAATTTATCCCTCGATTTGTTGAGAAGCAAATTTTATTCCACTGGAACTTATGGAGATTATCTAGGAAGGGAATTCCAAAAGATTTCATCCTATAAAAATTGAAAATGGGTGAGGTGGTTGCCCGTTATACACAAGAAGGACTATGTGTTTCCAAATGGAAATATAAGAGAGAAGTGGCGTGTCTGTCCACTGAATTTTCCAGGGAAATGATTGAAGATCAGAATAGAAGAGGTGAGCTGAAAAAGAAACCCAAAATGGTGGCTGAATACAACAAGTACATGGGAGAGTTGATACAGCGGATCAAATGTTATCCTAAATCAAAGTAGATGAGCTCTACGGCCTCTATAGATTAACAAGATCAGATATATCTCCAATGGCAGTAAAATATTTGCACCACTCATCAAAAAATCAAACACTTACTGTGTTGGTTTGCGGGAATGGGGACTCCGCAACAGGGACCAGCCACAGGCTCTCCACCAGAATACCCTCCTGTGGTGGTTTACGGGAAAGTTATTTCCTCGCCAGGGACCACCACAGACACACACACACACAACCCAATTGGAATCCTTTGTAGGCTAATGAGACCCAGCTAAGGATTCCTGAGTTATAACCTGGGATCCTTCGGAGAGCTGTATTGACTCTACTAAGGCTGCCAAGTTATTAACACAACCACACACGCAATCACACAAAACACTCACTCACACACACAATAGGGCCCCAAATTTCTGGGTGAACAGCACAAAAAGAGCGTGGTCAAATTGAACAAAAACAACAAACAGGGAACGAGGGTGAAGTTCGTATACGCGTATTTCGACCACAAAGTGGTCCTCTTCAGCGAGCTGAAGGGAAAAAACACTAGCAACACGAGGTTGAAAATTAATGAAGAGGAGGACAATCCTAGAATAAATAGGGAAGGGAAAGGGTTAGGAAGCGGGGAGGGGGGGGGGGGGGTAAATTCGTAACGGCTAAAAATAATTCCTTTTAATAATAATAATAATGTCCTTAATAATTGTCATAACCTTATCGATAAAAAAACCAAATTCAAAAAATTTCTGTGTGCAACCCGGTGTTACCGAGATTGTATTGTCTCCCAAAAGTTCATAAAGATGGTTGCCCTATGAGACCAATAGTTTGTGGGATAGATTCTCCAACTTATCTCTTGTCAAAATGGCTTGTTAACCAATTCTCAGAATTAAATTTTCAAAGCCCCCATTCACTTAAGAACAACTTGGATTTCATAAACAAAGTCAAAGACTATATGTTTTCTGAGGGAGAAATTATGGTATCATTTGATGTTACAAATCTATTCCCAAGCGTGCCAATAGATATAGCCATAAATTCATTAAAGGATTGGTTGATCTCCTTGAATTTAGATGATTACAAAATAGACGAATACATTAGACTCACTAATTTAGTCATGAACCAAAATTTCTTTGTTTTCCAAGGTATTTATTATAAGCAAGAGTTTGGCACAGCTATGGGTAACTCCCTATCCCCTCTTCTAGCTAATATGTTTATGACTCATTTTGATAATACCTTCAAAAGTACGTTCAACTATTTCCCAAAAGTTTATTTAAGATATGTTGATGACATTTTTGCTATCTTTGATACTTAAAAGCATGATTTAAAACAATCCGTGTGTGATCTAAATAGTTTATTTCCATCCATTAAATTCACGTACGAAACAGAAAACAACAACCAACTCCCTTTTCTAGATCTCTTGTTGACCAGAAACAGTAAAAAACTCGAATTTGACATTTACCATTCATGGCCACTCGAATTTGACAAACAAAAATCATTCATGGAATGGGAAATGGAATTGATAGTATTTAATTAGCCGGCCTCGGTGGAGGTGGGGTAGAGTCCTTGCTTGCTAATCCGAAGGCCATGAGTTCGAGTCCGGCTTGGGTGGGTTTTCTTCCACTAAGGGCATGGGTGTAAATGTAATGTCTAGGGTTAAATGTAATAGAGGGATGCATAGCCCTAGTTTCACCCTAAACAAAGGCAATAAATAATTAGACAACTTGAAAGTTACTCGTTATGAAACCCTAAAATCATTCAGGACTGGAAAATTTTAACAAAAGAACAACCAAAAAAATTATTCAGGGTAGAGAAATAGAACTGAAGATGGATAAAATGGATGGATGGATGAAAGATGGATACTGAAGGCCATGATACATTTAAAGGGAAAGCCTTGGGTAAGCTTGGAGGTTGTAAGAAATGGATGAGTAACATAGATGCCATGAAAGTGAAAGGAAGTATGTATAGTAAAGGAATGCACAGAGTAAGACAAAAAGTTTTTTAGTTTAGTCTATTCATTGATAAATGGTTTCCTGATATTCAATTCTAACCTTTCTTAACCAGTAGAATATTTCCAGGGCTTCAAAATTTACCGAATAAAAATGATGATGAAATCTTGTTATAACATAATTTGTAATAGTGTAAAGGCACATTTCATACCCCCTTGCCTTTACGTTATAACAAGGTTCTACTGTAGCTACATACTGTATTAAGTAGGTTCAAGTAACAGATATTATTTACTTATCTTGAAAATAATAAGGATGCAAAAATAATAGTTGTTCAAACTTAATACATACATAAATGAAATGAAAGCAAGCAAATAAACCACCCCATAATATCTCACCAATAATCCAGGAAGAATTGAGACAACAGGTTCAGTGAATGATGAGCCAGCATTATTTAGTGCTCTCATAATTTTAACAACACTAGGAAGTTTCAGCTGATGCTCAATCCCACACAGATTTTGAACTGCAAAGAAATTTAAGAGATGATCAACACCTTCACATTTAACAGTATTTCCCAAGTTTTCATCTAAAAGGCTTGGAAGCACTATAGCACAGAATTTAAAGGGGTAATAAGAAAAAATTGGTTGAAAAAGATAAATTTGGGACGTTTCTGTATTAAATGCTCATTCTATGTTGTAGACTAGGTATACCTCAACTTAAAACATTTTGAGTTTTGTTGATCCAGTTGATATGTTGGTTTTTCTGGCTAATTAACGCATGAAATAGACCAAGATACATCGAAAATACTGAGCTCGAACATAATGTTAACAACAAAAAAGCACTTGTAATAGTCAAAAGATAAGAAACCACTTTGAAATTAAGCAAAACATTGTTTTGAGACAATAAATTTCAAGTAAATTACAATATAAAAACATAGAAATTAATATAAGGAAGTCAGTGAAGCACAGAATACATCAATGCACTTAGGCACATATGAAGTGATGAATAAACCAATGAGCGCAGGAAAGATATTTACTAACCTGCTGGTAGGTACCATTCTTTAGGTTCACAATAGTCATGTCCAAATGTTTGGTGTATAGCTATTGAATTCATTCGCAATACATATTAAAAGACTTGAGTTTTTTACTACAGAGTAATTAAAAACTTTACATTATCCATGTTTGATGAATTTACTGAAAATCAACACACAGAAAAACCATTTAGGATGTGAGAGTTGAAGAAGTTCTCTTATTGTCTATCGCTCATAAAGTCTACCCTCAATCTGTTTTGTAGAGTGCTATTGAGAGAGCACAGAGTCTGAAACAAATGGAAATCAAATGCACTGTTGTGTTGTGAAGTGAGCAGCGCACTAGAGTGAATGAAAAAGTGATCACTATGTGCAGCAGACTCTCGTTAGCACGTTCTTGAAGGGACCCAGGATTCTGAACGTGGTAACCAGGAAAACGTGCAAAACAGGGTAGGCATTCCATGGAAAGTCAAATACGTACCGGTTGGTTGCATAACTTCCAGGGGAGTGTTAACCTGAGACTCATTTTAGCTCATGCTGTAGATAACTGGTGATCATTTATGCAATTTGATTACATTCACAATTGGCTTTTCATTAGCAAATGTTGTGTTGCACAAATTTAAGCTATGCATGGGACGTAGAACAAAATGACAAGGCAGAAAAAACAAATGGTAGACAGTGGAAAATTTATAATAACAGTAATTTTCCATGTTTATTACACATTTTTTCCACGAAAATTTGTCAAAAAAGTAGGGTGTGCATTATACATGGTTAAAAACTTATCAAGTGTTTATTCAGGCCATGTATCACGTTTGAAGAAATCTCAACACGTATATAGGTATTCCCATTTTACAATTTTTACTTTTAAAAAAACATTGCAATGAATTAATTTCATTTATTTATTAAAAATAAAATTTACACGCAGTCCCTCTAGTCTTTAACAATGTTAGCACTGAATCCTTCGTATTCAAAATCACTATCCTCGCTTGATTCGAACAGTTGGTGCAAAGCAATGATATCATGTTCACCGGCAGCATATATGTATTGTGTCGCCAAGGGCATCATCTTCGTTCTCCTCATCGTCCACTATGCATTCTTCATCCCAAAGCATATAGTCGTCAGACCCATCCATTGCATCCTTGAAGCAGCATTTTTTAAAACCTCGCAAAATCACAGATGAATCGATGGCATCTCAGAACTCTTTAATCCACTGACTAATTAGCGCTAACTCTGGTTTCTTTGGCCTTTCTGAAGTTGTCAAAGAATGTGGTCCGGAATAAAGCCACTCATTCCGCTTTTTACGCATCTGTGTCTTAAACGGGCATTTGCAACTGACATCCATCACCAACAACTGGCTTGTCATCCCCCCAGGAATAATGACGAGATCTGTGCCATTCTTGTTCAATATATTCTTGATGCATGGCATTCGATGGCATCTAAATGCATCTAGAACCAACATACGACGTCTACAAACAGCATCTTTGCACCACACATTTCGCAGCCAATCTTTGGTTGGATTTTCATCCATCCAGCCTTTTTCATTAGTGCGTATGAGCATATTCAGTGGCCATATCACATTCTTAGGTATAAGAAGGCATTTTGCATCCATCCCCATAAGCACCTAGCATAACCATGAAATGATTCTTTCCATTGCCTGTTGACCTCAGTGTGATAGATTTTGCCCTTTTCTTTTCCATGGTTTGGCCAAATGGAATATCAAAAGATAGAGGTATTTAATTGGCATTGGCAATTTTAGAGTCACTATAACCATGTATTTTGTGCATTCTAATGATACATATACTGCTGGTACTCAATTTATTTTTCTTCGTAGTTGCTGGGCATTAGGGTGGCTCTTATTTTTCAAAATTGAGAAAAGTTATGTTTTTTTCCCCTCAAAATGATCGAAGTGGGGTATGAATTCATGTGTTTAAATTCTGTCTCCCTTAGTTACCAGGAACCCGTGCCCCAAGGGCCCTATATACTTCGAAACTTAATACTCATTTTTTTGGACAGAAAAAAATCATATCCTAGGTAAAATGCATAAGTAAAGCCCTAAAGGTTGGAAATTTCATTAGTTTTTACATATCTTGATGCGTTTCTGAGATATAGGCCCTTGTATTTCAAGTGGCCCCCCAATGCGCTACCCAGTGCTGCTTCACCATCAAGGCTAAGCCATAATCATTCACTTCCCCTCCGAGACTCTACCCCTCCACCCCCTCCAAATACCGGAGCATCATGGGACCCTCCCTCACAGCTTGCGTCCAGTGGTATTATTTCACCTCTTCCTCCACCATAAGTGGGAATAGTACGCTACAAGTATGAGTCCTTGGGGGATTGCGCTTAACTTAGAACAGGGAAAAACTGATGTATTCAGTTTTTGAAAAAAATGAAAAGTTTTGTGCACGAAAATTTTACTTCACACATGGATTAACTTCTATGAATTATACAGTAGTCAAACAATGTAGTAAATAGGCAATTATAAACAGGCCCGGCTTAAGACAAAATTTTAACCCGGGTGAGAGAGTATTCCGCCTGCCCCCTTCCCTGCTTATCAAACCTATTCACCAGTTAAACGCAGTAAAAAAATATTTTTTCACAATCAAGGCACCCCAGGCAGTTGCCCTAGTCGCACAGGCCTTAAGCCATGTCTGTTTATAAATAAAAAAAACTTTATTAACAGTCCTTTGTTAGACTATTCTCCCTCTGGCATTCCATATTTTGCATAAATTCCCCTTGTGCACGTTAGGAGTTGTCCTTTGATGAAAATTAACATTTAAAAACAAATTTTGATAGCTTTTTTCCTTCTTGGTAACAGATTTGTTAAAATCTTGGGAGTAGTTTCACTCCTCTCTCTGCGTAATCATTTACTACTTCACCATGTGCAGCAACTTGCAAGCCGTTTATGTAATCAGAATGGTTATCCTATTCTCACACGGGTGCATCGAAGAACCTTGGGCGTATATCCAGATTTTTGAACAGCTTTCTCGAATTCATGGTGGTGAAATCCGCTAAAGACAACGCCAGCAGGGTGTCCAGTTGGGGTGAGGCTTTCTCGGGTGGTTAATTGCTTTCTTTACACGTACTTAAATCTTTAATGATATTTTCTCTTTCATGACCAGGAAGAGAACTGTCCAATATCAGGGTGTCCACTAAAGTCAAAAGAAAAAATTCAAGCATAATTCCAGGTTTTCAAGGCTAAATTTTTAAAAATTTCCAGTTTATATTATCGCGGTTTATGTAGCCAAAGTGATATTTATCAAGTTTTATGAAGAATATGGATTTTCCTAGCTAACGACAACCATATAAAAATATATAAATTAAATAAAATATAAATAATTAAAAAATAAATAAGTGGAAAAAACAAAGTAATAAAATACGTGGTTTATTTAAAACTAGGGGAAGATACCCGTTGAAATGCAGGTATCATTATGTGCGTTAAGTATCTTAAACAGGATTGGACATTAGGGTGAAATCCAGTGGAAAAGGAGCACTTGCAGCAGCAGCCATGTTTATTTGACCTATCAATCCTCCATCACCTGGACAGAGCTTTCTGCATAAAGGATAGCCATAATCATTGGTTTTGGTTTCTAAATAAAAAAATGTGGTGATTCTTAGTGCACTTGTTGATTTTTATGCACGGATGGCGCAGAATTTCCATTCTTCTTTCGGGTAAGAAACGTGTAGTGGCGTCATTATAATTTCCGCCATCAAAAAACAGATTGGAGTATCGAAACAGATGGGTATATTTTTGAACCAGATTTATAGTTGGTTGCTCGTCCGTAGGTTGGGTAAGGATGAAATTTGTGCAGTTCTTAGCGTAACCCGAGAAACACCAAGGGGAGATGCTCTAGAGATCGCTAGTGGACATGTCTTTGAGCATCCAAGTCTAACCTATGTCATTTTTCATGCAAGGACTCATTTACTCGCAAAAAAGACATTCCTCTTGCTTTAGAAGATTGATTCGAAAGGTCACTCTTTTTTTCTATCAGGCATGTTGATGGATATATGTTTAAATCCAAGGAGGGAAAACACAGCGGCTAGTGAGTCTTGAATAGGCAACTCGATGATTGAGTGAATGTAAGTTTACTGCATTTTAATCTTTTTAAACATATATCGTATTGTTTACGTTAAGGGAATTGGTCTAAAAACAGTTCGCAATCATGAGAGGCATACGGTTCCACTAAACAACGCCATATTTGTTGTAGCAACAGAGGCATTATTACCATCACTACTCACTGCACGTAAATATTCCTGCACGTTTAATTCCTTTATGTGTATCGTTTACTACATAAGTGTTCACTCATATACATGCAGTGCCCCTATGAGAGGTACTTTGAGAATTGACATTGAAGAGTAAACTTGTTGTAAATATGCATTGAATATTTCGATTACCCCCCAAAGCAATCTATCATGGGACTCAGGGCCCTTCTTTAACAGATTATCTTTCTATGTGCTATCTTGGGCCTGCAGGAAAACGTAAATGCCAGAGGCATGAATATCCTCTGAAAATCAAATCTCTGGTTGTCAAGGAAATATGTTATTGTTGATTTCAGAGAAAAATGTGAGATTTTTCAGCAAAAAACATGATTTTCAGACAATTACGAAGCGTAAAAGAAAATCGATTGAAAGAATTAGTAACTTCATTTATTCAGCCATCCGATAAAAAAATTCCAGCCCTCTATCTTTAGGGAAAACAATTTTAAAAAGCAAAAAATGAAGCCACTGAACCAAACCCAATGCTTAGCATGAACCACTAGGGACCACCAGGGCGGGCCTTTGGGGGCCCTGAGGGCTTTTTAATATAGCCTATGTTACACCCAGATACATTTTCTCACTACATGCCAAATTTCAGCACAATTGGTTCAGTAGTTTTTGCGTGATTGAGCAACAGACGGACAGACTAAACCAGAAGGACTATCGAACGATGATTTTATATGGAGGTCCAAGGCCTCCCCAAAATAAGGCCGCATGGCCACTGCGAGAGGAGCTCGGCGCATGTGCAGATACCTAAACTACAGCCAGCTACAGTCTTGCCCCCCCCCCCAAAAGTAATTATCTATATTTGCCAAGAATTAAGGTATTTGTTTATGAACCGTACCCGTGCCTAAGCCCGATTTTAGACTGTGCGCTGCCGCGCCACCGACAGCTAGTCCACGCCATGCCACCGAGTCTGCACGACTACGACAGCATGGTCTGCCGCCATGCTGTCGTAGTCAAATTCAGATCGTGAAATTCACAAATTTTATGCACATAGGATGCATAATAGGATTAATAGTTTCAAAAGCTCATTTCAATATTTAAGCTTTCAGTCATAGAATGAATACAACATGAGATTATTTATAAAAAATAAATATGTAGTATTGCATCAAGATGAACGATCATTTTCTAGCACAGATAAGGATTTGAAAATAAAAATGACAAAAATTAACAACCAAGAAAAAGGATACCTAGTAAAAGCCCATTCCATACAAGAGTTAAGAAATAACTTGGACAGGAAGGATTGTGAGTAGGGATGAGTCGATTCCACTTTTTTTCGATTCCGATTCCGATTCCAATTCCTTCAAATCGATTCCCAATTCTCGATTCCATCGATTCTTATTCCTTCTAACAGGTGGGATATTGATTTATCTGTAGCATTGCTGTCATTAAAATTTAAGAATTGAATGGAATAAAATAACAAAACAATTAAGTGGCCCAATAAGTATATTTAATAAAAATAGCAAAATAGTATGATAGCAATATATCCTCAGGTTAAATAAAATAATAAACACTGACTGTTTTAGACAAACATTGTGAACTTAATAATGTACCGTGCACTATGTAATTAAATTTAGATGACTATCCAGCATTACTTATGCCGTTCTGATGTTTTACATAATATATTATGCATTAAATTAGTATTTTATTTAACCACCAAAGTAATACGCTTAAGGATGCTCACCCATGTACACTATAAAAAAAACACAAATATAAAACCTGTTACACGTGAGAGTTAAAATGACAAATATTCAATGAAAATGACAATCTATTCAATATTTTTGTTAAGGAAAACAAGCATTTTTACTCTGTCAGGATCGAGTCTATTTCTTTTTGCATCGCATATATTCCCTGCTGTACTGAATAGTCTTTCACTAAATGCAGTGCTAGGAGGAACACACAGATACTTGAATACAATATTTTTAAGTCTCAGAAAGACACTGTTATCCCAGTAATGGGAAACTTTTTCACCGTCTTTTGGATCAAGGTTTTTTCTCCTAGGTACTGCAGCAGTTCATTTTCGTAAGAAGAAGCACTGCAATCAACTTGCTCAACACTTTTGCAAAAGTAGTCTTTATAATGGGACCACAACCCCTTACTAGACTTATCACCTGGAGAGTCTAAGGTGGAGGTTGCATTTTCAACTGCTGGTTCATTAAGTGAGGTTGAACCCGTCTGTGTCAAGGCCACCATTTCTTTGATTATTTTCACCTTTACGTCTTCAATAGCATCAGGGTTTTGAAAAGGTGTAGCTTTAAAGCGAGGATCCAATATTGTTGCACAAACATAGGTCAAATTTGCTTCCACATTATGGTAGCGGCGTTTCAGGGATGATATCAAATCATTCTTCAGTCCTTGAAGTCCAGAACCTTGGCAATTCGAGTTCTCCACAACATTTTTTACTGTATGTATAAGTGGAATCACCTGAGGAAAATTATTTAAAAATCATCCTGTCTCTTTTCTTGATTATATAGTATAAAATGCTTAACCTCATTCAGATTTATTTATGCCCCATACCCTCTTGTTTTCTGGTAACCTTTAGCCTATAAAATTTACTATTTGTACTGCCCATGAAGCAAAATGTTTAGCAAAAAATGTTATTTTAAGGAGGTCTATTGAAAAAAAGCATAAGAAAATTGTAATATCCACTAATAAATATGTAAGTATGGTAGTTGGATTGAGATACCTTGTAAAATAGTAGCCACTAGGCTGTATGAATCAACAAATCTGATTAATAATATTTAATTTGCAGCTCAAGCTTAAGAACCTAAATTCAACTAAAACAATGGTAACAGATGCAAACGGTGGTGGTAACAAATAGTAATTTACAATAAACCTACCTCGGAAATAGTTGAAGATGATTTGCTCACTTGAAGAGTTGCTTGCTCAAAAATCTCAAGAATGCTTACAGCAAATTGCATTGTCATCCAATCATCAGCAACCATGTCCACAGAAAGTTTGATGTCACTCTTACTCGAAACTAAAATTATTGCTTCTTTCTGCTCAATTACTCTCCGAAGCATGTGGAGGGAGCTATTCCAGCAGGTTGGTTCATCCTGTATCATCCTATGCTGCGGCAGTCTTAGCTGAATTTGACAGGTTTTTAATAACTTTGAGTTTTTTGCAGAATGTTTGAAACTTCCCACAAGTTTCTTTGTTTTCTTCAGTAGAGTCGTAATTTTTTGGTTGTTCATCAAGCCATCTTTATTTACCAGTTGCAGTGTATGCGCTACTGGCACTACACATGATATTGCTTCAAACTGTGATCGGTTCAGAGCCGCGGTTATGTCTGTTCCATTGTCCCTTATGATAGCAACAACTTTAGAGGATATGCTCCAGTCACTGAAAACTTTCAATAAGAAACTCTTGAGGTTGACAGCAGTATGGGATACTTCAGTAAAAGGCACTACTTCCAGGCACCTGTGTGTCATTCTGAGGGCATACTTTGCTCCAGAATAGAAGTGTGCTGTAACAGCCATATAGTCCTCATTTGCAATAGATGTCCACATATCTGTTGTAATAGCCACATATCTGGCCAAATACAACTCTACCTTAACATTTTGGTGCACCTCACTCTACATTAGGGTAACTCGTTTTGCCACTTTTTTCTAGGAGCGAATCGTAATACCCGGCAAAAGTTGCGTACCCGGATGGATATTACAGATATGATTTTTTTTCCAAATCGGATAATATCTTCTGCTCGCTACTTTGCCTTAAAGTTTCGAAAATTTCGACGAAAAACGCTAAAATTGTCAATAATTTAAATTTGGTTTGAGCGAGCACACTTTTTTGGTAATGAGATAAAACTTAGGACTGTAATTGACATTTAAGCGCAAATGCGCCAACTATATGGCACTTAATTATCGAGCAGATGACCTTTTACGGTGCCCCCGAAAGCGCGGTTGCGTGGTAGGCAACCCGCAACGCACTAACGCATTTTACGCCTGCAAAAAAACGTTATTATCATCTGCACGTTTTTATTATCATCAGACTTCAAATATCATTCGAAAATAAAAAATATATATTTCGATCGTTAAAATTGGTGGTCCAGATGAATTCTCCGATGGTGATTCATAATCGCAATAATTTGATTTGCCGTGACCAGCGGTTAATAAAAGAACGAAAAACGCATGCATTGCTTCCCGATCCCGTGGTTTCCAATTTTTTTTCTCCAAAAGAGTTGCTCATGAACTCGCGCCATTTCAGGGTTCGTCGGTTTGTCGCTCTTGCCAACATTTTCATGTTTCCGAGGCCGCTTAGGTATGTTCGTCGCAGCACCCGCGTGCCGGGCGTATCCTCCGCGCGGGCAAGGCTGACACCGCGGCCGCTTTGGTGTGTGGCGGCCTTTATGCCCCAAGCTTATAGTCTATGCTGAAAACATTTATCTTCCTGGAATCGATGGAATCGGAATCGACTTTAGGCGATCGATTCTCGATTCCGATTCCGTGCCCGAGAATCGGTGGAATCGAGAATCTACATTTGGAATCGACTCATCCCTAATTGTGAGTATAATTACTTCACTACATTCATTCTGAAAATTAGATTAGCTAAATCATAGGCCTTACGTCTTTTTAACCACAGTATATAGAGATCAGTGGGATTTCTGAAGCCTTCAGTGAATCCAGTTTCACCTTCTTTCAAGACTTTCTCAATCTGTTTACACCAGCAGATGACAACACCTGAATTAAAAAAATCACATTAAGTTCCCACAAATTAAGACCACACAACTAGGCATTACTTATACTCGTAAGTACTTACATTCCCATCTTTGAATTAAATCTATATCTGTGACAGCTTCTTCCACAGACTTTTCAAGTCCATCGTTGGGCAAATAGAGAACAGTTAAACCAAGTTTTTGAAAATGTATAACTGTTAAGTTACCAAGAAACTGATGCAAAGCCATACATATGTCATTTTTAATAACTTAATGGTGCTAAGGAAAATTTACTTTAGATGGAATACATTGTTTTAAATCTTAATTTTAACAATCCATTCATTCTCCCAGCCACAATTTTTAGATTTATACTTTCTTCAATACATACTTCCATTCACACCCTATAATGCACCCTCTTACCAACCACCTCTGAGATATTATTTGCCCTTTTCTCTCTCCTTCACACATTCTTCATTCTCAATCAAATAAACATATGGTTTTCTTACTTCACTTTCAAGTTACTTCCACTACTACTCCCATTTTTAGTGAGCTCTGGATACAGATCACTTTCCATCAGGTTTCCATCATAAAAAGTTTCCATTAGCTAACCTAGGTTTCTCAAGCAACAGATGCAAATTACACAAAATTCCTTGGAAAAGAAATTATCATTAGTCTTTCAATACTATGAAAAGTTAACAACAGCCCTCCATTCTTCACTTTTCCATATTTTCCCAGCTCACTTTTTTATCACATTCCATGCAGGTGACATCTTAAGATGTCACAAGTTTCTCTCATAGGTGGTGGATGACATCGTAAGATGTCATCCGCAGTATAAAGTTTCATTAATTTTTTTTGTGCCCAGGATTGATTCAGAATGCCTTTTTTCGATGTACTGTAGTCAATTGCAATCCATTCTTTCTATTGAACACAGCCGTCCCCGAATATAACATTTATTTTCTTATATCCACTATATTTTACTGTATTATATCCACTATATTTTACTATACGTATATATAAGCAAGTCCAATCTTAATGCTTTCTACTCTAAAAGTCCTAATTCAGTCAGTTAGTAACTCCTATTGGAGTTGATAATCTTAAATCTTTACCCAAGTAGCCATGAATGTCGGCTGAATATTGGCCCAATATCGGCTTCAGATTGGCACATCGGCCCCTCATTGCCATCGTTTTGCCGATGTTGGCCCGATATGGGCAGCCTACATTGGACCGACATCATCTGCTGATGTTATGATATGAGGCGAATATTGACGAAGTTCTGAAAGCATGTTTTAAAACTCGATTCACAAACTATGGAACCGATTAAACATTAGGCTGGGAAATGTTTTTTTTTGTTTCACACACTAAACTTGTGACTTAACCATTTTTGTGGCCTGGTCAAAAATTTTCTGTTATGAGGCGAATATTGACGAAGCTCCGAAAGCATGTTTTAAAACTCGATTCACAAACCATGGAACCAATTAAACATTAGATTGGGGAAAAATTTTTTTTGTTTCACACACAACTTGGGACTTAACCATTTTTGTGGCCGGGTCAGAAAATTTTCTGACGGCCAGGGGAAGTATCATTTGGTTTCAAATGAAAAATGCTCTATGAAATGTGGTTTAAAAATTTTTTATGTGATCTACTGGAGCAATGGAACACATGAGATATTTCTCCCAGCGGTAGATATTTCTTAAGTCATCAGTCCGAGTTTTCCGATTTCTGAAGGCCGATTTTTGAACTCCGCCCGTGATTTACATATGGGCTAAAATATGAACAGGGGCAAAAGATATTGGGCCGACATAAGCCCAATATTGGGTGGGTACGTAAGAGTTCACTATCATATAGACTTGATATACTTGTGGCCCTGGCGAATAATATCACCTCAATTTATGGCCCGCAGGCTATGGGTCTGCAAAGTGCACCCCGAGGGTTGTGCCCCTGGCAGCCGCTTGCCTGGCCAGCCTCTAGCTACGACGCTGAATCTAACGTGCAGGAATTGGAAAAATGTTGTTTATTTGCAGTAATATTGCATTTATATTCATACTATGTGACAAAATAGGATAAGTTATCTGGCATTAATTAATGGCGAAAAACTTTTACCAAGATTTTATTGTTTCCTCAAACTATCACGGAATAATCATTTAAAGATTATAGTTCTCAAAGTCACATTTATCCACGGAAGTGACCACATATATACGTTTTTCTCAAATCCACTGTATCAGTAGTGGGTGGGAGATTAG